>JAGDQO010000732.1:0-612406 GCA_018342035.1 Solanum appendiculatum
ACTGTAAAACTGTTTTTGGATTATATATATTTTTTAATATTTTATTTTTGGGTGAAATTTCTAAAAATAACTCTAATTTTGATCTTTTGAGGATATAAAATTTTATTCAGTGGGACCGAGCCAAATGTAGAACTGCCTACGTATCTTGCCATAACAAGAATCAGGTCATCTGTAGTTCATGAGAATCAAAGATTTTTTTTTTCTTGTGAAAGTGTATTTTTATTTATTCATTAAAATATGTTTGAGGATAAAGAGAGGGAAATGAATTCATGGTTATGCATGTCATAACTTTAGTTGGTACCAACAATTAGTATTATGCATAAAATCACCTTCAACTATTTACAGACAAGTGTCAGGTCTATTTTGAAATAATCTCAATAAATGGTAACTCTAACATACTTAAGTATTGAAACGACCCCAAAAATGCCCGAAAATGTGCTTCGGAAACACCTATAATTGTAATTTCCATATATCTCAAAATCCGTGCATGATTTCAGAAATTCGACTTCATATTCTTATTTGTGGGGTCAAATTGAGTGGGAAATGGGTCTAACCCGAATTTTTAGAGCACCCGTATCAAAATTCGAAAATCGCAAAAATTGCGATTTGGAGGGTCAACTTTAAAGAGGCATATCTCTTAGCACACAAGGAACTGGAAGGGATGCAACCTATCAAATTAAAGCTCTTTGAGTTAGCTTTCCAACGCACTTAGTTTCACCTTAGTCCGAGTTAGGATGAGGAAGTTATGACCATTTTCGTAAAACCTGTCTGTGCAGAATTTCCAATTCCAGTGAGCTATTTTCTAGGCGGGTTGGAGTCATTTTTTTATAAAAAGGGGATATGTCCCATATTTAGTCATTTTCAAAACTCCAAAAACACTCTCTAAGCCCTCTCCAAAAATTCCACCAAGATCTTCAACCAAATTCAAACATAAGCTCTAATTCCGGATTCAAGACTCAATCTCAAGCTTCGATTCTCCATTCCAATCTTCATCAAGGATTCTCCAAAGTTGAGGTATTTGGGTTTGATTGTGGAAACCTTCCTTTCCACAAGTCCAACCATTTATCCTCTATTTCTACTTCAAGTTTATGGGTCCTCATGATCAATTATGAATTCTTGAATTACGGAATTACTACTACACACCCTATTATGGTCCTTTTTGCATATTATCATGAAATGGAATTTTTATGTGATGTTTATGGTTTACATGCTTCCATGATCAAATTATGAAGGTTGATATATATATGTATGTTGTTGGGGGGCTGATTTATATGGATTTTGGAATTGGTTGGAATTAGTATTCTTGAAATACATGATTTCATTTACATGAACAATTGCCCACCATGTGTTTGATAAAATGCCCATTTATAGAATTCTTAGGAAAGGGAAGGTGCAAGGTACGTCCTATGAGACGGATGTTTATGTAATTACTGAAATGATGATGAAATGGACACATGTATATGATTTTCTCTAAATAAGTGTTGTGAGTCGACCATGCCTAGTACGGGGGGTAGTAGGCTCGTATAACCATATCGAGGGGTTTGTACCTTGGTTGCCTAGTACGGGGGGTAGTAGGCCCGTATAACCATATCGAGGGGTTGGTACCTTGGTCCCTAGCACGGGGGGTGGTAGGCCCGTGTAACCATATCGAGGGGTTTGTACCTTGGTCCCTAGCACGGGGGGGTGGTAGGCCCGGGTAACCATATCGAGGGGTTTGTACCTTGGTCCCTAGCACGGGGGGTGGTAGGCCCGTGTAACCATATCGAGGGGGGGTTTGTTTACCTTGGTCCCTAAGCCACGGAGGGTGGTGGGCCCCTGCGGTGTAAAAACCCCATAATGAGGGGTGACTCTTTCCCGCCCTTCTCCCAATAGGTGGTAGGCCTTGGAAATACTAAATTGATGGTCACTCGCCACACATGTACTACGTCCCACTAAATATGGTTTTTATGTAAGCATCATTATACATATCATTTCATTAATATGCTATCTATTGGGTATGATTACGCATTTTTCTATGATGTCCATCTAATGTAGCATTGCATTGCATCCCATATACTTAGTACATTCAAATGTACTAACGCATACTCTATGCCTACATGATGTCACCATGTAGGGATCGGAGCACCGCTTGACCATCCTCCTCCGCGTGGCTAGTACGATTTTCTATAGTGGTTATTGGTGAGTCCTCCATTTCGGGGACGTTGCTCATGATCTTTTGCTATGTATAAAACTTTTTCCTTTCTAGTTATGTTTTGACTATGAGGGTGAGCCCGGTAGTTTGTCTTGGCCCCCGCTAAGTACTCATGTTTAGAGGTGGTGTTTGACAAGTTGTGTATTATGCTTGAGCTTGACTCATCTATGGTATTTATGTATCATTTCTTTTTTTCTCTTGCTCCCTTAGTCCCGATTTCCCCCTTGATTATGCTTATCGCTTATGGTCATTTAATTGCTTCGCGACCAAGGATGTGTAATGATACGCTATGAGGCTTGTTTGGGGTTCCTTCGGGTCCCCCATTCGCCGGTCACATCTAGGCCCTAGGCTTGGGTCGTGACAAACTTGGTATCAGAGCACTAGGTTGAATGATCCTTGGAGTCCAACACACCGCTGATAGAGTCCGATCATGGTTTGTGTTGTGCACCACAACTAGAGTAGAGGCTAGTGAGACGTTTTAGGAAATGTTTCCCTTCTCCATGTTCTAAGTCGTGCTGTAGAGTTGAATTAAGTTCTTCCCTAACGGTTGTTCTTTGTTATGCTAGATCATGCCTATTACAAGAGGAAGACGAGCCCGACTTGTTGCGTGAGTCATATAAGGTGTCTACTCCTATTGGTGCATATATTGTTGCTAGGAAGGTCTATAGAAATTGTCCTATTTACATCTTGCATAAAAATATTGCCTTGTGATCTTGTTGAATTGAACATGGTCGATTTTGATGTTGTTCTTGGGATGGATTTGTGCATGCATACTATGCTTCTATGATTGTAGAAACCCGAAGGTTGTCAAGTTCCAATTTTCCCAATGTGAACCATTCTTGAGTGGGAAAGCCAAAATGTGTAGTTCAAGGGTGATTATCTTATCTTGCATAAAGCCGTAAGTTGATCTCTAAGGGGTGTCTCTATCCCCTCGTGAGGGTTAGGGATGTGGAGTCCAAAACCCTTCTTATAGAGTCGGTTCCGGTCGTAAATGAATTCCTTGATGTCTTTCCTAATGACCTTCCCGATGTTCCTCCCGAAGGGAAATAGATTTTGGCATAGACCTCCTCCCCGATACTCAACCCATTTCTATTCCCCCTTACCGTATGGCCCCGGCGGAGTTAAAGGAGTTGAAAGAACAATTGAGGGACTTGTTGGAGAAGGGTTTTATTAGGCCTAGCCAATCACCATGGGGTGCACCGGTGTTGTTTGTGAAGAAGAAAGATGGGTCCCTTAGGATGTGTATCGATTACCGGCAACTCAATAGGGTCACCGTCAATAATAAATATCCTCTTCCTAGGATTGATGACTTGTTCGACCAATTGCAAGGGGCTAGCCACTTCTCTAAGATTGATCTTCGGTCCGGGTATCATCAAGTGAAGGTGAGGGAGGGTGACATTCCCAAGACAGCCTTCCGGACTAGGTATGGACATTATGAATTTGTGGTCATGTCCTTTGGGTTGACCAATGCACCGGCTACCTTCATGGACCTAATGAATAGGGTCTTTAAACCCTACCTTGATTCCTTTGTTGTGGTTTTCATTGATGATATTCTAATCTATTCGCATAGTGAGGAAGAACATATGGGTCACTTGAGGGTTGTGTTGCAAAGATTAAGAGAGGAGAAGTTGTATGCCAAGTATGAAAAGTGTGAATTTTGGTTGAGGGAGGTTGCCTTCCTAGGTCATGTGGTGTCGGGGGATGGTATTAAGGTAGACCCTAAGAAGACCGATGTGATTAGAAATTGGCCTAGGCCATTGACCCCGTCGGATATTAGGAGCTTCTTGGGCTTAGCGGGTTACTACCGGAGATTTGTGAATGGGTTTTTTTCTATTGCTTCTCCCATGACTAAGTTGACACAAAAGAAGGCTAAGTTTGAGTGGACCGACGAGTGCGAAAGGAGTTTTCAAACCTTGAAAGATTAACTTGTGTCCGCTCCTATATTGTCACTACCGGATGGGCTTGAGGGATTTGTTGTGTATTGTGATGCTTCTAGAGTTGGCTTGGGTTGTGTCCTAATGCAAAATGGTAAGGTGATAGCCTATGCTTCTAGACAACTCAAAGTGCATGAAAAGACTATCCTACGCATTGATCTTGATTAGCTGCGGGTGGTTGTTTAGCTTTAAAGATTTGGCGTGCATATTGTATGGGGTAACATGTTCTATGGTTCCACCGATCATAAGAGCCTTCCATATGTCTTCACCCAAAAAATCTCACTTGAAGACAAAGAAGGTCGGCTAGAATTTCTTAAAGATTATGATATGAGTGTGCATTATCATCCCGGTAAAGCTAATGTGGTGGCGGATGCTTTGAGTAGGGTGTCTATGGGTAGCCTAGCTCATGTTGATATTGGTGATAGGGAAATGGCGAGGGAGGTACATCGGTTGGCTAGGTTGGGGGTTAGGTTGGAAGAGGTTGGTAATGGTGGTGTGGTCGTTGTTGATGGTGCTAGGTCTTCCTTGGTAGATGAGGTGATAGCAAAACAAGATCTTGATTCTTCCTTTTTTGAATTGAAGGCCTGGGTGAAAGAGGGCAAGGTGGAAGTTTTCTCCCAAGGGGGAGATGGTGCCCTTAGGTACCAAGGTAGGTTGTGTGTGCCTTGTTTTGATGGTTTGAGGGAGAAAATTCTTGAGGAGGCTCATAATTCTTCCTATTCCATCCACCCTGGTTCCACCAAAATGTATAGAGATTTGAGGGATGTGTATTGGTGGAGAGGCATGAAGAAAGACATTGCCAAATTCGTCACCGGTTGTCATAGTTGTCAACAAGTCAAGGCCGAACATCAAAGGCCGGGTGGTCTAACCCAAGACATAGAGATTCCTACTTGGAAGTGGGAAGAAATTAATATGGATTTTGTAGTTGGTTTACCCAAGACTAGAAAAGGTTGTGATTCTATTTGGGTGGTGGTTGATAGGATGACAAAATCGGCTTATTTTCTACCGGTAAAGACAACATATGGGGCGGAAGATTATGCAAGGTTATATATTCATGACTTGGTAAAGTTGCATGGGATTCCTCTATCCATCATATCGGACCGTGGTACTCAATTTACTTCACACTTTTGGAAGTCTTTCCAAAGGGGTCTAGGTACGAGAGTCAAGCTTTCTACGGCCTTTCACCCGCAAACGGATGGACAAGCCGAAAGGACTATCCAAACACTTGAGGATTTGCTTAGGGCTTGTGTATTGGAGCTTAAGGGTAGTTGGGATGATCATCTTCCATTGATTGAGTTTGCCTATAACAATAGCTATCATTCTAGCATCGGTATGGCTCCTTTTGAGGCTCTCTATGGGAGGCGTTGTAGAGCACCGGTTGGGTGGTTTGAGGTTGGTGAGGTGGCCTTGTTAGGACCATACCTAGTTATGGAGGCTCTTGAGAAGGTTAGGATGATTAGAGAAAGGTTGAAGGTGGCCCAAAGTCGCCAAAAGTCCTATGCCGATGTGAGGAGAAGGGCTCTTGAATTCCAAGTTGGTGATTGGGTTTATTTGAAAGTGACACCCATGAAGGGTGTGGTTCGTTTTGGTAAGAAGGGCAAGTTGAGCCCAAGATACGTGGGTCCTTATAAGGTGATGAGGAGAATTGGTAAGGTAGCTTATGAGTTGGAATTGCCTAGCGAGATGGATTTGGTTCATCCGGTATTTCATGTGTCTATGTTGAGGAGTGTGTGGGTGATCCGAATGCCATTGTGTCTCTTGATGTTGTGGGTGTTGTTGAAGATAATTTGACCTATGAAGAGGTTCCGGTCCAGATTTTAGATAGACAAGTGAAGAGGTTGAGAAACAAAGATGTGGCTTCCATTAAGTCCTTTGGAGAAATCAACAAGTGGAAAGTGCTACTTGGGAGGCCGAAGCGGACATGCAAAGGCGATATCCTTATTTTTCCACTCACTCGGAGCCTAAGGTATTATCTAAAGCCCTTTATAAAATCTCAGGTCTTAAGTTCAGCCCCCATGTCATTGCATACATTCATGCTAAAGTTGACAAGTTCATTGTGGTTTTACAACTATGTTGAGGTTTTGAAATAAGGTGTAAGTGCATTGTTGCATCCTTATGTGGGCTGAAATTGCCATGTTTGTGTCTCTCATGTATGTTTCTTTAACATTCGGGGACGAATGTTCCTAAGGGGGAGATATTGAAACGACCCCAAAAAATGCCCGAAAATGTGCTTCGGAAACACCTATAATTGTAATTTCCATATATCTCAAAATCCGTGCATGATTTCGGAAATTCGACTTCATATTCTTATTCGTGGGGTCAAATTGAGTGGGAGATGGGTCTAACCCGAATTTTAGAACAACCGTATCAAAATTCGAAAATCGCAAAAATTGCGATTTTGAGGGTCAATTTTAAAGGGGCATATCTCTTAGCACACAAGAACTGGAAGGGCTGCAACTTATCAAATTAAAGCTCTTTGAGTTAGCTTTCCAACTCACTTGGTTTCACCTTAGTCCGAGTTAGGATGAGGGAGTTATGACCATTTTCGTAAAGCCTGTCTGTGCAGAATTTCCAATTCCAGTGAGCTATTTTCTAGGCGGGTTGGAGTCATTTTTTTATAAAAAGGGGATATGTCCCATATTTAGTCATTTTCAAAACTCCAAAAACACTCTCTAAGCCCTCTCCAAAAATTCCACCAAGATCTTCAACCAAATTCAAACATCCCAAGCTCTAATTCCGGATTCAAGACTCAATCTCAAGCTTCGATTCTCCATTCCAATCTTCATCAAGGATTCTCCAAATCTGAGGTATGTGGTTGATTGTGGAAACCTTCCTTATCCACAAGTCCAACCATTTATCCTCTATTTTCACTTAAGTTATGGGGTCCTCTTCTCGGATGATCAATCATGAATTCCTTTGATTACGGAATTACTACTACACACCCTATTATGGTCCTTTTTGCATATTATCATGAAATGGAATTTTTATGTGATGTTTTTGGTTTACATGCTTCCATGATCAAATTATGAAGGTTGATATATATATGTATGTTGTTGGTGGGCTGATTTATATGGATTTTGAAATTGGTTGGACTTAGTATTCTTGAAATACATGATTTCATTTACATGAACAATTGCCCACCATGTGTTTGATAAAATGTCCATTTATAGAATTCTTAGGAAAGGGAAGGTCCAAGGTACGTCCTATGAGACGGATGGTTATGTAATTACTGAAATGATGATGAAATGGACACATGTATATGATTTTTTCTAAATAAGTGTTGTGAGTCGACCATGCCTAGTACGGGGGTAGTAGGCCCGTGTAACCATATCGAGGGGTGTACCTTGGTCCCTAGCACGGGGGGTGGTAGGCCCGTGTAACCATATCGAGGGGTTTGTACCTTGGTCCCTAGCACGGGGGTTGGTAGGCCCGTGTAACCATATCGAGGGGTTTGTACCTTGGTCCCTAGCACGGGGGGTGGTAGGCCCGTGTAACCATATCGAGGGGTTTGTACCTTGGTCCCTAGCACGGGGGGTGGTAGGCCCGTGTAACCATATCGAGGGGGTTGTACCTTGGTCCCTAGCACGGGGGGTTATTAACCATATTGAGGGGTTTGTACCTCTTTCGCCTCTCCAAGGGGGTGGTAGGCCTTGGAAATACTATATTGATGGTCACTCGCCACACATGTACTACGTCCCACTAAATATGATTTTTATGTAAGCATCATTATACATACTATTTTATTAATATGCTATCTATTGGGTATGATTACGCATTTTTCCTATGATGTCCATCTAATGTAGCCTTGCATTGCATCCCATATACTTAGTACATTCAAATGTACTAACGCATACTCTATGCCTACATGATGTCACCATGTAGGGACCGGAGCACCGCTTGACCATCCTCCTCCGCGTGGCTAGTACGATTTTCTATAGTGTTTATTGGTGAGTCCTCCATTTCGGGGACGTTGCTCATGATCTTTTGCTATGTATAAAACTTTTCCTTTCTAGTTATGTTTTGACTATGAGGGTGAGCCCGGTAGTTTGTCTTGGCCCCCGCTAAGTACTCATGTTTAGAGGTGGTGTTGGACAAGTTGTGTATTATGCTTGAGCTTGACTCATCTATGGTATTTATGTATCATTTCTTTTTTTTTGCTTCCTTAGTCCCGATTTCCCCTTGATTATGCTTATCGTTTATGGTCATTTAATTGCTTCCGCGACCAAGGATGTGTAATGATACGCTATGAGGCTTGTTTGGGGTTCCTTCGGGTTCCCCATTCGCCGGTCACATCTAGGCCCTAGGCTTGGGTCGTGACAAGTATTGACAAGATCTGTTCATCTTGCATCAATAAAGAGATTAAAATTATTCATATCCTCATGTTTCAAGTGCTCTCACAATAAATAAAGTCCTAATTCACACACAATAGAAATATTTTTATCTTAGAATATTTTGAAAGTCACTCACAGTCAGAAAGATATTCAATCCATGAACTTGAGATACCATATGCTTGGTCCTCATGTAAGTATCAACTAATGTGAGAATACCAAAAATGGGATCAAGTAGGACTTGTTATTGGCTTATAATGCAAGCTTGGAATGGATAGGATATTCTTTTGGGATAAAGTGATTATTTCCTCCTAAAAAATTGCACTTAAATGTTTTTCATTTTCGCACTTGACTTTTGTTTTCATGGAAGCTTCTCCTCGTTTATTTTCCTCCTTTGGTTGGAGGTTTTTTTTTTCTAGCTTTTCTTTGTCTGTGTAATTTTTTTTTTTTTGGACTTTTACATATTTGGCCTCTTCACTTTGTTATCCAACTTAAATCTTTGGCAATGTGTAGATAATTGATAGTGCGCTCTAGGAGGGGGGACTAAAGGAAATGCTTTTATGAACTCAAAATGATATATGCTAAGATGTGGTTATTCAAATAGAAAGGTTTTAGGCTTCAAAATGGGGATTCTATGGATAATATGTCATTTGGTAGGCTTCAAAGGTACAATCGGATCAAAGAAAGCCTACAATCCTTTCCAAAGTTGAGTGTCGCTCAAAATTTCACCTAAACAAACATTCGGGCCGAGTTCTAGATCAACAAAGCAGTGCCATTGAATTTTAAATCTAAAGCTCACCACACAATGCACATGAAACAACGAGGTCGAATTTATTTTAAACTTCGATTTTGAGCAAGTGAATTTCTCAAGTGTCATATAATAAATATAATCAAGAGGTACCAAAAGAATCTACGGGTCACAACAAAGTTGATCCCCTTGCAAAATAGTTTAACTCTTTTGTTTTTTCTCATGCAAACTCCCAAATATGTTGGTACCAACCAAGTCAAGAATTTTTATTTTTATTTTTTAAAAAAAGTAAATAAATAAATAAATAAAAATACTTTTAAAGAAACATCGTAGCCTAAACAATTTTTTTATCTCCCTTTTTTAGATTTTAAAATAAGGAAGAGACATTTTTATTTGAACTTTGAATAAATATAAAAACTTTTTTTATGCCCTAGTTTTTGTGATGAGGACTTTCTAGATTTTTCCTTGGTTGAACCGAACCTCGAAATAAGGTTGCCTACGTATCTTGTCAAAGCAAGAATCATGTCAGACGTAGTTTAGAAAATTGAAACATGAAGTAAAAACTTTTGTTTTATTTTATTTTCTGTAAAAGAATAAAAACCCTATTTTTTAGAAAGGATAAACAAACATTTTTTTTAATTCTTGAATTAGGATCAAGAATTTTTTTTTTAACTTTTAAATAAGGATCACTGAACCCAAAGAGGGTTGCCTACGTATCCCATCAAGATGAAAATCAGGTGTGCGTAGTTCGTGAAAATTGAAACATAAAGTAAGAAAACTCTTTTTTTTTTTTAAGAAGGATAAAAACTTTTGTTTTTTTAAACAAGAGTGAATAGTCTTTTCATTATTTTATTTTTTGGATTTTGAAAGATGATTAAATTTTTTTTTTGAAACTTTAAACTTATTTCACCGAACCGATGGAGGGATGCCTATATATCTCAACGATGTGAGAATCAGGTGTGCGTAGTTCTCAAAGTTTTTTTTTTTGTAAATATGTTTGATTCTTTGAAAAACTTCTTTTATTTCAAATATCTTATTGCAAATATACAAGAAATAGACTATTTTAGATTGACTGAATAATAATAGATATTTAATAAAAATATTCAAATAAAGTCTTCTATAAGAGGTAATAAGTAGCACATAGTTATGAACATGTTGATCTCAAGAAAACGTATTTGTCCTAGATGGACTAGACCCATGTGTGGATCTCTATTAATTCAAACAAAATATGCATGATGCAGATAAAACGGATCCTATTAGGGATAATCATTGTTGAGACTTGTTTTACTAAGTTTAACAATCTAGTAGAACAAGTGTCTAGACTGGCTATAAAACGAGCGGACAACTCGAGTCGGGAAGGGACAGTTATTGGTAGCAGGGTTTTCCGGCCTCACTATTGATCCTTTCAATCCTAAGACATGTGTTGCTTAGAATCCTTCCCAGGGGCGTTGCCGCATATCTGGTATCTCATGGCTCGGGAGCGTAATCGCATCTCCGAATAAAGTATCTTAGAAGACTCAGATTGGTGCGTGAGAGAAGACAGTTTATATGACAGTTCACATAATATCAAAGCAATAAATAAATAGATAATTAGCACATTAGGCCAACAAATACAATATCCAAAATAAATAAATAAATAATAAAGTCATACACAAGTCAATATTTATAAGTTTGAATTCTGGTTATCCCCAGCGGAGTCGCCATCTGTCACACCCTTATTTTTCCAAACGAAATGATTTGAAAAAAGAGAGTTTTTCCAATTAAAGTAACATTTTGAAAAGAAATTATTTATTTTACAGAGTCGCCACTTGAAATTGAGTTTTGGTGTTTCAAGTCATCTTACTCAAATCCCTAATCAAAAGGAAGATTGACTTATTTTATTGATCTACGAATTAGGTGTCTAGGTAAAGAATTTTGTTGACCGAGGAGAAAGTATCAGGCACCCCTCGAGTCCCGTGGTTCTAGCACAGTCGCTTTATTGACTTATATCTGGCTTCGACTTAATTTTGAATATGTTATATTTATTGGCTTGAAAAGATAAAATGTCTACTCCCGCTTTCTTTGATTTAATTTATTTTAAACTGTTGAAACAGTCTTGTTTTATTAGTGTGTGGTGTATTGGTAGCAGCGCTTCCCAACCTTGCCATGAATTATTTACTTATATTTTTATGTCTAAAATTTGTGTATTGTTTTTCAAGTAGTAAAATTTTACTATTATTATTATCGGTCTAATCATGTTTCTAACGATTCAATTTAAAGAAATTTAATTATAAAAATAAATTATTTGCAATCCGAATTCTTTTTATAAAGTCGAAGGACTTTAAATTATTTTTATTAAAAAGTAAATCATTGTGACTCACTGAAGGCATAACTACACAACCAAACATTAATTAAATAGATCAACATAAAGTTATTAATTTAATATTCTAAAAATAATCATCACTCAAATGAAATGCAAAGAAAGTTGCAAATTTTATTTTTATTTTATTTTATGTTTCTAAAAAATGTACACAATATTATTAAGCATACAAAGTGAAAAATATCTTAATTCATTATAACTAAATCTTATCCGAATATCCATTAATTACATAGCGTGGAGCATCAAGTCTCGTATTTTAATCAAGAACAAGATAAAAATATGACTTCGAAACATGCAAGAAATGATTGCATGTTATACCAATTTTACTCTACATTTAATGATATAAAAAAAACTCAAAAATATTTTAATATCACAACATCAAGATTAAACACACATATAATTTAAACAATTTTATAACATTGGAGTAAGGCCTTATATAATTGCAAAATTAAATCATATAATGAAGATCAAGTGTTACCTTTTATGAAGATTAATTCATGAGAAGAAAAGACCACAATCAGGAACCACGATATGAAAACTCTACTTTTATTGTTGAGTGATTTTTGATTTCTGTGTGTAGGTGTTTTTTTTTTTTTTTTGATAGTGTAGTATATGTGAATGTTTTTTTTTTGATAGTGTAGTTTTTTTTTTCTTTTTGGTTTTGGGCATCTGAGTATGTGTGTCCATCCGTTTGTGTGTGTAGGATAGAGTATACATAGTGTAGGAAGTATAAGGGTGTATTGTGTATGTGTTGTAAGTTTTGGAAGTGGGGAATGTAGTTGTTGCTGTTGTACGTGTAGTGTGTGGGGTTGAGGGAGTTGAGGTGAGGTGAGGTGAGAGTGGAGAGTGTGTTGTAGGTAGTGGGGTAGTTTATGTTTTTTTTTTAATTTTTTTTATAATATATATAATATAATATAATAATAAGAATATTATTTTTTTATATTTTTTGAACTAACAAAAAATTAAGTAGCCAATAATAAATTGAAAAGGTAACAAAAAGAGAAATAATATTTCTCGTTGAAAACTCTAAGATTCAGAGAAAAGAGGAACCATGGAAGATATTTCAACGGTACCTAATCAATGGGTTATACTATCCGGGTGAGTCATACAAAACTGTTCTTATTATGAAACAATTCTGAAAGAAACAGGAAGTGCAGATTTTCAGCACTTTTTCGGTTATAGCACGGACAAAAATGTTTATAACTTTTCAAAGATAATTATCAAACAGATTATATCTGTTGAAGATTGGGGGATCTCCACAATGAAAGAAAGGCAGATAAGCCTTAATAAAACCAGGATGAATTTTACTTACTGGGATTATATCCAAGCATTTAATAAAGTCCTTTATTATAATAATGATAAACACAAACATACTTGGTTTATCAAAATATGTTCGAAGATATTCGAAAGAACTATTCCAAATTGGTTTTTAGAGTGGTGGTCATACCACGGTCCAACAGTCTTGATTTTACCAGAACCATTCTCAAAATTATTTAAAGAATGGACAAAATTATCACCGTTCTTAAATGAACTATACCACACAGATCATATCTGCTGCTTAGAAAGAATGGATCAGATATACTTCTTTACTGAATTCTCAATACCATGGATTCATAAATGGACTCCAGAATTGGGTTTCATAGAGGATCAAATCCCGTGTTTATATAGAACTTTTTATAATAATTTTTGGGATAAGTTGATAAAGAAAGACCCTAAAACAAAGATTTTTTTTGGCCAAGAGCTCTTGGATTCTATTGAAACGAAAATCCAAGAATATGCAACACCACCTATGAAGGAAGGGGTGGACGATAGTTCAGTACGACACATTGCCCGAAAAATTTCGATTCAAGATGGGGACAAAGAAGAAATGATAAACAGATATCTGGAAGAAGTAAAGATAAATCTGCTTCATAATATTAATCAATATGAAAGATCAGACACTTCAATGAGAAGTGAGACGAGCAATGATGATGCTCTTGAAAAGAATAAAGATGGATAAGTCAGAAGAAGAATAGTGGAGACAACAGCCGAGTAGATAGACTCAAGATACAATAGTTATACCTGGTTAGAACTGCTAGACACATGGGCTCAACTTGAGTATGTATTACGATCTTGACAGGCCCCTTGCTCGGGTAAAAGGGTATTTGACCCAGTCCATACAGTCATTAAAATTAGAAGAAAATTCTCTTCTATTTCGGTTGTATGCCCTAGTACGGGTACTTCAATTGCTAGATCTAAGTCGTTATGGCGGACTACCGCCCCACGTACACAGATCCTGTCATCTGGTGTTCCTTTTGGACAATATGAATGGAAAGTTATGCCATTTGGTTTGAAAAATGCCCCTTCTGAATTTCAGAAAATCATGAATGATATTTTTATATTTTTTGAACTTACAAAAAATTAAGTAGCCAATAATAAATTATAATTAAGAAATACTATCTTATTTATTAAACTAAAATTAAAAGAAACATATATTTTTATAAATTTTCTTTTCTTTAAAACAAAACTTACACTAATTATGCAACTCTATTTTTTTTTGTTTTCAAACATTTGAAAATGTACTTATGAAAAATAACATAAAAAATTCTAATTTAGATAAAAAATAAATACTTAAATATTAAAAGGTGTAAAACTTTAGGTTTGGTAAAAAATTAGGTGTTCACACATAGCTTAACTTGGGTCTTCTTGTAAATTTCTTTGGACTAAATACTTCATAGTACATTATTTTAAGTGTCCATCAGAACTTTTAACATGTTCGCTTTGTTTGTAGGTGTTTTGTGCTTAAAATGCCTTCCGATACTACTCAAAATTATCAAGAAATTTCTTCAAAAATTGAAGAAGAGGAACACTTTGATGAGAGTAGGTTTTTATCAGCAAAGTGTGCTCGAAAAAATGATGAATACCTGGCCGAGCGATGGTGAAGGAAAAATGAATTTGTTTGGAAAAGCTTAAGGATGGGATGCTAGACTTCTATGATCGGCTTGTATCTAGAAATTGGACGTGCTTTGCTACTTAGACTATCAAGGCTAATCACACTTTATGTAAGACCTTGGAAATTTGAAAAGGAAAGGACTTCATGTTTTGGTTACTAGTTGTGTCCTACGAGGCCAGTCTATAGTTCATAGAAGCTTCTATGGGTCATAGATGACACTCGTAGGAATGAGGTTGCGTTTTGAGAAAATTTAAGTCCCAGTAACTAGGTCTACAATTGACCAGGAGGAGCCATAAAAGGGACTACGATCCATAGTAGGGTTCCGTAGGGGCAATCTAGACTTAGTGAAATTTGTGGACTTAAACTTGAGTTCTAGGGAAGGGGTCTATAGACCGTAGACCAAACGATGGACCATAGAAAGGAATCGTGGAAGTTGGATAGATTTTTAGGCCCCATCAAGTGGTTCCACGGTTGACCAGTATTGGCCATTGAAAGTTTTATGGACTGTAGGTCCAACCCGTAGATCATTTCTGTCAGTTTTTAAGAAAGGATGTGTTGGTCTTTTCCTTTCCAAATAACACTAAATTACGTCGTTTTGGCCGCATAACTACCCTATAACCATTTTTACTCACTTAACTTAGCCTAAATCCCTCCAAATTCTCTCTAGTCTCTTACCCAATTTTCTCTCAAGCTTCAAGTCTCCTTTTTCTTCATTACATTTGGGCTTTGATTATCAAGGTATGTGGGGATTCACCAATTGATTCCATTCATCCATTTGGTCCCAAGAAATCTCATTCTCGAAAAGTAAATTTCACCCAATTATCTAGGGTTTCATGGAAATCTCCGTGTCCAATTTGTAATGATTTCAATCTTATTATGCATGATTTGATTCAATTACATGTTTCCCAATTGATTTCATATGGACCCATGCATTGTACATGTTTATGATGATTAATTTATGAAGAAAGCTATTAAGTTATGAACTATGATTTATGAAAGATATGCATATCTTACGAAAATGTTGTTTTATGAACTAATGATGCCTTTGAGATAAGTGTCGATGAATTGAGAAAGGTTTTCTCATGTGGTATGAAATCATGGTTGTGAAAGGTTTTCTCACATATATTTAATCATGGTTTAAAGGAGCTACTCTATAGCGGCTTTATGATTGGATTGACAGTTAAATTCTGCCTTTCCAAATATGATGATATGAATATGTTTATGACTAATTCCGTGAAGATGTTACTAAGCACCGAGAGGATATTGAGATGAAGGCTCTCCCGTTAGTAGAGGTAAGGTCTCTAGTAGAAATCTACTTGTCCCTAACTACGTGCCCACGTAAGATAGTCTTAAGTGACTAAGTTAGTGGATCCACCTAAGCTAGAAGTATGGTCCTTACCTTGGGAAGTAGTGCATCTCTTTTGAGTGTGGGAGTAAGACTCCGGATTCCATGTTTAGCTCACATGGTCTAGGTCGGTTAATGGTAAATATCTCACAAAATGAACTAAGTTACCTTCAAAGGTTTTATGAAAAGATTTCATTATGTTTTAAGATGCATTGACCATGTTCATGATTAATGATTTATCTGGAAAGGCTTTTCAATGTTATAGCTTGGTCATACATGTCATGTTTTAAATGTCCTCTTATGATCATGTTTATGTTAATATGCATTTCCCTCATACTTAGTACATTCCATGTCTTAATGCATACTTGTGCCTACATTGTTTAATAACGTAGGGTTTGACGTTCTTTCTCCTCACGCTCGTGGCTAGGCGATTGCTTAATAATTCAAAGACTTGGTGAGTCCTCATGTTGCAAGGACTATGCCACCATTACTGTGCTTTCTCATGTCTTTAGTTTTCAGACATTGTACGTGGTGTATGTATTACCTCCCAACCACTCTTTTGATGTATTAGATTGGCTTGTCAAGACTATGATTAGATTTCCACTTTTATGTCAAATTCTTTTATGATATGAGACTTTCTACTTAAATTATACTTTTTCCTATTATATTATGTTGTATGTATGTCAAGTTTCTTATATAGGCCCTCTTGGGGTCCTATACATTATGTCACGTCTAAGGTGTACTTTGAGTTCTGACAAACTTGGTATCAGAGCATAAGGTTTTAGAAAAGGTCCTAGGATGTCTGACAAGTCACTTTGAGTAGAGTCTTGTTCATAGGTGTGAAGCGCGCCACATTTATGAATAGGAGGCTACAAAATGTTTAGGAAACGTCAATTCTTTCATTACTCTAAAGTCGTGTCATAGAGTCTATCTATATAGAAATCCTTTTCCTAAACCTTGTCCAATGCTTTTCAGGATATGGCCTCTCGAAAACATTATGTGAGATGGAATGTGGGCAAGAATGTGGAGCATGTGGTTCTTCAAGTTTCGATTGATCCTTTAGTATAGCAAGTGACTCATGCCAAATTATGAGCCACTTTCCAAGTGTTGGCTAAAGCTATGACGACCTAATTTAATAGAGAAGTTGTTGCTCCCGTAAACCCAAATGTGGGTATGGCGGCAATAAGGGTAAGGGACTTCACTAGATTGAATTCCCTGTAGTTTCATGGGTCGACAGTTGATGAGGGTCCTCAAGATTTTATTGATGAGGTCTTTGAGATAGTGAAGATTATGGGAGTGTCACCATTGGAAAAGGCAGAATTTGCTGCTTATCAACTTAAGAGTGTTGCTCATGCTTGGTTCAAACAATGGAAGGAAGAGAGGGATACTGATGCGGGTCCTCATGATTGGGAGAAATTTAAGGGAGCTTTTCTTCATCATTTCTTTCCTCTTGAGATGAGAGAAGAAAAAGTGCTTGAGATCATTAATCTCCATCAAGGAAATATGAGTGTGAAAGTGTATGCTTTGAAGTTTACTCAATTGGCTACGTATGCTCCGACTATGGTTGCAGAATCTAAGGCAAAGATGAGTAAGTTTGTGTCGGGTGTGTCTCAAATAGTGGTCAAGGAGTGTCATACTGCCATGTTGATCAAAGAGATAGATATATCCTGTTTCATGATACATGCCCAACAAAGTGAAGAGTAAAAGCTAAAGGAGAAGTCTAGAGAGTCAAAGAGGGCAAGAACTGGTGATGGTGGCTTTTCTCATTCTAGGTCTTGTGGACATGATCGTTTTAATTTTTGATAAAGGTTTTCTGGTCAAGGTTCTTCTAATGCTCCAGCTTCTAAGTTTAACAAATATGGGGTGTCTAACCCTACGCCTCAAGAAGGTGGTGAAAATGGATCTTCTATTCTCGCTTGCCAAAAGTGTGTCAAGAGTCACTTAGGGAAAATGCTTACCTGGTATGGATGGTTGCTTTAATTGTTGGAAGAGTAGTCATAAGATGAGAGATTATCCAATGTTTACTTTTAAGGGAAGGGATGGTAGGCAAGCTCAGCCTAGTGGTTCTGGTTCGGGTGCTCCTTGTCAGAATAGGTTTAATGCACTTTAGACTCGATATGATCATGAGGGTTCTTTGGATGTTGCGACTAGTATGTTGTAAATCTTTCATATATGATGTGTATGCTTTGGTTGATCAGAGTGCTACATTGTCATTAGTTACTCCTTATGTGCCCATGAGATTTGATGTTGGTCCCGAAATCCTTTCTAATCCCTTTCATGTCTCTACTCCCATTAGTGATTCTCATAGAGTCACTCATGTTTATTTTATAGAGCTTGATATGTTAGATTTTTATGTTACTCTATGAATGGATTGGCTTCATTCATGTTATACTTCAATAGATTGTAAGACCCGATTGGTCACATTCAAGGTTCCAAACGAACCTATCATATCATGGGAAGACAAGAATTATGCTCTTAAGGGTCAATTCATAACCTCCATAAAGGCTAGACAAATTATTTCTAAGGGTTTCATTTATCATCTTGTTAAGGTTAGGGATATGGATTCTGAAACCCCTACTTTTGAGTCTGTCCCGACTGTAAATGATTTTTTGGAAGTGTTTCCCGATGATCTTCCAAATATTCCTCCTGAAAGGGAAATAAACTTTGGTATTGACCTTCTCCTAGATACGCAACCTATATCTATTCCTCCTTACTAAATGACCCCAACAGAACTTAAGTAATTAAAGGACCAATTGAAGGACTTGTTAAATAAAGGTTTTATTAGACTGAGTATCTCTCCCTGAGGTGCTCCGGTGTTGTTCGTTTGAAAGAAGGATGATTCCCTCTGAATGTGCATTGACTATCGGCAATTGAATACGGTTACAATAAATAATAAGTATCTCATTCCAAGGATTGATGACTTTTTTTTATCAACTCCAAGGTGTGGGTTTCTTTTCTAAGATTGACCTTCGATCGGGTTATCAACAATTGAAGGTGAAGGAAGATGACATTTTGAAGATGGCTTTTCAAACTCGGTATGGTCATTATGATTTTTTAGTGATGTATTTTTGTTTCACTAATGCCCCAGTGACGTTCATGGATTTGATGAATAGAGTCTTTAAGCAATACCTTAGCATGTTCGTAATTGTGTTTATTGATGATATTTTGATTACACATTGAGTGAGATAAGCATGTTGAGCATTTGAGGATTGTTTTGCAAAATCTCAAGGACAGTGACTTGTATGCTAAGTTTAGCAAATGTGAGTTTTGGTTGAGGATTATTGCTATCCTTGGCCATATTGTCTCCGGTGAAGGTATTCAAGTTAATCCTAAGAAAATTGAGGCGGTTAAGAATTGGCAAAGACTTTGTCTGCTTCAGATATATGGAGTTTCTTGGGTTTGGCCAGTTACTGTAAAAGGTTTGTGGAAGGATTTTCCTCTATTGCATCGCCTTTGACAACATTGATTCAAAAGAAGGTGAAATTCCTATGGCAGAAACTCATGAGAAGAGTTTCCAAGAGTTGAAGGATAGACTCATTTCAGTCCTCATTTTGCCTTTATCAGAAAGATCGGATAGTTTTGTGGTTTATTGTGATTCTTCATTAATTTTTTTTGGTTGTGTCTTGATGCAACATAGCAAAGTCATCTCTTATTCTTCAGGTCAATTGAAGGTGCATGAAAAGAATTATCCGACTCATGATTTGGAGTTAGCAGCGATAGTGTTTGTTTGCTCTAACCCTTGGAGGCATTACCTATATGGTGTTCATGTAAATGTTTTTATCGAGGATAAGAGCTTGAAGTATGTGTTCAACCAAAGGATTTGAATCTTCACCAAAAAAGTTTGCTTGATTTATTAAAGGATTACGACATGAATTTCCTCTATCATCTCGAAAAAGCAAATGTGGTGGTTGATTCTCTTAGTCGACTATGAATGGGTAGTGTTTCTTATGTTAAAGATGATAAGAAAAAGTGGAGCCATCCCAATGCTAGAATGATAGCTATTATTATAAGCGAGCTCGACCAAAGGCAAATGATCATCCCAATTACCCTTGAAATCAATCACACAAGCTCTCAAAATGTCTTCCAAAGTCTGAATAGTATGCTTGGCTTGTCCATCGGTCCGAGGATGAAAAGCCTTACTAAGCTTCACTTGAGTACCAAGACCTTTCTGAAATGACCTCAAACATTGAGATGTAACTGAGTACGACAATCAGAGATAATGGATAAAGGCACTCCATGTAACCTCACCATTTCTCGAATATAAAGCTTGGCATACTCTTCAGCTATAAATGAAGTCATTACGGGAAGAAAGTGAGTTGATTTGTTATTCGGTCCACAATAACCCAAATCAAGTCAAACTGATGATGAGTATGAGGTAAACTCGTAATGAAGTCCATATTCATATCTTACAAATTCCACGTAGGAATACAAATGTCTTGAGCCAAACCACTTGGTTTCTGATGCTCAACTTTCACTTATTGAAAATTTGGACATTTAGCCATAAATCTGACAATATCTTTCTTCATTCCATTCCACCAATAAACTTCCCGCATATCATGGTATATCTTGGTGGCTCCTGGGTGAATAGAATATCGAGAATTTTGAGTTTTTGTTAAAATTTGATTTCTCAACTCATCAACATTCAGAATACATAATTGATCTTGATATCGAAGGACACCATCTTCCCGTTGGGAGAAAACCTCAATGGATTTTTTAGAAACCGACTTCTTCGAATCAACTAATACCGGATCAATATCTTGCTTAGCGTTTACATCTAATATAAGAGACAATTCTGAACTATTCTAAATAATCACACCACTCTTATTAGAATCAACCAAGTGAACACCAATTAGGGCAACCTATGAACATCATAAACTAGAACGGTTTGAAGTGGGTGGGGTCCCTTTGATAGGGCTCGAGTTGGTGTGTGAGTCTATGAAAAAGGTTCGACTTATTTGAAAGAGGTTGAAAACGTCTCAAAGTCGACAAAAGACTTAAGCCGATATTAGAAGAAGAGAGCTTGAATTTGATGTTGATGATTGAGTTTACTTTGAAATCTCACCCATGAAGGGTGTGATGAGACTAGGAAAGAAAGGGAAGCTTAGTCCCCAATATGAGGGCCCATATAAGATTTTAAGGCGTATTGGCAAGGTTGATTACGAATTGGAGTTACCTAATGATTTAGAATCGGTACATCAAGTATTCTATGTCTCCTTGTTTAAAAATGTGCTGGAGACCCACCCAAAGTCCATTCTGCCTTTAGAAACTTCGGGAGTTAAGGAGAGTCTTTCTTATGAAGAGGTTCCAATTGAAATTTTAGATGAAAAAGTTTTGATGTTGAGAAATAAAGAAGTTGCTTCCATGAAAGTTCTACGGAGGAATCAATTAGTTGAGGGTGCTACTTGGGAAGCCGAAGCGGATGTGATGTCCTAGTATCCTCATCTCTTTCCCTCTGCTCCTATAGCTTGAGTTATTAGTTCCTCAAGGTTCATTCTCTTAGATTAATGCATTTTAGTCATTCACATGTTTCCATATGCATGCATATTCATGAAAAACTTGATTTTTATGTCATGATTTAGCTTGGGGAAATTTCTCCTTGTTTATGTGCATTATGATGATGTTTGCATTCATATTGGGTCGTTAGTTTCTCTCCTACTCTATTCATGCTAGCTTGAGTCCCATTTGAGGATGAATGTTCCAAAGGGGGAAATATTGTAAAATCTCAGAAATTGGAAAAGGAAAGGACTTCATATTTTGGCTACTGATTGTGTCCTACGAGACTAGTCTACGATTTGTAGAGGCTTCTATGGGTTGTAGATGGCACGCGTAGGAATGAGGTTGAGCTTTGGAAAAATTCAAGTCACAGTAACTAGGTCTACAATTGACCATGATGAGCCATAGAAGGGACTACGAGCTGCAGAAGGGTTCCATAGGGGAAATCTAGACTTAGTGAAATTTGTTGACTTAAACTTATGTTTTACGGACGGGGTCTATAGACTGTAGACCAAATGACAGACTGTAGGAAGGACTCATTGAAGTTGGAAAGATTTTTAGGCCCAGTAAGTGTTCTATGGTTGACCAGTATTTGTCGTAGAATGTTATACGGACCATGGGTCCAACACGTAGATCATTTCTGACAGTTTTTAATGAAGGGTGTTTGGTCTTTTCCTACCCAATTAACCCTCAACTACATCGTTTTGGACCTATAACTACCCTACAGCCATTTTTAGTGACATAGCTTCGCCTAAATCCCTCATTCTCACAAAATCCCTCCATATTCTCTTAAGTCTCTTCCCTAGTTTTCTTTTAAACATCAAGGTGAAGAACTAGGGTTTCAAGCTTCAAGAATCCTTTTTCTCCATTACTTTTGGGCTTTGATGATCAAGGTATTTGGGGATTCACCAATGAATTTCATTCATCCAATGGGTCCTAAGAAATCTCAATCGCCAAAAGTTAATTTCACCCAATTATCTAGGGTTACATGCAAATCTCTGTGGGTCCAAACTGTATTGATTTAAATTGCTTGATTTCAATATTATTATACATGATTTGATTCAATACATGTTTTCCAATTGATTTCATATGGACCCATGCATTGTACATGCTTATGATGATGAATTTATTAAGAAAATCTATGAAATTATGAACTGTGATTTTTGAAAGATATGCATGTCAAACGAAAATGATGTTTTCTGAACTAATGATGCATTTGAGATAAGTGTCTATGAATTGTGAGAGGTTTTCTCACATAGTATGAAATCATGGTTGTGAAATGTTTTCTCACATATGTTGAATCATGGTTTAAAGGAGCTACTCTATGATGATTTTCTGATTGGATTGGTAGTTAAATTCTGTCTGTCCAAATATGATGAAATGAATATGTTTATGACTAATTCCATTGGGATTTTACTTAGCACCAAGAGGATATTGATATGGAGGTTCTCTCGTTAGTAGAGGTCAGGTCTCTAGCAGCAATCTCCTTTTCCCTAACTATGTGGCCCCGTAGGATAATCTTAAGTGACTAAACTAGTGAATCCAACTAAGCTAGAAGTATGGTCCTTACCTTGGCAAGTAGGACATCTCTTTTCGGTGTGGGAGTAAGACACCAGATTCCATGTTATAGCTCACATGGTCTATGTCGGTTAACGTAAACATCTAATAAAATCAACTAAGTTACCTTCAACGATTTTGTGAAATGCTTTCATTATGTTTTAAGAGACATTAACCATGTTCATGAATTATGATTTATCTGTAAAGGCTTTACAATGTTATCGTTGGGTCATGCATATCATGTTTTAAATGTTCTCTTATGATGACGTTTATGCTTCTATGCATTTCCCTCATACTTAGTACATTCCATGTAGTAATGCATACTTATGTCTACATTGTTTAATAATGTAGGGTATGCAATTCTTTCTCTTCATGCTCGTGGCTAGGCGATTGCTTGATCATTCAAAGACTTGGTGAGTCATCATGTTCCGAGAACTATGTCACCTTTACTATACTTTCTTATGTCTTTAGTTTTCAAATGTTTTAAGTGGTGTATGGATTACGTCCCAACCACTCTTTTGATGTATTAGATTGCCTTGTCAAGATTTTGGTTAGACTTTCGCTTTTATGTCAAACGCTTTCATGATATGGGACTTTCTACTTAATTCTACTTTTTTCAATTATATTATGTTGTATGTATGTCAAGTGGCTTGTGTAGGGCCTCTTGGGGTCCAACACGCCATGTCACGTCTAGGGTGTACTTTGGGTCATGACAATTTAGTTGCAGAATTCTATGCCAATGCTCTAGAGACTAACTTTGGGGAAGATGTGGTGACTGCAGTCTGAGGCATTCAAGTCAACATTGGCCCAACTATAAAAAATGTACTATATGGGCTCCCAAATGCTGATAACAATGAGTTCAAAAATGGATACAAAGAATTGGGGAACTAATTTCTTGTGGACAAACTCTATGGTGGTGAGCCTCCGAAATGGTTTACGTCAAACCGAGGGATTAATTCACATGACTTCACTACTGAGATCAAATCTTGGCTCTCTATTATATGTGCTCGGATCATCCCTTCCGCTCATGACACTAAGGTAACGCTAGACAGAGCTGTTCTTATTGCCGCTAATATGATGGTATGGAGGTAGATGTGGTGAGGCTGATTGAGGAGCAGATAGCAGAGTTGGCTTAAGGGAGAGCCAAGAGCATTTTATTCCCATTTCTGATTAGTTGGTTATGCTACGATGTTGGGGAATGCCCTACTAATAAAGAGAAGAAACCAGGAAAGGAGATTCACCCTTTAAATAAGAAAGGTGGTTAAGGTAACAATAACAAAAAGAGGAAGATTGATCTAGCAAGCCCTACTTTCAGCTAGTACACTGAACCTGATCCTATGGTCGGTACGTCCATTTCAGCTCCTGCAGGACCCTTCATTTTGGACCTGCTACTATTCATTTAAGCTCCTGCAGGACCCATTCATTTTGGACCTGCTACTATGCATCACATCCCCTTCCAGATTCACAAAACTGATGCTCAGGTTAGAGAGCTTCTTGCTAGCCTTCCTATTAACTCATCTGGAGCCCCTACCTCAAAGGGTGTCCCTCCACAGACTATTACTTCTATAGTTGTTGCACAAAAGGCGATGTCTAACTGACTTAAGCATATGAATCAGAGACAGGGGAATATTGAGCAACGTCACCGGGCACTCAAAGAGAATTAGAAAGCAAAGGGCAAGTTCCTGAGCAAGATGATGGGCAAGCTTAGGAGCTTATGTGGTAGCAGTGCCTTTGATGAGGAGGATAAGACTTTTCTTACCGGCTCGAGTTCAGAGTTATGCAGTTCAGGGATCTCCTCGTATTCTCTATTGATATTTGAACTGTGAGGACACAGTTTCATTTTCAGTTGGGGGTGCCTCCCTTGTGGTGATTTTTTCTTAATGCATACTTTGATTCTGCCCGTGTCGGGCTGATTTTGTTTTGGGTTTGATTGTGCTCTTGTTGGGTTTATTTACTGTTGTTATGGATTGGTGTGCCTTTATCGAGCCTTGATATTGTGGATACGTTATGCTTCTATTGATATTATGTTAGATTAGTCACTTTTTTTTATTTCTTATAGTTGTTCATTTTGATTTGTAGCTACTTTGTTTTTATTTTTGATATGGAGATGTTGAGTGAAGATGCTCAATAATAGATAGAGCGACGACTTTCTTAAGGGAGAATCATTATTTGGTTGTGAATGTGTTGATGGGACATGTATGTGTTGAAGTCTGAGTAGCCATCTCTCGAGGAGATGCATGAATTTGCCCAATGATAGATTGGGTGACGTCATTTTTAAGGGCAAAAATCATTGTCTTTTCGGGAGAAGGTGACTTGGTTGGTACTAGTTATATACTCATGTATTATGAAACATTGTGAAAAGTTGAGCGTATTCCTCCGATTTAGATGCATGTTGTGAATGATTTTGTGACAGTCCTTGTGACTCTTTTTGTGACTTTTGATTAATTAGTGGATTGAATGTTTGATGCCATTTGTACTTGAAAAGGAAAGAAATATTTGATCCATCTTGATTGATTTGCACGCCAAGTGTGGTGAGTTGTTTGAAAATTCCTTGTGTTCTTTTGTACTAGCTAGAGCTTGCCCAATTAGTCTTTCAATGTTGGTCTTGATTGAGTTTGATTGAAAAAATGATGTTAGGCATTCTTTGTGACTATTTTTGAAATCCACTTGACCTAAAAATCCTACCTTTGCACTAAATGTATCCCTAGTTATCTCCTTTGAGCTGAATACAATTTTCTAGGCAACCTCATTACAATCCTTACCCATTTTGGAAAAGTAAACCTCTTTTGAACCCTTCCCTCCTTGAGCTTAAAAATTGAGAAAGTTAAGCATAAAAGCCTATGTTTGGGTTGTTGTTGGAAACCCATAGAGGAGATGATTATCACATGAGGGCTTGATTTTGAGTGATAAAATATATATATATGAATCAAAGAATGGAGGAAAAAATTTGTAAAGAAAGAAAATTCTTGAAAAGGAAAGAAAGATGAGAATAAAAGAAATGTTAATCCATCCAAGGTATAAAATTTTTGCATGTGGGGAATCTTGAGTGAAATAAGAAAAAGTGTGCTTTGGTTCGAAAAATGAAAAAAAGTGGTTAAGTTGTAAAAATGATGAATTGGTGTGTGTAGTGTTCAAGGAGGGTGTAGTCACTTTTACACAAATGCTATCCTAACCTTCTCTAAGCCTACATTACAAGCTTGATAAAGTCCTTTGTGATCTCAGACTGAATGATTTTGAGCCAATGATAATTGAAAATAATAGCAAACCTATAGTGTGGTATTTGTGTTCATGAGATGTTTCTTTGTGAGTGTGAGTGTGTGCCTTTGTCCCTTATTTTGTAAATATTTTGTGAGTGTTTTGGGGCATTTTCTTTCATGTGAGGGTATATAAATTGAGATAGTGGTGATTTTGAAAAATCCTAATTCAGTAAAATGAGCATGTGAAGGAACTAATGAGTTTGAGTCACTTCTTGAGTTTAAGTTGTTGTCGCCTAATTATTCTTGGATTTTGAAATTGTGATATGAGAATGAGGGGAGTTCTTTTGTGAAAATTTTGCATGCGGTGACTATTTGTAATAACCAACCAAAGTCATGTTCTTATTGCTTAAGGGATAATTGGTGTGCTTGAATTTAATAGGTTCTTGATGATTTGACTCTAACTTGCTTGAGGGGAGAAGCAATAATTTAAGTTTGGGGGTGTGATAAGTGGGTATTTTTACAAACTTATCTTGTATTTAAGCTTATGTTTATGGCTTGTTTAGGTAAAAATTGGTGCTTTTAATGTGGTTTTCTTTATATTTGCAGGAAAATAAAGTGAAGAGTTGATTTAGAAGATATTTGAAGAAATTAAGTGAATTGAGGTAAAAAGAGGACAAAAACTGAAAAAGTCAAATCTAGCAGAGAAATTGTTCTCTGCGAACGCGATCAGCCGTCACGCGAACGTGGATTCTTGTTCAACAATGAATGATGAACGCAACACAAATCACTAGCGAATGCAGTGGCACCCTACTGGCCCAAAAAAGTGGTAGTCTAGTAATGTAGTCTCGCTAATGCGGGCCATTCAAGCATCCAGGGTAGTTTTGGAAGTTCATTATTTGATCACAAATTCCATTATACACTCATACACAACCTTTGTGAATATTATCGTTCATTCCATAGAGATTTTGAGAGTCCATAGCTAAGGGTTTTAGGCTTGGATAGAAAGTTTCCTTACAATTCACTTTTGGGTTTGAAGATTGGAAGCTCCATTGTAGTAATTTTTACTCCTTCATTTCCTTGCTTTGTATCGCTTGAATTGTGGGTATAATTGATCATTGAAGAATTTAGATTTTGTGCTAGAAATAGACATTTGATTGGGTTTTTGATTTCATTCTATTGCTTTTGTAATTGATTGAATGCTTCTCATTTATGAAATTGGTATTTCATTATCTAATCAATTTCATACTTAAGTTGTTTTCCTAATGAAATTGATCACTCCTTGGACTTTCCCATTTACTTTGATTGAGCTTTAAGGAGTCAATTGAGGTTGGGAATTATTGCTTGTTGCTTAATTTGAGGTTTAACAAACAATTTAGATTCTATCTAGAAATAGTGGAGTCTTATAATGCATTAAATTGGATTAATTGTGATAGCTACTTTACTAGGCTTCAATAGAGCTAGGTGAGAAATATTTTCTTGCATTCGAAAGAAGTAGGTGAATCATTGAGGTTCCAATGCGTATAGGATCTTACCTATGATTGAATTTGCATAATATTAAGTTGCAATGGATCGTTTGAATGTTAATTAGCTTCCCATTTCCTTATTCCCTTTGATCCCTTGCTTGAAAAAACTTTTTCCCTTTGCCCTTTTCCCTTATTTATGATTGTTACCAACTTTTGATATAATATTTTTGTATTGTTCATTTGGATTCAAACTAGTAGCTTGTAATTCTTTATCCTTTCAATTGCTGACACATTGTTCCTTGTGGGGATTGCCCCCGACCTCAAACATTGGGTTATTACATAGCTAAAGATCGCTTACTCATTGAATTGTTTTATGAGTAATTTGAGCATAATCTCCTATCACCCTCTGAAGAGTATAGAGAGGACTAAACAGGCCGGTTGGACTGACCCTGCTGAAACTACTGGTAGAGCCTACCATACGAGTTCTTGAGCCTAGAACGGGACCCACTGTAGCTACCCTTATGCTTAGACCTTTTATCATTGCCCTCATAGGCCTCATGACAGAGCTGCTCAATAGTGCGGGCATGGTCACTACATTAAAAAAAGAACAACCCGCTTAAACCATAGACTGAACTCATTCTGCTGCTGGAGTCTCAAACCTCAAATGAAGCACTAAACTCTCACCTCTTCAGTAGGCAAGATCATAATGGAATGGTGAGAGAGCTCGTGATACCTCGCCTTATACTCAGACACAGTCATGGAGGCCTGCTCCAACCTCAAAAACTAATCCTGAAGTTGATTTTTAACACTATTGGAATGACTCTAGCCAAGAAGTCCTCAAAAAACTCTGGCCATGATACCAAAGGAGACCTAGCTAGCCTAGTCTCAAGATAAAATCACCACCACTGTATGGTTGGACCATCAAGCTGGTAAGCAGTAAAGTCGGTTCCTCTTGACACCACAAAGACCAAAGTATGCATCCACTCACAGCAAGTAGGAGGAAACTCATAGGTTTTCTCTCTAATAGCCCTAAAAAATCTCATAGGCGAAAGTCTCAAAAACACTCAGAGCATCTTTTGCTCCTCTAGAGGCATAGCTCTGACCACAATCACGGGCTACGCACCACAAGTTGTACCTGTACCTGAGGTGGCTCTGTTGCAAGCTGACCCTTCAGGGCTTATGGAACTATAGCTGTGGGTGGGGCCAGTTACATACCCCCAAGAACCATCAAGAGCTGAGTAATACCTACCTTGAGATTGGGAGCCATAGCTATTCCAGCTGGTGGCTGGGCTGGCCCCGACCCTATTGGCTTAATGGGAACATGAGCTACCTGAGGATCTGTTGCAGGCTCTGGAGTCCTCTCTCTATCAGGGGCTAGTGATGCAACCCTAGTCTGCTAAGGATGCCAACCTCTACCCCTAGCTGGGCTCTACCTATGGTCCCAGGTGGATCGCCCTTAGCCGCCGAGCGGTGCGTACAAGCCATCCTTCAAAAGAATGAAACATGTGAGATCCCATGAAACCAATAATACACACATTGCACGTAAGTGATACAAAAGATAGAACATTCCTAACGACACCCTGTAGCCTCCCAAATATAAGATACAAACATCTCTACTCCAATCCGCAGGGCTCTACTAGGTATTAGCTCCGTATAAGTGAGATCGATAAATTTGGGGCTTTCATACCAACTTGTCACAACATAATTCCTCGATTTGTGAAGGCACCTATTATAACCAACAAGTAGGTAAGCCAACCCGTCACCCAGAACAACAACTAATGCGTGTAAGGTAGAAATAAAGTAGAAGGGACAAATAAATAACAGAAGTAGAAGGACAGGCGGAAGCAAACCAAAATATAAATATACAATAAGATCCCTCCCAAAACCTAGAAGACACAATTACAAAGCTACTAAAACAAAATAGTACAAGTCCCAAAAGTGAACCCAAAACACAAGGCTTGTCTTAAAATACAAAATATTAGCCATCAAAATACATATAGAGACATGTAAGTCCAGGACACCATGTGCTAACCCTCACCTCTAAACTGAAGCTGCAATACGCTCAAATATCACTGCTGATAACTGGTGCTCGGAACTGCATCATGAAACAGATGGAGAGTATAGTATGAGTACCAAAACAATAGGTACTCAGTAGGCATCATAGGCCGACAGAGCTAGAAAAGTAAAGTAGTATAAAATGCCAGAGTAAAAGCCGATAAAAGCATAGAGTATGGATTCTAAGTAAATAAATCATGCTCAACAAGATTCCCGCCCCAAATTCAAGTAAAATCAACATGCTTTCACATAATCAAGCTGAATCTCAGGAATGTGAAGTTGTAGCCTACCTTTAGGATGAACGCATATGCTCTAAATCACGTCTCTGAAGCATTTCCCTTATGAATGGCCTCCAAACGCTGTCACGCTATCAATTATAGAATCACAGCATTAATGCGATCGTTTAGACAATAAATTCACATAAAATAGCGACGGACCAAATTTGGAGTTAGTACGGAAAGTACGTGACCCACGCTGAAAATTACAGAATTGACTTCGTCAAAAGGTTCTAATTACATCCCCAAACTTGTGTCCTAAAACGGAACACAATTCCATGCTAAAAAAAGAGAATTACAACATGCAACACTCAATAAAATAAAAAACCATTAAAGGCCACAAGAGGTAATAAGAGCAAGGAATTTACCTCTGGGATGAGGTTAAAATACCCTCCTGAGACTCACAATGCATTGCCTCAACTAATTCAGCAACAACAACAAAATCCTACAAAGAAACGAGTCCATGAGCTCTCCAATTGATCTCAAACTACAAGAAAAGATATCTAAAATGTTCTTAAGATGTTGTAGGTGCTGTAAAAAGAGACAGTTATGCCGCTAAAGTGGTCAGGGCAAGAAAGGAGGGTCTGTCTAAAGAGATCCTCTGGCCTCTAAAGTAGAAGTCACTTAAGCGATGCCAGGGCAGCTTAAGCGACATGGCTAGAGCTGGCTAGGCTGGTAAAAGTGAAGCCCTAGCCACTAAAGTTATGCCTGCTTATGCAAGCCAGTGCTGCTAAAGTGGCTGCCGCTTGGCTAGCCAAGCACGCTAATGCAAAGGATGCTAAAGCGATGCCAGGGCTGCAAACGTTAGGGCACTAGCATCAAGCACCAAATATTACAAACTGAGCCCCCCGTACTCCGCTTGGGTGCTTTGGATTGGTTTGGAACTCCTCGCATGTAAATGAGATATGCTACCTTACCAAGTTCAACATTATTGACTCCACAGAGAAGTTGAAACTTTCATCTAAGATAGTCTCGACAAAAAGTGGGTCCCACACTCAAACTTTATTTTTAGCCAAAATCCACAAGAGGGCTCAGAATTAGCCTGGAACCCTCGATATTCAGGCCATCCATGCCACTCGTCGAAAATGACCTTTTCGAAGCTGATAGAATTGACAAAATTGTATTCTGAGGTTGTCTTCCTGAACCGTTGACCGAAGACAACTATTTTAATTTCAAAAGCTCAAAAACATAGAAACTTACATAAAAGCCAAATGAACAACCAAGGGACCAAGCTGTTAGACCCAGCAAGTCATGAATTACTTGGGGTCGCTATGGAAACACTCTAAATGATGAAAGAGAGGCATTTTTACAGAAATGACCTGGAGGGTCGTTGCAATTCTACGCACATTACAAACACAATGGTATTTATATACTCTATTTCTACACAAACCATCAATCTACCACAATTCTTAGGGTAGATAATCATTTGCAAGAAATATTTACATAAGTGGAGATTCACCATGTCACCAATGTAAAAAAAACACTAATTTGATGTTTATCGATTTCGATACATATAAGATTCAAAATCATTATTATATAAAGGTTGTGATCACCAAGAAAACACTAGAAAGTGAGTGATTTATTTAAATTGTATATTTCAGAAAATATTAGTAGCCTTTACTATCAATTACAATTATTCCATACATTTTATAGAGAAGTCTTCAGTGCCCTAATTGCTCCTTTTTGGTATAGTTATGCAAGTTGGCTAATTCTATATATATATATACATATATATATACATATATTTCAAACTCAACAGAGAGGATCATAAATTTACCGTACATTGTGGTCAATGAACTACTGAAAGAAGTTACTACATACTTGAAATGACTCTAATTAGTAAACCTTAGCTACGAGGGGATGTGCTAGTTTTATTTAACATTTATTGATTATATTGTTGTTCATCGAGAAATTTGGTGACTCATTAATTCAATATTAATTTGACGAACAAATATAATGAAGATCCAACACACAATGATTTTTTAAAAATTAATTTATTGTTTCTCTGAGAAGGACACGCTAGAAAGAATTCAATACTATGAAATATAGAAAGATTATAAATAACTTACTATTTTATTGCATAATTAGATATAAGAAATTTAAAATTATATCTAACTAGCAAATTTGTCCGTGCTTCGTGCAATCATAAGAAAATTAATTTTTTTAATAATTAAAAAATATATTAGTCTTTAAGTCCCAATTGATTAGAGTTTTACGTTTAGTCCAACTTATTCTTTAGGTGAAACCATACATCTCTTTTGGTATGTATGTTTTCTCCTTTTTCTTCTTTTTGCTTCTTCCTCACCCATTCCTTTTTTTTTTTCAAAAAAAGTTGAAGTTTTCTTTTCTTTCTTTTTACAATAATAAAAATAAACGAAGAGACTCAAAAGCATAGCAAATGTATGTAAGTAATGAGACTCAAAAGCATAGCAAACATATGTAGGTGCCACAAAAAAGTCACTAATGCCACTAAAGTTATCAGGGCAGATAGGCGGGCCTTGTTAAGGAGATCCTCTTGCCACTAAAGCAGAAGTCGCTTAAATGATGCTAGGGCCGATTAAGCAACACGTCCAGAGCTGGCCAGACTCTCAAAAGTGAAGCCTTGGCCGCAAAACTAATCCCCGTTTAAGCGAGCTATGGACGCTAAAGCAAAGGATGCTAAAGTGATGTCGGGGCCTCAAAAGTGGGGGCACTAGCATCAGGAACAAGAAATTTCAAGCTGAGCCCGGAGCTCCACTTGGGTGGTCAGGATTGGATTGGAACCCTGTGCATACAAATAAGATATACTACCTAACCAAATTTAACATTTTAGACTCAACAGAGCAATTGAAACTTCCATCCGAGATTGTCTTAAAAAATGTGTCCCACACTCAAGCTTTGTTTTAAGCCAAAATCCATAAGGGGACTCAGAATTACCCAAGAAGCCTCGAGATCCGGGCTAAACATGCCACTAGCCCAAAACAGCCCTTCCGAAGCTGATGGAATCATCAGAATTGCATTCTGAAACTGTCTTCCTTAACCTTTGACCGAAGTCAACTATTCCAATTTCAAAAGCTCCAAAACACATAAACTTGCATAAAGGCCAAATGAACGACCCGGTGACCGAGCTGTCTATCCTAGAAAGTCATAAATCTCTTGAGATCGCATAGAAACATTCTAAATGATGAAAGAGAGGAATTTTCACAGAAATGACCTGGAGGGTCATTACAATTCTACGCACATTACAAACACCATGGTATATATATACTCTATTTCTGCACCAAGCATCAATATACCACAATTCTTAGAGTCGATAATGATTTGCAAGAAATATTTACATAAGTGGAGATACATCATGTCACTAATGTAAGAAAAAGTTTTTTTTTAAAAAAAGACAAATCTTATGTTTATCGATTACATGCACGATTCAAAAGAATTATTACAAAAAGGTTGTGATCACCAAGAAAACACTAGACAGTGAGTCATTTATTTTCGATTGTATTTTTAAGAAAATATTAGTAGCCTTTAGTATCAACTACAATTATTCCATACATTTTTTAGAGAAGTCTTCAGTACCCTAATTGCTTCTTTTTGGTATAGTTATGTTGTTGGATAATTCTCTCTCTCTCTCTCTCTCTCTCTCTCTATATATATATATATATATATATGTGATGTATATTTTTTAAACTCAACAAACAAGATAATAAATTTACCTAACATAGTTGTCAATGAACTACCGAAAGAAGTAACTACGTACTTGAAATGACTCTAATTAGTAAACCATAGCTACGAGGGGATGTGCTAATTTCATTTAACATTTATTGATTGCATTGTGGTTCGTCGAGAAATTTGGTGATTCATTCATTCAATATTAATTTGATGAACTGATACAAAGAGGATCCAACACACAATGATTTTCTAAAAATTAATTTATTGTTTCTCTAAGGAGGACATGCTAGAAAGAATTCAATACTATGAAATATGGAAAGATTACAAATAACTTACTATTTTGTGCATAATTAGATTTAAGAAATTTAAAATTATATCTAACTAGTAAATTTTTCCATGCTTCGTGCAATAATAAGAAAACTAATTTTTTATAATAATTAAAAAAGATATTAGTCCTCAAGTCCCAATTGATTATGATTTTAAGTTTTGTCGAACCAGTCCATTAGGTGAAACCATACAGCTCTTTCAATATTTATGTTTTCTCCTTTTTCTTCTTTTTTAATTTTTCCTCACCCATTCATTTTTTTTCAAGAAAATGTCAAAGTTTTCTTTTCTTTCTTTTTCCAATAATAAAAATAAAAGAAGAGACTCAAAAGCATAGAAAATGTATATAAGTAATGAGACTCAAAAGCATAGAAAACGTATGTAGGTGCTGCAAAAGCAACCACTAATGCCACTAAAGCGGTTGGGGTAAGATAGGCGGGCCTCACTAAAGCAGAAGTCGCTTAAGCGATGCCAGGGCCGCTTAACCGATAGGGCCAGAGTTGGCTAGGCTCACAAAAGCGGCACCCTAACAACTAAAGCGATGTCCGCTTTAGCGAGCTAGAGCCGCTAAATCAAAGGATGCTAAAGCAATGTCAGGGCCGCAAAAGTGGGGGCCCTAACATCAGGCACCAGAAATTTCATGTTGAGCCCCCGGGCTCCGCTTGGGTGCTCGACATTGGTTTAGAACCTCGTGCATGAAAAAGAGATATGCTACCTTACCAAATTCAACATTATGGACTTAACAGAACAGTTGAAACTTCCATCCGAGATCTTCTCGACAATCTGTGGGTTCCACACTCAAACTTTGTTTTATGCTAAAATCTACAAGGGGGCTCGAAATTAGACAGAAAGCCCGGGGATATGGGCCAACCATGCCACTTGTCTAAAATAACTCTTCCAGAGCTGATGGAATCGTTAGAATTGTATTTTGATGACCAAAGTCAACTATTCCAATTTGAAAAGCTCCAAAACAAAGTAACTTACATTAAAGCCGAATGAACGACCAAGTGACCAAGCTGTCAGACCCTACAAGTCATAAATGACTTGGGGCCGCTTTAGAAACACTCTAAATGATGAAAATGATGCATTTTCAAAGAAATTACCTGGAGGGTCATTAAAATTCTACGCACATTACAAACACCATGGTATTTATACACTCTATTTCTGCACCGACCATCAATCTACAACATTTCATTGGGCCGATAATGATTTGCAAGAAATATATACATACGTGGAGATACATCATATTACCAATGTAAGAAAAAGATATTTATTTATTTTTAACAAAGACAAATCTTATGTTTATCAATTTCGATACATATATGATTCAAAAGCATTATTACATAAAGGTTGTGATCACTAAGAAAACATTAGACAATGCGTGATATATTTTAAATTGTATTTTTCAGAAAATATTAGTAGCATTTACTATCAAGTACAATTATTTCATACATTTTATAGAGAAGTCTTCAGTAACCTAATTGCTCATTTTTTGGTATAGTTATGCATATTGGCTAATTCCATATATATATATATGTGTGTGTGTGTGTGTGCTGATTTTCTTATATGATTTGTGTATACGGGGTTCCAAACGAATTCTGAGGGTCCTTTCGATATTTTTGAAGTTTGTTATGGTTGCTTGTGTTTGCAGGCCTCGCTTTTGTGAACGCTAGTCACTTATGCAACCTTCGAAAAGCGAAGGAAGCTTCACTTTAGCGAACTTCACAAAAGCGAAGGAGGCTTTGCTTTTGCGAGAGATGCCATTTTTGCGGGGTTCGCTTATGCAACATCAGAGTGGGGTTTTAACTTGCCTTTTTCGGGGTTCTAGACCCATTTTCATTTTTGAGCTTGGTAAAACCCTTGGAGGCAATTTTGAAGAGATTTATTGTTCTAAATCATTTGGGTAAGCTTTTGTGACCCTAAAATTTCATTTCTCTTTGATTATTTATGGATTTTAACATCAAAACTTGGGATTTTGAATGATTAATGGCAAGATTTTTCAAGAACTTGAGTTCTAAACTAAAATTGTGATGGTGAACTGATTTTTTTATCCCTTTTGTGAAATGGTTTTCACTAATGAGTTCCAAATGTCTTGGGTAATGTTTTCAAGTAAAGATTTTCAAATTTAAGCTTCAATTCCGGAATTGGGTCCATGAGTTGACTGACCCATTTTTAAAATGTATGAATTGGGAGTTGTTATTTTCGGGGTCTTATTGTGGTTACTTGATTGAAATAGATTGTAGGGCATTGTATAGCATTCGGAAGGGGAAAACGCAAGCTTCATGTTGATTAATTGATTGCATTAAGGCAAGTGATATATTAGCTTTGTAATCTAGTAGAATCGTCTATTCCCTTTCATTGTGTGTGTTTTGGGGGAGTAATGGGATTGAGGAAGGGTTCATTGTTCCACTTGATTAATCTTAGCTAATAAAAATGGGTTTAATGAAAAGGAAACGTGTTGGTCATGATGCTTTGTGAATTGCCTTGTTGTGACCCCTATGTGATTTATTGATGAAATACTATGATGTCATGAATGTGGACTCGAATTGCTTGGATTGTTGTCTCTTCCTTATGGTTTGACATTCCTTATTTGTATTGATTGCCGAACACCGTGTTGAGGCATGTGATATAAAGCTGAAGGGAAATGGTTCCGGCTAGTTTAGGGAAATCGTTTCGGCTAGTTATTTGATATAAAACAAAAGGAAAAACAGTTCAATCCAGTGAATTGATATAAAGCCGAAGGGAAATGGTTCCGTCTAGTAATTCAACATAAATCCGAAGGGAAATGGTTCCGGCTAGTGATGTGATATAAAATCAATGGGTAATGGTTCCGGCTAGTGATATTGTGCCGAAAGAAAATGGTTCCGATAGGTGTTTCGTTAATATGATTTAATGCCTTTTGATATGTGTGATTGATCTACCCGTTACCTTTTATTGATCTACTTGTTACTTGTGAATTGGCATACTTGATGTGTGTTTATTGTTGAAGCTGTGGCTATTGAATTGTGTGGTTAAGCCTTGCGAACTATGTGTTGTAAACCTGTTAGGTTGGGCTGATTTCTATGCAGGTTGTATTTTGAGGCGGTTTGGTTGTGATGAAAGGAGTATTCGACTTCTAGCTAGTTTGCCTTGTTTATTAAGATGCTTGTTGAGTACTGTGTTGTTTGGTACTCACTCCTTGCTTCTATACTTGTGCACATTCTTAGTCCTCTATCGTGTGATTGATCTTCTTCTTCTTCCATTTTGAGGCTTGTTGAAGGACTTGAGAGTAGGGATGGTAATGGGGCAGGGCCAGTTTAAGGTTGTGCAGGGCGGGAGGGATGCGGGGCGGGTTGCGGGCATATGTAATTTTATGCGGGTTCAAACCTAATTTTAACTTTTTAAATGTTATAGGAGTGATAGAGAATTATTTATTAAGATAATTTCTTTAAAGATTCTAAAATAGTAAAGATAGTAAATGAAAATGGTTCAATAAAAAATAATACAATTTCTTACATATTTCCAAGTGGACCTCTAGAGAATAAATTTTTAAGTCATTATCTATTAAATTAATACAACTTAATGAAAAAATGAATTTTATTTTCATTTTATTTTTAGTATCAAACTTAACTAGAAAAAAGAAAATATTAAAAACATTATGTGGGGTGGGTTTAATGTGGGGTGGGTCTATGTGAGGAGGGTTGAAAATGAAAAAAGTTGTTATGCGGAGCGGATTAAACATTTTGTAGGTTAAGCTCAACCCACCCCCGCCCCGCACCGCCCCATCGCCATCCCTACTTGAGAGGTAGATGCTCGTCATCATGACGGACCCTCTTTTCCTTTTTGTTATGCTTTGATCTATTTTAGAAACAAGAGAAAACACATAAAAACCACCCTAAACTTGGCAGCACAACTTACTTTAGCACTTAAACTACACAAGCGTTTAAATATCCCCTTAACATCTTTGAAGTGAATTAAGTACAACTCTGAGAGTAGAATACCACTCTGACCTGCCATATCATAGACATGTAAGAACCATGTCATTAATTTTCAATCTTTTTTTGCTTATTCACCTTTTTTCTTAAACACTTTTTAAAATTCATTACACTAATCAATTAATTAATTAAAAATACATTTTAAACCCCACCTTCTCCCACCCCCCCACCCCCTCTCTCTTTCTTCTTTCTTGAATTTCACCATTTTCAGCCTTCACTAACTTCTTTTTTTCCCCCGACCATTTCCAGCCTTCAATAGTTGTTTTCTTCTTCAACATTCATCAATATTTTTTTAAAAATATAGCATGCTTACTTTTCTTCTTCAAACCCTCTCTCTCTCCCACAAATCTGCCCCTCAGAGAATGATATTTTTTAAAGTCATTTTTTTCTTGACAACTCAAATGAAAAATGAAGGATGTATAACAAAGTTGATAAATCCACATTTTTTGCATCACAACTAATAGAAATTAAAATGGGTCACTTAAAATTCAAGAAAATTTACATTCAATAATATGAATTAGATTTTGGGTTTTGTGGATTAATAAAGGGTTGGCGAATTGAGGGATAAAGATGAAGGAAGAAATGACTAATATGGAAGAAGAAAGGTATACAGAGTGCTTCAATGGGGAAGAAGATATTTAGGGAAGACAACAAAATAAAGAGAGAACAGAAAGATAAAATATTTTTTTTAAAAAAATCGAACTCACAAATTTCATTTACTTCTAAACAAGAAATTTCACTTTTTAAAAAAATTTAAATTATATAAAAAAAAATTAGTTATATATTGGTCAATAAAAAATGTCATGTGTATGATTTTACCATTCAATTTTTTATTTTTTTTATTTCACGCGCTTTTAGGAAAGTGAGTACACTCACTTTGCCACGTCAGCTCCTAGGGTGGTATTTAGTCACTTAAAAATTATTAAGGGGGTATTTAAAAGGCTGTATAGTTAAAGTAATAAAATAAATTTTACTGCTAACTTCAGTGGGGGATTTGATGTATATGCTCTAGAAACAAAGACATTGAGACTTATAATTATCTTTAAATTTTGCATTTTATGTTTTAGTGGCTTGTACACGTGACAACCAGGTTTTGAGGGTTTTTATATAATGAATAATTTTTTCTCTTTTATCTTGTTCTTGCTTTATCTTTCCGTACTTTTTTCGTTTCTTTAGGTTGAGGCTGACTTGTGTTGGTGGGAATAGACAAGTGCTATCACGTCCATTTTGGGTCTTGACAATGATAGAGAGGTGAACCCATTGTTCACTAAGTTTAGAGTCATGCACTACTAGTATCTCCAAAAGGAAATGGAGAAAGAAAACAATGCAAGGACATAGGTAGTAAGAATAGAACCTCTATAGGGGAGGAAGCCTTGAGCATTCCTGCAACTACACTGCAAATATTATTTCATCTGGCCTAGAAAGTAGCACCCTTCGACCACCAGTTATTACAAGGCTATTATTACTGTCTGGCAGCAACAATGAGCCTGATAATGATATGATATCATATTGACCTTGCATATAAAGAATAACACCAAGCTCGATGACCAATGCTAAATAGGTCCTCTAGAAGACAATCAGTGTACACACAATGATCACCTTTATCAAATTTAAGCATGAATATACATAAGAAACTTCATAACTTTATCAATAGACGTACATTCAATACTTGTGTAAAATATATAAGATAAAGGCAACAAGATAAGCCAAATATACTAACAAATTGGGATGACAACTCATTCCAGATAATTCAGTAATCCAAACTACCTAAAACGATATTCCAGCTGGTCTCATTTTTTTCTATGTCAACAAAACAAAATCACAAGGTAATAATCAACTACTACTAATGGATATCTCAACACTAATAACTAGGATGCATAAAGGAAAAATAGACTTTGTCATTATAGCAGAATGATGGGCTTAACACCATGTGATGAAGGTTTTATTATGTTTCATCCACTTCAAGTACATTCATCATACTTATAATGAAATACTTCTAACATAAAGATACTTTAAAAGGTAATAGGCACAAATGAGCTAGAAGGAGTACATCTAAGAGGATATACTCTATTGAATTATTTCTCTATTGTCAAAAGCAATTGTTATGCAAGTATATATCTATAAATAAACACTAAAAAAATTTAATTGTCAAATCACATAGACAACAAACATTAATAAAAAGACTGCACCACATACATAGACTAACTAAGCATAAGCTACCACACATGCCTTAGTCTAAAATCAACGTAAATAGTAAGTGTCTTTAAGCTGAAACTCATGCAGACCACTTAAGTTACAGTTCCACCACCAATTGGTCGTGGTCCTTGTTGTAAGAAAGTCATTACGTTACTTTCAATGTCCTGTGATCACGATAACAGATTTGCATCATTTTGTAAAGTTATCCAAAATATTCACAAGAATGGGAGTTCAATTAAAGTCAGCCTTAAAAACAAGCTTTATTATGGGTAAGATAACAATGATAGAATTTTTATTTATAAGAAATGAAGTGGACAAAACAAAAAAAAGGTAAACAAAATTTTTCATTCTTCTCTCTTAAGAAATTTGAAACTCAAGCATGTTTTAGAACAAACATATACAGCACAAAACATGCAATCATTGTACAATACGTGGGCTAATTATAGTTCTGTAAATCATGTTGTGAAAAATACATGCTACAACTTAAACATCAAAGAAAAATATATTTTACCTCCCCGATGAACACAGTGATTATGTGCGGCGTCCATCCGGATTCTACTGCACCTGCCAACCATGAAGAAAGCCACTTATAGTGTGATGCATGTAATAAATTGCTAAACACTGATAAAGAACTTTAGTTATTTGACACTTTTAACTTTCCAAAATTCAAACTTTTTGATTCACAGGAATAATGAAGACATATATACCTAGAGCTTCTTTCTTTTGTTTGTTTCTAGAGCAAAACGGTCTCCCAAAGGGTACGTTAATGGGAAATTTTGAAGAAGAAACACGAGTAACATCACCACCAACACCAGAATCTGCAGGAATCACCACTAAAAAAATTAGAGCAACTATGTATAAGTTAAATCCTTCCTAATTGGAATATGTACACATAATTAAAGTAATAGTGAAAACATATATACCTAAAGGTTGTGGTTCCTTCTTCTTTTTGAAGCCAAGGGATCCCCCTCGAGACTTCTTAGAGGAGTTATCAGAAGGAGAAGCTCTAGGAGCTTCAAAAATTAGAGTAGAAGAAAGGCCCAAATCATTGGCAGAAGGCTTACTCGATCAGCCTCTCTTCTTCTCTTTTTTGGGTTGATGAAAAATTATTTTTACTGGTAACATGTATGAGTTGGTTTGCTCTCAATAGTGGACTTGGGGTTGTGTTGGTGGTGATGCCATAGTTCCATGGCCATATATGGGTCATTATTGTTGTTCTTGTTGGTAACATGTATGAGTTGGTTTGCTCTCAATAGTGGACTTGGGGTTGTGTTGGTGGTGATGCCATAGTTCCATGGCCATATATGGGTCATTGTTGTTGTTCTTGTTGGTGGGGTTGAGGGGACGGATGGGTTGGGAGTGGAGCCATTGTTCCATGGCCATGTGTGGGTGGGGGTTGTTATTGGTTTTGGTGGTGTAATGGTGGTGATTCTTGAAAATCCATAGGGAAAAAATGAATTTACTTAAAAAAGTTGTTCTCACTGTTTATTCTTCTAAACAACTTTGTTGGGAGGAAAGGAAAAAAATGTTTTCAAATTTTAGGGTAATGTCAATGCGTTTATATTTAAGTTAGAGTTTGACCAGTACATTTTAAATCATATTTTGAAAATCTATCTTCAAATTAGGTGTTGTTCAAATACAATCAATCTTATCATGTAGCATTTATAATAAGCTTGACGACTCACGTGAACCAATCATAATAAGGCAAGAGGGTCTAATTACACTTGGACCATATATTTGGAATTAGATTTTGTTTCAAAATGAGGTGTTAATCCTTGATTAAAATAATAACCAATCAAAAGTTTTCAAATATTTTAAATGACATGTCTTGACCAATCACAAGCAATCTTCTCACGTAGCATTTATGATAAGGTTGGTGACTCATGTGAACCAATCTAGATGACGCAAGAGGGTTCCTCACATATGGACCATAAATCTTGAATCAGATTTTGAAAATCCATCTTCAAATGATGTGTTAATCTTCGGTTAAAATAATGACTGATTAAAATTTGTCAAGTGTTCTAAATGACATGTCTTGGTCGATTACAAGCAACCTTATCACATAATAATTGTGATAAGTTTGATGACTCACGTGATCCAATATAAATGAGATAAGAGGATTTGTTTACACTTGGACTACCTACTTTCTACCACTATAGATAGAAATACATAACTTTCTAAGGAAAGTTATAAGTTTTCTCTTGTCTCTTATTTTCCCTTATTTTTTGAAGGGATTCTCAATCAACTCTTTCTTCCATATAACTTTTTACCCTTAAAAAAATAACTCCCTATAAATTTAGTCAAATACTTTCAAGTCCTAATAAATTTTCATAGAGAACTTTTTATCATCCCTATGAAAATTGTATTTAAATTGCATTGTCAAATGAGCAAATGTTTTTATGTCAATTTACTATGTCAGGGGAAGTGTCTTTATGATTGTCTCCCAAGAAACACTCCTCCTCATCTTAGCAACTTGATATAACTATAATTACTACAATTTTAATTAAATCAAATGTAACATCCATAGTTAAGTTTAATTTTTATATTTAATTAACCTAATTTTTTAATACAATTACTCTTTATATATTAATCATAGAAAATTTTATCTTTAACTAGGTGTCCGAATTGTCAACAAGTTAAGGTTGAGCACCATAGGTCATGTGCCATGGCCAAGAATATAGCCCTTCCTGATTCAGACTAGGAGATGATCAATATGGACTTGATTATCGTCTTATCGCGACCTCGCAGACATCATGACTCAATTTGGGTAATTGTAGATCGAATAACCAAATCAGCTCATTTCTTGCTAGTAAAGACTACTAACTGTGTATAGGACTATGCTAGATTTTACATCCACGAGAAGTAAGGCTTCACGGAGTTCCATTGTCTATTATTTTAGGTAGGGGTGCTATGTTCACCATCATGTTTTGGAAGAAATTTTAGAAAGGTTTGGGTTCAAAGGTGAACCGTACCGCTTTTCATCCAAAAACTAATGGTAAGGAAGAACACACTATTCATGCTTTAGAGGACATGTTGAGGGCTTGTGTCGTTTACTTCAAGAGAAGTTGGGACGACCACTTGTCTCTCATAGAGTTTGCGTACAATAATTGTTACTATTCCAGTATGAGGCTCTTTATTGGTGTAAGAGCCTAAGATAATAGAGAGGTCATTTCTCTCGTGAGCCCAAATATGGGAATGGCAGTGATAAGGGCCAGGGACTTCACTAGGATGAATCCCTAGAGTTTCATGGGTCGAAAGTTGATGAGGATCCTCAAGAGTTCATTGAGGAGTTGTATAAGATAGTGGAAATTAAAGGAGTATCACTCATGTAAAAGGAAGAATTGGCCACTTATCAACTCAAAGGTGTTTCTAAAGTTTGGTTCAATCAATGGAAGGGAGAGAGGGTTGTTGATGCGGGTCCTCTTGATTGAGAGAAATTCAGAAGAGCATTTCTTGATCGTTTCTTTTGCTCTTTAGATGAGACAGGCAAAAGTTCTTGAGTTTATCAATCTCCATCAAGGCAATATGATTGAGATGGAGTATGCTTTGAAGTTTACTCAATTGGCTAAGTATGCTTCGACTATTGTTGCCAACTCTTATGCAAGGATGTTTAAGTTTGTGTTGGGAGTGTTTTAAATGGTGGTCAAGGAGTGTTGTCCCGCCATTTTGATCAATCAGATGGATATCTCTCATTTGATGACACATGCCCAATAAATTGAAGAAGATAAGTTAAAAGAGAAACCTAGGGAGTCAAAGAGGGCAAGGACTGGTGATGGGGACTTTTCTCATTCTAGGTCCGGTGGAAATGGTAATTCTCAATTCTGGCAAAAGTTCTCCGAACAAGGTTCTTCGAATGTTTTGGCTCCTAAGTTCAACAAAGATAGAGTGTCGAACCCTAAGCCTCAAGGAAGTGTTGGAAATGGATCCTCTATTCCTGCTTGCCAAAGGTATGGCAAGAGTCACACTAGAAAATAATTACCCAATACATATTGTTTCTTTTGTTGTGGGAAGAGTGGTCAAAAAGTGAAGGATTGTCCAATGCCTGCTAGCAAGGGTAAGGATGGTAGACAAGCTCAGCCTAGTGGTTCTGGTTGGGGTGCTCCTCATCAGAATAGATTTTATGCTCTCCAGAATCGACAGGATCATGAGGGTTCTCCAAATGTTTTGATCAGTATATTGAAAGTAATTTTATTTTGATGTGTATCTTTGCTTGATTCGAGTGCTACATTGTCATTTGTTACTCCTTATGTGTCCATAAGATTTGATCTTCGTCCTCAAATCCTTTCTAATCCCTTTCATATCTCTACACCTGTTGGTGATTCTACTGTTGCTAAATGAGTTTAATTATAGAAATTGCCCTATTTTTGTTTCTTATAGAGTTACTCATATTGATATTTTAGAGCTCGACATGTTAGATTTTGATATTATTCTTGGGATGGATTATCTCTATGCATTTTATGCTTCCATAAATTGTAGGACCCAATAGGTCATATTCAAGGTTCCAAACGAACCTATCATGTCATCGGAAGGGGGAAATTATGCTCTTAAGGGTCAGTTGATATCTTGCCTAAAGGCTAGGAAAATGATTACTAAGGGTTGTATTTATCACCTTGTTCAAGTTAGGGAGATAGATTCTGAAACCCCTACTCTTGAGTTCAGGTCCAATTTTGATGAGTTTCCAGAAGTTTTTCTCGATGATCTTCTTGGTATTCCTCCTAAAAGGAAAATAGACTTCGGTGTTAACCTTCTCCTAGATATGCAACATATCTCTATTCCTCCTTACTATATGGCCCCGACCAAACTTAAAGAGTTAAAAGACCAATTAAAGGATTTATTGGATAAAGGTTTTATTAGACCAAGTATCTCACCATGGGCTGCTAGTGTTTTGTTTGTCCGAAAGAAGGATGGTTCTCTACAAATGTGCATTAGCTATTGACAATTGAACAAGGTCACAATAAAGAATAAGTATCCTATTCCAAGGATCGGTGATTTGTTTGATCAACTCCAAGGTGCGAGTTTCTTTTCTGAGATTGACCTTCAGTTGGGTTATTACCAATTGAGGGTGAAGGAAGATGGCATTCTGAAGATGGCTTTTCAAACTCGGGTATGGTCATTATGAGTTTTTTGTAAGATCTTTTGGTTTGACTAAAGTCATGGTGGCATTCATGGATTTAATGAATAAGGTCTTTATGCAATATCTTGACATGTTCGTGATTGTTTTTAATAATGATATCTTAATTTACATACGGAGTGAGGATTAGCATGTTGAGCATTTAAGGATTGTGTTGCAAATTCTCAAGGATCAGGAATCGTATGCTAAGTTTAGAAAGTATGTGTTTTGGTTGAGGTCTGTTACTTTTCTTGGCCATATTGTCTTCGGTGAAGGTATTCAAGTTGATCCTAACAAGACCCAGGAGGTCAAGAATTAGCCTAGAACTTTGTCCGCTTCAGATATTCTGAGTTTCTTTGGTTTGGGAGGTTATTATAGAAGAGGTTTGTGGAAGGATTTTCCTCTACTGCTTCACCTTTGACAACTTTGACACAAAAGAAGGTGAAATCCCTATGGTTGAAAGCTTGTGAGAAGAGCTTCAAAGATTGAAAGGATAGACTCACTTCAGCCCTTTAATTGACTTTATCGAAAGGATCAACTGGTTTTTTCGTATATTGTAAGCTTCATGGATTGGTCTTAGTTCTGTTTTGATGCAACATGGAAAATTCATCACTTAGGCTTCAAGGAAATTGAAGGTGCATGAAAATAATTACCCGACTCATGATTTGGAATTAGCTGTGGTAGTGTTTTCTCTAATAATTTTGAGGCATTACATATATGGTGTTAATGTAGATGTGTTTACCGAGCACAAGAGCTTAAAATATGTATTCATCCAAAAGGACTTACATCTTTGCCAAAGAAGGTGGCTTGAGTTATTGAAGGATTATAACATGAGTGTCCTCTATCATCCAAGTAAAGCGAACGTGGTGGCGGATGCTGTTAGTGGCTATCAATGGGAAGTGTTGCTCATGTTAAGGATAGGAAGAAGAATTTAGTTCATGATATTCATAGATTGGCTCGATTGGGTATTCGCTTGGTTGATTCTAATGAATGTTGTGTGATTGTTTAGAATAGTTTTGAATCGTCTCTTCTATCGGAAGTGAAACCTAAGGAAGACCATGATCCGGTTTTGGTAGATTTAAAGAAGTCAGTTTTTTAAAAAGCCATTAAGGCTTTCTACAAAGGGGGAGATGGTGTCCTTAGATACTAAGGTCGGTTTTGTGTTTTGGATATTGATGAGTTAAGGAATTAGATTTTGACAGAAGCTCACAAATCTCAGTATTCTATCCACCTGGGAGCCACCAAGATGTACCATGATTTTTGAGAAGTCTATTGGTGGAATAAGATGAAAAAGGATATTACAAATTTGTGGCTAAATGTTTGAATTGTCAACAAGTGAATGTTGAGCATCATAAACCTTGTGGTTTGGCTCAAGATATTTGTATTCCTACTTGATAGTGGAAAGATTTTAATATGGACTTTATTATATATCTACTCCATACTCATCGTCAATTTGATTCAGTGTGGACCGAATGACGAAATCCGCCCACTTTCTTCCTGTAAAGACATCATTTTCAGCCAAAGAGTATGCCAAGCTTTATATTCAAAAAATGGTCAAGATGCATGGAGTGCCTTTATTCATTATCTTCAATCGTGGTACTCAATTTACGTCTCAGTTTTGGAGGTTATTTCAGAAAGGTCTTGGTACTCAAGTAAAGCTTAGTATGGCTTTTCACCCTCATACCAATGGACAAGCCAAGCATACTATTCAGACTTTGGAAAGTATGCTAAGAGTTTGTGTGATCTACTTCAAGGGTAATTGTGATAATCAATGTCTTTGATCGAGTTTCCTTGTAATAATAGCTATCATTCTAGTATTAGGATGGCACCGTTGAGGCTCTCAATGATAGGAGATATAGGTCTCTTATGAGTTGGTTTGAAGTTGGTGAGGTTGATTTTATAGGGCCCGAGTTGGTACATGAGGCTATGGAAAAGGTTTGACTTATTCTTGAGAGTTTGAAAATGGCTCAAAGTCAACAAAAGTCTTATGCCGATGTTAAATGAAGAGAGCTTGAATTTGATGATGATGATTCGGTTTACTTGAAAATTTCACCCATGAAGGGTATGATGAGGTTTTGAAAGAAAGGAAAGCTTAGTCCACGAAATGTGGGCCATATATAATTTTAAGGCGTATAGGTAAGGTTGCTTATGAATTGGAGTTCCCTAATGATATAGCGTCGGTACATCCAATATTCCATGTCTCTTTGTTGAAAAAGTTTATGGGAGATCCGACGTCTATAGTTCCTTTAGAAACTTTGGAAGTAAAGAAAAGTCTTTCGTATGCAGAAGTGTCGATTGAGAGTTTAGACCATCAAGTTTTGAAATTGAGAAATACCAAAGTTGTTTTCGTGAAAGTTCTTTGGAGGAATCAATTAGTTGATGGTGCTACTTGGGAAGCCGAAACCAATATGATGTCGAAGTATCCTTATCTCTTTCCCTCCGCTCATATTCTAGCTTGAGGTATTAGTTCCTCATGGTTCATTCTTTCAGATTCATGTGTTTAAGTCATTCTCATGTTTCCATTTGCATGCATGTTCATGAAAAACTTGATTTTGATGTTATGATTTAGCTTGGAGTGATTTCTCCTTGTTTATGTGCATTAGGATTAGGTTTGCATTCATACTGTGATGTTACTTTCTCTCTTACTCTATTCATTCTAGCTTGAGTCACGTTCAAGGATGAATGTTCCCAAGGGAGAGATATAGTAACACCTCAAAAATTGGAAAGTTGAATCAAAAAGGAAAAGTTCAATTTTGGCGCTTAAGTAGTGATCTATGAATCAGATCTATGGGCCATAGGAAGTCCTACGGGCCGTAGGAATGAAGTCATAAGACCTTGTTTGAGTTTTGGAAATGTCAAATCCCTGTAAGTTGACCTACGAATAGCCACGATGAGTCGTAGGAGTTTGACGGGTCGTAGAATGGTTTTGTAGAAAGGATCAAGACTTGGTGAAATTTTGGGAAATTACATGAGTTCTACGGAAGGGTTCTGCAAATCGTAGAAAGTGAGATGGACAGTAGAAATTTCTTGTGGAATTGATCAGAAATATTGAGCCCCCAGTAACATGATCTACGGTTTACTAGGACATCCCGTACAATGTCCTACAGACCGTAGGTCCTGTCCGGCAGTTTATTATTAAGGGTATTTTCCTATGTGATTACTACCTATACTATGACGTTTTGACCCTATTTCTAAGTCCTATAACTACTTTTCAATTCCTAAAACTACCCAAACCCTCTCATTCTCTCAAATCCCCAATTTACATCCAAGTTCATCCTCTCCAATTCTCTCTCAAGTTCAATGAAGAAAAGCTAGGGTTTCAAGCTTCACTAGACATTAATATCAAGGTATGTGGGAATTCACCAATGGGTTCCATTCATCCATTGGGTCCTCAAAGAATCTCAATTTCCAATTCAATTTTCACCCAATTTGATTAGGGTTTCGTGTAATTCTCCATTGGTCCAATTTATTATGATTCAATTGTGTGATTTCAATATTATTATGCATGATTTGATTCAATTAGATGGTTTTCAACTAATTTCATTCGGAGCCATGCTTTCTACTTGATTATGGCGAGGAATTTATGAAGAAAACTTATGAACTTATAAATAATGATTTATGAAAGCTATGCATGTCTTATTAAAATAATATTTTATGAACTAAGGATGCTTTTGAGATAAGTGTCAATCAATTGTGAAAGGTTATTTCACATATTATGAAATCATGGTTCTGAAAGGTTTTCTCACATATGTATGAATCATGATTTAAAGGATCTACTCATGATGAATTATGATTTGTATTGGTATTATTGATTATTGCCTTTTCTAATGTTATGCTTTGATAATTGACTTATCTATTCTGTTGGGATTTAACTTAGCACCGAGAGAACTTTGAGGTGAAGGCACAAATAGTGTAGTCTCTAGTAGCAACCTCTAGTTCCAAACTACGTGCCCCCATCGGATAATCTTAAGTTACTTAGTTAGTCGATCCACATAGCCTTTATGATATGATACAGAGTTATACCTTGGCAAGTAGACTCTTCCTTCTTGATGTCGTAGTTACATCAGATCCGTGTTATAGCTTACATGGCCTATTATTGGTTAAAGCTAATATCCCACAAAATGAACTAAGTTACCTTCAAGGGTTTTAAGAAGATTTCACTATGTTTTAAATATGCATTGACCTTATTCATGATTTACGATTACTCTTTAAAGATTTCTTACTATGTTTTAGCTTGGTCATGCATACCATGTTTAAAGTCCCTGTATGGTCATGTTCATGTTTTCATGCATTTACCCATACTTAGTACATTTCATATACTAATGCATACTTGTTCCTATATTTTTATAATACAGGGTCCAACGTTTCTCATTCCGCTCGTGGCTAACTTGAATTGCCCTATCAACTTTTGGATTTGGTGAGTCCTCATGCTCCGAGGACAAAACCATTCATATTTTAGTTCTTCCATATTTTATGTCTTTCGTTTCAGATTTGTGCCTGGTATATGGGTTAAATCCTAACCACTCCTATGATGTTAGAAAGGCTTGTGTCAGACTTAGTAGTATTTCATGTATTTTTTATGTACTCTGTTGGTATCATTTATGTCATCTTATTATTTGAGACTTATTTTGCTATATCTCTTAAATTTCATATTCATTACACCATGCTTATATCAAGTGGCTTGTTTAGGGCCTCTCAGGGTTCTATTCGCCATGTGATGTCTAGGTTGTACTTTGGGTCGTGACAATAAGGCCTTGAATGGGGCCATCTGAATATTAGAGTGGTAACTATTGTTGTACGCAAACTCCACCAAGGGTAAGAACTTGTTCCATAGACCTCAAAACTCAAAAACACATGGCCGCAACATATCCTTAAGAACTTGAATAGTACGCACCGACTGTTGATCAGTCTGCGGGTGGATATTTGTGCTAAGGTCAACACGAGTGCCCAACTCTTCCTGAAAGGTCCTCCAAAGGCTAGAAGTGAACTGAGCACCCTGATCTGATATAATAGAGACAGGCACACCATGAAGACGAACCACCTGTGAAATGTAGATATGGGCTAACCATTCGATGCTGAATGAAGATTGAAAAAGGAAGAAGTGTGTTGACTTGGTCAATTGATCAATGATGACCAAATAATGTCAACACCTCTAGCAGTCCAAGGCAAACCTGCCACAAAAACCATAGTGATGCGATCCCACTTCCACTCTAGAATGGGTAATCTCCGAAACACACCATCAAGTCTCAAATGCTTGTCCTTCACCTAATGGGAACTCAAGCTATGGGACACAGAATCCACAATATCTCTCCTCTTGCCGCACCACCAATAGTGTTGCCTCAAATCACGTCACATCTTCACGCTGCCCGGATTGATAGAGTATCTAGAATCACGGGCCTTACGAAGTATCAACTGGATCAAATCCCCAACTCTCGGAACACAAATATGCCCAACAAATCTCAAAACCCCATTTGAATCAAAATTAGCCTGAATAGAATCACCCGTTAACACCTGCTCTGAAAGCGCCACAAAAAGTGTCATCCTCAAACTAATGACCAGATCTAATCAAGCAAGGAAGAGTGAACTCCCACATAGGCTAAGAAAAGCCTAGAATCTGAAATATCCAGTCGAATCAACATATTAGCTAAGGACTGGATGTCCAAAGCTGAAGGTCACTCCACAGTAAATAGGAGGGCTAGACTACCCACACTCGCCGCCTTCCGGCTCAAGGTGTTCACTACCACATTCACCTTGCCTAGATGATAGATAATAGAGAGGTAAGAGTCCTTCAAAAGCTCAATCCAATGAAGTTCCCTCAAATTATGGTCCCTCTGGCTCATAATGTGCTGAAGAGTCCTGTGATTAGTGTAGATCTCAGAACGAACTCCTTACAAGTAGTGCCTCTAGATCTTTAGCGCAAAAACTACAGCCACCAACTACAAGTCAAAAGTGGGGTAGTTGCGTTCATGTAGCTTAAGCTGCCTCAACGCATAAGCAATAACCTGCCCCTGCTACATTAATACACAACCCAAACCAATGCCAGATTCGTCACAATATACTGTGAAGCCCTCGCCCTCAACTGGAAGAGCCAATAAAGGAGTAGTAGTTAGCAGTACCTTGAGCTTCTGAATGCTCAACTCTGACTCCTCAAACCACTCAAAAGAAACATCAAGGTGAGTCAACCGGGTCAGAGGTGTTGCAATAGTGAAGAAGTCCTCCACAAGCCATCTGTAGTAGCCCGCTAATCTGACGAAGCTCCAAATTTCAATAACTGAAGTGGGCCTAACCCAATCATGAATAGCCTCAATCTTCATCAAATCTACCATTATGCCATCCTTGGACACAAAGTGCCCTAAGAATGCTAAACACTCAAGCAAAAACTCAAACTTTGAGAACTTGACATAATGCCGCTGATCTTTCAAAGTCAGGAACACAATCCTCAAATGTTTCTCATGATCTCTCATGCTCCGTGAGTATACAAGGATGTAATCTATGAACACTATGAAAAATGAATCAAGGTACGGCCTGAACACCCATGTCATCAAGTCCATGAAGGCTTCAAGGACATTAGTGAACCCAAAAGACATCACAAGAAACTCGTAGTGACCATATCGAGTTCTAAATATAGTCATAGGGATGTGTGCTACCCTAATCCTCAGCTCATGGTAACTGGACCTCGAATCAATCTTTAAAAACACCGCAGCACCCTGAAGCTAGTCAAATAGATCATCAATCCAAGGTATGGGGTAACGGTTCTTCACCGTCACCTTATTAAACTACATATAATCAATACACATGTGCATCATCCCATCTTTCTTCTTCACAAATAGAATAGGAGTGCCCGAAGGTGATACACTAGATCCTGAAGCTGAACACTGAGCTCCTTCAACTCAGCAGGAGCCATTCGATATGGTAGAATAGAAAAAGGATGAGTACCCAGTTCAAGCTCAATAGGCTAATCAATATCATGCTCTTAGGTAGGCTAGGTAATTCTGTAGGGAACACATCTACAAAGTCATGGACAACTTGAACTAGAGGAATCTCTCTACACATATCATGCACATAAGCCAAAAAAGATAAGCACCAGCTAGCCAGTAGCCTCCGAGCCTGAACAAAAGAGATAACTACAACCAATGTGCTACTAAGGGAGCCCTGCCATACCACTAGGGGAATACAAGGCATGGCTTAGGTAGTGGTCTTAGAGAAGATATCAAAGACCGCACGATAGGGAGATAACCAGTCCACGCTGAGAATTATATTGAAGTCAAGCATTTCAAGCAAAATAAGGTCAGCCTGGGTATCACGCTCCTAGATAGTAACTAAGCACAATCAAAACACCTGATCCACTACTAAAGACTCACCCACTGGGTCGACACATGCAACAGTGCTGCCAAAGGCTCAGAACTCAAACCCATACGAGAAGCATAATAAATAGACACATAAAAATAGGTACATCCCGGATCAAATAAAAGTGAGGCGAGCTGCTAGCATAAGAGAATCGTACATGTGATCACATTTTTTGATGCCTCAGTCTCCGCCTCGGTGGAGTAGAAATGGCCTTGTCTACATATACCCTAACCATCTGGCCTACCACCTGACTTGCTTCCTTGAGGACCACCCCAAATACCCTGATGTCCACCTTGACGACCTTGACCCTGACATCTGCCCCTAGGTGGAGGTGTTACTGGTGGAGCTAGTAGAGCTGAAGGAGTTGCTTGTTGAGCGAGAGCAATCTGCCTATGCAAAGGGAAATCTCTGACCCATTGATCCAACTCTTCATAATAAAAACAACAAAGAGATGATCGACTCCTAGAAGAATGGCCACTACGGCGTGAAGCACAAGACTGGGACCCATTCCTCTTACTAGAGCCAACCTCATTCTAGTTACACCGATCACCCTCTAAAGTCTATAATGAGACCTGAATGGAACGATTGGACTGACTCTGTTGAAACTGTTGTTGGGTCCTATCATAAGTGTCTCTGGACCTAGGACGGGACCTGATGTAGCTGCCTTCATACCTAGCTCTCTTGTTCCTTCCCTCATGGGCCTCAAGATAGAGTTGCTCAATAGTACGGGCATGATAGACGACATCAATGAAGGAGCAACCCATGGAAATCATAGAGTGAGTCTCAATCTGCAGCTGAAGTCCCAACCCACGAACAAAGAATCAAACTCTCTCCTACTCAATAGGTAGGATCATGATAGCATGGCGGGAGAGCTCGTGAAACTTTACCTCATACTCTGACACACTCATGGAGCCCTACTCCAACTTGGAGAACTGATCCCAGAGGCAATCCTTGACACTGCAGAGGATGAACCTAGCCATGAAGGCCTTAGAAAACTCGACCCAAATGACCGGAGGATACACAACTGGCCTAGTCTAAAGGAATGTATGCCACTATTATCTGGCTGGCCCATCTAGGTCATAAGCAGTGAAGTCGGCTCCTCTTTACTCCACTAGGCCCAAAGTGTATAGCTATTCTCGATATGTAGTGAAAGAATCGTAGGCATCCTCACTCACATCCCTAGAAAACCTCAGGGGTGAAAGTCTATGAAACACCCCGAGCATCCTCTACTCCTCTAGCGGCATAGCTCCGGTCACAATTACAGGCTAGGCACCCCAACGTGGTACTTGGGTCTGAGGTGCCTCTATTGCAGGCTGACCTTAGTGTGGGTGCTGGTGGAGCTGCAGTTGAAGACGAGGCCTACTGCACACCCCCTAGCATGGTCAATAACTTTGCAATAGTTTCCTGAAGCTCCAGGGCCATAGCTGGCCTGGGTGGCAGCTGGGCTGGCCCCTGACCCACCAGCTGATCTAGAACCCCAGCTGCTGGAGGGTCCACTGCTTGCTCCATGCCCCTCTCCCAATCCGGGGTAGTGCTGCTCCCCTACCCGGTAAGATAGTTCGTGTCACAACCAAAAGTACCCCCTAGCCGTGAAATGGCATACAAGACCCCGAAAGGCCTCATACAAGCCACTTAGTATACATCATACAAGATAATATCAATTTAAGAGTTTAAAAGACAATTCATTATCAAGAGAGTTTACAAGCATAGTGGAAGTCTACATATAGTCTCAAAGCCATCTAACAAGTGGAATAGAAAGAACGTTGGGATGTAACCATTACAAGTTCAAAAGTAAAGAACATATAAAGAATAACAAGGCAACATCCTCGAATGTAAGAGGACTCACCAAGTCTTCAAGTCTCTAAGTACCCACTAGCCACGAGCGGAATGAGGAGAATCGCCAAGCCTTACACTTACAAGAAATATAGGCAAGAGTATGTGTTAGTAATAAATGTACCAAGTATAAGGGGAATGCAATAAAACATTGAATCATGCTAAAAGGGAAGATTTTCATGACATGCAATGACAAAGTTAAGACATGAGAAAAAGGGTTAGAAAACATAAGTCGTAAATCATAGTCAATTCAAGTTAAACATAATAAAAACACTTGTGAAATACTAACCAAGAGTAGCTTTAGTTCATTGTTGTGGAAAGTGAGCCTTAACCGATATAGACCATGTGAGCTATAACATGGAATCCGGTGTTCTCCCTACACCGAAAAAGGGTTGCCTTACTTTCCAAGGTAAGACCTTAACTTCTAGCTTACGTGGATCCTCTAGCTAATGTCTACTTAAAGACAAGCATCCTATGGTGGTACATAGTTTATGGGATAAGAGATTGCTTTCGGAGACCCGGCCTCTACTACAGGAGAGCTCCATCTAGAAAACCCGGCCTCTACTACGGGAGAGCTTTCACTAGAAACCTAGCCTCTACTACGGGAGAGTTCCATCTCAATATCCACTCGGTGCTAAGCACAATTCCCACGGATTAGTCTTAGTCTTAACTTTCCATATCATTAGAAGACATGGGTGGTTTTCTCTTATCCTATTATTAGGATAGCTCCTTAACCTTAGATTCAAGTTTAGTTGAGAAAGACCTTTCAACATGTAGTGAATTCTTTTTACGTGAGAAATCCTCTCACATTCATCAATTTTCAACATTAAAACCTCAACCTCAAAGCATCTTTAAATCATCACCAATTTCATAATTGAGCATGCATACTTTCATAAAACCCATCTCTTCATCATTCATCAATTCATCATAAATCATAGCTTTAGAAATCATTAAAACATGCATGAGTTCATGTAACTTCATTATAATCCATCTTCTTCATAATTCAACCCATCATCAATGCATAAATCTCAAAATTAGGGGAATTCATAGTGGTTCATGGGCATTCATCTTAAATCATGCAATTTAACTCAATTCATACTTAGAAAACCATAATTGAAAGTAATTTGATCATAATTGAAAGAACCTGCATCATAGATGAAAACCTAGATTTTTTATTAAACAATCCTCACTTAGAAAGTTAGGGTTCATAGTCAAATTTATAGGTCAATACATGGGTTCACATGGAATTAGTTGAAAAACATGTAATCAAGTCTAAATCATCAAATTAAAATCAAAGTCAATCAATTGAATCCATACAAATAGAACCCATGAAGAATGAAATCAAGACCTTAATCAATTTTTTGGAAATTGAATTGGAAAGTTGAAGAAAACCTTGGGGGCTCAATGGGTGAATGGTACCCATTGATGAACTCCCTACATACCTTAATTGAAGCCCTAATCAATGATGAAGAAAGGAGGCTTGAACTTGGACAACCCTAGTTTGACTCCTTCTTCTTCTTCTAGAGAGAGAATTATTTGAGAGAGGTTTGGGAGAATTTTTGTAAAGTGATTGGGAAGGGTAGTTTTTAGGCTTAAAAGGGTTTATATAGTGTTAGGAGTTGAAGGAAACCGACCTAGATTAGTAAATAAGACATAAGGTGAAAAGACCAAACGATTCCTTTTTAAAAATTAACTGCCGGACCCCATCGATGATTTGACCTATGGTCTATAGGTCCAATCACGGACCATCCTGGTCAACCGTCGGTAGGTTCAGAGACTCTGAAATTTTGACTTCCAATGATGGTTACCATGTATGGTCCGTAGGTCCATCGACGAACCGTATATACCAACCACCGTTCCGACCTTGAACCGTTAAAATTTCACCAAGTCTGGGAGTGACTTACGGGACCTACCTATGGTCCGTACGTCCAACGATGGACCGTCCTGTCAAACCGTTAATAGGTTACTGAGTCTTGATTTCATAAAAAACTTTCCCCTCCACCTAGGACTGCCACCTACGGTCCGTAAATGCTCCTACCAACCGTAGGTTGGAGCCGTAGGTCATGCCTGTAACCCAAAAATTTTATGGTCCTTCTTTCCAAAATCCGAGTTGTTACATTATCTCCCCCTTGGAAACATTCATCCTCAAATGAGAATCAAGACATCATAATGAGGGTAAGAAATAAGAGCTAATAACCCAACCTAGAATGCAATCACATAAATGCACATATCTGAGGAGGAAAACATCAACTCCAAGCTAAAGCATGTTTAAAACATCATTTCATGAAAACTTTATGCAACTCGTACTCAAATGCACATAATCATAGATAAATCAATCATACTAAGTCTTATCTTCAAAAAATCAAATTTTCATGAGCATGAATGCATGATGAAGCATGAGAATGACCAATAAACAAGAATCTTAAAGAGTGAACCATGAGGGGTTAGTGCCTCAAGCTAGACCCGAAGATAGAAGGAATAGATAGGGATACTAAGACATCACATCGCATCACCTCCGAACTTTCACTTACCAAACTATAACAAGGAACTCTTACCGACAACATAAATAGTCCCACACTCACCAATTATGAAGCACACTATCTTCCCCTTGGGAGCAAACCTCTCTAATCCTTCCGAATCCATCTCCCTCAAACCAAACATAGTACCAAAAACCTTAACAACCACGAAACCATTGATACAAGTAAACACTTAAGAAGTTTCCACAAGGGTTTCAAAGTCGACCTTATACACACTAACCACACATGGAGTCATACCATAGCCAAAGTAACACTCAACCTCAAACAATGCATAACCACAAGCTAAATGGCCATAACTTACATTTACTAAACTTTGCAAAGAGTTGTTGGTCCTTGAGGACTTGCAACACAATCCTCAAATGATTGGTATGCTCATCCTCACTCCTTGAATAAATCAAGATATCACCAATGAACACGATCACAAACATATCGAGGTAAGGTATTGCCCAAACACCCTATTCATCAAATCCATAAATGCGGCTGGAGCATTTGTCAACCCAAAAGACATGACCAAGAATTCGTAGTGACCATACCTAGTCTGAAAAGCCGTCTTAGGGATGTCATCTTCCTTCACCCTCAATTCGTGATAGCCCGAACGAAGGTCGATCTTAGAGAAGTAACTAGCCCCTTAGAGTTGATCAATCAAGTCATCTATTCTTGGAAGAGGATACTTATTCTTAATGGTAACCTTGTTCCATTGGCGGTAGTCAATGCACATACGAAGTGAACCACCTTCTTCCGTACAAACAAGACAAGAGCACCCCATGGAGAAATACTTGATCGGATGAAACCTTTATCCAACAAGTCTTTCAATTGCTCTTTTAGTTCCTTAAGTTCCGCTGGAGCCATTCGATAAAGAGGAATAAAGATAGGTTGCGTATCTGGGAGAAGGTCAATACCGAAGTCTATTTCCCTTTTGGGAGGAATACCGGGTAGATCGTCGGGAAGCACTTTCGGGAACTCATTAACAATGGGGACCGAATCAAGAGTAGAGGTTTTGGAATCCACATCCCTCACCCTAACAAGATGGTATATGCAACCCTTAGAAGTCATCTTTCTAGTTTTAAGACAAGAAACAAACTGACCTTTAGGCATTGAGTTTCCCATCTTCCACTCTAGGATAGACTCATTTGGGAATTGAAATTTGACCCTTCGGGTGCTACAATCAATAGAAGCATAACAAGAATTGAACCAATCCATCCCAAGAATAACATCAAAATCTAACATATCAAGCTCTACAAGATCAACATGAGTGACTCTCTGAGGTAGGGAGACGGGGCAATTTCTATAGACTCTCTAAGCCACAATGGATTCACCAATCGGAGTAGAGACATGAAAAAGATCTAACAACACATCCGGAACAACATCAAACCTCATAGCCATATATGGCACCACAAAACACAAGGTAGCACCGGTATCAAGCAAATCATATACATCAAAGTGAAAGACTTTCAACATACCGGTAACCACATCGGGAGAACTCTCTTGCTCATGATGAGCTTAAAGTGCATGGAATCGATTTTGCTTTTGACTCTTACTAGAAACCGAGATATATTAGGGTTGAGTCTGTTGACGATTATCTCCTTCCTCCTTAGCCACTACGGGACAATTCCTTATCTTGGGTCCATCTTGCCACAACCAAAACATACATTAGAATCGGCTAGGCGTTTACCCTTATGTTTCTTTTCACAGCTAGCTCAAGTAGAGAATGGGGATCCACCGTCATTTCCTCCTCGAGGCTTAGGGTTAGACACCTTATCTTTGTTGGTCTTAGGAGTAGCATTAGAGGAACCTTGATCGGAAAACATTTGTCGAGACTTAAAACTACCATGTCCATCAACCCTTAAGTGTGAAAAGTTATCAGCACCGGTCTTAGCTCTCTTTGCCTTTCTAGAATTTTCCTTGGGTTTCCCATCTCTATTTGTTGAGCAAATGGGAGACATCCCTCACTTTAAAAAGCATGGCGGTTAGGAATTCTTTGACCACCAATTCGAAAGCACCCGACACAAATTTATTTATCATTGCCCTTGGAACGGCCACCATAATAGGAGCATGTCGAGACAATCGTGTGAACTTTAAAGAATACTCCTTCACACTCATATCTCCTTAACGAAGGTTAATGAACTCAAGTACCTTTGCCTCCCTCATCTCAGAGGAAAGAACCTATCAAGAAAAGAAACCTTGAATTTCTCCCAATTAAGAGGACCCTCATCGTCCACCCTCTCACTCTTCCATTGCTCAAACCACACTTGAGCAACACCCTTGAGTTGATAAGAGGCCAATTCCACCTTTTCCCACCGGCGTCACTCCCATGATTATCAACACTTTATACACCTCATCAATAAACTCTTGAGGATCTTCCTCAACCGTGGACCCATAAAACTCCGAAGGATTCATTCTAGTAAAATCCTTCACTCTAGTTGCCGTCGTACCCACATTTGGGTTCATGAGAGCCACAACCTCCCAATTGGCTTGAGCCAACACTTGAAAAGCAGCCCTAAACTCCGCATTAGTAATTATTCGGTTAAAGGGTCGGCCGGAACTTGAGGAGCTTGAGGAGGAGCTTCTTGTACCACATTCTCTCATAAATTTCTTCTAGCATAAGGCATTCGGGTAGCTATATCCTGAAATGTATAGGATAGGGATTAGGAGAGAAAGACCTATGAAGTTACACTCTATCGTACGACTTCAGAGTAATGAAAGAAGTGGAGTTTCCTAGTCATCTTGTAGCCTCTAATTCATAAGTGTGGCGAGCTTTACACTTTTGAACAAGACTCTACTCGACGTGGCTTATGAGACATTCTAGGATCTTTCTAAAACCATGTGCTCTGAATATCAAGTTTGTCACGACCCAAAGGACTCCCTAGCCGTGACATGGAATACAAGACTCCAAAAGGCCTCATACAAGCCACTTAGTATACATCATACAAGATAATAGCAATTTAAGAGTTTAAAAGACAATTCATTAACAAGAGAGTTTACAAGCATAGTGAAAGTCTACATATAGTCTCAAAGATATCTAACAAGTGGAATAGAAAGAACGTTGGGACGTAACCCATTACAAGTCTGAAAGTAAAGAACATATAAAGAATAAAAAGGCAACGTCCTCGAATGTATGAGGACTCACCAAGTCTTCAAGTCTCTAAGTACCCACTAGCCACGAGCAGAATGAGGAGAATTGCCAAGCCCTACACTTATAAGAAAATGTAGGCAAGAGTATGTGTTAGTACAAAATGTACCAAGTATTAGGGGAATGCAATAAAACATTGAATCATGCTACAAGGGAACATTTTCATGACATGCAATGACCAAGTTAAGACATGAGAAAAAGGGTTAGAAAACATAATTCGTAAATCATAGTTAATGCAAGTTAAACATACTTAAAACACTTGTGAAATACTAACCAAGAGTAGCTTTCGTTCATTGTTGTGGGAAATGAGCCTTAACCGACATAGACCATGTGAGTTATTAAATGGTATCGGGTGTTCTCCCTATACCAAAAATGGGTTGCCTTACTTTCCAAGGTAAGACCTTAACTTCTAGCTTACGTGGATCCTCTAGCTAATGTCTACTTAAAGACAGACATCCTATGGTGGTACATAGTTTATGGGATAAGAGATTGCTTTTGGAGACCCAGCCTCTACTACGGGAGAGCTCCATCTAGAAAACCCAGCCTCTACTACGGGAGAGCTTTCACTAGAAACCCGGCCTCTACTACGGGAGAGATTCAATCTCAATATCCACTCGGTGCTAAGCATAATTCCCACTGATTAGTCGTAGTCTTAACTTTTCGTATAATTAGAAGACATGGGTGGTCTTTTCTTATCCTATCATTAGGATAGCTCCTTAACCTTAGATTCAAGCTTAGTTGAGAAAGACCTTCCAACATGTTATGAATTCTTTTTACGTGAGAAAACCTTTCATATTCATCAATTTTCAACATTGAGACCTCAACCTCAAAGCATCGTTAAATCATCACCAATTTCATAATTGAGCATGCATACTTTCATAAAACCCATCTCTTCATCATTCATCAATTCAACATAAATCATAGATTTAGAAATCATTAAACATCCATGAGTTCATGTAACTTCATTAAAATCCATGTTCTTCATAATTCAACCCATCATCAATGCATAAATCTTGAAATTAGGGGAATTCATAGTGGTTCATTGGGATTCATCTTAAATCATGCAATTCAACTCAATTCATACTTAGAAAACCATAATTGAAAGTAATTTGATCATAATTGAAAGAACCCACATCATAGATGAAAACCTAGATTTTTGATTGAACAATCCTCACTTAGAAAATTAGGGTTAATAGTCAAATTTATAGATCAATACATGGGTTCACATGGAATTAGTTGAAAAACATCTAATCAAATCTAAATCATCAAATTAAAATAAAAGTCAATCAATTGAATCCGTACAAATAGAACCCATGAAGAATGAAATCAAGTCCTTAATCAATTTTTGGGAAATTGAATTGGAAAGTGTAAGATAACCTTGGGGGCTCAATGTGTTAATGAAACCCGTTGATGAACTCCCTACATACCTTAATTGAAGCCCTAATCAATGATGAAGAAAGGAGGCTTGAACTTGGAGAACCCTAGCTTGACTCCTTCTTCTTCTTCTTCTAGATAGAGAATTATTTGAGAGAGGTCTAGGAGAATTTTTGTAAAGTGATTGGAAAGGGTAGTTTTTACGCTTAAAAGGGTTTATATAGTGTTAGGAGTTTAAGGGAACCGACCTACATTAATAAATAAGCCATTAGGTGAAAAGACCAAACAATCTTTTTTTTAAAATTAACTACCGGACCCTATTGACGGTTTGACCTACAGTCCGTAGGTCCAACCACGGAGCATCCTGATTAACCGTCGGTAGGTTCAGAGACTCTGATATTTGGACCTCCAACGACGGTTCCCATGTACGGTCCGTAGGTCCATCGACGGATCGTATATACCAACCGTCGTTCTGACCATGAACCTTTCAAATGTCACCAAGTCTGGGAGTGATTTACGGGACCTACCTACGGTGCATAGGTCCAACGACGGACCGTCCTGTCAAACCGTCAATAGGTTACTGAAACTTGATTTCTAAAAAAAAAACTTTCCCCTCTACCTACGACTGCCACCTACAGTCCGTAAATGCTCCTACCAACTGTAGTTGGAGCCGTAGGTCATGCCTCTAACCCAAAAATTTTATGTTCCTTCTTTTCCAAAATTTGAGGTGTTACAGTTCGACCATTACCTCGAGCCGTCACGCGGCGCGTATGAGCTCCCATGCGAAGAGAGTGAAATAAGTGAGATTTAAAGAAACCAATAACACACACTACACGAAAGTAACAATAAAGAGGAGAAATACCTAAAGATACCAAGTAGCCTCCAAAACATAGGAAACAGACGTCTCCACTCTGATCCATAGGACTCTACTAGGTATCAACTCTGTATAAGTGAGACCGTTGAACCTGTGTTTAAGATACAAATTAAACTTGGCATGACCCAATTCCTCATATCTTGATGGCACCTACTACCACTAGTAGGTAAGCAAACCCGTAACACCGAACGACAAGTAATGAGTATAAGGGTAGAAATAACAAAAATAACACTACAACAACCAAATGAGATAGAAACGAACGCAAACCAAAAGACTATATACAATAGAATTCTTCCCAGAACCTAGAAGTCACAAGTACAGAGCTATCTAACATGAATGCACAAGTCCCAAAAGTGGACCACAAGCAAAGTCATCTCAAAAAAAATAACTAGCTAAATAAATACAGAAGGAGATATGCTGGTCCAGGATGCAAAGTGGTCACCCACGTCTCCGATCCCAAAAGCTGCTTAAGATGGCACGAACAATCAGAACTTGTAGCTAGTACTAGGACCTGCATCATGAAACAAATGAAGAGCCTAGCATGATTATCAAAATAAATTTACTATGTAGGGATCATAGGCCGACTGAGCAAGAAAGGTAAAGCCAATATGAAAAGATAGAATATAGATACAAAAGAGGTCAAAGCGAATATTAAAGAAAACACACGAGCATACCAAAAGTAAATCTATGTACAACTAAACTAAATCTAACAGGACCCCATAAGCCAAAAAGGTACACTCGTGCGTAAGTTTAAATAAAATCTGAACGGACCCCATAAGACCGACAGGTACACAGAATAATTAAGTCTACTTAGAGAAGAGTACCATGAAGTGTTAAATGGGATCCCAGCCCAAGTAGCCTCTAATACCCAATAATCCAATCAACTCCTAGCCGAGCTAGCAAAAGTGACAATCAATCTAGGATGCCCAGCCAACAATTCGACTCCCAGCCCAGCTAGCAAGAGTGACCCAAGGGCTTGTCAACTCCAAAGAGAATCTCAAATATCAAGGCCACCAAACCAACTAGTTCACTCCTAGGAACATAAGTCAACCAGTTAGCAAGAGTAACCCAGGAGTGCGTCGATTTCGAAGAGGATGTCAAATATTAGTACCAAGCCACCGTAGAATGACATCCACTCATAAAGAATTACCAAAAGGCTCCAAGCCTAGAACAATCCAATCCCAAGTCGATGTGAAAGCACAATACCTCCAGTTACGCATCAGAGCCGCAAAAATAGACGGAGAGGAAAGATAATCTCTAATCAATGAAAACACCTAAACTAACGCTCCAACTATCATACTCAAGTTTACTACTCTAGTGTACAAAGACCTAGTCCATCCAAAGTGACGTCAGAGAAGAAACAAGGCTCACAAGCTTCAAGGATTGCAAGTCTAAGGCAACACCAGTCTAATCTTAGACTAAGGTTGAACATGCTCAAAACCAAAAAAACAACACAATAAAAACACAACAACATGGAACACATACAGAACCCCCCAACTAGCATGGTAATACATCCACAACAATGCCGATCAATCCTAAAAACATGGTGTCTAGGAAAAGGAATAAGAGTTACTAGGTATCACCCCCAATTCACTCTAATCAATAATCATTCACACATTCAAGCTCAATCTAATTAAAAAGAAGTTGTAGCCTACCTGTAGGCCGACCGTGTGCTCTCTAAATCAAAAGGCCAGAGCTTTTCCTTTCTAAACGGCCTCGGAATGCTGCCACGGTATCAAAAATAGGATCAGAACATCAATACAAAAGTTTAGACACAAAAAACACATCAAATGAAAATGGACAAATTTTGGAGTCAAATAGGAATTGTGGGACCTATGCCAGAACTTCCGGGAATAACTCCGTCAAAGGTTCCTAAATAGTTCCCTAAACTTGTATTCCAAAATAAAACACAATTTGAGGCTCGGATCAGCCAACAACATCCAAAATGTAAAATTCAACAATTAAACTCAAACTAACAATTATGACAGCCTACTAGAATGCAAATTCATCTCAAACGAAGGAAGCCCAGAACTTTGCAATCACCCCATAGAATAGCCTCAATAATTTCAGATGCATAGGAGTTCTGATCACCCAAAATAGTCTAAAGTTGAGCAAGAAATTTCAATTAGAAATTTGCAAGGACTACTATAAAGACTAGACAAAGATGCTCATTGCGATCGCGAGAAGAAGGGTCACAATTGTGGCTCATTAAGAAGCTCACAATCGCGATCGTGGAGACCTAGCATCATGGCCTCTTGACCAAAAAAGATCAACCCTTCATCACAATAGTGGCCAAGGGCCACGCGGTCATGAAGCACTAAGAGCTAGGACTTCACGAACGGGACCAAGGGGCCTGGGATTGAGAAGGCTAACTCACCCTGAACCACCTGATGCATATCAGCTGGTTTTGGTAAGTCCTAAATCTCCGACGGGGTGTTCCAAATTCGTTTAGAACCTCATGCATGCTAATGAGATATGCAACCCTTCAAAATTTGATATTCTGGACACAATGAAGCAGTCAATATTCCCATATAAGGTCATCCCGATAAAAAGTGGGTCTCAACCCCAAATTTCATTTTAAGTCAAAATCTACAAGGGGGCTCAAAATTAACTCGAAAGGCTTAGGATCTGAAGAAAGGGTCATTCTAGACCAAACTCAACATTTCAGAGCTAACCACGCTGACGGAATTTTCATTCGAGCTCGTTTACTCAGAATGTTGACAAAAGTGAAACTTAGGCCTTAACTTGAAGTTAAAACACCTAATCATACAAACTCGCACCGAAAGCCTCGATAGTCATTTCAACCATGCTACCGACCTAAAATAACCCTTTCGAAGCTAATGGAATCTTCATAATGGATTCTGAAGTCATCTTCCTAAACTTTTGATAAAAAATGACCGTTCGAGAGTCAAAAGCTCCAAAACATAGAAACTAGCATAAAAACAAAACAAATGACTACGTGACCAAACTGTCAGTCCTAGCAAGTAATAAATGACTTGGAATTACTATAGAAATACTCTAAACAATGCAGAGAAAGCATAAACATTGAAATGACCTGAGGGTCATTACATATAACTTCTGTAACACCTCGGGTTTTGAAAGAAGGAAAAATTTCAGATTTTCATCTGGTGCTAGCACCTACAGAAGCCATCTACGGACCGTAGGTATGAACCATAGGTGGTAGGTCAAATGATTTAAAGTGTCAAGTCTCTGAACCCCAATGATGGCTTACCAGGACGGCCCGTCATCCAGTATACGAACCGTAGATGGGACCCATCATTGCAGGGTCCAAGTTAACAGTCTCTGAACCCAACAACTGTTAACCAGGATGGTCCGTCGATGGACCTACGAACCGTAGGTCAAACCGTCGATGGGGTTTGGCAGTTATATTTTTAGGGGTCGTTTGGTCTTTTCACCTAATGGCCTATTTACTAATTAAGGTCGGTTCCCGTCAACTCCTAACACTTTATAAACCCTTCTAATCCTAAAATCTACCCTTTCCAATCACTTTACAAGATTTTCCCAAATTCTCCTCTCTCAACTATTTCTCTCTCTAGAAGTTAGAAGAAGAAGAAGAAGTAGAGGGCAAGCTAGGGTTCAAGAAATCAAGATTTTCTTCATCAATTGCTTAAGGAATTGAGACCCTAAGGTATGATAGTCTTCATCCATGGAGCCCTTTCCTCCATGGAATCCGTAAAATCTCCAACTTTCAAGTTAGAAGTTCTTAATTGAATTAGGGGTTTTCTTCCATGTCATGGGTTCTTTGCAATGTTGATTCAATTGATTGTTTTATGGACTTTGAAGTATAAATTTAGTTGAATTTCATGAATTTAAATCTATGCCAATTCCCCCAATTTCAAAATTTATGCTTTGTTGGTGGGTTGAATTATGAAGTGATGAGTTTTTATGAAATCTCTATGAATCCATGTATGAATTATGATTCCTAAGCTAAGACTCTTCATGATGAGATTACAAATGACTTTAGGATGATTTTCTAAAAGTAAGCATGATCAACCAAAATCTATGATTTTCCTCTATTATGTGCGTTCCTTCAATTATGGTCAAATTGCCTTGGTTATGGTTTTCTAAGTATGAGTTTGCATTGAATTACATGATTTAAGATAAATTCTCATGAATCTATGTGAACCCTATGATTTGTAAGCTATGAGCATGATGAACTATGTGAAGATGAAGTTTATGAAATCATGCATGTCTCTTATAAAGCTAATGATGAATTAAGGGTGCTTTAAGATTGAAGTAACAAAGTTTATGATATGTTGATGTTGTTGTCGAGTTGTTAAAGGAATTCTCATATATTACTCAACCCATGAATGTGAAAGGTTTTCTCACACCTAATGATGCATAATTTGTTGAAAGGCTTTGCTAACTAGATTTGAATCTATGATTAAGGAGCTATTCTAAAGAAGGAACAAGAGGTGATCACCCATGTTTCCTAAGATAGACAAGAGGGGATTACCCATGTCTACTTCTGATAAATGAACTATGTCTAATCCGTGGGAATTATGCTTAGCACCGAGTGGACAAGTGGCGATTACCCATATCCCATAAACTATGTGCCACCATAGGTTTGTCTAGACAGACACTAGCTAGTGGATCCACGTAAGCTACATGATAAGTAAAGGGTACTACCTTGGCAAGTAGGATGGCCCTATCGGTGTGGGGTTATACACCGGATTCCATGTTGATAGCTCACATGGTCTTAAATGTCGGTTAAGGCTAACTTCCCACAACGATGAACTAAAGTGTTTTTATGATGTTTCTCAAGTAAAGTAAAGATGTTGTCGCTTGCTTTGGCCATGGTTTATTTTTTATGTTTCCTAACCCTTATCATGTTTTAGCTTGGTCATTTCATGTCATGAAAATGTCTCGTTTTAGCATGTTTTAAATGATTTCGTGCATTGCTATCATACTTGGTACTTGATTATACTTAGCGCATACTCTTGCTTACATTGACTTATTAATGTAGTGTCCGGTTACTCTCCATCTATTCGTGGCTAGAGCTTAGTAGAAGGATTGTTGAAGACTTGGTGAGTCCTCATTCATTCGAGGACATAGTCTAGTTGTTATTACTTTTATGTTCTTTCGTTTTGGCATTGTATTGGGTTACGTCCCAAACTTTATTTCTCTTCCTTATGGTAGATTGGCTTTGAGACATGAGATGTAAACTTCCGCTATTTTCTTAAAAGCTTTGATATGACATTATCTTTTGAACTCTTAATTCTCTATGATCTTGTATGTATGTATGCTAAGTGGCTTGTATGAGGCATTTCGAGGTCTTGTACGCCATGTCACATCTAGGGGGTACCTTGGTTCTTGACAACTTCACTAATTACAATTTGCAACTATATTTTGATTTGCTATGCATTTGTCTTTTCTGCAGATTTTGGAGAAAAAATATAACTACAAACTGATTTGTATCAAAATGAATATATATTAAGAGGAGAGAGGCAAGCGAGATTGAGAAAGGGGGAGAGATGATTGTATTTTGTATTTATTTTGCATTATATTATGTATTTATTTAATGCATAGCTGATATTCTTTTTCAATTGTATTCAAATTACAATGAATAGAACTGTATCCATCCTCTCTTTGATTGGATAAAATTGATACATAATACATTTGAAAGAGAGGATGAATACGTGTTTTATTCATATGAATACAAATACAATTGATACAAAAATACAAATACAGTTTTTCGAATACATTTGATATGAAATACAAAACTCTAACTTATATTTGATTGAATACAATTGATACATAATATATTTGAATGTATTTCTTCTCATTGGAAGGAGAGAGAGAGAGAGAGAGAGAGAGAGAGAGAGAGAGTAGAGGGCGAGAGAGAGGGAGGAGAGGCAAGGGAGAGAGGGACAAAGTTTTCTATAAAAACAATATATAGTGGTTTTTTGTAATTTTTTTAAACTATAGTTGTCTCCATAAATATGTTGGTATTTTTGCCATGTTCCATAATTTTTCCTTTTTCTAATGGGTGCAATTTTATTTTGTGGACCTCTATTAGAAGAGGCCATGTGGAAAAATTGTTGTTACAAAACCAGTATGAAAACTAATGACATAAATGAAAATGTTTTATAACGTCAATGACTTAAATAAAGCGAATTTTTAACGAATGACATAAGTGAGCAGCTTCTAATAGTTTGATGACATATTTGAACTTTTTTTCTTATTATTAATAAAAAGTAAACTATTAGTAAAAAGGAATATTGTTAAATAGAAGTACCAGCTTGTGTACAGTGTATGTGATACATTTCAAATATAATCAATTCTTAGTGTAATTTGATTTATTCTAATTGATTAATAATTATTTATTATAAATTTATTTAATAAAATACTTGTGCTTACATTTAAATAACTTGCTTGTGTGCAAGATTCATCAAATAAACTTGTAGTTGGAAAGTGACTAGAAAAAAAATTAAAATATGCTTAATCACAGTAATTTGATCTTAATTATGTGAAACTAAGTTTTCTTAGAAAAATAATTATAGTGTCATATACCTTAAAAATTTAATATCAAAACTTTCCTATAAATTCCTACCCCTTTTCCCCTCAACATTGTAAAAATTCATCAAACATTTTTCTCTATAATTACTATTATGAAGACGGCCACGCACTCTGCTCCTGCCGGGGTTCAAGCCCCCTAGAATCTGAAGAAGGTGGTTAGCCCTTCTGAGAAATTTGCCAAGTTACTGGTGCTGCCATTTGCAATCACTTATCAAAATATTTTTCGATATTGGATGGAGGACATGGTCAAACTTGTAATGAAAGGGAATGGGAACATTTAGCGTGTTCAATTATTTGATGTTACTGAAGAGAACAACTATAGAAATGATGAAGGTGCTTATGTTGAGAAGATGATAACATGTGAGGACTATGGACTTGTTTGTGAGGGTTTGTTCAGAAATCATGGATTGAGTGTTGGTGGTGAGATTGAACTCTATTGGGATACTAGTTCACATAATTTTAAATTCAAGTTAATTAAAAAAGGTCTTGTTTTGTGAAATCTTGTGATGATATTTGTAAGAAGATCGAATGGTCGTTATAATTATATCAGAAAGAAAGAAATAATAGTTAAATTTTACTGTTCTCCTTTTCTTATTTCTTAGAATGTTATGTAACTCTGTCGTTTTATTTTTTGTGTTTTACTTTAACAAGACATGGAATTTTAAAAAGTAATGAAAACTTTTGAATCATGTGGTAAGATGCGTGTAGTATATCAAAGAGATTGTTGATTTTTATGGTTTGAAACATGCCATATAAGTTATTAGAGTTAAAAACTTACGTGAAATGTGATATTGACGGTAATATGTGATAATTTTCAATGGTTCTATCCAGCCTAAACAATCTCTTGCCCAACTATGCTTTTTATGTCCTCTTTTATAAATGCAATTAAGTAGTACAAATATCCAAACAAAATAAAATGACGAGTAACATGACATTCTAAGAAATAAGAAAAGGAGAACAGTAAAATTTAATTAATTCTTAGTGTATTTGAATTATTATAACTGATTAGTTATTGTTTATTACAAATTTATTAAACAAAATTATTTGTAATTACATTTAAACTACTTGTTTGTGTGTGAGATTTATAAAATCAAGTTGTAGTAGAAAAGTGGTTAGAAAAAAATCTAAAATATGATTAGTCACAGTAATTTGTTCTCAATTATATAAAATCAAACTTTATTAGAAAAATAATTATAGTGTCATATACCTTCCAATTAATACCAAAACATCTCTATAAATTTCTACCCACTTTTTCTTAATATTGTAAAAATTTATCACACACATTTTCTATTATTATTATCATCATGAAGAAGACATTCATGTACAGGTTCATCCCATCAAAAGTAGCAGAAGAAGCATGCAGAGAAAGTAACACTCTGTGGCGAGTGACTCGTCAAGTAGTAGAAATACGGGAAGAAGATGTATTGATATGTTTTTTGTTGAGCTGTTAGCTTCTCTGAACGTCATGAATACAACGATCAAACAACAAGCGATAATATCACCTTGGCTTTGCTCAGGATCTGAGAAATAGTAACATTTGTGTTTCCTTTTCTAATATAGTTCATCAATTTTATTTTGAACAACTCATCTTACTTATCTTATTGAAACAAGGAAAAGGGCACCAAAAAAAGAACGGAAGTTTCAGAAAACACGCTATAGTATAAGGTGCAATTACACATAGGAGCTGTTACATTTTGGTTTATTACAACTTCCTACCTAGGATATTCAATGCTATAGATATACTGTGCAAAAACTGATCACAGGGGTCCTCATTAATTTAATAACGCGAGGAGAGAGGACTAACAAGAGATGTGTAGGATAAAAAGTGTTAATGTATTTTCTTCAATAGGCCTACTTAAGCTATGTGGAAAGTTACATGAAGTTGAAGTTGTGACCTATAAAATGTCCAAAGAAACTTTCAAAGAAAACTTAAATATGGGATAATATATATTTTCTATAATAGCTCATAGGGTACATAGTCTTAATATAAGTTGTCGACAAGAAATACAAAGTGTGGTACCTAAAAGAAATTCATATCTTGATGATTTGATGTGTGAATTTGCCTTTTTTGAGAAAAAAATTACTATTGAGAAAGTTTGAGCAATGGTAAATTTTGCATTATACAAAGAGGAAATGATATCAGAAAAGCATAAATATGTATCAAATAAATTTAATTTTTTCTTGTTATTAAATACTCCCTCCATTCCAAAATAGGAATGATCATAACAGGAGAACATCATGATTACATCTTCAATGATCCATCAAGACAATTTTGAATAGTTAATGCAACATCTTTTCAAGAATATGCACACTGGAAAAAAATGTACAAAAGGAACATCATGTTTGAATCGTGAAGTGATTTAGACCGTATCTTCCTCAGGAAAAGCAGTTATGGAACAGATAAATAGTAGGAAGTTACCATGTCCTTCAAGGAACCAACAAGTTGCTGGAAAGGCAAAATTAATGATTGTACAGTTTCTACATGTAATGCAGCCAAATATTATTTGAGATCAACTGAAAAAAATCAGCAGAATGGAATTCAAAATGGAAAAACTTTACCGGATACCTCACCATAAACTGCATCTGAAAAATCATTTGAACAATTAAGTAAAGGAAATACTTTTAAAACAATGATTGATGTGAAGTAACATATCAATGGAAAATACTTACGACTATGGGGAATGACATAAATGTAGATACAAGGATGGTCTTAACTCCAGTGCACTCAACCAACAACGTTGACACTATGAATGGACAAAATGTTGGTACGAGTGCGAAGAGTGGGAGACATGACACAAGATAAGGAGTAGGTTACATCCCCTCCGGACTCTAGTAGCCCTGAAATTTGTGCCTAACCATGCCATATAGTTCTACCATCAGTTGCATGATAGGTTATGACTCAAGTGAGTGTTCCAAATAGTACTATTGTGAATAGAGATCTTCTTAATGAACTTGCAACTAACAAAGTTGGAAAGTTGAACTCTTTTACTCATATTAGCATTAAGAAGAAATTTCAAGTTGTCGGATATTATTTTTCTCCACATATTTTACAAGATGTGGATTCTTTTGAAGAATGTGAGAAGGATGAATTGTTGGATAATAATTTTTCTAATGCCGCTAGGGACGACGACATCTTTCTTAAACTACAAAGAAGTTTGAAATGCAAAAATAAATACAAAACTAATGGTAGATATCATAGTTGGGATGATAAAGTGTCTTAGGAGTTTGTCCCAAGATAACTACCAATGAGAGTTGGCAAAAAAAAAGGTGACAATGTTTAACATATCTAAGAAGAATTAAAGTATTTTCAAGAACTTTTGAATAGATTGGAGGAATGAGACGAGGAGAAGAACCAAATTTATACAAGGCTACATATTATAGGTTTGTCACAATTACAAAAAAGAAGGGGCTCCCGAGACTTTCTTTCTTATTTAATTTTATCATTTTACTAGGTAATTTGTCTACGCGAATGACTTATTTCATTAAACTAATGTAAGATTCACACTAATAATGTTTCACTATAAATTTTACATTGTTACATACCTTAAGAACCTTTAGTGAATGAATGTAAATGAATTACTGTTTGATCACTTTCTTTTATTTTCTATATATTATCAACTATACAGTTTTTATACCTTGATATAGTTATCTTCTCAATATTAATTGATTTTTTATGCTATAATTAAATGAATGCCGGAAGTTCCCACATGAAGATTGAAAATAAACATGAAGAAGGGGATAACAAAGGCTTACAAGTTACAACTATATACTCTTCAACTACATGTTTCCAAGAATATTGCTATAAAAATTTCAAATGCCACATGTTGGTTTACAAAACTGTCAATTTTGTACAATGAAAACTTTCTCTATCGATTCACATGTCTTTCAGTATGGACTCGTTATCATAAATTACTAATCTTACAAACTTAGAGTACCTTCTTTAATGATCTTGTCTTTAGATGACCATTGTCATCCATTAAAAATAAAAATGAAATCATCAATTAAACTGCTAAAAAATATTCAAGCTTAACATATAAGGTGAATGATTAACATCTTATGTAGACAAAGATCCCATTCATGTAATTTAAAGAGAACAGAAATTGATAAAATAAAAATCAGATTATGTTTTATATACAACATCATCATGTATTAGGCTATTGATAGAAATTTCTTACGTTTTGCTGTAGTTATTTTAATAGTTAGGAAAGCAATAAAGTTTCCTTTCTTAAAGATTGTGTAGCAATAGTGAAACTAACAGAAACAAAGGTATATTTAACAACAAAAATTTTCTCGTCTATGATTTTTATCTCTAGAAAAATAGATTAGCATTGGCCTAAGCGGAAACATCAAATTTAAAGTTCTTAATCATACTTTTTATTGCACAATTTATCATTTGCACGGGGCAAAAAAAGTACAAACCTGCATAATCAAAGAACATTATAGGTAACTAAAAACTTAAAACACATTATTCTCTAAAAAAATGCAGCTATTTAGCTAAAATTTCAAAAAATATGCTGAAAACTGAGTACAGAAACTAAACAAAATAGTACTTCGATAGATTAGAACATCCATTTTCAGGATATAGTAGTTGCCATGTTAATACCTTTAGCCTTCCCGTGGAAGAAGCAACATTCACAACCCGTAGAAACTTTGATAATTGGAACATCGAAATAAATGTTTCAATCTTCATCTTCACGCCCTAATTGTTTGTTAGCAGGCACTCCACAACCAAGTCATATGTCGAGATAAATATGTAGATTTTGAAATCATTCATTCTTTTTAAAATGGAAATGCTCATAAATAATAGTATATTTGGGTAAATTCATGCAATAATTAATATATTATCATTATAGTGATTAAGAATATAACATTCACGGAGAGTTGAGAAAAGTAAACTAATGTTTGAAATGAAATTACACAAATCTCAAAGAATAGTTACTAATTCATACAGTAATCTCGTTAAATAAAATAAAAAAAACACTAACAAATATTTCAGCCACATTACACCTCCTAAAACGTGTTACATAGATACGACGAGGATGGTCTTGAATTTAACATAGAATTGCACTTGACCGCAAATTATAAAATATAATGTTATTTCCTTCGGTCTGAGCAATTGGATATAATTGTTAACAAACCGCCCCTCATGAGATTCTCTTTGATTTTCTTCTTATTACCTTCGTCGTTTTGTTTATCCTTGTCAACATTTTTTCAAAAAGTTCACTTTAATCTCCTGAAAAATAATTGGTACAACATTTACGTTTCAAAATAATTAAGTTGGTAAGTACTTGAGATCGCGTTCTCTGTGTTGTTAACAATGAAGTAGTAATGCAATGACTGGCCAAAATTAAAACATCAATAAGGAAGTAAAAGAAACACACACCATGAAAGTGACAATAATTAAAGAATTAGTACCCTAAGAAAGATTGGAGAAAGCACCGTTTTTAGCACATGATTATGAAGAGATGGTATTTGAAAGTTTTTTTAAAATCATGAATTAAGAAGCATAACCTTTAGTTTAGGAACAGACTTTCAAATCATTTTAAAATTTAAAATGGTAAAAAGGATAAATTTATTTCTTGATCAATCAAGCATGCCACATCACCAAGTTGGAGTTCCTTTTATATATCAATATTTAAATTACACATTAAATGAGAGCATAAGTACTCTACAACAAAAAATCACAAAGCGAAATGGATAACCTTGAAAAGAAAATACAATGTCATTTTCCTCACGAAATTGCAAAGAACAATTAATCCAACGTTGAAAAGTCTCATGAAAATTCTAAAGTGCTATTGAATTTCAAAGCACACGGCAGTCATATTAGAGAAAAGTTTAAATAACGTAATAAAAGGAATCGGTGAAAATCTACATGAAAATATTTGTATAATTTTGTTGAGAAAGGAAAAGTGCATACCTGAACTTTTGGATGAATTATGAGGGATGTGAAGATGAATTTTAAAGATATCTCTTCAAAAAGTACTGTAACACTTCGGAAATTAGAAAGCCAAATTGAAAGGAAAAGTTGTAGAAAACTTACTGATGCATTGATCTACGAGTCCCATCTACGGACCGTGCAAGGTTCTACAGGCCGTAGAAGGTGAGTCGTAGAACATGAGCTGAGTTTGGAAATTTTAAGCTTCTGAAGTTTTACCTACGAATGAACAAGACAAACCATAGGATGGTTGACGAGTCTCAAATGGATTCCGTAGGAAGATTCCTCACTTAGTGAAATTTTGATCCAAAAGTTGGGTTCTATGGATGGGGTCTACGGACCGTAGAATATTCGACAAATCGTAGAAAGGTTTTGTGGGAAATGATTGAATATTTGGGTTTCTGAAGTTAGTTCTATGGTTGACTAGTACGGACCGTAGAAAGTTCTACGGACCGTAGGACTGTCCGGCAATTAATTTTTAAGGATATTTGGGTCTTTTCCTATGCATTAAATGCCTACACTATGTCGTTTTTACCCCTATTTTAAGCCCTATAACTACCCTTCACCCTTTGATGAAGGAATTATGAACTTGTAAATGATGTTTATGTGAAGTTATGCATGATTTATGAAAAGAATATTTTATGATCTAGGTTGCTTTAAGATGTGCATCAATGAAATTGTGAAAGGTTTTCTCCCACACGATTTAAGGAGCTACTCTATAATATTTTTACCTTGGATTGGTAACTTAATTGTACTTTTCTATGAATAATGATATGTTTATGTTTATGACTAATTCCGTTGGGATTTTTACTTAGCACCGAGATGATATTGAGATGGAGGCTCTCTCGTTAGTAGAGGTCGGGTCTCTAGTAGCAATCTCATTGTCCCTAACTACATGCCCCGTAGGTTTGTCCTAAGTGACATACCTAGTGTATCCACCTAAGCTAGAAGTTTAAGGTCTTTGCCTTGGCAAGCAAGGCCATTTCCTTTTTGTGTGGGAGCAAGACACCCAATTCCATATTATATCTCACGTGGTCTATGTCGATTAATAGTAAATATCCCACAAAATAAACTAAGTTGTTCTTAAAGTTTTTATGAACTTTCTCGTGATTGTTAGATGCATTTACCATATTCATGATTTGTGTTTTCTCTTAAAATGATTTTACTACGTTTAGCTTGGTCTTGCATTTCACGTTTTTGATTATGTCCTCTTATGATCATGTTTCTTGTTTTTACTCATATCCCTCATACTTAGTACATTCCATATACTAATCCATTCTTGTGCCTACATTGTTTAATAATGTAGAGTGTGACGCTTCTTCTCCTACCGCTCGTGGCTAGTTGGTGATCATTGGAGTTCGTAGAGTTAGTGAGTTCTCATATGTCGAGGACAAAGGCATCTTTACTAGATTTCCTAATATTTTAGTTTTCAGACATTGTACGTGGTGTACGGGTTACGTTTCGACAACTTCTTGATGTATTAAATTACTTGTCAAGACTATGTTAAACTTCCATATATTGTGTCAAATGCTTTACTTTGATATGAGATTCTCTTGTTTCTATTATATTGTGTATATGTATGTCAAGTGGCTTGTATAGGGCCTCTCAGGGTCTTATACGCTATGCCATGCCTAGGGTGTACTTTGGGTTATGACTAACTTGGTATTCAGAGCACAAGGTTATAGAAAAGGTCCTAGGATGTCTAACAAGCCGCGTTGAATAGAGTCTTGTTCATGAGTGTGAAGTACGCCACAATTATGAATAAGAGGCTGCAAAGAATTTAGCAAACTTCACTTCTTTCATTTACTCAAAAGTCGTGCCATAGAGTCTATCTCTATAAAGATCCTTCACCTAAATCGTGTTTGAGTTTTTTCAGGATATAGCCTTTCGAAGAGCTTACGTGAGGAGGAATGCGGGTGAGAATGTGGATTTTGTGGTTCTCCAATTTTCGATTGACTCTTTGACGAGCAACTGACTAATGCTGAATTCCGAGCTGCTTTCTAAGTGATGGCTCAACTTTTTCTCATTCTAGGTCCGGTGGACAAGGTCATTCTAAATTCCAGCAAAGGTTTTCCGGTCAAGGTTCCTCTAATGCACCTAACCCTAAGTTCAACAAGGATAGAGTGTCTAACCCTAAGCCTCAAGGAAGTGGTGGTAATGGATCTTCTATTCTCATTTGCTCTAGGTATGGTAAAAAACATGATGGAAAATGTTTGGTCGGCACAAATGGTTGCTTTAATTGTGGAAAGAGTGGTCATAATATTAGAGATTGTCCATTTCTTGCTACTAAGGGAAGGGAAGATAGGCAAGCTCAACCTAGTGGTTCTGGTTCGGGTGCCCTGGAGCAAAACATATTTTATGCTCTTCAGACTCGACAAGATCACGAGGGTTCTCTTTATGTGGTGACTAGTATGTTGAAAGTTTTTCACCTTAATGTTTATGCTTTACTTGATCCGGGTGATACGTTATCCTTTTTAACTCCTTATGTGGCCATGAGATTTGATATTGGTCTCGAAATCCTTACTAATCCCTTTCATGTCTCTACCCCTGTTGGTGATTTTATAGTGGCTAAGAGAGTTTATAGAAATTGCCCTATTTCTGTTTCTCATAGAGTCACTCATGTTTATCTTGTAGAGCTTGATATGTTAGAATTTGATGTTATTCTAGGGATGGATTTGCTTCATGCATGTTATGTTTCCATAGATTGTAGGACCCGATTGGTGACATTCAAGATTCCAAATGAACCTATAATGTCATGGAAGGGAGAAATTCAATGCCTAAGGGTCTGTTTGTATCTTGCCGAAAGGCTAGGAAAATAATTTCTAAGGGTTGCATTTATCATCTAGTTTGAATTAGAGATACACATTTTAAAAACCCTACTCTTGAGTCAGTTCTGACCATAAATATGTTTCTGAAAGTATTTTTTGATGATCTTCCCGGTATTCCTCCCAAAAGGGAAATAGACTTCGGTATTTACCTTCTCCCAAATACGCATCCTATCTCTATTCCTCCCTATCATATGGCCCCGAAAGAACTTAAGGAGTTGAAGGATCAATTGAAAGACTTGTTGTTATAGGGTTTTATCAGTTCGAGTATTTCGCCATGGGGTGCCCCAATGTTGTTTGTTCGAAAGAAGGGTAGTTCTCTCCGAATATGCCTTGACTATCGGTAATTGAACAAGATTACCATTAGGATAAGTATCCTATTCTAAGGATAGATGATTTGTTTGATCAACTCCAATGAGTGAGTTATTTCTCTAAGATTGACCTTCGGTCGGGTTATCACCAATTGAGGGTGAAAGAGAGTGACATTTCGAAGATGGATTTATGAACTCGATATGGTCTTTATGAATTTCTGGTGATGTCTTTTGGTTTGACTAATGCCTCGGTGATATTTATGGATTTGATGAATAGGGTCTTTGAGAAATATCTTGACATGTTTGTGATTGTGTTTATTGATGACATCTTGATTTACTCACGAAGTGAGGAGGAGCATGTTGAGCATCTGAGGATTGTGTTGCAAATTTTCAAGGATTGGGAATTGTATGCTAAATTTAGCAAGTGTGAGTTTTGGTTGAGGTCCATTGCTTTCCTTTGCCATGTTGTCTCTGGTGAAGGTATTCAAGTCAATCCAAAGAAAACTGAGGTGGTTAAGAATTGGCCTACACCTTTGTCCGCTTATGATATACAGAGTTTCTCGGGATTGGCCGGTTACTATGGAAGGTTTGTTGAATTATTTTCATCTATTTTTTCTCCTTTAACAACATTGACTCAAAAGAAGGTGAAATTTCTATGGTCGAAAGCTTGAGAGAAGAGTTTCCAAGAATTGAAAGATAGACTGACTTATGCCCTTATATTGACATTACCGGAAGGATCGAATGGTTTTATGGTTTATTGTGATGCTTCACGAATTGGTCTAGGATGTGTCTTTATGCAACATGGAAAGGTCATTGCTTATGATTCAAGGAAATTGAAGGTGCATGAAAAGAATTATTCGACTCATTATTTGAAGTTAGCGGTGGTGGTGTTTGCTCTAAAGATTTGAAGGCAATGCTTGTATGGTGTTCATGTAGATGTATTTACCGACCACAAGAGTTTGAAATATGTGTTCACTCAAAAGGATTTGAATTTTCGCCAAAGTAGATGACTTGATTTATTGAAAGATTAGGATATGAGTGTCCTATATCACCCAGTAAGGAGAATGTGGTGGTGGATGCTCTAAGTCGGCTATCAAAGGAAAGTGTTGCTCATGTTGAGAATGATAAGAAAGAGTTAGTTCATGATGTTCATGATTTGGCCCGATTGGGTGTTCGTTTGGTTGATTCTAATGAAGGTTGCATAGTTGTTCAAAATGGTTCCAAATCATCTTTTGTATCGGATGTGAAGGCTGAGAAAATCTTGATCCAGTGTTTGTTGACTTGAAGAAGTCGGTTTCTGAAAAAGCCATTGAGGCTTTCTCCTAAGGGGGAGATGGTGTCCTTTAATATCAAGGTCGATTATGTGTTTCGAATGATGATGATTTGAGAAATCAGATTTTGACAGAAGCTCATAGCTCTCGATATTCTATTCACCAGGAGCCACCAAGATGTACTGTGATTTGTGGGAAGTCTATTGGTGGAATGGGATGAAGAAGGATATTGCGGAATTTGTGGCTAAATGTCTGAATTGTCAACAAGTGAAAGTTGGAATAAAAAATGGGGTGGTTTGCCTCAAAACATTAGTATTCCTACATGGAAGTGGGAAGATCTGAATATGGACTTTATTATGGGTTTACCTCGTACTCGGTGTCAGTTTGACTCGATTTGGGTTATTATGGACCGAATAACGAAATCGACTCACTTTTTTCCCGTAAGAACTTCATTTTTAGCTGAGGAGTATGCCAAGATTTTTATTGTGGAAATGGTAAGGTTGTATGAAGTTCCCTTGTCTATTAACTCCGATCGAGGTACTCAATTTTGGAGGTCGTTTAAAAAAGGTCTTGGTACTCAAGTGAAACTTAGAACGACTTTCCACCCTCAAACCTATGAACAAGTCCCGGTACCATTCAAACTTTGGAAGACATGCTAAGAGATTGCGTGATTGATTTCAAGGGTAATTGGGATGATTATTTGCCTTTGATTGAATTTTGTATGACACCGTGTGAGGCTCTTTATGGTAGGAGGTGTAGGTCTCCTGTTTATTGGTTTGTAGTGGGTGAGAATTCTTTGATAGGGTATGAGGTTATGGAAAAGGTATGACCTATTCATGAAAGGTTGAAAATGGTTCAAAGTTAACAAAAGTCTTATCCGGATGTTACAAGAAGAGAACTTGAGTTTAATGTTGATGATTGGATCTACTTGAAAATTTCATCCATGAAGGGTGATGAGGTTTGGAAAGAAAGGAAAGCTTAGTCTCTGTTATGTGAGCCCATATAAGATTTTGAGGTGTATTGACAAAGTCGCTTGTGAACTTGAGTTGCCTAATGATTTAATTAGCATCAGTACATCCGGTATTCCATGTCTCTTTGTTGAAGAAGTGTGTTAGAGATCCAACATCCATAGTACCTTTGGAAGGTTTAGGAGTTAAAGAAAATATTTCTTATGAAGAGGTTTCGATTGAGATTTTAGATCAGCAAGTCCAAAAGTTGAGAAATAAAGAAGTTGCTTCCGTGAATGTTCTTTGGACGAATCAATTAGTCGAGGCTGCTACTTGGGAGGTCGAAGCTGATATGATATCTCGGTATCCTCATCTCTTTCCTCCGCTCCTATTCTAGCTTGAGGTATTAGTCCCTCATGGTTCATTCTTTCGGATTCATGCATTTTAGTCATTCTCATGTTTCCATATGCATACATGTTCATGAAAAACATGATTTTGATGCTATGATTGATCTTGGAGTGATTCTCCATGTTTATGTGCATTTTGATGAGATTTGAATTCATGTTGGGTGGTTACTTTCTCTCCTATTCTATTCATGCTAGCTTGAGTCCTATTTGAGGATGAATGTTCCCAAGGGGGAGATATTGTAACACCTCGAAAATTGAAAAGTTAAGTTGAAAGGAAAATTTGCATAAAATTTAATGATGCAGTTCATCTTCTTAGCTTAGAGTAGAGAAACACTTGTAGATTTCAATTTTGGGTAAAGATTTGAAGGCAAGTTGCCTCACAATTCACAGTTGGATGTGAAGATAGTGTTCTTATATGTAAAATTCCTTATTCCCTTCTTCATTTCTTTGCTTTAATTTGCTAGAACTGTAGGTGCTATTGCTAATTGAGATTGGGGTTTTGTGCTAGAAATAGACAATTCATCTCGGTCTTGATTGCTCGTTCTAATGCTTTTGTATGTGATTCCATGCTTTCATGACTAGGGTTTAATCTACTTTTCATGCTTTAATCTATGATTTGAGAGTGCACGCATGAATCTAGCTTCTGATCTTCTTAGGTCGCTTGAAAGAAAATTCATGAAGTGGAGAATTACGTTAATAATCATATTTGAATTTGATTCCTAAATCTGAGACCGAAAGGAGATAATTTAGGTTTACTTTGTTGAATGCTAACCTTGCTAGAAAAAGTGGTTTAGACTAAGGTATTGGATTGTATTGTTACTGAACCCAATTTAGACCGAAAGGTGATATCGTGAGAAAGCACTTTGAGATTTAAAGAGATAAGTGTTAATTGATGATAATCTAGCCTATCTTTGATTGATTTGCATGTATTGAGATTGTAATAGATCGTTTAATGAGTGTTGAGTTCTGATAACGCTCAAATCACCCTCTAAAACAAGTCCAAGGAGTGAGCGGTCGTCGTTAATAAAAATACACAACTAAGAGTCGGAGTCGAATCTCACATGGAACAATGTAGTGGCGATTGTAGAAATGAAGGCTAACTAGGTACTAGTTTGAATCTAAACAAGCAAAATACAAAATGATCAAATATAAGGCAATTTCTCTAATTTAACTACAAATGGGGGCAAAGACGTTATCAAGCAAGGGATATAGGGGAATTAGGAAAACTTGAGATTCAAATAATACTCAGTGATATATTATAATTCAATCCAAGATCAATCACTAAGGTAGGCTAGATCATCTTAATTGAACCCTAATTTCCTTTCGGTCTCAATGAGTTATATCAAGATAGATCTCCTTTTGGTCTCAATTGCATCAATACAAAAAACCCACAGCCTTAACTTAGAACTCTCTTTTGAAAGAAGCCTTGCACCCAAAACCTTCATCTTTCGATCTCAAATTCAAGATTCAAAGTCACAATGCAATTATCGATCTAATTCTCCACTCCAATCAATCTCTTTTGAGCATCAATCAGAGATCGAAAGTTAAGATTGAGCTTGTACTCGCAACCTATAAATTTAAACATGAACACTTAGATAGAACCTATTTCATGAAATCGACATGGAAGCAAGGAATTACAAAAGCAATAGAGCAATTAATCAAACACCAAAATAGCTTTGTCTATTTCTAGCACAAAGGCCCCAATTTCATATAAGTCATTACACCCATTTTTCTAACAATTAAGAACAAGAAAATGAAGAAAGGTAAAATATATTACTTAATTGAAGCACAATCTTCAAATTCACAACTAAAATGGGAGGTAACTTGCCTTCAATGCCTGAACCCCAAGATCAAGAACAATGTAAAATCTACTCTAATATGAGTGTTTCTTCTGTTTACAATATTCTCTCTCTAACCAAAATTCTATCTCCCATTTATAATGTTCCAACCTAGCCTTTTTCTGTATTTTTAGGTCCAAGGCTTGAGAAGTTCCCATTTTGCCCTTGTTTGAAAAGGGCAGGATTCACAGAAGCGGCAGGAAGTTCGCATAAGCGAACTTTGCAAAAGTGAAGATCAGTTCGCTTAAGCGACCTCCGCCTTTTTGGCCCAGTTTGCAAAAGCGAACCCCGCATTTTTGATTAAGCGGGCTTTGACTGGTTCGCTTAAGCAACCAGTCCTTCGCAGGTGTGACACCTAAAACTAGATTTTACTCTTTTTTGGCTTTGATTCCACTTTTGATCAGTATTTTCTTTCCCAGCATCAAAACACTTGAAATCACACAATTCAAAGGACAATTAGCCTGTTTCTCTACTTTGAGTGCTACAAAATAATAAGAAAAGAGCTCTAAATGAGTGCAAATTCACTACTCATCAAGTTCTGAATTTCCTAAATCCCAATTATCCCTTACTTGATGTTGTCTTTGCTCAAATCCTTTGTTTAGTTACCAAAACTGCTCTTTATTTGATAATATTTTACATTCCATGTTTAGGTTCAAACTTGTATCTAGTTATCCTTTGTAGTTATGATCCTATTTTTGTTTGCATGGCAGCGTTCGGAGGCCGTTCAGAAAGAAAAAGCTCTAACCTTGTGATTTGTTGCGCATAAGGTTGGCCTATAGGTAGGCTACAACTTCCTTTCTATTTAGATTGAGCTTGAATGCGTAAATGCATGCTGATTAGAATGAATTGGGAGTGGGTACCTAGTTTCTCTTATTTTCCTTTCTTAGAAATCATTCTTAGGCTTGATAGACCGTATTTTCAGGTGTAGTACCATGCTAGTTAGGGTTGTATTTGTTCCATCCTATTGTGAATTATTTGTTGTTGGTACTTGTTATATACTGAGCATGTTCGGCCTTAGTCTAGGATTAGACTAGTGTTGCCTTTGACTTGAAATACTTATGAACCTTATTCCTTCAGTGACGTCGTTCCAAATGGACTAAATTCTTGTAGACTAGAATAGCAGACTTGAGTCTAATAGTATGAGCCTTATTTTAATAGATTTCACATATTTATAGATCTTCTATCCTCTGCCCATATTTTAGCGGCTCTGATGCGTTACCTGAGGTTTTGTGCTTTCGCGGTGACTTTGGATTGGATTGTTCTAGGCTTGGAGACTTCTAGGATCCGTTATGAGTGGACATTGTTCCATGGTGGCTTGGTTTTGATATTTGAGATCCCTTTAGCGTTGACACACCCTCGGGTTACTCTTGCTAGCTTGGCGGCCTACCCTTCTAGGAGTGTACTTCTAGCTGGGTGGCCTTGATATATTGAGATCCTCTTCAGAGTCGACACGCCCCTGGAGCACTCTTAGTAGCTGGGCTGGGAGTGGATTGGCTTGCTAAGCAGCCTAGATTGATTGTTGTTCTTGCTAGCTGGGCTGGAAGTAGACTGGATTACTGGATATTGTGGTTCCTTGGGTTGTGAGCTTAGCTTTCCTTTCTTGGGTTAAGAATTCATGGTATTCCTATCTCAATAGACTCACCAATTATATATACCTGTCAAGTTTATGGGGTCCATTCAGGTTTTATTTAAACTTCCGCACGAGTGTACTTTCTGGGCTTATCGGGTCCAGTTAGGTTTAATTTAGCTATATTTACATTTACTTTTGATATGCTCATGTGCTTTCTTTCATATTTGCTTTGACCTCTGTTTGTGTCTAGATTCTATCTTTTCATATTGTCTTTACCTTTATTGCTCAGTCGGCCTATGATGCCTAGTGAATACCTTTGTTTTGGTACTCATGCTACACTTTGCATCTGTTTGGTAATGCAAGTCATTATACCATCTACTAGCAGTGATAGTTCATGCCATCTTCAGCAGCATTTGGGATTGGAGACATGGGTGAGCACTTGGCGTCATGGACCGGCCTATCTCCTTCTATTTATATGTTTAGCTAGTCTTTTGCTTTTGAGACAGCTTGGTGGTAGTCCACTTTTTGGGACTTGTACAACAACATTTGTGATTGGAGACATGGGTGAGCACTTGGTGTCATGGATCAGCCTATCTGCTTTTTTTTTATATGTTTAGCTAGTCTTTTGCTTTTGAGACAGCTTGGTTGTGGTCCACTTTTAGGACTTTTACGTTCATGTTAGACAACTCTGTACTTGTGACTTCAAGGTTCTCGAAGGGATTCTCTTGTATATTGTGTTTTGTTTGCTTTTGCTTCTATATTGTTTTGTTGTTTTAGTATTATTTCTGTTACTTCTACCATTATACTTATTAATTGTCATTCTGCGTGATGGGTTGGCTTACCTACTGGTGGGTTATACTAGATGCCTTCATGATCTAAAAAATCAGGTCGTGACAAGTTGGTATCAGAGCCCCAAGTTCACCTGTCTCACTTGTACAGAGCTAATACCTAGTAGAGTCCCACAGATTGGCACAGAGACGTATGTATCCTATGTTTGGGAGGCTATAGAGTGTCTTAAGGAATTTCCCTCTTTTGTATCGCTTTGATGCAGTGTGTGTGTATTTGGTTTCCTTAAATCTCACTTGTTTCACTCTTTTTGAAGGAAGGCTCTTACGCGCCATGCCGTGGCTCGAGGTAGGGGTTGACCTCCTCTATAGGCCAGGGGTGCAGCACACCCCCAGATAGAGAAAGGGGCCCGAAGCCAACAGTGTACCCTCTAGCAGCTTGGGTTTCAGATCAATCGGTGGGGCAGGGGCCATCTCAGCCGCCACCCGGATGAACTATGGTTCTAGACCTTCAGGACTCCATTACCTAGCTTCTGACTGTGTTTGGAGACATGCAGCAGGCCCCAACTGCAGCTCCTCCAGCACCACCACCGGCACAAGGTCAGTAGGGTCATCGTGTAATAGAGGCATCTTGGGTGTAGGTATGACCTGGGGGTGCCCAGCCCATGATTGTGGCAAGATGTAGGGCACTAGAGGAGGAGAAGATGCTCTGAGTGTTTCTTAGACTTTTACCTCTAAGGTTTTCTGTGGATGTGGGTGAGGTGCTACTCTATGATGACTTTATGGTTGGATTGGTAGTTTAATTGTGTCTTTCTAAGAATGATGATGTGAATATAAATATGACTAATTCCATTAGGGTTTTACTTAGAACCGAAAGGACTTTGAGATGGAGGCCTTCCCGTTAATAAAGGTTGGGTCTCTAGAAGCAATCTCCTTGTCTCTAACTACATACCTTTGTAGGATTTTTCTTCGAAAGAAATAGTTAGTGGATCCACCCAAGCTAGAGGTTTACGGTCCTTACCTTGGCAGGTAGGACATGTCTTTTCGTGTAGGAATCAGACACCGAATTCCATGTTACAGCTCACGTGGTCTATGTCGTTTAGTGATAAATATCCCACAAAATGAACTACGTTACTTTCAAAGGTTTTATGAAAAGCTTTCATAATGTTTTAAGTATGTATAGGCCTTGTTTAATGACTTATGATTCTTTAAAGGTTTTTACTCATGTTTTAGCTTGGTCATGCATATCATGTTTTTAGTCCCCAAAATGATCATGTTTATGTTTTCATGCATTTCTCCATACTTAGTACATTCCATGTACAAATGCATACTTGTGCCTATATTATTTTATGATATAGGGTTAGACGCATCTCCTTCCACCCATGGCTAGCTCAGATTATTACTTCATTGCTTTGGATTGGTGAGTCCTCATACTTTGAGGGAAAGACCATGAAGAGTTTTATTGTTGTTATCATTTTCCTTTGAGACTTTGTACGTAGTGTAGGGATTATGTGCCTACCATTCTTATGAAATCTTAGAATGGCTTTTCAAGATATATTTTTAGATTTCCGCACTTATGTTCATTCTTCATTTATGATATGAGACTATCTACTTAAACATTTCCTTTGTATATTCTATTGTGTTGAATGTATGGGAAGTGGCTTGTGTAGGGCCTCTCGGGATCTTATACATCATATCACGTCTAGGGTGTACTTTGAGTTGTGAAATAGAGCCTATACATACCATAGTATTTATAATGTGTGTAGAATATACTCTTGAAAAGAGAATACTTGATATATAGAATTTCCTTATAATCATCTCGCGATATCAGTTTGAGATTATTTTGAAAAATTAAATTTTGTCCAGGGACCAATTTTATAAGTATTAAAATCAAAGATCAAACAAAACAACAAAAAAAGCAACAAAAAAATGGGCCTAAATATTCCAATCCAAAATTAAAGCAACATAAAATAGTGACCAGGCCCAAAAAAGACCTAGCCCAAAAGAATGAAAGTAAATATTTGAACATATCATACTGAAGTGTCTCTATTGTTCTCTGTACTTATCTGCAAAACCCTATCGATGTTGCTTTTCTCTTCACATTTTCAGTTTCTATTTAACCTCCCAAAGTGATTTCTCCCCAGATCTGTTATCTTTGATGCCTTCTTCAGTTATTCCATGTTCAAATGTCCCATCTAAGCTATCTCATATTAATTATCAATCCCCTATACATATTTGAGAGTGTCTTCTTTTTCCTGCTAAAGATCGTCGTGATTCTTCTTTTTCCGGTGATGATGACCATTTGGAAGCTCAAATTTGGGCCCTTCAAGATGAGGTTATGGAATTTTCAATTCCTATTGAGAGATTTTCTTGTTGATGTATTCTTCTTTTGATGTATGTAATAATCTAAGATATCTAGATATGTTTTCTTTGTTTTGATTCTCATTTCTCTGTTACTACCTTTATCTTTGTTGTATGACATTATGCCATGGATTGCCTATATTTTCTCTAGTTTTTTCTTGCATGTGCTAGAATTTTTAGATATTCTATGTTTATATCCTAATTAATGGTATGTATGCTTTTTTCGTGTTCAGAATTATTCTCTCCATAGTTAGGAGCTCCTGAAAATTATATATTGACATATGCCTTCATTTTCTAGAGCTGGTTGGCAAGATAATTTGTTTAATAGTTACATTTTCTGAATATATATGATTAATTTATATGTCTTGTGTCTCTGGTTGAAACATAGTTGATTGAATGAAGTATTGTTGTAAGTTTTTCTTCCATCAAAATAACACATATGACATTTGTTATAAAATATGATTTCATTTTCATTGACCAAATCTGATAGTTTTTGCCAATGAAACTTTTTTGGCATTTAAAGAGAGACTGTTGCTTGCCATTTTTTTTGTTTAAAAATTGATTTAAAAAAGTATGTGCATTGAAAAGAGCACGGATTGAAAATAGTAGCCCTGGGGATTTAAAATGAGTAACCCTTACGGGTTAAAAGTATTGTCCTTACGGGTTAAACATTGTATACTGTTGGAGGAGTGATATCACTGTTGGTACTTTCTTAAAAATGGGACAGCAAAAAGAAGAGATTGAAATATTAAAAACTTTCTATAACTTTCAGTAATTTTATCAAGCATTGGGGGCTTTAAATAGCCAACATAAAATATATAATCTGCATAATTTAAAATTCAAAAAACCTAAAATATCTCAAAAACTAAAACAACCTAGCTAAAATTCAAATTTCAAATTTATCTTAAACTAGACAACTTATTTTTCTAGAAACTACTGCAATAACTTAAAGTAAATTTCAACACTCCTCCTTTGATTTAGTTACTGCAATTTTAAAAACTGCTCCTCCTCAATTTTTGCTCTAGCACTTGATGCTGAATTTCTCTTAATAATTTATAAACTTGCATATTTTTTGGATATTGATGATCTTTCTCTTTTTCTTTTTTTTATGTTGTTCTTCAAAAATACGTTCCATGACATTGTATTGTGTAGAAGTTCTTCAGAAAGTGGTTTTATTTGGGAAATTGTAGGATTTGCAAAGTATTTGTTGTAAGTATTTTTTCTTCCATCATAACAACACATATGACATAGGTTATTAAATATGATTTCATTTTTACTGCCCAAATATGAGAGTTTTTGTCAGTGAAACGTTTTGGGCATTCAAAGAGAGACTATTGCCTGCCATTTTTTTAGGTTAGAAATTGGTTAAAAAAATTCTATGCGTTGAAAAAATCACGGGTTGAAAATAGTAGCCCTGAAAGGTTAAAATGGGCAGCCCTATGGGGTTAAAAATATAGCCCTTACTGGTTAAAATGGTATTGTAGTTCTTTAGAAGAATGCACACTTTTTGATTGGCGACAAATTGTTTCCTGTGGGTTTCGACCACAACTCTTAGTTGGGTAATTTTATTGACGACGACCCCTTACTTTTCAAACTTGTTTTAAGGGTAATTTGAGCGTTATCAGCGGGTGTTCAAGCCTTATCTTGATTTTTTTTCATAGTGTTCATCGATGATATATTGATATACTCGCGGAGCTGGAGAGAGCATGAGAAGAATTTGAGGTTTGCTCCAGAGATTGAGAGATCAGTGGCTTAGTGTCATATTTTCAAAGTGCGAGTTTTTGCTTGAGGCTATAGAATTCATGGGGCATGTGGTGTCCAAGGATGGAATTATGGTAGATTTGGTGAAGATTGGGGCTATTCGTGATTGGGTTAGGCCCACTTTAGTTACTGAGATTCGGAGCTTCATTGAATTAGCAGGCTACTACACATGGTTTGTGGAGGGTTTTTCCACCCTTGCAGCATCTTTGACCCTGTTGACTCGTGTTTATGTTCCGTTTGAGTGGTTCGAAGAGTGTGAGTTGAGCTTTCAAAAGTTTAAGGAGTTGCTTACTACCACTCCTATATTGACTCTTCCTGTTGGGGGAGAGGGCTTCATGGTGTATTGTGATGTATTCGACATTTGTTTGGGTTGTATATTGATGCAGTGAGGCCGGGTTATAGCTTATGCATTGAGGTAGCTTAAGTTGCATGAGTTCAACTACCCCACCGATGAGTTGGAGTTGGTGGTGGTAGTTTTTGCACTTAAGATCAGGAGGCACTACCTATATGGAGTTCATTTCAAGATTTATAGTGATCACATGAGCTTTCAGTAAATCATGAGCCAGAGGGACCTTAATGCAAGGTAGAACCATTGAATCAGGATCCTGAAGGTTTTTGACCTCTCTATTCTCTATCATCTAGTCAAGGAAAATGTAGTTGAGAATGCCTTGAATCGGATGGCGGTGAGTATGGATAGTCTAGCCTTCCTGTCTACTGTGGAGAGACCTTTTTCTTTGGACATTCAATCCATAGCCAATAGGATGATTCGATTGTATATTTCAAATCCTAGGCATGTGTTGGCATATGTGGGAGTTCAGTCTTCCTTGTTGGAGCAGATTCATGGTCACCAGGTTGAGGATGAGACCTTGGTAGCTCTTTGAGGTTGAGTGTTGGAGGGAGATACCGAGTAGGCTACCTTTGACTTAGATGGGGTGTTGAGATATGCAAGCCATATTTATGTTATGAGAGTTGGGGATTGGATTCGAATGGTCCTCTTGAGGCTGATGATTCTAAATATTATATCCATTGGGGCACCGCGAATATGTAACGTGATTTAAGGCAGCACTACTGGTGGAACGGTATGAGAAGAGATATTGCAGCATATATGTCTCATTTACTGTGTTGCCAACAGGTGAAGGCCGAGCATTTGAGGAATGGTGGTGAGTTTTAGAGATTACGCATTCTGGAGTAGAAATGGAATTGCATCACTATGGACTAATTTTAAGTTTGTCCCAGATTTCTAGAGGTGTTGACAATATTTGGGTCATCATTGATTGATTGACCAAGTCAACACACTTCCTCCCGATTCAATCTTCATTAAACACCGAGAGGTTGGCTTGTATCTATATTCGGGAGGGGGTTAAACTTCATGGTGTGCCTGTGTTTTCTATCTCAGATCGGGGTTCTCAGTTCACTTCTAGCTTTTAGAGGACCTTTCATGAGGAGTTGGGCACTCATGTTGACCTTAGCACAACTTTAAATCCCAAACCAATGGGAAATTAGAGTGTACTATTTAGGTTCTTGAGAATATGTTCCGGGCCTGTGTTTTAGAGTTTGGAGGTCATTGGTACCAGTTATTTCCTTTGGTGGAGTTTGCGTACAACAAAAACTACCATTCTAGTATTCATATGGCCCCATTTGAGGCCTTATATGGTAGGCTTTGGCACTCTCCGGTTGGTTGGTTTGAGCAATAGAGCCTAGGCCACAAGGTACTGATTTGCTTTTGGAGGCTCTAGATCAGGTGCAGGTGATTCAGGATAGGCTCAGGATGGTTCAAAGAGAGCACATGAGTTATGTCGATTGTAGACGTCGGCCTTTGAGGTTTGTAGTTCGTGATTGAGTATTCCTTCGTGTGTTACCCATGCAGGGTATGATGAGATTTCTGAGGTGGGGCATGCTCAATCCCAAGTATATTGGGCCTTTTAAGATCCTCTGGATAGTTCATGATTTTGCTTATGAATTGGCCCTACCTCTCGCATTTTAAGCTATTCACCCAGTTTTCCATGTTTCAATGCTGTATCGATATGTTCTTAGTGAGTCTCATGTGCTTCAGCATGATGTGGTTTATTTGGATGATCGTTTGACATATGTGAGGAGCCAATTACTATTTTAGCCATAGATGTGCGGCGGTTGCATTCCAGAGCTATTCTTATGGTGAAGGTCCGTTGGAGGCATCATCTAGTTGAGGAGGCTACCTGGGAGACTGAGCATGAGATGTGAGAGCAATTTTTGGCTTGTTTGAGCCTTCATGTACTTCTTGACTCTTACTTTTGCAAACAAAAGTCCTTTTTAGTAGTGGATGTTATAATGACCCTCTAGGTCATTTATGTGAAAGTGCCTCATTTTTGTTGTTTAGAGCTTTCCTATAGCAGCCCATGTCATATATGACTTGTTGAGACTGATAGATCATATCATTCATTTTGTTTTATGTAAGTTTCTATTTTTAGAGCTTTTAAAACTTGAATGGTTGACTTAGGTCAAAAGTTCAAGAAGACGGTCTCAAACTGAAATTCTTACGATCCCATCCGTTGCGGAAGAGTCATTTTAGGCTAGTGGCATGGTTGGCCTGGATTCCTACGCTTTCTGGCTAATTCCGAGCACCCTTATAGATATTGTCTTAAAATGAAGTTTCGGTGTGGGATCTACTTTTTGTTGAGAAGGCCTCGGATGGAAGTTTCGACTACTCCGTTGAGTCTGGAATTTTAAATATGGTAGGGTAGCATATCTCGCTTGTGTGCACGGGGTTCTAAATCAATCCTGAACACCCAAGCAGAATTAGTTGAGGAATTGCATTGGGACTCTTGGGAGGGTAGTGTAAACTAATTTCGGAGGTAAATTCCTTGCTTATATAAACTCTTGTAGTCTTTAATGGTGGTTTATTTGATTGAGTGTTGAATGTTGTGATTCTTTGATTTTCATGCCCTGAATTGTGTTCCATTTTGGGATATAAGTTTGGGGAGCTCATTAGAACCTTTTGATGGAGTCAAATTTAGAATTTTTGGTGTGGGTCCCATAATTTCCATTTTGACTCCAATTTTTGTTCGTCTACATTTTATGGGAATTTAGGAAACCATAGCCTACCGTTCAGAAGGCAAAAGCTTCAAAGACATGATTTGGAGCACACACATTCAGCCTTAAGGTAGACTATGACTTCCAGTTTTTTAGAGTGATCTTGATTATGTGAAAGCATGTTGATTTGTGTGAATTTGGAGCGGGTATCTTGTTGAGCATGATTCAATTAAATAAAATCCATGTTTAAGGCTTTTATCAGACTTTTCAGGATTAGGATCATGTCAAGTGCTAATTGTGCTTATCCTTTTCTTGTGGTGTGCCTTCATTGATATTATTATTGATTGATTGAGCATGTTTGGCCTTAGTCTAGGCTTAGACCAGTCATTGTCCTAAACTTGCATAGTTAGAAGCCGTTTGGCCTTATTTCTACTTCGACATCATTTTTGAGAGTTAAGTTCCCTCTAGACTGGTGTAACAGACTAGGGTCTGATAGAATGATCCTTAGATTAGGCATTGACTTAGCCTTGATGACTTTCTATCCATTCTCCCTCTTTCTATGGTCACGTTGTTTGTAGTTGAGATATCGAGCTTCACTTGGTGACTTGGGATTTTGGAGTTCGTTCGGCTTGGAGTATTGTGCTTACTACCTTGGGAGTGGACATTGTTCCATGGTGGTAATGTGATGATGATTTGACATGGGATCTTTCGACACCTATTATAGTCTTAATTCGATGTCTGGGCATTTGATTTATAGCTGCAGTCCATTGTTTGGGCTCTTTTTATCCTCTACGGAGTTGATACACATCGGCTAGGTCTTATTGGCTACTTTTGAGGCCTATATGCAGTTCAAGGTCTGGGCTATGCAGTCCAGGGATGGGATGAGCTAATTGCCCCTTTTGGAGCCTATCGGCGGTTCGATGTCCAATCTACACACACCTTGTCTAAGGGCGATTCTTATTGGTTACTTGGGAGGCTATCCATAGTTCTATGTCCAGACTATGTTCTCTCTTTCTCTCTACTCATCGTAACCCATTCTTTGTAGTTATAGGTATTCTGTGTATCCATCGGGCTTATGGAGGTCCATTCGAGTTTTTACTTAAACTTTCACAGGAGTGTACCTTCTGAGTTTATGGGGCCCAATTAGGTTTAGTTAGATGTAATTACTAATTTTTTGTTCTTATTACACTCGTGTGCATCTCTTTTAAATTCCGCTCTTTTGACCTCTGTTTGTCATTTATTCTCACATTTCATATAGCTCTTACTTTTTCTACTCAGTCAGCCTCTGATGCCTACTGAGCACTTATTGTTTTGGTACTTATACTAAACTTTGCATCTATTTTGTGATGCAGGTCTAAGCACCAGTTTGTGGTGTTGATATTCGATTATGTTGCAGCTTAAGTTCAGAGGTAAGGGTGTGCACATGGCATCCTGGACTTACCTGTCTCTATCTATATTTTGATGGCTAATCTTTTGTATTTATAGACAAGCCTTGTATTTTGGGTCCACTTTTTGGATATGTACTCTTTTGGTTTAGTATCTCCGTACTTGTGACTTCCAGATTCTGGGAGAGATCTTATTGTATATTTATATTTTGGTTTGGTTCTGCCAGTCCTTCTACTTTTGTTATTTATTTGTCTCTTCCGATTTGTTTCTACCCTTACACCTACTACTTGGTGTTCTGGGTGATGGGTTCGCTTACCTACTTGTGGCTTATAATAGGTGCTATCATTACTCGAGGAATTGGGTCGTGACAAGAATGTACTCTTGAAAAGAACACTGGATATAGAATTTCTTATAATCATATTGTGATATCAGTTTGAGATTATTTTTTAAAATTAATTTTGGTCCAGGGACCAACTTTATATGTATTAAAATCAAAGATCATACAAAACAACTAAAGAAAGCAACAAAAAAATGTGCCAAAATAAAAGTAGCATAAAATATTGACCAAGCCCAAAAAAGGCCTAGCCCAAAAGAATGCAAGTATGGATTTGAATATAACATACTGAAGTGTTTCTATCTTTCGCTGTACTTATTTGCGAAACCCTATCGATGTTGCTTTTCTTTTCACATTTTCATTATCGATTCAACCTCTCAAGGTGATTTCTCCCCAGATATGTTATCTTTGATGCCTTCTTCAATTATTCCGTGTGCAAATGTCTCATATAGGGTATCTCATAGTAAGTATCGATCTACTATATGGATTTGAAAGTGTCTTCTTTCTCCTACTTAAGATCTTTTTGATTCTTCTTTTTACGGTGATGATGACCATCTGGAGGCTCAAATCGGTGTCCGTCAAGATGAGGTTATGGAATTTGCAATTCCTCTGGAGAGTTTTTCTTATTGATGTTTTCTTCTTTTGGTGTATGTAATAACCTAACATATATGGATGTCTTTTCTTTGTTTTGTTTCTCTCTTCTCTGCTATTGCCTCTGTGTGTGTTGTATGAAATTATTCCTTGGTTTACCTATATTTTGTCTAGTTTTTTCTTGGGTTACCCGTATTTTTGTCTAGTTTTTTTCTTACATGTGCTAGACTTTTTAGATACTCTATGTTTATATCCCGGCTAATGATATGTGTGTTTTTTCAGTGTTCAAATTTTTTTTCTCCATAGTTAGGAGCTCTATAATATTATATATCGAAATATGCCTTCATTTTCTAGAGCTCAGTTGGCAAGATAATTTGCTAAATAGTTACCTTTTCTAAATATATATGATTAATTTTTATGTGTTGTGTCTCTGATTGAAACATAGTTGATATAATGATTAAAGAAAAGAATCGTGTTAATATTATATTTTTGTTTTGAAAATACATCTAATATGAGAATGTGCACAAAGGTTTTTTTTTTGAAACTCACCCTTGAATGTAAGTTCTCAGTTAATGAAGAAGGCTTTAAAGTTTGATTTATTTTTGTAAATATGAACAATTTGTAATTCTTAGTACATACATTTATATGTACTGATTTTTCAATGTAAAAGAGAGAATTTTCTTACTTCAATTCAGATTAGGTTACTTAATTCACTACTAGATAGTACACGTTTATATTAAAATGACAATAGCTGGAAATTTGCATATGAATTATGAATGATAAATATAACTTTCATACTAAGAAAAATTTGCATTTGATGTAACATTTTATTGAAATTTTGATGCCCTCATTAGAATTCAATATTTATATTGTTTAACAAAGTTTAGGAGCCAAGTTAAATTCTTTGATGTGTTCAATCCCATAACAACTAGTAGCTATATTTTGTGAGGCTATGGATGGTGGGTCCTTGAGCCTCTATACAAGGTAAGAATTCATAACTCTGCCTAATAAATTATATAAACTGAGAATATTTTTTGATATTGAGGATAATTTATTTTAAACTCTTTGATAGTTGTACTTGGAAGGAAAGATGTGAGTTATTTATAAAAAAAAATCATAGACATATTTTTTTGGAATGTTTGTCATTATTTCCTTTGAAGAGCTACATTTACTTTGTTTTAGCTACTAAGGATCTAAAAACACACACATTAGGATATGACAAAAGAAAACTCAACTTTAAGAGTGTTATTCTCGAGGAATAAGAAATGACAAGTTAAAAACATGCCTCTTACACATTGACTTCTTATCATAGAAATAAGTTTTTAAGAATGTATTCAGACGTAATATTACAAAGATTCATATACATAGAAGTGTTAAAGTACCACATCTCTTGTTAGTAACTATAATTTATCTTTTTTCTTACTTAGAAGTGTTCCCCATAACAATTCACTTCATAAAGAATCAAGTTAACAAAATACAAATCTCTATCTATTTGAGGAAAGGTTCTGCCCCTCTTCGTCTCTCCTTGCGCATGAGCTCGGGTGTAAAAATCTTGATGCATTTTTAGTAAGAATTAATGGGATGGTGATCAAAAGACACGAGTTCATGTTTTTCCCATTGTATAGAAGAGTTTTGGGGATATTTTATGCACTAAATTGTTAGAATTTTCAACTTTGTACAAAAAATATTTTCAATGATAAACTAGTAACTCAACTTTTGAAGGGTAAATTTATAATAACTTTTATCTTTGATTGCCCGTACATTTAATATACTATAATAAGATATCATTCATATAAAAATAATTTTATCTCGTAAATAACAAACTCCTTTTATTACGAGAAAAATTCACTACTTGAATTGTCTAGCTTATTTGATATCCCATTAAAATAAAAATGGCGCATAGTGTATCCCATTAGCTATTTACATCAAATTATTTCGATAAAACTAAATAATTTGATACTTAAAAACTTGAGCTTCATAAGAATATTTTTCCCTTATTCTTAATCTTCATTCCGCTGTTGGTATCTACGAAAGTACTAAAACACTCGTTCAAATAAAGTACTTCCTCCATTCATTTTTACTTGTCCATTATAATAAAAATATATTTTCACTTTTAGTTATCATTTTTAGTATAAAAGTGCAATGGACATTTATCTTTCTTTTTTTGCTTCAGGGCTCAAGGATTAATTGTAATCTCTGCCACCATACTGTGTGTGTCCGCCATCTTTGCCAAAACCACTTTCATAGATGACTGCGGCCTCTCCATCCACATCTGTTAGGGTGGTTTGATCGCGCAACTACTAGCTATGCCGCCATCGGTGACTCCCACGGCCTAGAAACCCAGATCTCTTATAGCTTTATGTCCTCTCTTATGTATTTTCTTATTCTTTCTACTCCCTTTCCAGGTACTACTCGATCTGATACAAGTGAGAAATTGATAACTATGTTTAGATCTTGTCCTACTACAATGGCTTTTCGATATATTTTCGGTGACCCACACTGTTTGGTATTCTCTTCTATTGGCCCTTTGCTTATTCTTTACTGTCTTTTATTTCTATTTCCACTCTCTTTGCAGGTAATTTTGTGAGCCAGACTCAAGGGACAAGGTTCCGGCAACAACTGGAATAGAGGCCTCTAGCAACTTTCGCCAAACCGCTGGTGACTTTTGGTGACGACAAAGTATCAGGTTTCTTTTTTCTTCAACATTTGCTATGCAAAAGAGGTTCGATTGAGGTCTTGCAATATTTTCATTTCTCACATAATATTATCAACCCAACACGTACCTTTCTAGTTTTTGTTGTATTCTTCTATTTGATCAGCTACCATTGATAATTTTATTTCTTAGATTCAGTGAATTATTTACTACTCGTACTAAGACTAGTTTTCATAAGCCCTATGTTCAAATTTTCTCTGATATTTGATTTAGTTCAAATATATATGTTTACTTGTATTTTTGTTTTCATATTTGTTTCCATTTCTATATGCACATTTTTGAGTTATTTTCAGAAGTATTCAAATGTATCTTTCTTTTCTAATTGCTGATCTCTTATGTTAGTATACTACTACATATCTCAATGTCTCTTGATCCATAGCGCGATATATTGCCTAAATCTTGTGGTTTGTCTTTTGTTAGTATATTGGGTGTACATATATTCTAGGGCTGATTGCTTTTGTTCATTCATTATATTATTTCTTGCTTTTCTTCAATTTTTACTATAGTAAATTTGTCCTAGTCTCTCCGCTTGTTTCAGTAGTTCTAGTAGATTTCTATTTCTTTTACATCTTATTTAGCTTACATCTCTCTAGTAGCTTTGGTGAAAGATGGTGAACAAAGGACATGTCTTTGATTGAGGCCGGGGGCAAAGGAATGTAGTGGTAAGTGGGTAATGGAGTCTTCTAAGCTGAGAGTAGGGTCGTGGAACATAGGATCGCGAACGGTAAAGTCCATAGAGCTAGAGAAGACTCTCAAAAAGAGGAAGTAGAATATAGTGTATGTCAAAGAGACCAAATGGGTAGGTATTAAGGCCCGGGATGTGGATAGGTTTAAGTTTTGGTACTCACGATGCTCAAGGGATAGAAATGATGTAGGTTTTAGTAAATAGGGACCTTAGGGAGCGAATGGTGGAGGTTTAGGATGATCAATTATAGGATGATGACGATTAAGATAGTCATTGGTGGGCTTTATTTGAACGTTTTTAGTGCTTATGCGCCTCAAGTGGGCCTGGACAAGGAGGCCAAAAATCTCTTTTGGGAGGATTTGGGTGAGGTAGTAAGAGCTATACCGAACAGTGAGAAGATTTTCATTTATGAAGATTTAAATAGCCACATCGAGTCAACTTATAGTAGCTTTGATGATTTCCTAGAGGCTTTGTTTTTTGGGAGATGAATGGAAGTAGAGCTTCCATTCTGGATTTTGCAAAAGCTTTTCAGTTAGTAATATTATTGTTAACTCGTGCTTTCGGAAGAGGAAAAACCAATTGGTTACCTTTCATAGTGTGGTATTTAAAACTAAGATAGATTACTTACTCCTAAGAAAGGATGATAGAGGCCTTTGTAAGGATTACAAGGTTATTCTGAGTGAGAATCTTACTAGCCAACATAAAGTTTTGGTGATGGACTCAGAGATTAAGTGGGATAGGAGGAGAAGACCTTATATAACTGATTGAGGATAACTGTGTGGCTTGACCCTACTCATTCTACAGAGATAGGGAAAAAGTTAATTGGTATAAGGGCCTGAAGTAGTAGCGAGGATGTGAGAAACATGTGAGATAAGACAACTAATTTAATTAGGGAAGTAGCTACAAAGGTGCTAGGTGTATTGAGGGGTAACTTTGATGGTCATCGAGTAGATTGGTGGTAAAACTGAGAAATCTATGGAAAAGTTGAAGCAAAGAAGGTTGAGTCTACAAATTTGGTAGAGTGCATGGACTAGGAAAACAAGTGGACACTTAAAAAAGTCTATAAGACAGTAAACATAGAAGCCAAGTTAGCGGTTATTACTGCAAACACGGCTGCTTTTGAGTGGTTGTATGTCGACCTAGAGGCCAAAGATGGTGATAAGAAATTTTTGTAGGTCCATGAAAGTGAGAGAGATAAAATCTCGCGAGGTGAAACAAGTTATAGAGATCAAAAGTATGAATGTTTTCTTCAATCTTGCTCAGCCTTGATCTCTATTGCTTTCTTGTGAAAGAAGTGTAGAGTGGAATTTATGATTGATGATTGTAGTGACGCAAGTATCTACAACCCAGCTTGATAAAGTGGGTTAAATTAAGGAATTGGGTGGTTTTGTATTATTAGCTTGTTGAGGTTCGGTAGAACTCACTTCATTCATTATAGCTGATTGAAAAATGGCTATTATCATTATAATGCTTTAAGTTGATAACTAATTGCTTTAAGTTGTTGAATCTCAATGGGTAGGATGGGTTATAACGATAATAGCCATTTTTCAATCAGCTATCATGAATCAAGTGAGTTCTACCGAACCTCAAAAAGCTATCATTACAAAACCACCCAACTCCTTAATTTATCCCACTTTATGAAGATGGGTTGTAGAGACTCGCGTCACTAAAATCATCAATCATAAATTCCACTCTACACTTCTTTCACAAGCAAGCAATAGAGATCTAGTCTAGAACTGAATTTGCAACTTCAGTTCATAAATGAAAATATGAATAAACAACTGAACGCATTTCAAAATAACATAAAATATAGCAATTAGAAGAACCCATAGGCTAATTTATGTATACGATTACATATTCACACCCCTAAGGACAAGGGTTTTAGCCAATCATTGCAAAAAGTAAAAGATAGTTAACAAAAAGTTTTTCCATCCAAAATGGCAAAGTCTTCAATACTCAAATGCTAAGAATTAAGATTTAATCCGCAAAACCCCAAGTCTAAGATCAGGACCCTCTCAAGAATGTTATAGAGTTCAAAAGTATCAATGTTTTCTTCATTCTTTCTCAACCTTACCTCCTTCTCTCTCTTCAAACTACAATTTATACGTTCCCAAATATTTCCACACATTATAGCACGTGGGTCCATTCGGTGAAATAAATTGGGCTCGCCAAGTGATTCGGTGACACGCCGAAGTGCTCCACCTCACCTTTTTGTACTTGATTTCTACCTTAAATGGTTTCGGAAGTTTAGGCGATCTGGGTCAAGCTCGCCGTTCCATTCGGCGACGCACTGAACTGCTCCTTTTGATCACCGAATTGATTTTGTTCATGAGCCATTCCACTGGAACTTTAGGCGAGCTGGAGGCTCACTCAGTGAGTCACCGAGTGGCTTTTGCGAGCTCCAGCCTTCCTTTTCTTCATCTTTTCAAAATTTTTCACTTCCTTTTGCAAAATAATGTCCTTGCCTTGTTTATAAACCTCTATGGCTGCACATAAATAATTTAACATTAGTTTTGAGCATAAAATAGGCATTGAGGACACCAAATCATTAAATAAAAGCCTTAAATGAGTCAAAACTCCTGACTTATCAACACCCCCAACTTAAACTTTTGCTTGTCCTCAAGTAAAACATGAGATCAATCAGGCCAACTGGGATGTCTACAAATAGTGCTCCTTGAGAATCAACATGATAATGCACACAAGGTTTCAATTTAAACATGCATTGTTCAAATATGAATTCAAAGTTTCAAACTCTGACTAGCCATCATCAATTATAGTTCAAGATCACAAGTGCTCACTTCAAACGCAAATTAATGTCTAGCAAAAGTATCCGAATGCCCTCACAACAAGAATGATTCCATGCTCTCACAAAGCCAATCAAAGACTATCAATAAGGAATCAAAAATAACAATCACACTCCAAAATGAGAAAAACATGCATGACTTTACCCATAGGCTTGCCCGTATTTTTCAACCAACATACACAACGCTTATGTAGGATCAAAAAGGACTTTCAAGGCTTGTAATGAGGCTGAGGTTCAGGGTATGATCATTTAGGTTTAGTGACTCTACCTTCATGAAGCATGGCTCCTATTTCACTTCTTTTCCTTTTCTTTTATCATTTTTTTTCAAATTCACAACTCATCCTTGGCCTCTTCATAGCACACAAGAACTTTTGGTATCCCCTTTTTATTTCCACCACAATGCACAATGGGCATAATTTATTCACATATTTTCTTTCTTTTCTTTTCTTTCACCAATTTTCTTCTCTTTTTTTTTATATGGAGGGGTTCCATAATTTGCACACATTTCTTTAAAAGGATAGAGTTCACAAACTTCGTGCTAAATTTCTTTCTTCCTTATTACCATACCCCCAACTTAGGCTTTTTGCCTAAGTTGGCTATTCAAACAAACCAATGCTTCACGAAGGTTATAGGTGTGAAAGACGTGACAATTTCAGCAACCGACTCAAATCATTGTGTTCATGTTTCAACCAAAGAAAAGGATAGGCTAAAATGGTGTCAAGCTAGGTTCACACACTCACAAGGTTGTCAAATAAAGGTATAGCAATTAGGTTCACTCTAAAAAATTCATGCCTAAGATCATTTCTTTCATTTGCCAATGCTAATTAATTGGACCAACAGGGCAAGTTCTAGATATCATCATGCACACCTTTCAATAAAGCTCACCACACATGGCATCGAAACACGATTGTGGATCACAACTCTACGAGTCAAGCTTGCGTGCAACGGTTATTGCAAGTTCGACATTCTACCATTCAAAATGAGATGCTAAGAGTTCACACAAGACTATGACACTCAAATTACCTTGTTGGACTCACACAAACATATCGTTCATCAAGAGCACTACTCAAGTCATCGATATTGATCACAATCGATAACCGAATGAACAAGGGAACAACAATCATTCGCATGCCAACATTCATCAACAATCATCAATAGAGAGAGAGTTCGACATTTATTCCAAAATATTCACATTCAGTCCAAATGCTAAAATAATAATAATATCTCGAGAATAACAATCAATCACAACATCAAAACAAACAAACATATACAATCAAAATGGGTAGGCCTAGATGCCTTCACCCCGCCAAACACACTAAGTAATGTCCTCAATGCGGAGTAAAATACAAGTAATAATAGATAAAATGGAGGGAGAGTGAAGATCCCCCTGTCAGGCTAGGCCAGTGGTGAGCTCCGGTGAGAAGGTGTAGCCTCGACTTGGGCATCAGTTCCGAGCTCTCCTGCAACTCCAAAAATCTGGGCAGCGTCCTCATCTGTGGGCTTAGACCCACTAGACCCAATCATTGACCTGTCTCAAAGTGACGCTGCCGTGGCCACCTATATTAGATCACCCTATAGATCCTCCAGGTCCTCATAAACATCTCACTCAAAAGAAAACTCCTCCTCATCCCTCTCAGGCATGTTAGCCTCCATGGAATCATCAGCTGCAGCAGTGGCTCTGGTGGCAGTGGGTAGAGGTATCTCAGACCTCTAGCCCTTGGGAATATCAACACTACCCCATAACATCAAGATATCTGTGGACTTCAACTCGTCCACATCCCAGTATAATTCAGTAATGTCCGCCTTCATGACTGTCAACTTGGCAGGGCTACTATTTTTACTTTCACACTCTTCAACTCAGGCGGTGGGAGCATCCAAGGCAAACCCATGTGTCGTGATCAACCAGAGTTGATCCCCCAACTCCGCCCTAATGGGAGCAAGTGCCACTGCAATGGCACGCTCAATCATATCCAAAACAACCACCTCTACTCTTGAAGCCCGTACATTGGCCGAATGGGCCAAGTGGCCCATTTTGATAAGCATGGCCTGAGTCAATGGGGGCAGGAGATAGGAACAGGGGCAGGCATAGGAGTAGAAGAAGTAGCGGGAGCAGGTATAGGAGCAGTAGAAAAAGTGGGGGCAGGTATACCTGAAGGTGCGACTGTGGGAGGAGGAGACATAGAACCGGTCTCCATCACATCTACATCCACAACCGGAGATGTATCCATCGGGGGTCTCTTCCTCCTCTCCACCTCATCCTTGAGGTACTCCACTTTAATCCTTCGAATGTCACAAGATGAGGTTGGAGAGACCTCAACATCCGACTTTTCCTCGAAAGGCACACCTACACGCCGATACAAAGCACTAATAAAAATCAGAAATGGCAAAGAGATTTTATTTTGCTTTGCCCTCATAGCTATCTCCTGACTGATAATGGCCCCCTAATTTAGCATCTCCTTACCCATGATGCAACCTAGAAGTGCAGCCTTCGGATGCCTCATGATTGATTCATTTTGTGACAGCATCAAGGAGCTGCTGATGAACCCAAACTAGTACATCGTTGTGATGTTTAGGTCCTTCTTCTCTATAATAGCTTCCGCCTCAGTCCAAGGCGGAGTTGCATCACTAAGTAACGAGGCCAGCCATCCCTTGAGGTCATCCAACGTTTATATCTTGATTTTATCGGATAATGAATGCCAAATCCGCACAGTGCAACCCAACACATAGTCAATATCATCTTGGCTGCATTTCATCCGCTTGCCCCGGACCTCAACAAAGTCCACCAAAGCCATAGAACTAGCCTTCTTCTTCCCTTTCGGGATCTACTTAGCATACCCAACATAGAACTCCAGAACCCATGTAGGCACATATTGGTCTCAAGACTTGGTGAATACTTGAAATTTGTGGAATCTCAGTGTCTCCCAGAAAGCTGGATACCTATCCACTACCTCATTCGTGGACAACCGCTTCTTCTCAAGAATAGTGCGTAAATCCTCCGCTTTGAGACTGTTCATTGATCGCGGAGGGTTAACCAGAACAAAAGGTGGAGTTGGAGCTGGAACTGCTTGTAACACCACAGATTTGGAAAAAATGAAAAAAATCAATTTTTGGGGGAAACAGTGTGACCTACGGCCACCACCAACGGTTGGTGGTTTGACCTACTAACCATAGGTGGCAATCGTTGGTGCAGCTATTTTAGGGGTGAATTTTGAAGGAATTTCGGGCAACTTCTAGTGTGACCTACGGTTGGCACCAACGGTTTGTTTGTTGACCTACCAACCGTAGGTCAAACCGTTGGTGGGGGTAGTCGGTCAAAATTTTAAATGGGCCTTTTCGTCTTTTCCCCAAATGATTTATTCCTAAACTAAGTCGGTTCCCTACTATTCCTAAAACTATATAAACCCTTTTAAGGCTAAATTCTACCCTTCCCTATCACTTTTACAATTCTCTCAACCTCTCCCAAATATTTCTCTCTCTAGAATCAAGAAGAAGAAGAAGAAGAAGAAGCTAGGGTTCTTCAAGTTCAAGCCTCCATTCTTCATCATTGTTTAGGGCTTCAATTGAGGTATGTAGGGAGTTCATCAATGGGTTCCATTAACCCAATGAGCCCCCAAGGTTTTCTTCAACTCTCCAATTCAATTTCCCAAAATTGATTAAGGTTTTGATTTCATTCTTCATGGGTTGTATTTGTATGGATTCAATTGATTGACTTTGATTTTATTTTGAGGATTTAAACTTGATTATATTCGTTTCAACTAATTCCATGTGAACCCATGTATTGATCTATGAATTTTACTATTAACCCTAATTTTCTAATTAAGAATTGTTCAATCAAAAACTAGGTTTTTCTTCTATCATGTGGGTTCTTTCAATTATGATCAAATTGCTTTTTTTTATTTATGGTTTTCTAAGTATGAAATTTGTTTTAATTGCATGTTTTAAGAAGAATTCGCATGAACCCATTTGAAATCCCCAAATTTCTAGAGTTTGATTTATTGTTGGGTTTGAACCATGAAAATATGGATTTTATGAAATTAGATGAACCTATGCATGATTTATGTTTTCTAAAGTTATGAATTTCATGATGAATTTATGAATGATCAAAATATGAGTTTTATGAAAGTATGCATGTTCAACTATGAAACGTACGATGATTTATGATTTGCTTGAGATTGAAGCATGCATGATGTTGTGGTTGAGTTGTGAAAGGGTTTCTCACGTAATACTCACACTATAAATTTGAAAGGGACAAGAGGCGATTACCCATGTTTCTTAAGGAGCTATTCTAAGGGTAGACAAGAGGTGATTACCCATATTCCCTAAAGGTAGACAAGAGGCGATTACCCATGTTCCATAATGATAGAGAAGAGGCGATTACCCATGTCTACTAATGATAGAAAAGATGCGATTACCCATGTATACTAAAGTTAACATGAATTATGATTTATGACTATTCCGTGGTAAATATTATTAGCACCGAGTGGACGAGTGGCGATTCCCCATGTCCCATAAACTATGTGCCACCATAGGATGATTGTCTAGATAGACATTAAATAGTGGATCCACGTAAGCTATAAGTTGAGGGTCCTACCTTGGCAAGTAGGATGGCACTTCTGGTGTAGGGAGTATGCCGGATTCCATGTTGATAGCTCACATGGTCTTTAAATGTCAGTTGAAGGTAGTTTCCCATATTAATGAACTAAAATGACTTCCAAAGTACTTCACAAGTTCTAAAGATGTTTAGCTTGCATTGACCTTGGTTTATGACTTATGATTTCTAACCCTTTCTAAGCTTGGTCTTTGCATGTCATGGAAATATCCCCTTTTTAGCATGATTTAATGAGTTAATTGCATTCCCCTCATACTTGGTACATTCCATGTACTAATGCATACTTTTACCTTCATTGTCTCGTAATGTAGGACTTGGCGATTCTTCTCATTCTGCTCGTGGCTAGTGAGTATCTAGAGGCTTGAAGACTTGGTGAGTCCTCATATGTTTGAGGACGTTGCCTTGTTATTCTTTTATGTTTCTTTACTTTTACATTGTATGGGTTACGTCCCAATGTTCTTTCTAATCTCTTGATAGATGGCTTTGAGACTATATGTAGACTTCCGCTATGCTTGTAATACTCTTTTGATATGAAATTATCTTTTGAACTCTTTATATTCTATGATCTTGGATTATGTATGCTAAGTGTCTTGTATGAGGTCTTTCGGGGTCTTGTACGCCATGTCATGTCTTGGGGGGTGCCTTGGGTCATGAAAAACTTGGTATTCAGACCCAAAGGTTTTAGAAAGGTCCTAGGAAGTCTCATAAGCCACATCGAGTAGACTCTTATTCATGAGTGTGAAGCGAGACACACTTATGGATGAGAGGATACAAGATGTTTAGGAAACTCCACTTCTTTCATTATTCTAAAAGTAATGCGATAGAGTTTAACCCCATAGGTCTTCCTCTCCTAACTCCTATCTATGCTTTTCAAAATATGCTTCCATGAAGGAATCCAGTGAGAAGGAATAGGAATGTTGGTGCAAATTTGAGACAAGAGGTTCCCCAAGTGCCGGACAACCCATTGGCTGAGGAAGTGACTAACGATGAGTTTCGAGCCGCATTTCATATATTGGCCCAAGCTATGACGGCCCAAGCAAATAGAGAGGTTGTGGCTCCCGTGAGCCCAAATGTGGATACGGTGGGAACAAGAGTGAGGGACTTTATTAGGATGAATCCTCCGAAGTTTCATGGTTTGAAGGTTGTGGAAGACCTCAAGAGTTTATTGATGAGGTGTACAAGGTGTTGATGATCATGGGTGTGACGACGGTGGAAAAGGCAGAATTGGCCGTTTATCAACTTAAGGGGGTTGCTCAAGTGTGGTTTGAACAATGGAAGAGTGAGAGGGGGGTTGATGCGGGTTCTCTTGTTTGAGAGGAGTTTAAGGTTGGTTTCCTTGATAGGTTCTTTCCCCTTGAGATGAGGGAGGCAAAGGTGCTTGAGTTCATTAACCTTCGTCAAGGGGATATGAGTGTGAAGGATTATGCTTTGAAATTCACACAATTATCCAATTATGCTCCAATTATGGTCGCCAATCCAAGGGCGAGTATGAGTAAATTTTTGTCAGGTTCTTCCGAGTTGGGGGTCAAAGAATGTCTAATCACCATGCCTGTGAAGGAGATGGATATCTCCCGTTTGACGGTTAATGCACAACAAATAGAAGAAGAAAAGCTTAAGGAGAAAACTAGGGACTCAAAAAGGGCAAGAAGGGATGATGGTGAATCTTCACATTCAAGGTTCGGTGGGGAAATCATTCAAGATAATGGTTCTAGTAAGCAAATGTGGCCCGAGTGTTGGAAGTGTGGAAGAAGACATAAGGGTGAGTGTCTAGCCGGTTCAAATGTATGCTTTAGTTGTGCTAAGAGTGGCCATAAGATAAGGGATTGTCCAACATTTACGGCTAAGGGAAGAGAAGGTAAGCAAGCTCCATCTAGTGGTAGTCAGCAACAAGGTAGGTCATATGCACTTCGGGCTCGACGAGATCATGAGGGTTCCCCAGATGCGATAATTGGTAAGTTATGGTCTTTTAGCTTGTGGTTATGCATTGTTTGATGTTGGGTGATTTGTTGGCTATGATAAGACTCCATTTGTTGTTAGTGTGTTTAAGTTCGACTTTGAAATCCTTGTAGAAACTTCTTAAGTGGTTACTTGTATCAATGGTTTCGTAGTTGTTAAAACTTTGATTCTATGTTTGTGATTGAGGAAGATTGATTTGAAAGGACTAGAGAGGTTTGCTCCGAAGGGGGAGATAGTGTGTTTCATGATTGGTCTGTGAGAATATTTTAATTGTCGGAAAGGTTTCTTGTTTGGATTGATAAATGAAAGTTCGGAGGTGATGTGATGTCTTAGTATCACTATATCTTTCAGTTATCTTCGGGTCTAGCTTGAGGCCTTAGCCCCTCATTGTTCACTCTTAAGGATTTTGGTGTCTTAGTCATTCTCATGTTTCCTCATGCATTCAGGCTCATGAAAATTTGATTTTTTGAAGATATGATTTAGCTTGATTGATTTCTTCATGATTATGTGCATTTGAGTATGAGTTGCATAAAGGCTTCATGAAATGATGTTTTAACATGCTTTAGATTGGAGTTGATGTTTCCTCCTTGGATATGTGCATTTATGTGATTACATTCATGTTGGGCTATTAGATTAAGTTCTTACCTTCCGTATGATGTCTTGAGTTCCATTCGAGGATGAATGTTCCCAAGGGGGAGATAATGTAACACCCCAGATTCAAAAAGAACGAAAAATTTCAATTTTTGGGGGAAAACAGTGTGACCTACGACGACCACCAAAGGTTTGTGGTTTGACCTACCAACCGTTGGTGCCACTATTTTAAGGTTGAATTTTTAAGGAATTTTGGGCAACTTCCGGTGTGACCTACGGTTGGCATCAATGGCTTGTTGGTGGACCTACCAACCGTTGGTCGGGGTAGTCGGTTGAAATTTTAAATGGGTCTTTTGGTCTTTTCCCCAAATGATTTTATTCTTAAACTAAGTCAGTTCCCTACTATTCCTAACACTATATAAACCCTTTTAAGCCTAAATTCTAGCCTTCCCAATCACTTTTACATATTCTCTAAACCTCTCCCAAATATTTCTCTCTCTAGAATCAAGAAGAAGAAGAAGAAAAAGAAGCTAGGGTTCTTCAAGTTCAAGCCTCCATTCTTCATCATTGTTTAGGGCTTCAATTGAGGTATGTAGGGAGTTCATCAATGGGTTCCATTCACCCGTTGATCCCCCAAGGTTTTCTTCAACTCTCCAATTCAATTTCGTAAAATTGATTAAAGTTTTGATTTCATTCTTCATGGGTTCTATTTGTATGGATTCAATTGATTGAATTTGATTTTATTTTGAGGATTTAGACTTGATTATATGATTTTCAAATAATTCCATGTGAACCCATGTATTAATCTATGAATTTGACAATTAGCCCTAATTTTCTGAGTAAAATTTGTTCAACCAAAAACTAGGTCTTTCTTCTATCATGTGGGTTCTTTCAATTATGATCAAATTGCTTTGTTTATGATTTTCTAAGTATGAAATTTGTTTGAATTTCATGTTTTAAGATGAATTCCCATCAACCCATGTGAAATCCCTAAATTTCTAGAGTTTGATTTATTGTTGGGTTTGAACCATGAAAAGATAGATTTTTTAAAATTAGATGAACCTATGCATGATTTATGTTTTCTAAAGTTATGAATTTCATGATGAATTTATGAATGATCAAAATATGAGTTTTATGAAAGTATGCATGTTCAACTATGAAACGTACGATGATTTATGATTTGCTTGAGATTGAAGCATGCATGATGTTGTGGTTGAGTTGTGAAAGGGTTTCTCACGTAATACTCACACTATAAATTTGAAAGGGACAAGAGGCGATTACCCAAGTTTCTTAAGGAGCTATTCTAAGGGTAGACAAGAGGTGATTACCCATATTCCCTAAAGGTAGACAAGAGGCGATTACCCATGTTCCATAATGATAGAGAAGAGGCGATTACCCATGTCTACTAATGATAGAAAAGATGCGATTACCCATGTATACTAAAGTTAACATGAATTATGATTTATGACTATTCCGTGGTAAATATTATTAGCACCGAGTGGACGAGTGGCGATTCCCCATGTCCCATAAACTATGTGCCACCATAGGATGATTGTCTAGATAGACATTAAATAGTGGATCCACGTAAGCTATAAGTTGAGGGTCCTTCCTTGGCAAGTAGGATGACACTTCCGGTGTAGGAAGTATGCCGAATTCCATGTTGATCGCTCACATGGTCTTTCAATGTCGGTTAAAGGTAGTTTCCCACAATAACGAACTAAAATGACTTTCAAAGTACTTCACAAGTTCTAAAGATGTTTAGCTTGCATTGACCTTGGTTTATGACTTATTATTTCTAACCCTTTTTACTTCATGTTTTTGCTTGGTATTTGCATGTCGTGGAAATATCCCCTTTATAGCATGATTTAATGTGTTATTGCATTCCCCACATACTTGGTACATTCCATGTACTAACGCATACCTTTGCCTACATTGTCTCATAATGCAGGATTTGGTGATTCTTCTCATTCCGCTCATGGCTAGTGAGTATCTGGAGGCTTGAAGACTTGGTGAGTCCTTATATGTTTGAGGATGTTACCTTGTTATTCTTTTATGTTTCTTTACTTTGACATTGTATGGGTTACGTCCCAACGTTCTTTCTAATCTTTTGATAGATGGCTTTGACACTATATGTAGACTTCCGCTATGATTTTAAGACTCTTTTGATATGAAATTATCTTTTGAACTCTTTAAATTCTATGATCTTGGATTATGTATGCTAAGTGGCTTGTATGAGGCCTTTCGGGGTCTTGTACGCCATGTCACGTCTAGGGAGGTACCTTGTGTCATGACACTGTTGGTGGTTCAGATGGGGCTAGAGCGGTTGATACCGTCGCCAATGGATCATGAGCGGCTGTAGAACGCAGCTCGGATACTGTCGCCTCCTATGGATTAACTCAGCTATAGGGGCTTTGGACTCCCCTATTTCCTCACCCTCAGACTCCGTAGAAGTGAATTGAATTGATGGTTCACTGCTCTCCGAACTAGAGCTCTCGATAGCTAGCTGTTTTCCCCTCCCTCGCGCCTGTGAAGTTTGGCAGCGAGTAAGTCAGGGCTGCTGGCGCTCTTTCGTAATCTCCACCCCTCTTGCCTACTTTTGGGGTGGTTGACCACTAACGGGAAGTTTGGGTCTAGCCATCACCTCAAAATAGGCAAAAATATGAGCATGGCAAAGAGGAAAGGGGAATGAGTCAAATCGACACTCTGGGAGCAACGCAATCGACACAAATTATGAAATCAACTACTAATGTTTGTGGGTAAATGGGAGGAATTCAAAAATTTTAAACAAAATGAAATATTTGAATTTAAAAGGAATAAAACCATTCAGTTCGAGCCCAGGTCAGTGATGGAACTAATGTCAACGATCTGATCGGCGATGCGCCAAAAAGGCCTTATCTCGTCGAAAGTAATAGAGAAGCCAGCCATTCAAGGGATCCAAAGGGTGAGCTCGATCGGGCTCGTCAAACCACTCGGCAACACACCGAGATGAATTTCATCTCACCTAAATTTCCAGGAGATCCATCCCTTATGGCTTTCAAGGGGTGATGCACTTGGGCGATAATGGGTGCAATTTGGCGACTCACCAAGTAGTCCAGCCCCCTCGACTCTCCACATTTTGTCCGAAATATGACTCCAACCTACACAACCACTAAACGTTATTCAAACAACTAAAAATAAAACGTGTGTTGCCTCCCAAGAAGCGTCTTATTTAACGTCGTGGCACGACATGGACATGCCTTCAAGCATCATCAAAATACACCACATCAATCAACGTCACATTGGGACAGACTCTAAAGTAAAGCTAAAGTCGTAGTTCATTCACCTTGAACATCGACCCATCCTCCTTTTCAACTTCTACTGCCCCATTCATAAACACACGATGCACCTTAAACGGACCTGACCATTTTGACTTGAGTTTTCCCAGAAAGAGTTTTAGACGAGAGTTGTAAAGCAACACAAGATCACCAATTTTAAATTCTCAATGAAGGATATTGGCATCATGCCACTTATTCATTTTCTCCTTATAAAGAGCCGAACTCTCATAAACTCGAAGCCGAAACTCTTCCAAATCATGGATTTGATCAACTCGACCCTTCGATGCATCTTTCGAATTCAAGTCCATGGCCTTTGAGGCCCACAATGCCTTATGTTCAAGCTCAACCGGTAGATGACACAATTTACCAAACACCAATTGGTACGAGGACATGCCAATCAGGGTCTTGAAAGTAGTTCGATATTACCAAAGATCATCATCTAATTTCCGGGACCAATCAGTTCGATTTGCATTAACGGTCTTCACAAAAATTCCCTTGATTTCCCGGTTTGACACCTCGACTTGCCCACTTTTTTGCGGATGATAAGGTGTGGCAACCTTATGCTTAACTCCGTACTTTCTCAATAATACTCAAAACATTCGGTTACAAAAGTTAGAGTCTCCATCACTAATAAGTGCACGTGGAGTGCCAAACCTTATGAAAATGTATTGCTTGAGGAATTTAACCACACTTCTCCCTTCATTATTAGGTAAAGCCACTGATTCTACCAATTTAGAGACGTAATCAATGGCCACCAAGATGTAATTGTTCCCATAAGAACTCACAAAAGGCCCCATAAAATCGATTCCCCATACATCAAAGAACTCAACCTCTAGAATTGGAGTGAGAGGTAATTCATGCCTTCGCGACACTCCTCCTTGCTTTTGACATTGAACACACTTCCTAACAAAGGAGTTCGCATCTTGATACAATGTTGGCCAATAATAACCACTTTGCGGTGGTACGTACTCCACTATGGTGTCCACCAACTGTTGATGCATGGCAAAAGTCAAGAATAACATCTACCTCAATTTTTCGGAACACATCTTCTGATAATATGATCAGCACACTCCCGGAATAAGTAAGTTTCATCCAAAAAAATACTTCTTCACATAAAAAAGGAACCTCTTTCGTTGGTAAAATTTCAGCCCACATGGAAGAATCCCACACACCACATAAATGGCAAAATCAGCATACCAAGGTGTGGTACCCGTTAACACAACCATCATCGACTCATCTGGGAAAGTTTCTTCAATCTCTTTTTCACCAAAAACAACTACATTCGTTTCAATCCTTGATAAATGGACCGCCACTTGATTCTCACACCCTTTTTGATCTTTGACTTCAAAGTCAAATTCTTGCAACAACAATACCCATTGAATCAATCTTGGTTTTGCATCCTTTTTGGCCATCAAATAACATATAGCTACATGGTCGGTGTGTACCACCACCTTGGTCCCCAACAAATAGGCTCTAAAATGTTCAAATGCATACACCACAACCAACAACTCTTGCTCAGTGACAATCTAATTCTTTTGAGCAACATTCAAGGTCTTGCTTGCATAATAGACCGGGTGAAACAACTTTCCTTTTCGTTGGCCAAGTATAGCCCCCAAGGCAATACTGCTAGCATCACACATTAGATCAAATGGATGCTCCAATCCGGCAAATGATCGAAGCCAACACTAATTTCTCGTTTAGGCACAAGAATGCTTCGACACAGGCTTCATCAAATTCGAAGACACTCTCTTTCTCAAGTAGCTTACAAAGAGGATAAGCTATCTTAGAAAAGTCTTTTATGAACTTCCGGTAGAATCCCGCATTACCCAAGAAACTTCTAACACCTTTAACCGAAATAGGACGAGGCAACTTGGCTAAAAAATCAACATTAGCTTGATCAACTTGTATGCCTTCACCTAAAAAATTGTGCCCCAACACAATACCTTCCTTGACCATGAAGTGACATTTTTCCAATTTAGCACAAGATTCGTTTCAACACATCTTTGCAAAACTCTACCAAGGTGTTCAAGGCATGATTCAAATGTATCCCCCACAACCGAAAAGTCATCCATGAAGACTTCCATCAAATCCTCCACCATATCGGCAAAAATAGACAGCATGCATCGTTAAAATGTCGTCGGAGCATTACACAATCCGAAAGGCATTCTTTTAAAAGAAGACGTACCATAGGGGCATGTGAAAGTTGTCTTTTCTTGATCCTCCAGTGCAATGGATATTTTATTATAATCGGAGAAACCATCCAAATAGCAATACCATCTATGACCCGCCAATCTATCAAGCATCTGGTCCATAAAAGGCATTGGGAAGTGATCTTTCTCGGTACTTACATACAACTTCCAATATTCCATGCATACACGCCAACCGGTAACTGGTCGTAATGGCACAATCTTACCTTTTTCATTAGGAACCACGATCATACCACCTTTCTTTGGAACGCATTGAACGGGGCTCACCCACTTGCTATACATAATAAGGTAGACAACACTAGCATCAAGCCACTTGATGATCTCTTTCTTGACAACTTCTTGCATTGGAGGGTTCAAAATCCTTTGATGTTCAACACTTCGCTTACAATCACTATCCAATTGAATTTTGTGAGTACAAATACCGGGAAGAATTCCCACAATGTCGGCAATCGTCCACCCAATAGCCTTGATACAAATTTTCAACATACCAACAAGTGCTTGTGTTTGCCATTCAAGCAGATCCGCAGCAATAATCACAGGCAAAGTGTTATTAGTTCCCAAGAACACACAACGAAGGTGCGGAGGAAGTACCTTCAACTCACGCTTTTGTGGTTCTTCAATGGATGGCTTTATGGGAGGACTTTCCTTATTCTTCAAATCGATATCAAGCTTCAAAGGGTTCTTTTGATAAGAACCTAAACCCGATAAAGAAGCCACTACCTCATCATAATTGTGAATCTCTTCCCCATCATAATTCAAGAGGATGGCGGCCAAAGATTCGCAAACACTAGAAATTTCACCCATACTAGGAACCACTTCATCAATCACATCAATAACCAATATCACATTTAGGTCACTAGGTTTCTTCATGGACTTGCAAACATTGAATGTGACTTTCTCATCATTTATCCAAAATTTTAAATCATCACTTTCCACACCAACGAGAGCTTTCCAATAGCCAATAATGACCTACCAAGAATAATAGGAACCTCGGTATCAATTTCGTTATCAAGAATCAAAAAGTCATCCGAAAAGATAAATTTATCCACCTTCACCAAAGTTTCATAGAGAATGCCAATAGGACGCTTGATAGAACGATCAGCCATGAGAAGACGCATAGTTGTAGACTTAGGCTCACCTAGCCCAAGTTTCTTATAAATTTCATAGGGCATAAAGTTTATACTTGCCCCCAAATCACACAATGCTTTTGCAAATTGAAATATCCCAATGGTGTAAGGGATAGTAAATGCCCCAGGGTCATCCTTCTTGACAACCACGTTTGACAAGATAGCACTATAACTGTGGGACACTTCAAGCGTCTCAAAATTCATACTTCTCTTCTTCGTGACCAGCTCCTTCATAAATTTTGCATAACCTGGCATTTCTAACAACGCCTCCACCAATGGAAGATTAATAGAAAGAGTTTTGAAGACGGAGAGAAATTTTTGAAACTTCGCGTCCTCATAACTCTTCTTCAATCTTTGAGGAAATGGTGGAGTAACTTTAGGCAATATCTTTTGAGGTACCGAGGGAGGAACAACCACCACCTTTGGCTTCTTAGCTTCACCCGAATCAATGTTTTTCGGTGCATCATCAACCTCTTTGGAAGTTTCATCGTTTGCTTCTTCGCCAAGTTCATCACCCTTAAAAACCACAACTTTTCTTTTACTTTTACCAACTTCATCATCATCTAGGACGTCACTCCCCACAAATTTACCACTCCGGGTCATATGGCCATGCATTGGGCATTGTCATTCTTCAGATTTGCCAAAGTGCCACTAGGAAGGCCTCCTTTTTGTCTTGGATTTGGATGATGTCATGACCTAGAGTACCCCCTAGACGTGACATGGCGTACAAGAACCCAGAAGGCCTCATACAAGCAACTTATCATACATACATACAAGATCATAGAGATTTCAGAGTTCAAAAGGCAATTTCATATCAAAGCTTTTAGGAGAGTAGCGGAAGTCCACATCAAATGTCTCAAAGCCAATCTAACATAAGAATGAGAAATAAAGTTTGGGATGTAACCCAATACAATGTCAAAGCAAAGGAACATAAGTAAGAACAACAAGGCTATGTCCTCGAATGCATAAGGACTCACCAAGTCTTTCGAAAACCTTTTACTAAGCTTTAGCCACGAATAGATGGAGAATCGCCAAGCCCTACATTATGAGACAATGTAGGCAAAAGGTATGCATTAGTACGAGAAATGTTCTAAGTATGATAGCAATGCACAAAATCATTTAAACATGCAAAAATGGGATATTTTCATGGCATGCAATGACCAAGCTAAAACATGAGAAAGGTTAGCAACATAAATCATAAACAATGGTCAAAGCAAGCAAAACATCTTTACTTCACTTGAGAAATATTTTAAGAGAACTTTAGTTCTTTGCTTGTGGAAAGTAGCCTTAACCGACATGTAAGACCGTGTGAGCTATCAACATGGAATCCGGTGTCTAACCCCACACCGATAGGGCCATCCTACTTGCCAAGGTAGGACCCTTTACTTAACATATAGCTTACGTGGATCCACTAGCTAGTGTCTATCATAGACCATCTTCTTATGGTGGCACATAGTTTATGGCACATGGGTAATTACCACTTGTCCACTCGGTGCTAAGCATAATTCCCACGGATTAGACATAGTACAATTATATTAAGTAGACATCAGTAATCGCCTCTTGTCTATCATTAGTCATAAGTTCATTATTGGTAGACATGGGTGATCGCCTCTTACCTGCATTAGGGAACATGGGTGATCGCCTCTTGTCCCTTCCTTATAATAGATCCTTAATCATCGATTCAAGTTTAGTTGAGCAAGCCTTTCAACATGTTATGAATCATTACATGTGAGAAAACCTTTCACATTTATGGGTTGAGTAATATATGAGAATTCCTTTCACAACTCAACAACAACATCAACATATCATTAACTTTGACGCTTCAATCTCAAAGCACCCTTAATTCATCATTAGCTTCATAAGAGACATACATGATTTCATAAACTTCATCTTAGATAGTTCATCATGCTCATAACTTACAAATCATAGAATTTACATGGGTTCATGAGAATTTCTCTTAAATCATGCAATTCAATGCAAACTCATTCTTAGAAAACCATAAACAATACAATTTGATCATAATTGAAGGAACCCACATAATAGAGGAAAAACATAGTTTTGATTGAACATGCTTACATATAGAAAACCAACCTTAGGTCATTCATAATCTCATCATGAAAATTCTTAGCTTAGGAATCATAATTCATACATAGGTTCATATAGACTTCATAAAATTCATGTCTTCACAATTCAACTCATCAACAGATTCATAATTTTCAAATTGGGGAAGAAGGCATGGGTTCATGGGTATTCATCTAAATTCATGAAATTCAACTCAATTTATACTTCAAAGTTCATAAAACAATCAATTGAAGCAACTTTGCAAAGAATCCATGGCATGGAAGAAAACCCTTAATTCATATGGAAATTTCTAACTTGAAAATTGGAGATTTTAGTGATTCCATGGCGGAAAGGAGCTCCATGGATGAAGACTATCATACTATAGTGCTCAATTTCCTTAAGAAATTGATGAAGAAAAACTTGATTTCTTGAACCCTAGCTTGACCTCTTCTTCTTTTTCTTCTTCTTCTAACTCCTAGAGAGATAAATATTTGAGGGAGAAGAGATTGGGGAAACTTGTAAAGTGATTATGGAAGGGTAAATTTTTGGATTAAAAAGACTTATATCTAGGAATACTAAGGAACCGACCTTAGTTGATAAATAAGTCATTAGGTGAAAAGACCAAAAGACCCCATTAAAAATTAATTGCCAGACCCCATTGATGGGTTGACCTATAGTTCGTAGGTCCAACCACGGACCGTCCTGGTCAACCATAGTTGGGTTTAGAGACAGTCACTTTTGACCCTACAATGACGGGATCCATCTATGGCTCGTACATTGGGTGACGACCTGTCCTGTCGCTCTGTAGAAAAGTACTAAGGCTTTCCATTTACAGGGGACCTGAACCAGCAAACCACGGGCTAGAACTACGGCTCGTAGGTCAGTCTATGGGCCGTAGGTGGCTCCGTCGGTACTAGCACCAGATTTCCAAAAACCAATTTTTTTTCCATCCCTTCGAATCTGGGGTATTACACATGAGCTGAGAGTTGACCCACTTGGGTCTCAAATTGTTTTATGGAGGCTGAATGAGAGGTCACCATTTGGTTCAACGAGGAGAATTCGGCGTTCATCTCCTTAAGCAATTTATCAGGTCCTTTAACTTTGTGCAGGATGCGGGCAAGCATATCCTCTGTTCGAAAGCTCTTGGGGTCGGCATTTGGCTCCTTTGGTTTTGGGTGATCATGAGAAGGCACATAACAATCTCTATCACCCTCTTTACCTCTCCAATTGGTACCCCTATCACGCCAATCTCGATCTCTCCAACCACCATCACGATCTTTGTTCCGACCTTTATTCCCGCCCGGCCTTGGATAGCTCGGACGAGAACCCCCCACTTCTCTATCTCTCCAATTGTTTGACAAAAAATTGGACCTCTTCATTGTACATAGGTTCAAATTGTGCATCATCCGGACTCATTCCAATATTAGCACCAACCGCATTCATAGCCTTAAAGCCACCTCCCATGACATGTTTTGTCCACAACTCCATTTGAGTCATCATCTTGGCCATGTTTTCATCATGCTCTAGGTTCTTCTCCATTTGTTCTTTAGTCAACACAATATTCAGAGGTGGTGAGACTTGATTCTTGAGAGAAGTAATAGAGTCTCTTGGTAGTTCATCCAGCCACTTTGTTGCATCTCCCATTAGAGAGAAGGGAAACAAACGAAGCCGGATTGATTCTTGAGAAATGTTCCGGAAAGTGAATGGTCCACACATATCCATGAAATTGCGAATATGATTATGAGGATCATCATGAGCAAGTCCCCCAAAGAGTCTTTTCTTTTGCAGAAGCTGGAACATAGTTCCGATCACATGAAAAATAGTGTTACCCACAGCAGGGGTAAACGAAGAGTTCTGGTACTTCCCATTTGCTCAGCATTGATATTGTTTAATTTTCCGATGTCATCATCTTGTCCTAACTGACTACCAATGTTACTTCCAATTATGCTTATTTCTTCATCGGTTGAGAGGAACAACAATAAAAAACTAATAAGAACGTTCTACTACAACCAAATTAGTTCACAAAAACACTTCAATAAAAATATTCTAAACATCACTCCCCGACAGCGGCACCATTTTTGATAACGCTCAACTATAGCTCATATAATTCAAAGTGTAGGCGGTCTCTAACAAGTATAAACCCAACAAAGAGTTGGGGTCGATCCCACAAGGAGTGGTACGAATATAAATTCAAGTACGAAAAGCAAAAGTGTTCTAATCTTTTGTAGGCTAGACAAAACGCAACATAAATTAAATTATCGAATTTTAATTTTCAATATTAAGAGAGTTTAGTAACAAATTTCTATAAAAAATGAGTAATATGGGGGTTTTAATCAATAGAGAGCGGGACTTAGGAGTGTGTGAGCAATCGGATACTAATTTCACCAATGGGCGATAACTAATTGCTTTAAGTTGTTGAATCCCAATGGGTAGAATGGGTTATAACGATAATAGCCATTTTTCAATCAGCTATCATGAATCAAGTGAGTTCTACCGAATCTCAACAAGATATTAGTACAAAACCATCCAATTCCTTAATTTAACCCACTTTATCAAGCTGAGTTGTAGAGACTCACGTCACTACAATCATAAATTATAAATTACATTCTATACTTCTTTCACAAGCAAGCAATAGAGATCTAGGCTAGAACTAAATTTGCAACTTCAGTTCATAAATGAAAACATGAATAAACAACTAAACCCATTTCAAAACAACATTAAATATAGCAATTAGAAACACCCATAGGCTAATTTATGTATCCGATTACATATTCACAACCCTAAGGACAAGGGTTTTAGCCGATCATAGCCAAAAGTAAAAGATAGTTACCAAAAAGGTTTTCCATCCAAAATAGCAAAGTCTTCAGTACTCAAATGCTAAGAATAAAGATTTAATCAGCAAAATCCTAAGTCTAAGATCATAACCCTCTCAAGAATTTTATTGAGCTCAAAAGTTTGAATGTTTTCTTCAGTCTTGCTCAGCCATATGTCCTTCTCTATCTTCAAACTTCAATTTATACGTTCCTAAAAATTTCCACACATTTCAGGACGTGGGTCCATTTGGCAAAATAAATCGGGCTCGCCAAGTGATCTGTTCCGTTCGGTGACACGCTAAACTACACCTTTTGATCGCCGAGTTGGTTTGGTTCATGAGCCATTCCACTAGAACTTTAGGCGAGCTAGTGGCTTACTCGGCAAGTCGCGTGGCTTTTGCGAGTTCCAACATTCCTTTTCTTCATCTTTTCCAACTTTTTCACTTCTTTTCGCAAAATAATGTCCTTGCCTTGTTCTTAAACCTCCATGGCTGTAGATAAACAATTTAACATCAGTTTTCTGCCTAAAATAGTCATTGAGAACACCAAATCATTAAATAACAAGCCCTAAATGAGTCAAAACTCTCAACTCATCATTCTTCATCAAGAATGGTGAAGGAAAGGTGTTGGTGGAAGAGACATCCATCAAGAAAAGATGACAAGCATACTTCCACAAACTCTTAAACGAAGTAGGGGACAAAGACATTCTCTTGGGTGATTGGTGCACACTGAAAGACTTTGGGACTGTGGGTACTATTTGTGCTTTAGGGTAGTGGAGATTAAATGTGTTATTAGAAGGATGAGAAGGGGAAGTACAACCGGACCCAATGAGATTCTGGTGGAATTTCAGAAGAACAAAGAGAAGGCATGTATAGAATTTTTTACTAGGTTGTTTAATGTTATTTTTAAGAAGATAAAAATACCCAATGAATAAAGTTGAAGTAAAATGGTTCCATTGTATTAGAGCAAGGGTAATATCAATAATTGTAACAATTGCAAAGGTATCAAATTGCTCAGCCACAGTTTGATGGTTTAGGAGAGAATGGTGGAGATGAGGGTGAAGAAAGGGGTGTCCATTTCTAAGAGTTAGTTTGCTTGGCCTCAGTAGTCGATCTCCCTAGCATGAATCCGAATTGATTCTTTGAAGTGGAAACCTCTTTCCGCATCCTTACCTCCACCACTCACTCCCAAAACTTCATAGTGTGGCTTAGTAATTTGATACACATGTAATTGTTACAGTTTTGGATATCACTCTTGTACTTGTACATTGGAAACATTGTATTACACCTTCATTCATTGGGAATTTTTGCCATCTTACAAATGGGATTAAATAACCCAATCAACCACTCCGTACCTACCTTGTCTGTGCTCTTCAAGTACCAGAATCTCATCTTGTCCGATTGCTTTTCCCTTGATATTCTTACCAATACCACATTTAACCTCCCAATAATGTCTTTGTCCCCTTTTTTGTTTAAGAGTTTGTGGAAGTATGCTTTCCACATTTGCTTAGAGAGGTCTCTTCCACCAACACCTTTACTTGATCATACTTGATTCACTTCACTTGATCCAAGTTGCAAGCCTTTGAAACTCTCTCACTTTCGTAAGACTATACAACTTCTTATCCCTACCTTTGTCCCCTAGCTCAACATACAATCATTTGAAAGTGTTGTCGTAGTAGTCGTAACTTCTAACTTAGCTTCTGTCTTTGATGTTTTATAAATCTCCTTAAGGATCCACTTCTCTATTCCTCATCCACACACTCCACCAACTTTGTATATGCAAACTTCTTTGCTTTCACTTTGCCTTAGACTTCTCTGATCCCCCACCAATATCCTTGATGACCACCAAAGTTGCCCCTTGATACCCTTAGAACCTCTATAGCAACTTCCCTAATGCAACTATCTATCTTATCCCACTTGTTGTTCACATCACCTTTATAGGTAGATATTCTATGTTTATGTCTTGATTAATGGAGCTCCTGAAAATTATATATTGACATATGCCTTCATTTTCTAGAGTTGGGTTGGCAAGATAGTTTTCTAAATAGTTACCATTTCTGAATATATATATGATTAATTTATATGGGTTGTATCTTTGGTTGAGACATAGGGGATTGAATGATTATAGATATAATTTGTGTTAATATGAGATTTTTGTTTTGAGAAAACATCTAATATGAGAATTTGCACAAAAGCTTTTTTGTAACTCACCCTTGAATGTAACTTCTCAGTTAATGAAGAAGGCTTTAGTTTGATTTGTTTTGGTAAATATGAACAATTTGTAATTCTTAGTACATACATTTATATGTACTGATTTTTCAATGTAAAAGTGAGATTTTTCTTACTTCAATTCAGGTTAGGTTACTTAGCTCACTACTAGGTAGTACACGTTTATATTAAAATAACAATAACCGAAAAATTGCATATGAATTAAGAATGATAAATATAACTTTCATACTAAGAAAATTTTGCATTTGATGTAACATTTTATTCAAATTTTGATGCCCTCATTATATTGCAACATTGATATCATTTAACAAAGTTTAGGAGCCAAGTTAAGTTCTTTGATGTGTTCAATCCCATGACAACTAGTAGCTATATTTTTTTGAGATTATGAATGGTGGGTCCGTCAGTCTCTATACAAGGTAAGAATTCATCACTATGCCTAATAAATTATATAAACTGAGAATATTTTTTGATAATGAGGACAATATTATTTTAATCTCTTTGAATATTTGTACTTGGAAGGAAATATGTGAGTTATTTGTAATTATTTTCTTCAAAGTAGTCTTTTTAAGGAAGATTTTTCATTCATTCCTTTGTTGAGCTATATTTACTTTGTTTTAGATACTAAGGATCTTAAAATGAAAACACACGTTACGATATGACTAAAGATCACACAACTTTAAGAGTGTTATTATCGAGGAATAAGAAGTGACAAGTGAGAAAGATGCCTCCTACACATTGAATTCTTATCATAGAAACAAGTTCTTAAGAAAGTATTCAGATGCAATATTACCAAGATTCATATACATAGAAGGGTTAAAGAAGCACATCTTATGTTAGCAACTATAATTTATGTTTTTTCCTATGTAGAAGTGTTCTCTGTAAAAATTCACTTCTTTAAGAATCAAAGTTAAGAGAATAAAAATCTCCATCTATTCGAGCTAAGGTTTTTCCCCTCTTCGTCCCTCCTTGCCGATAAGCTTGGGTGAAAAATTCTAGATGTGTTTTTAGTAAGAACTAATGGGATAATGATCAAAAGACGTCAGTTAATGTTTTTCCCATTGTCTAGAAGAGTTCTGGGGATATTTTATGCACTAAATTTTTAGAATTTTCAACTTTGTACAAATAATATTATAAATGGTAAACTAGTAACTCAATTTTTGATGGGTAAATTAATAATAACTTTTAGCTTTGACTGTTCTTACATTTAATATACTATAATATGATATGATTCATAAAAAAATAATGTTATCATGTAAATAAGGAACTCCTTTTATTACGAGAAAACTTTACTATTTGAATCGTCTAGCTTGATATCCCATAAAAATTAAAATGGGGCATAGCGTATTCCATTAACTATTTACATCAAATTATTTCAATTAAAATTAAATAATTAGATACTTAAAAACTCGAGTTTTCATAAAAATATTCTTCCCTTATTCTAAATCTTTATTCCTTTGTTGGTATCTAAGAAATTACTTAAACACTCATTCAAATTAAATACTCCTACCGTTCACTTTTAGTTGTCCATTATAATAAAAATATATTTTTACTTTTATTTTTCATTTTTAACATAGAAGTGCAATGGAGATTTAGATTTCTTTTTTGCTTCACGGTTCAAGGATTAATTGTAATTTCCGCCACCACACCGTACTATGTCCTCCATCTCTGCTACTCTTTGTTGTAGCTACTCTAACTGGTGACTGCGGCCTCTCAATCCATATATGTTAGGGTTGTCTGAACGCGTAGCTGCATGCTGTGCCGCAACAGGCCACGGCAACGGCTTAGAAACCCAGATCTCGTATTGCTTTATTCTCTCTCTTATATCTTTTCTTCTTTCTACTCTCTTTCAAGGTACTACCTGATCCGTTACTAGTGAGAAATCGATAACTATGATTGGATGTTGTCCTATTCCAATAGCTTTTCGCTATATCTCCAGTGACCCACATTGTTTGGGCTTCCCTTCTTCTGTCCCTTTCCTTATTCTTTACTGTCTTTTCTTTCTATTTCTGCTCTATTTGCAGGTATTATTTTGAGCCACACTCAAGTGACAAGGTTTTGGCAACAACCGGAATAGAGGCCTCCGCAACTTCCTGGAAACATCTAGTGACTTATGGCGGTGACAAAGTATATCAGGTTTCTTGTTTCTTTAACATTTGCTTCTCAAAAATGATTCTGATTGAGCTCTTGCAATATTTTGAGTTCTAATTTATTATTGTCGACCCTACATGTACGTTTCAAGGTTTTGTTGTATTCTTATATTTGATAAGCTACCGTTCATAATTTTATTTCTTAGATTCAATGATTTATTTGCTACTAGTATTATGCGAAGTTTTCACAAGCCCTATGTTCAAATTTTCTCTAATATTTTATTTAGTTAAAATATGTTTATGTATTTTGGTTTTCAGATTTGTTTCCATTGCTATATGCACATTAAGAGTTATTTTTCAGACTAGTGTTCAAATATATATTTCTTGTCTAATTGCTGATCTCTTGTGTTCGTAAACTATTGCATATCTCGCTGTTTCTTGATCCATAGCGCCATATATTGCATAAATTTTGTTGTTTGTCTTGTGATAGTATAGTGGGTTTACTCATATTCTAGGGCTGATTGCTTTTGTTCATTCATTATATTACTTCTTGATTTTCTTCGATTTTTTAGTAAATTGGTCGCTGACTCTCTACGTATTTTAGTAATTCTAGTAGATTTCTTGTTTTTTACATCTCTCTAGTAGCTTTGGTGAATGATGGTGGACTAAGGTCATGTCTTCATTTGAGGCTGGGGGCAAGCGAAGGTAGTGGTAAATGGGTAACAGAGTCTCCTAAGCTGAGAGTAGGGTCGTGGAACATAGGATTGGGAACAGAATAGTTCATAGAGCCAGTGAGGATTCTCAAGAAGAGGAAGATAAATATAGTTTATGTCCAAGAAACCAAATGGGCTGGTATCAAGGCCTGAAATGTGGATGGGTTTAATTTGTGGTACTCACGAGGCTCAAGGATAGAAATGAAGTAGTTATTTTAGTAAATAGGGACCTTAGGGAGCGAGTGGTGGAGGTTTGTAGGATCAATGATAGGTTGATGATGATTAAGATAGTCGTTGGAGAGCTATATTTGAACGTTATTAGTGCTTATGTGCCTTAACTGGGCCTAGACAAGGGGGCCAAAATGCTCTTTTGGGAAGATTTAGATGATGTAGTAAGAGTTATACCGAACACCGAGAAGATTTTTATTTAGGGAGATCTAAATAGCCATATCGAGGCAACTTGTAGCTGCTTTGATGATTTCACAGAGTCTTTGTTTTTGGGAAGATGAATGGAATTATAGCTTCAATTCTGGATATTACAAAAGCTTTTGAGTTAGTAATATAATTTCTAACTCGTGCTTCCATAAGAGGGAGAACCAATTGGTTACCTTTCATAGCATGGTAGTGTCACTACATGATTTCTCGGGTCATGATGGCGCCTACCAACCCGCCAATAGGCAAGCCAAACCCTGTCTTGAAACTTAACAGTAATGGGATTGAGGGTGGAAACTAACCTCAACTAAGCGGAAGCATAAATAAAGGAACACAAAAAAGAAAAGGCGGAAGCGAAACCATCTATATACAACAAACAATACCTCCAGAACCTGGAAGTCACATGTACAGAGCTACTACAAAATGAGTACAAGTCCCAAAAGTGGACCACAAAAATAAGACTGTCTCAAAAACGAAAGACAAGCCAAAATATAAGTACATAAGGAGGCAGGTAATCTCAAGAAGCCAAGTGCTCACCCTCGCCTCCGAAATAGACTGCAACAGGCTCGAACTCAATGCTGATAACTGGTCCTCGGACCTGCATCACAAAAGCAGATGCAAAGTGTTGCATAAGTACCAAACAATAGTTACCCAGTAGGCATCACAGGCCGATTGAGCAAGAAAGGTAAAGAGTAACTTAAAGGATGGAATCTACAATCACAGAGGTCAAAGAAAAAATGAAAAGAAGCACAAGAGCGCACCGAAAGTAAAACTAAGTACAGCTAAACTAAATCTAACTGGACCCCCATAAGGCCAGAAGGTATACTGGTGCACAAGTTAAAATATGACCAAAACGGACCCCCATAAGCCCGACAGGTACACAGAAAAGCTAAATCTATGGAACCAAAGGAAACAGCCTCCGAATCGAAACAACCAGTCAACTGCAACCCAATCAACAAGTCTGACTTCCTAATCGACTCACATAGCTAACCACTCTGGGGGCCCTACCCATCTAGTCGAGTGTTGTGCTGGGGGGGGGGTAGGAAGACCCCTCCAAAGGTCCTAATATCAAATCGCCCTATTGGCTAACACTCCAAGGGCCCTGCCCAAGCCAGTCAAGTGAGCCATCTAACATTTTCGAGGGCCCTACCCAGCAAGCCAGAGTGCGTGGTGCATGCCAAATCCGATGAAGACCTTAGCTAACTTATGTCCATTTGCCTAGCCGACTAACACTCCGAGGGCCCTACCCTGCAAGTCAAGTCAGTCAGCTAACACTCCCGGGGGCCATACCCATCAAGACAGTGTGTATAAGGCGAACCAACTTTGTGTAGGATCTCAAATTCCAAACCATTGTGGATCGACATCCACTACCAACCACATCACAATAAGCATATCAACTCCAAGCCGTAGCGGATTGACCTCCACTACCAACCACATCATAACAAAACCGACCTCGAAGCATCCAACTAGGAAGATACCACACCTCCGATAACGCATCAGCACCACAGAAGAAGGGGAGAAAAGATAGAGAGATCGCAAGCACTACAAAGCCAAAACTAAGTTCAAATATCAGACCCAAGTCTGCTATGCCGGTCTATAAGGACCTAGTCTATCCGAATTGACGTCGGATACATACCAAAGTCAAGCAGGTGCATGGGTCTAAGTCAAAACTAGTCTATCCTAAACTAAGGCCAAAGATATACTCCAATATAATAAAAACAAACCAAATAATCCACATGCAGCAACATATAAATAGTCCAACACATAATTCAACACAATCACAAATAAGCAATCCCTCCGATAACATGGTACTAACCCCGAAATAGCCCGAAAATCAACCCTAAAGCATGGTTTCTAAGAAGAAGAGAAGAGATACTATCTACCCACCCCAGATTCATACAAATCCACATGCATTTACACAATCAGGCTCAATCTAAAGGAAGGGAAGCCGTAGCCTACCTGGAGAACAACCGCGCGCGCTCCAAATCACTCTGTCGGAGCCTTCCCCATCTGAACGGCCTCGAATTACAGCCACGCTATAATAAACAGAATCACAGCATCAGCACGGTCGTTTAGACACTAAAATCATCAAAATCTGAGACAGACCAATTTTGAAGTCCAAATTGGGAATTGCGGGGCCTGCTTTGGAATTTCCGGATTTGACTCCTTAAAGAGGTCCTAAACCCTCCCCCGAGCTTGTGTTCCAAAATGGAACACCTCTCGAGGCCCGAATCAGTTCCATGCAACAACAAAGCCAAGATGCAAAACTTTACACAATTAGCTTAAGGTAGCAACTTACGCCTAAAATTCACAGAAATTGAGGACCACCCAACACTATTCGAGCACTAACCCACACAGCCAATGAGATTCCAAACCCCTAGGTATTTGAATCACCGAAAACCCACATAAAACGAGAAAGATATCAATTTCCAAACTTTCCTCCAGTAAAAACCCAACTGCCCCTATATATATTGCTAGACCCGTTGACTTCCGTGAACGTGGCCAAGGGCCCACGAACGAGGAGGGAAACAACCACAGTCCCGCGAACGCGGAGTGAAAAAAACTACACCTCCGTGAACGCGGAGAAGAGGACCCCAGACCTCTGCGAACGCGGAGAACAAGGCTCCCTAGACCTCTTAGATTTCTGCAAACGCGGGGCCTTATCCGTGAACAGGAGAAGGAAGTCTCACACCTCCGTGAACGTGGAGCCAATTCCATGAACGTAGAGAAGAAATGGGTTCGCAACATCAGATGTGCACCACCTAAGTTTTTGGCATTCCCAAATATTCGACGGGGTACTTGAGATTTGTTCGGAACCCCGTGCACACAAATAAGATATGCTACCCCATAAAATTAGACATTCTTGACTCAATGACGCAGTCAGAATTTCCATACGAGGTCATTTAAAAATAAGTGGGTCCCATACCCAAAGTGCTATTTTAGCAAACTTCATCCAAGGACCTCGAAATTAGATCAAAAGCCTCGGGAAGCGCTCGAAGGATTATTCTAGACCAAACTCGGCATTCCGAAAATAACTGCACTAACAAAATTCTCATACAAGCGTGTTTACTAAGAATGTCGACTGAAGTCAAACTTGAGCCAAATTTCAAAGGTTAAAGCTCCAAATGGCCCTAAAGTCACACCGAAAGCCTCGGGACTCAGGCAAATCATACCTCTAGCCTAAATTGACCGTCTCGAAGCTGATGGAACTGTCAGAATTCCCTTTTGAGGTCGTTTACGTGAGGTTATGACCGAAATTTTCAGGTTTCAAAAGCTCTAAAATAGGAAAACAGGCACAAAATCCAAACGAACGACCAGGCGACCGAACAGTCGTGGCCAGTAAGTCATAAATGACTTGGGGTCGCTACAGGAATTCTCTAAATAACAGAAACAAGGAATTTACAAAGAAATGACCTGGAGGGTCATTACAACTTCCAGTACTAAAAGGATTTTCATCCGCAAAAGTAAGAGTCAAGAAGTACCTGAGGACTCAAATAAGCTGGGGAACTGCTCCCCATCTCCAGCTCTATCTCCCAGGTAGCCTCCATGATTGGACGATGCCTCCAGGGGACCATAACCATAGGAATGACTATAGACTTCAGTTGCCTCACATTTTTGGCCAAAATAGCAACTGGCTCCTCAATATAGGTCAGGCGATCATCCAATGCAACTGCATCATACTGGAGCACATGAGATTCATTTGAAACATACTGGTGCAACATCGAAACATGGAAAACTGGAAGAATAGCTTAGAATGCTGGAGGTAAGGCTAACTCACAGGCCACATCACCAACTGTCCTCAAGATCCCAAAAGGCCAAATGTACCTGGGGCTAAGTTTGCCCTGCCTCCCATATCTCATCACGCCTTTCATGGGCGATACTCGGAGGAATACTCTATCACCAACGACAAATCTCAGTTGCCGTCTCATGCGATCCGCGTAACGTTGTTTTCTACTCTGAGCCGTCCTAAGCTGATCCTGAATCATCCTCACATGCACTAAGTTCTCCTGAAACATGTCTGTACCACGTGGACTAGGATCCATAGACTCAAACCATCCAACTGTAGTGCGACAAGGCCTTCCATATAAAGCCTCAAACGAGGCCATCTAAATGCTAGAGTGGTAGCTGTTGTTGTACGCAAACTCCGCCAAGGGCAAGAACTTGTCCCACTAACCTCCACAGTCCATTACATAACCCCACAACATATCCTCAAAGACCTGAATAATACGCTTTGACTGGCCATCAGTCTGCGGGTGGAATGTTGTGCCAAGGTCGACGCGGGTGCCCAACTCTTCCTGAATTACCCTCCAAAAGCTGTAAGTGAACTATGAACCCCAGTCTGAGATGATACAAACAAGCACACCATGAAGACGGACCACTTCCAAAATGTAGATATAAGGTAGCCTCTCAGCACTGAAGGAAGTGCGAACTGAAAGGAAATGTGCTGACTTGGTCAATCATTCCACGATGACCCAGATGCTTTCAACACCTCTAGAAGTTTGAGGCAAGCCTATAATGAAATCCATGGTGATACGCTCCCACTTTCTCTCAAGAATGGGTAATCTCTGCAACTCACCACCAGGCCTCAAATGCTCGGTCTTCACCTACTGACAACACAAGCAACAGGACATAAAATCTATGATGTCCCTCCTCATACCGCTCCACCAGTAATGCTTCCTCAAATCACGATGCATCTTAGCGGTGCCCGGATAGATAGAATACATGGAGTCATGGGCCTCGCTAAGGATCAGTTGAATCAAATCTCCAACTCTTTGAAAACACAAACGGCCCGCAAATCTCAAAGCCCCATCTAAGTCTAATGTAGTCTGCCTGATATCACCTGCCAATACTCTATCTCGGAGTGCCACCAAGGACTCATCCTTAAACTGACGACCACGGATCTGATCTAATAGAGATGAACTGGTATCTGAAACATCAAGCCTGATAATCTTGTTTGCTGGGCACTGAATGTCCAAATCCAAGGGTCACTCCAAAACAGAAAGGAAGGCTAGACTACCCATACTTACTACCTTTTGGCTCAAGGCATCTGCTACCATATTTGCCTTGCCCGGATGGTAGAGAATACAAAGGTCATAGTCTTTCAGGAGCTCAATCCAATGGCGCTACCTCGAATTAAGATCCCTCTGGGTCATAATGTACTGAAGACTCTTGTGATTAGTGTAGATCTTGCAATGAACTCCATAAAGGTAATGCCTCCAGATCTAAAGCACAAAAACTACCGCCTCAAACTTCAAATAATGAGTGGAGTAGTTCTGCTCATACAACTTAAGTTGACTCGATGCATAAGCAATAACCCGACCCTACTGCATCAATACACAACTCAAACTGTTGTCGAATGTGTCACAATAAGCGGTGAAGCCCTTGCCCTTAACTGGAAGATTCAATATAGAAGCAGTGGTAAGCAACTCCTTAAGCTTCAAAAAGCTCCTCCCACACTCCTCCGACGACACAAAGGGAACATCCCAGTAAGTCAACCGAGTTAGAGGCGCCGCTATGGAAGAGAAACCCTCAACAAAATGTGTGTAGTACCCTGCCAATTCGATGAAGTTCCGAATCTCAGTCACAGAGGTGGGCCTACCCAAATCACGGATAACCTCAATCTTTGCCGGATCCACCATAATGTCATCCTTTGACACCACGTGCCCCAAAAATGATACGGACTCAAGCCATAACTCACTCTTTGAGAACTTGGCATAAAGCCGATGATCTCTCAAAGTCTGGAGCATTATCTTCAAATGTTGCACATGCTCACTATGGCTCCATGAGTATACCATGATGTCATCAATGAAGACTATGACAAAGGAGTCTAGATATGGTGTGAATACATGATTCATCAAGTCCATGTAAGCGACAGGGGCATTAGTCAACCCAAAAGATATCAATAGAAACTCATAATGGTCGTAACGAGTCCTAAATGATGTCTTAGGGATGTCGGCTGCTCTAACCCTCAACTGGTGGTAGCCGGATCTCAAGTCAATCTTAGAAAACACTATGGCACCCTGAAGCTGGTCGAACAGATCATCAATATGAGGTGTGGGGTAACGGTTCCTCACCGTCACCTTATTCAGCTGCCTGTAATCAATACAAATCCACATGGTACCGTCCTTCTTCTTCACAAAAAGGATAGGGGCACCCCAAGGCAATATGCTAAGCTGAATGAATCCCTTACCCAAGAGATCCTGAAGCTGAACACTGAGCTCCTTGAGATCTGCGGGGGCCATACAGTTCGGTGGGATGGAAATGGGATGAGTATCCGGCTCTAAATCGATGGCAAAATCAAAATCTCGCTCTGTGGTAGGCCAAGAAGGTCGTCAGGAAACACAACAGCATACTTTAAGACTTTAGGCACATAATCAACGGTAAGGTCCTCCCTACTAACATCCCTAACATATGCCAAATAAGCAAAACATCTGCTAGCCACTAGCCTTCGGGCCTGAATACAGGAAATCACCCCAACAAGTGTGCGACTACAAGAACCCTGCTACACCACCAGCAAAATACCAGGCATGGCTAAAGTATTGGTCTTGGCATAGCAATCCAAGACCACTCGGTCAGGGGATAGCCAATCTATGCCAAAAATTAAATCAAAATCTACCATACTAAGCACAATAGGATCAACTCTAGTGACCTGGCCCCGAATAGTCAACTCACAGGATCTACAAGTCTGATCCACTACAAAAGAATCCAATACCGGGGTTGAAACACACAAAGGTACCACTAAGGGCTCTGGACTCACCCCTAACCGAGGAACACAATACGTAGACACATATGAATAGGTAGAACCAGGGTCAAATAAAGTTGAAGCGGACTGATGGCATAAGAGAACCGTACTTGTAATCACATCATCCGACGCCTTAGCCTCTGCTCTAGCTGGAGCTGCATAAAAATGGCCCTGGGTGCCTCTACCCCGTGAATCCACCCTGCCACCTGTTCTGCCTCCCCGGGGACCTCCCCATGCACCCTAATGCTGACCTCCTTCTCTAGCTGGAGGTGCTACTGCTTATACCGGTCTCGCCGCCTGAGGAGCTGGTAAGGTTGGTCTTGAGATAGGGCACTCCCTAGACCAATGACCAAGCTCTCCACACGTAAAGAAACCCTGAGAAGAACTACTTACAACTTGCGATCGGCTACCACGACCTAAGGAACCTGTATTAAAACCACCTCGGCCCTGACTCGAACTGGCACTATAACTATCCCTGATGGTGCTGGTCACCCTCTGATATCTGCAATGAAGCCTGAAATGGGCGACTAGGCTGACCTGACTGGAACCTTTGATAGGCCTGGTCCCGAGTAACCCTAGGCCTCGAACAAGGCCTACTAACTCTATCATCCTGTATATCTCTCTTCCCGCTACCCCCATGGGCCTCGCGATGGAGCTACTCAAGTGTGCAGGCATGATCCACAACATCTAGAAAAGAGTGACCCGCTAAAACTATAGATTGGGACTCAATACGCAGTTGCAACCTCAAGCCTCTAACAAAGCATCAGACTCTCTCCTCCTCCATGGGCAAGATCTTAGTGGCATGACAGGATAACTCATGAAATCTAGCCTCGTACTCAGATACCATCATAGTTCCCTACTCAACCCTCGAGAACTCATCACGAAGCCGATCTCTGATGCTCCATGGGATAAACTTAGCTAGAAAGGCCTCTGAAAACTCTACCCACATCACTGGTGGGGACCCAACTGGCTTGGTATCTATGAAAGAACGCCACCACTTCCTGGCCAACCCATCTAATTGATAAGTAGTGAAGTCGGCTCCTCTCGTCTCCTATAATCCAAGAGCCTGCAGTCGCTCCCAGCAGGAAGTAATGAACTCATGGGTGTCCTCGCCAACTGCCCTAGAAAACCAAGACGGTGAAAACCTCAAAACACCCCGAGCATCTTCTGCTCCCGAAGAGGCATGACCCCATCAAAGACATCTGGCTGAATGGCGGCCGATGCTGGCGGCTGCTGAACCTCTGGGGCCGTTGCTGCTGGCTGACCCTACTAAAGAATCTCTAGAGCTGCTAGGGCAGGCTGACCCTGCTGTTCTGGAGATGGATCTCGAACTAGAGCTGGGGTCTACTGCTGCTGTTGAATACCCCCTATCGAAGTTAGAATCTGTGAAGCATTGCTTGAAGATTAGGGGCGGCATCTTGTGAGGGTGGTGGCAGGACAGGTCTCGGCCTCACCGGCTGAGGAGAAATCTGGTCAAACTGAGGCTCCACATCCAGCTCTAGAAACCTCGCTTTATCGTGGCTTGGTGCCACAGTATTACCTTGACCTCAGGGTCGATCTCTATTACGCGTGCGAGCCATCCTGCTATAGAGAGAAACAAGTAAGATTCTGTGAAACCAATCGGACAACAATGCACGAAAATGATTCAAGACATGAAAACCCCCTAACGACATCCTGTAGCCTCCTGAAGATAAGTCACAGACGTGTCCGTGCCAATCCGCAGGACTCTACTAGAAGCTAGCTCTGAACAAGTCAGACCAACGAACCTAGGGCTCTGATACCAACTTGTCACGACCGAATTTCTTGGGTCATGATGGCGCCTACCAACCAGTCAGTAGGCAAGCCAAACCCTGTCCTGAAACTTAACAACAATGACTGAGGGTGTAAACTAACCTCAACTAAGTGAAAACATTTACAAAGGAACACATAAAGGAAAGGCAGAAGCAAAACCATCTATATACAACAAACGATACCTCCCAGAACCCGTAAGTCACATGTAAAGAGCTACTACAAAATGAGTACAAGTCCCAAAAGTGGACCACAGAAACAAGATTGTCTCAAAAATGAAAGACAAGACAAAATATAAGTATAGAAGGAGGTAGGTAATCTCAGGACGCCATGTGCTCACCCTCACCTCTGGAATAGACTGCAGCAGGCTCATACTCAACCCTGATGACTGGTACTCGGACCTGCATCAAGAAAACACATGCAGAGTATAGCATGAGTACCAAACAACAGGTACCTAGTAGGCATCACAGTACGACTGAGAAATTAAGATAAAAATAGATTGAACGGATAGAATCTACAATCACAGAGGTCAAGCGAAAATGAAAAGAAGCACACGAGTGCACCGAAAGTTAAACTAAGTACAATTAAACTAAACCTAACTGGACCCCCATAAGCCCAAAAGGTACACTCATGCTCAAGTTTAAATAAAACCTGAACGGCTCCCATAATCCTGACAGGTACACAAGAAAGCTACATCTACGGAACCAAAGGAAACCAACTCCAAATCGAATCAACTAGTCAACTCCAACACAGTCAACAAGTCCGACTTCCAAATCGACTCACTAAGCCTGCTAACCACTACGGCGGCCCTACCCAGCAAGTCGAGTCCAAAGGTCCTGATATCCAACTGCCCAATTGGCTAACACTCCGGGGGCCCTGCCCAAACCAACCAAGTGAGCGATCTAACACTCCCGGGGGCCCTACCCAGCCAGCCAGAGTGTGAGGTGCATGAAAACTCCTAAAGGACCTTAGCTAACTTATGTCCATTTGCCTAGCCGACTAACACTTCGGGGGTCCTACCCGGCCTATCAAGTGAGTCAGCAAACACTCCCGGGGGACCTTCCCGGCCAGACAGAGCTTATAAGGCGAACCAACTCCGTAGAGGATCTAAAATTCCAAGCCATTGTGGATCGACATCCACTACCAAACATATCACAACGAGTGTATCAACTCCAAGCCGTAGTGGATCGACGTCCACTACCAACCACATCACAATAGAACCAACCTCGAAGCATCCAACCAGGAAGATACAACGCTTCTGATAACGCATCAGAAGGATCGCAAGCACTACAAAGCTAAAACTACGTTCAACTAGCAGATCCAAGTCTACTATGCCGGTTTATAAGGGCCTAGTCCATCCGAATCGACATCGGATACGTACCAAAGTCAACCAGGTGCATGGGTCTAAGTCAAAACTAGTCTATCCTAAACAATGGCCAAAGATATACTCCAATACAATAAACAACCAACCAGATAATCCACATGCAACAACATATAAACAACCCAACAGATAATTCAACACAATCACAGATAAGGAACCCTTCTGATAACATGGTACTAACCCCGAAATTGCCCAAAAATCAACCCTAAAGCATGGTTTCTGGTAAGAAGAGAAGATATACTAGCTACCCACCCCAGATTCACACAAATCCGCATGCATTTACACAATCAGGCTCAATCTAAAGGAAGGGAAGTCGTAGCCTACCTGGAAGCTGACCGCGCAGCTCCAAATTAATCTGTCGGAGCTTTCCTCTTCCGAACGGCCTCGAGTTGCTGCCACACTATCATAAATAGAATCACAGCATCAACACAGTCGTTTAGACACTAAAATCATCAAAATCTGAGACAGACCAATTTTGAAGTTACAACAAGAAATTATGGGACCCGCTCAATAATTTAAGGAATTCACTCCGTGAAGAGGTCCTTAACTCTCCCCAAAGCTTGCGTTAAAAAATGGACACCTCTCGGGGCTCGAATCAGCTCCATGCAACAACGAACCCACGATGAGAAATTTTACACAATTAGCTTAAGGTAGCAACTTACGCCTCAAATTCACGGAAATTGAGGACCATCCAACACTATACGAGGACTAATCCACACATCCAACGAGATTCCGAACACCTGGACATCGAATCACCAAAAATTGACTTAAAATGAAAAAGATATCATTTTCCAAACTTTCCTCCAACAAAAACCCGATTGCCCCTATATATACTGCCAGACCCGCTGACCTCCGTGAACGTAGCCAAGGGCCCACGAACCAGGAGGTAAACAACCATGGCTCCGCGAATGTAGCCAGGGACCCGCGAATGCAGAGTGACAACAATTACACCTCCGCGAACGCAGCTAACTCTCTGTGACCGCAGAGAAGAGGAGCCATATCAGTTAACGCTTAGAGCAAGGCTCCCCAGACCTCCCTGACTTCCGCGAATGCGGGGCCTTATTCGCAAATGCAGAGAAGGAAGTCACACACCTCTGTGAACATAGAGCCAATTCCACGAAAGAGGAGAAAAATGGGTCTGCAACATCAGCGGTGCACCAGCTGAGTTTTGGGTATTCCCAAACTCTGACTGGGTGCTCGGGATTAGTTCAGAACCCCGTGCATGCAAACAAGATATGCTACCCCATCAAATTCGACGTTCTGGACTCAATGGTGTAGTCAAAATTTCCATAGGAGGTCATATAGACAAAAAGTGAGTCCCACACCCAAAGCGCGATTTTAGGAAACTTCAACCAAGGGCCTCAGAATTAGATCGGAAGTCTCAGGAAGCATTCAAAGGTTTATTCTAGACCAAACTCGGCATTCCAGAACTAACCGCGCTGACAGAATTATCAATCGAGCAAGTTTACCAAGAATGTCGACCGAAGACAAACTTGAGCTAAATTTCAAAGTTTAAAGCGCCAAATGACCCTAAAGTCACACCGAAAGCCTCAGTACTCAGGACAATCATGCTTCTAGCTTAATTTGGCCGTTTCGGAGCTGATGGAACCTTAGAATTCCCTTTTTAGGTTGTTTTCCAGAGGTTATGACCGAAATCAACTTTTCAAGTTTCAAAAGCTCCAAAATAGGATAAAAGGCAAAAAACCCAAACGAAGGACCAGGCGGCAAAATAGTCAAAGCCAGCAAGTCATAAATTACTTGGGATCACTACAGAAATGCTCTAAACGACAGAAAGAAGGCATTTACATAGAAATGACCAAGAGGGTCATTGCAACATTCACTGCTAAAAGGACTTTCGTCCGTGAAAGCAAGAGTCAAGAAGTACCTGAGGGCTCAAATAAGTTGGGGAACTGCTCCCGCATCTCCCGCTTGATTTTCCAGGTAGCCTCCTCGACTAGTCGATGCCTCCAGCGGACCTCAACCACATGAATGTCTCTAGACCTCAGATACCTCACATCTCTAGCAAAAATAGAAACTCGGTCCTTAATATAGGTCGGGCGATCATCCAATGCAATGGCATTGTACTGGTACACATGAGACTCATCTAGAGCATACTAGCACAGCATCGAAACACGGAAAACAAGATGAATAGCTGAGAATGCTGTAGGTAAGGCTAACTCATAGGCCACATCATCAACTATCCTCAAGATCTCAAAAGGACTAATGTACCTCGGGCTACGTTTTCCCCTCCTACCAAACCTCATCACGCCCTTCATGGGTGATACTCGAAAGATTACTCTATCATCAATGACAAATCTCAGTGGCCGTCTCCTACGATCTGCGTAACTCAGTTGTCTACTCTGTGCCGTCAAGAGCCGATCCTAAATCATCCTCGTATGCACTAAGGTCTCCTGAAACAAGTCTCTACCACGCGGCCTAGGCTCTGCGAACTCAAACCATCCAACTGGAGTGCAACAACGCCTAGTATATAAAGCCTCAAATGGGGCCATCTGAATGTTAGAGTGGTAGTTGTTGTACGTAAAGTATGCCAAGGGCAAGAACTGGTCCCACTAACCTCCAAGATCCATACCACAAACCCGCAACATATCTTCAAGGACCTGAAATGATAGAATCTACAATCACAGAGGTATGGAACACATAATATGAGAAGTCCCTCCTCATACCGCTCCACCAGTAATGCTGCCTCAAATCATGACACATCTTAGCGGTGCTCGGATGGATAGAATACTTGGAGTCATGGGGCTCGCTAAGGATAAGCTGAATCAAATATCTAACTCTCGGAACATACAAATGGCTAGCAAATCTCAAAACCCCATTTGAATCGAATATAGTCTGCCCGGTATCACATGCCAATACTCTATCTCAGAGTGCCACCAAGGACTCCTCCTCAAACTGACAACCACAGATCTGATTTAACATAGATGATTGAACTCCCACATAGACTAACACCCGATTGGTATCTTAAGCATCAAGCCTGATCATTTGGTTGGCTAGGGACTGAATATCCAAAGCCAAGGGTCGCTCCAAAATAGAAAGAAAGGCTAGACTACCCATACTCACTGCCTTCCTGCTGAAGGCGTCCGCTACAACATTCACCTTGCCCGGATGGTAGAGAATAGAGAGGTCATAGTCCTTCAGGAACTCAATCCAACGCCGCTGCTTCGAATTAAGATCCCTCTGGGTCATAATGTACTGAAGGCTCCTGTGATTTGTGTAGATCTTATAATGAACTCTATATAGGTAATGCCTCTAAATCTTAAGCGCAAAAACTACCGCCGCCAACTCCAAATCATGTGTGGGGTAGTTGCGCTCATGCAGCTTAAACTGCCTCGATGCATAAGCACTAACCCGGCCCTTCTTCATCAATACACAACCCCAACCAACACCGAATACGTCATAATAAATCAAGAAGCCCTAGCCCTCAACTGGAAGAGTCAATATATGAGCGGTGGTAAGAAACTCCGTAAGCCTCAGAAAGCACCTCTCACACTCCTCCGACCATACAAAGGGAACATCTTGGTGAGTCAACCGAGTCAGAGGTGCCACTATGGAAGAGAAACCCTCAACAAAATGCCTGTAGTACCCTGCTAAATTTGATGAATATCCTAATCTCAGTCTATGAGATGGGCCTAGACAAATCACATATAAGCTCAATCTTCATCGGATTCACCATAATGCAATCCTTGGACACCACGTGCCCCAAGAATGCTACAGACTCAAGCCAAAACTCACACTTTCAGAACATGGCATAAAGTCGATGATCTCTCACAGTCTGGAGCACTATCCTCAAATGGTGCTCATGCTCACTATGGCTCTGCGAGTATACCAAGGTGTCATCAATGAAGACTATGACAAAGAAGTCTAGATACGGCCTGAATACACGAGTCATCAAGTCCATGAAAGTGGAAGGTGCATTAGTCAACCCAAAAGACATCACTAGGAACTCATAAGGGTCCTAACGAGTCCTAAATGCTGTCTTAGGGATGTTCATTGCTCAAAACCTTAACTGGTGGTAGCCGGATCTCAAGTCAATTTTAGGTCATCAATTTGAGGCATCAGATAATGGTTCCTCACTGTCACTTTATTCAGCTGCCTGTAATCAATACACATCCGCATAGTACCGTTCTTCTTTTTCACAAACAAGATTGGAGCACCACAAGGTGATACACTAGGCTGAATGAATCCCTTACCAAAGAGATCCTGAAGTTGAACACTGAGCTCCTTGAGCTCTTCGGAGGAAATACCATATGGTGAGATGGAAATGGGATGAGTATCCGGCTCCAAATCGATGGAAAAATCAATATCTCGCTCTGGGGGTAGGCTAGGAAGGTCGGCAGGAAACACATCGGCATACTCTTGGACTGTAGGCACGGAATCAATTGTAGGGTCCTCCCTACTAACATCCCTAACATATGCCAAATTAGCCAAACATCCGCTACCCTCTAGCCTCCAGGCCTGAATATAGGAAATCACTCCAATCGGTGTGCGACTACAAGAACCCTGCCACACCACCAGTGGAATACCAGGCATGGCTAAAGTAACGGTCTTGGCATAGAATCCAAGACCGCTCGGTGAGGGGATAGCCAATCCATGCAAAAAATCAAATCAAATCTACTATGCTAAGCACAATAAGATCAGCCTGAGTGACCTGCCCCCCGAATAGTCACCTCAAAGGATCAATATACCAGATCCACTACTAAAGAATCCCCTACCGGGGTCGAAACATGCAGAGGTAGCACGCAGGGCTCTGTACTCACCCCCAACTGAGGAGAACAATACACACACTCATATGAATAGGTGGAACTAGAGTCAAATAAAGCTGAAGCGGACTAATACAATAAGAGAACTATACATGTAATCACATCATTTGACACCTCGGCTTCTGCTCGGGCTCGAGCTGCATAGAAATGGCCCGGGGTGCCTCTACCTCATGTATCCACCCTATAATATGTCCTGCCTCCCCGGGGACCTCCCCGTGCACCCTGATGTTGACCTCCTCCTCTTACTGGAGGTGCTACTACTGATACTGGTCTTGCCACCTGAGGAGCTGATAAGGCTAGTCTGGATATAGGGCACTCCCTAGACCAATGACCAAGCTCTCCACATGTAAAGCAACCCTGAGAAGATCTACTCACAACTGAAGGCCGACCACCCCGACCTGAGGAACTTGTCTGAAAATGACCTTGGCCCTGACTCTGACCGGCAGTATAACAATCGTGACGGTGCTGGTTACCCTCTTATAGCTGCAATGATACCTGTAATGGGTGACTAGGCTGACCTGACTGGAACCCCTAATAGGCCTGATCCTGAGTAACCCTAGGCATAGAATGGGGCCCACTAACTCTATCATCCTGAATGTCCCTCTTACCGCTGCACCTGTAGGCCTCGCGATGAAGCTGCTCAAGTGTGCAGGCATGGTCAACAATATCTTGAAAAGAGCGGCCCCCTGAAACCATAGACTGCACCTCAATACGCAGCTGCACCCTCAAGCCTCTAACAAAGCTTCATATTCTCTCCTTCTCCATGGGCAAGATCATAGTGGCATGATGGGATAACTCATGAAATCTAGCCTCGTACTCAAATACCATCATAGAGTCCTGCTCCAACCTCGTGAACTCATCACGAAGCTGATTTCTGACGCTCTGGGGGATAAGCCTAGCAAGAAAGGCCTCCAAAAACTCTGTCCATGTCATTGGTGAGGACCCAGCTAGCCTGGTCTCCATGAAAGAACACCACCACTGCCTGACCGGCCCATCCAACTGATAAGCAGTGAAGTCGGCTCCTCTCGACTCCACTACTCCCAGAGCGCTCCCAGCAGGAAGTGATGAACTCATAGGCGTCCTTGCCAACTGCCCCAGAAAACCTCGGCAGTGACAACCTCAGAAACACCCCGAGCATCTTCTACTCTGGAATAGGCATGACCCCATCTAACACATCCGGCTGAATGGCGGCCGGTGCTGGTGGCTGCTGAACCTCCAGGGCCACTGCTGCAGGCTGACCCTGCTGAAGAATCTCTGGAGCCGCTAGGGTAGGCTAACCCTACTGTGCTGGAGCTGGATCTAGAACTCGAGCTGGGGTCTGCTGCCACTATTTAATACCCCCTTATCGCAGCTAGAATATGTGTAAGCATTGCCTGACAGGTAAAAACAATCTGAAATGATAGAATCTACAATCACATAGGTCAAGCAAAAATGAAAAGAAGCACACGAGCGCGTAAAAAGTAAAACTAAGTACAACTAAACTAAACCTAACTGGACCCCCATAAGCCAGAAAGGTACACTCATGTACAAGTTTAAATAAAACCCGAATGGACACCCATAAGCCAGATAGGAACACAAAAAGGCTACATCTATGGAACCAAAGGAAACAAAATATGAATCGTAACAACTAGTCAACTCCAACCCAAATAACAAGTGCGGCTTCCAAATTGACACACCAAGCAGTCGAGTGTTGCGAGGGGGTACGACGACCCCTCCAAAGGTTCTGATATACAACTGCCCAATTGGCTAACACTTCGGGGGCCCGACCCAATCCAGGCAAGTGAGCCATCTAAACTCCCGGGGGCCCTACCCATCCAGCCATAGTGCGCGGTGCATGACAACTCTAAAGAGGACCTTAGCTAACTTATGTCCATTTGCCTAGCTGACTAACACTCTGCGGGCCCTACCCAGCCAGTCAAGTGACTCAGCTAGCACTCCCGGGGGACCTACCCAGCCAGATATAGCGTACAAGGTGAACCAACTCTTTAGAGGATCTCAAAGTCCAAACCATAGTGGGTCGACGTCCACTACCAACAACATCACAACGAGCGTATCAACTCAAAGTTGTCGCGGATCGATGTCCACTACAAACAACATCACAACAAAATCGACCTTGAAGCATCCAACTAGGAAGATACCACGCCTCCGATAACGCATACGCACCACAGAAAAAAGGGAGAAAAGATAGAATGATCGCAAACACTACAAAACCAAAATTAAGTTCAACTATCAGACCCAAGTCTGCTATGCCGGTCTACAAGGACCTAGTCCATCCGAATTGACGTCGGATTCATACCAAAGTCAACCAGGTGCATGGGTCTAAGTCAACACTAGTCTATCCTAAACTAAGGCCAAAGATATACTCTAATAAAATAAATAACCAACAAGATAATCCACTTGCAGCAACATATAAACAACCCAACAGATAATTCAACACAATCACAAATAAGCAACTCCTTCAATAACATCGTACTAACACTAAAATAACCCGAAAATCAACCCTAAAGCATGGTTTCTGAGAAGAATAGAAGAGATACTAGCTACCCACCCTAGATTCAAACAAATCAGCATGCATTTACACAATCAGGCTCAATATAAAGTAAGGGAAGTCGTGGCCTACCTCAAAGCCAAGCGTGCGCACTCCAAATCACTCTATTGAAGCCTTCCTCTTCCGAACGGCCTCGGATTTCTTCCACTCTATCAAAAATAGAATTACAGCATCAGCAAAGTCGTTTAGACACTAAAATCATAAAAATTGGAGACAAACCATTTTTGAAGTCAAAATCAAGAATTGTGGGACCCGCTCTGCAATTTCAAAAATTTACTTCTTGAAGAGGTCCTGAACCCTTCCCCGAGCTTGTGTTCAAAAATGGAACAACTCTTGGGGTTCGGATCAGCTCCATGCAACAACAAACCCAAGATGTAAAACTTTACACAATTAACTTAAGGTAGCAACTTAGATCTCAAATTCATGGAAATCCAGAACCACCCAACACTATCCAAGCACTAAATCACACAACCAATGAGATTTCGAACCCTTGGGACTTTGAATCACCGAAAATCGACTTAAAACGAGAAAGATATCAATTTCCAAACTTTGCTCCAACAAAAACCTGACTGCCCCTATATATACTGCCAGCCCCGCTGAACTCTGCGAACGCGGCCAAGGGCCCATGAATGCGGAGGGAAAACAACCACAGCTCCGCGAACGCAGTCAGAGCCCGTGAATCTAGAGTGACAACAACTACACCTCCACGAACGCGGAGAAGAGGACCACAGACCTCCGCGAACGCGGAGTGCAAGGCTCCCCAAACCTTCCAGACTTTCGCAAATGTGGGGCCTTATCTGCATGAACGCGGAGCCAATTCCGTGAATGCGGAGAAGAAATGGGTCTACAACATCAGCTGTGCACCATCTGAGTTTTGGGCATTTCCAAAACTCCGATGGGGTGCTCGAGATTCGTTCGGAATTCCGTGCACGCAAATGAGATATGCTACCCCATCAAATTTGACGTTCCAGACTCAATTGAACAGTCGAAATTCTCATACGAGGTCATTTCAACAAAAAGTGGGTCCCTCTCATCCAAAGCACCATTTTAGCCAACTTCAACCAAGGGCCTCAGAATAATATCAGAAGCATTCGAAGGGTCATTCTAGACCAAAATCGGCATTTCGATACTAACTGCACTGACAGAATTCTTATTCGAGTGCATTTACCAAGAATGTCGATCGGAGTCAAACTTGAGCCAAATTTCAAAGGTTAAAGCGCCAAATGGCCCTAAAGTCACACTAGAAGCCTCGGGATTCTGGCCAATCATTCTTCTAGCCTAATTTGTCCATTTCGGAGCTGATGGAACCGTTAAAATTCCCTTCTGATGTGATTTACATGAGGTTATGACCTAAATCAAATTTTTAAGTTACAAAAACTCCAAAAAAGGAAAAAAAGTATAAAACCCAAACGTTCGACCAAGAGACCGAACAATCAGTGCCAACAAGTCATAAATGACTTGGGGTTGCTACAGAAATGCTTTAAACGACAGAAAGAAGGCATTTACATAGAAATGACATGGAGGGTCATTATACGTAGTTACGACTCAGATAGATTACTTTCTTCTTAGAAATGGTGATAGAGGCCTTTGTATTGATTGCAAGGTTATTCTACGTGAGAATCTTACTAGCCAACACAAGCTTTTGGTGATGGACTTGGAGATAAAGAGGGATAGGAGGAGGAGACTTTGTATGACGTATTGAGGATTAAATTGATTTCCTTGACCCTACTCTTTCTACTGGGATGGAGGATAAATTGATTGGTATAGGAGCCTGTAGTAGTAGCGAGGACATGAGAAACATGTGAGATTAGACAACCAATTTCATTAGGGAAGCAGCTATAAAGGTGCTACGTGTATCGAAGGGTAACTTGGATGGTCAATGAGGAGATTGGTGGTGGAACAGAAAAGTCTGTGGAAAAGTCAAAGAAAAGAAGGCTGTGTCTAGAAAGTTGGTAGAGTGCATGGACGAGGAAAAGAAGCGGACACTTCAAAAATTCTATAAGATAATAAAAATAGAAGCCAAGCTAGCGGTTACTACCGGAAAAGCGGCTGCTTTTGAGCGCTTGTATGTCGAGCTAGAGGTAAAATATGGGGATAAGAAATTTTGTAGACTCATGAAAGTGAGAGATATAAAAGCTCGCAAATTTAAATAAGTGATGTGCATCAAGAATTATGAAAAAAAGGTGTTGGTGGAAGAGACCTCCATTGAGAAAAGATGGCAAGTACACTTCCACAAACTCTTAAACGAAGTAGGGGACAAAGACATTTTCTTGGGTTAATTGGTGCACACTGATAGACTTTGGGACTTTGGGTACTTTAGGTGTTTTAGAGTAGTGGAGGTTAAACGTGTTATTAGTAGGATGAGCAGGGGAAGAGTGACCATACCTAATGAGATTCTGGTGGAATTTTTGAAGAACAAAAACAAGGCAAGTATAGAATTGTTGACTAGGTTGTTTAATGTCATTTTAAAGACGAAAAAAATTATCTAACAAACAAAGGTGGAGTAAAATGGTTACATTTTTTAATAACAAGGGTGATATAAAAAACTGTAATAATTACCGAGGTATCAAATTGCTAAGCCACACTGTGAAGGTTTGAAAGAGAGTGGTAGAGATGAGGGTGAGGAAATGGGTGTCCCTTTCCAAGAATTAATTTGGATAGCTTCAGTAATATATCTCCCTAGTATGAATCCAAATTGATTCTTGGAAATGGACACCCCTTTGCTCACCCTTATCGCCACCACTCACTCCCAAACCTTCATAATGTTCCTTTGTAGTTTGATATCCCCGTAATTGTTAAAGTTTTGGATTTAACTCTTGTTCTTGTACAATGGAAACATTGTACTATACCTTCATTCATTGGTAATTTTTGCCATCTTAGAAATAGCATTAAACAACCCAATCAACCACTCAATACCTACCAATTCAGTCCTCTTTAAGAATTGGAATCTCATCGTGTCTGATCGATCTTCCCTTGATCATCTTACCAATAGAACATTTAACTTCCTCAAATCTAAAACACCTAGTTTTCCACAAGTTGCAAAGTCTTTCAGAGTACGCCGATTTACCCAATAATATTTTTGTCTTCTTCTTCGTTTAAGAGTTTGTTGAAGTATGTTTTCCATATTTGCTTAATAGAGCTCTCTTCGACCAACACCTTGCCTTCCTCATGCTTTACTCACTTCACTTGATCCAAGTCGTGTTCCTTTCTCTCTCTCGCTTTCGCGAGCCTATACAACTTTTTATCCCTACCTTTGTCCCCTAGCAATATACAAGCATTTGAAAGTTGTTGTCTTATTTGTCGTAACTACTAACTTCTCTTCTGTCTTTATTGTCTTATACATCTCCTCAAGGTTCCACTTCTCTTCCACGTCCATGCACTCCAACAAATTTGTATATGCAACCTTCTTTGCTTCCACTTTTCCTTGGACATACTATCCGTTCCCCCATCAATATCCTTGATGACCATCAAAATTACCCCTCGATACCCTTAGCACCTCTATAGTTACTTCCCTAATTCAACTATCTTACTTATCCCACATGTTGTTCACCTCACCTCTATATTTAGATATTCTATGTTTATATCCTGATTAATGTCATGTGTGCTTTGTCCGTATTCAGAACTATTCACTCCATAGTTAGGAGCTACTAAAAATTATATATTGAGATATGCCTTCATTTTCTAGAGCTGAGTTGGCAAAGATAATTTGCTAAATAGTTACAATTTCTGCATATATATGATTAATTTATATGTGTTTTGTGTTTGGTTGTGACATAATTGATTGAATGATTCAGGATAAAATTTGTGTAATTATGAGATTTCGTTTTGAAAATACATCTAATATGAGAATGTGCGCAAACATTTTTTTGAAACTCACCCTTCAATATAACTTCTCTGTTAATGAAGAAGGCTTTAGTTTGATTTATTTTTGTAGTTAAAAAAATTTATAATGCCTAGTACAAACATTTATATGTACTGATTTTTTAATGTAAAAGACAGCATTTTCTTACTTCAATTCAGATTACAATACTTTGTTCACTACTAGATAGTACACATCTATATGAAAAATGACAATAACCGAAAAATTGCATATGAATTATGAATGATAAATATAACTTTCATACTAAAAACTTGCACTTCAAGTAACATTTTATTCAAATTATGATGCCCTCATTATGTAATCACCCTCCAGGTCATTTCTATGTTTATGCATTCTGTTCATTGTTTAGAGCGTTCTTGTAGCGACCTCAAGTCATTTATGACTTGCAGGGACTTACAGTTTGGACACATGGTCGTTCGTTTGGTTTTTATGTGAGTATTCATGTTTTTGAGCTTTTGAACCTTGAATGATAATTTTTAATCAAATGTTGAAGAAGATGAACTCAGAATCTAATTTTGTCGATCCCATCAGCTCTAGAAGGGTCATTTTAGGCTAGTAACAAGGTTGGCATGACTCCCGAGGCTTTCAGTTTAAGTCTATTCGATTAGGCATTTTAATTTTCAAGTTAAAGCATAAGTTTAACTTTAGTCAACATTTTGAGTAAACGAGCTCGGATAAGAATTATGTCATCGTTGTTAGTGTCATGACCCAAAATATACCCTAGGCGTAACATGGCGTATAGGACCCCGGGAGGCCCTACACAAGCCACGTAGCATACATCATAGAAGATAATAGAATTTAAAGAATTCAAAAGAAAGCATTTCATATTCCAAAGAGTTTGACAAAGCGGAAATCTAACATAAGTCTCAATAGGCCATTTAATACATCATAAAAAAAGTGATTGGGACGTAACCCATACATCATATACAAAGTATAAAAATGGTAATGACATAAATTGATAAAGGTATCTCGATCCTCGGATCGTGAGGACTTACCAATCTTTAAAGTCTATAGAACCAACTAGCCACGAGTATGGGAGGTAGGAGCATCGGACCCTACATTCATGAGATAATGTAGGCACAAGTATGCGTTAGTACACGGAATGTACTAAGTATGAGGCAATATGCTTAAACATAGGCATGATATCATGAATGACTTAAAATGAGTAGGCATGGTCATATAGATACTTTTAAAAGCTTAAAAGAAGAAATGAAATGAGGGTCTGAAACATGGTCAAATATATCAACATAAAGAACATAAGAAAAGCTTTGAACAAAATTAATCATTTTGTGGGATATTAGCTTTAACCGACAATAAGACCATGAGAGCTGTATAATAGAATCTGGTATATCCCTCATATCGAAAGAAGGGGAAACTACTTACCAAGGTAGAATCAGTACATATCATCATTTGCTAAAGTGGATCCACTAGCTAGGTCATTTCAGACAATCCGACGGGGGCACGTAGTTTGAGACTAGAGATTGCTACTAGAGACTACCTTATTTAAGACTTCACCTCAAAGCCCTCTCGGGTGCTAAGTCTAAGTCCCAGCGGAATAGAGGAAAGTCAAATGTCAATTTAACATAGGGAATGGTAATGATCAATACCAATCCACACATTTCAAGATCGAAACATAAAATAGCTCCTTGAACATAATTCAACATAGATGAAAAAGCCTTTTAGCAATGTGAATTTATTTGTGAGAAATACCTTTCACAGTCATGATCATCATTGTAAGTGAGAAATCCTTTCACAATAGCATTGATACTTTCCTTTCAAAGCATTCCCAAATTATTTGTAATCATTTCATAATAAAAGCATGCACATCTTCATCATTTCATAATTCATGGATTTATGGGTTTATCATAGGATTATAGTTGGAAACCATAATTTAGGCATGGGTCAATGCAATTTCAACTAAATATAATGGATTAACATCAATTCATGCATTAGAAGACTTAATTAACCATAATCAATCATAATTAAATGAAACCACATCTATTGAATTGAAACCCTAATTTGATCAATTGAAAATTGAACTAGGAAATTGATATCTTTGGGAACCCCATGGAGTAAAGGACTCCATGGGTGAATACACACATACCTTGATTCTATAAGCCCAAAAAGAATGGAGGATTGGAGACTTGAATGGAACCCTAGCTCTAGCTCTTCTTCTTCTCCCTTAGGTTGAGAGAATTCTGAGAGTGAATTTGGTCAAGTCTAGGAAATTTAGGAGAATGAGTTGAAAATGGGAAATTTGGGGCTTAAAACCATTATATAGGGCTCTGGGTAGAAGGAAAAATGACATAGTATTGGATTCGAATAATTAAGAAAAGACCCAAAAGCCTCTTAAAAATAACTGCCGGACTCGACCTATGGTGTAGACCTATGATTCGTAGGTCATTCTATGGACCGTACTGGTCAATCGTATAAAGATTAAAAACCCTTTTTGCTTGGCTAACTTTTGACAGACACCATCTACTGTTCATAGGTTGTCTTACGGCCCGTATATACCGACCGTATAACCTAACTTTACGCCTTCAAATTTCTCTATGTCTAGAAGTGACCTACGAGACCAATCTACGAGTTGTACATAGGGTGACGGGCTGTCTTGGTGAATCGTAAAAAGGATACTGAGACTTGTTTTAAAAAATGTATTTTCCCCCTTTCCTACGATTGCTATCTACGACCTGTAGGAGCTTCTACGGTATGTAGGTGGGAACCGTAGACACAGTGTGCAACCAAAAAACTTTTTTCCTTTCTTTTCCAAATTCCAAGGTGTTATAGATAACTCTGAAATATTGATTTTGGTCTCGAAAGACCCTTTGTTCAAATCCCGAGGCTTCCAGGCTAATTTCAAGCCCTATATGGATTTTTGCTTAAAATGGAGTTTGAGGGTGGGACCCAATTTTTGCTAAGATGACCATGTATGAGAATTTTAATTGTTTCGTTGAGTTCAGAATATCAAATTTTGTAGGTTGCATATCTCATTTTTGTGAACGGGGTTGTGAACGAATTCGAAACACCTCATCGGAGAATTTCAACTAGCTAATAAATAGCTGAAATGCTCGCGTTTGCCGGCTCTTGGGCCGCATTCATGGAGGAATTGATTTGGATCTCTTGACAGAGTCAATTCTAAAAATTCCAGTGCAGGTCCCACAATTCTCATTTGACTCTAAAATTGATCCGTTTCCATTTTGTATGTTTTTGGTGTCTAAACGATGTATAGGGTGATTTACCTTGAATCAAATATGTTGAATTCAAGTTTAGGATATAAATTTTTTTATTACAAAGTATTTTTTTTCCTTTAATGAACCTTATGTGAAGAAAATTCAAACTAATCTGAGTTTCAATAATAATACTGAGCATCAAATAAGAAACTAAAAGAATATATAGAACATCTAGAGTCGCCACATTTTATAAAAAAAATTAGAGTTATGAAATTTGTAGGATTAGAAAAAAATCACTTGAAAGAGCTTGACAACTCAAATTCCCTGAAACTTTTCAGACAAATATAAAGAAAGTCACAGACTCACATGAGATGCCATTTCCAGAATATTTACAATTTATTGCTTAATATTAGGTAAATCAATATAATATGTTAGGTTTGATAGCTATAATTAATAGTACTAATATATATATATATATATATATATAGTTTTATCCTTCTTTAATTAATTTAATCAAATTCTTAGCCAAATTTTAATTTACGACTACTTTATGTTGGGAAAGACAAGCACAAACAAAGGTGCACGATAGGGCGATAGCGGAAGGACACCCATGTCTAATCCTTCTCTGCTATTTGAACCAAGAGGAGACAAACAAATGCAAGTTCAAACACTCATTGGGGTAGTGTTGGTGTTTTTTAAAAAAAGGGGCAGCAAAAAGAAGAAATTGAAATATCTCTCAATGGATTGAAATGACTTTCAATAGCTTTCACTAATTTTATTAAGCATTGGGTGCTTTAATAGCTAACATAAAATACATAATCTGCATCATTTAATATTCAAAAAACCTGAAATATCTCAACAACTAAAACAACCTAACTAAAATTCAAATTTCAAATTTATTTTAAACTAGATAACTTATTTTGCTAAAAACTACTGCAGTAACTTAAAGCAAATTTTAACACTCCTCCTTTGCTTTTGATACTGCAATTTTAAAAACTTCTCATCCTCAATTTTTTCTCTAGCAATTGATGCTGAATTTCTCTTGATTATATTTGAACTTGCATATTTTTTTTACATTGACAATATTTTTGTTTTACTTCTTTTGATTTTGATCTTCAAAAACACCTTCCATGACATTGTATTGTGTAGAAGTTCTTTAGAAAGTTGTTTTATTTGGGCAATTGTAGGATTATAATTCATTGAGGCTAATGTGTATAATTAAAGGATGTGATATATTTTGGGTGGTTAGCCTAACTATGTACTGATCGCTCGAGAATACACATAAAAGTTTTTTTTAAATTTTTTTAATTGAAACTGTGTTTCATACATACATACATATATACATGTGTGCAACGATACATACATGATTTTAATTACAAAAAAGCAAAAAGGCGAGCGACAGGGCAAGGCCGACCATAACTCACCTTGTTATGCCCCATTTAATGTTTCTTCCTACTTTTGCCATTTTCCATCGCTCTCTTCTTAAAATTTCTTTTGCTTTTCCCCCTTTCACTATACGATGTTCTCATAATTTGAAGACTTAATGATTAAAATGATTTTCTTTTCAACATATGAATGTACATAGTAAACATACAATTTGAATAAAAATTTATTAAATATTAAAAAAATAATAAAATCAAATCATTATTTGATAAAAAATTGAAACACTTATTCTTGTTAGTGATGGTGGAGATAGTTCAGAGTTGTGGTGGTGATGGTAATAGTTATTGTTAGTTGCTAGTACTGATGGTGGTGATAGTTGTGACAGTAGAGGTTGTTGGTGTTATGGGAACCGTCATATTGGTGACAATTGGTAGTGGTGTTGGTTGCTAGAATGGTGAAGTCAGTTGATATTGGTGGTGTTGATGGTGGTTACTGAAGAATGTGTGGTGGTTGATAATGGGTTTGTGGTAGTTGGTGGTGGTGCTAATTATGATAATGAAGGTTGTTGGTCAATTTTTGCATGTTCCTAAGGATGAGAGGTCAAAGTTGGATGTTAAAACTAGGAAATGTATCTTTGTTGGTTATGGTCAAGGATGAATTTGGTTATCATTTCTGTGATCCAGTTGAGAAGAAACTTGTTAGAAGCCATAATGTTATTTTCTTCAAAGACCAAATAACTGAAGAGCTTGACAAAATTGAGAAATTAATTCTCAGAGCAGTGAGATCTTAGTTGATGTTGATCTAGTACCTTTGACTATCGCAACTAAAGAAAATCTTCAAAATAATGAAAGTCAAGTTGATAATGAATATGATGATCATATCAGAGTGACCAGTATGATGTTAATGCTCCATTCCAAAATGATGTAGTTGGTCAACAACCAACTATTATTGATGCTTCAGAGAGTTCTCTCAGAAGATCTACTAGAGAGAAAATATATTCATCTCGTTATTCACCCAATGCGTATGTACTCTTGACTATAAGTCAGCAGAGCTTCAAGAAGACTTCTTCAGACCATTGTGTTTTTGTGCGAAAATTCTCTAATAATGACTTTATCATCATTTTGCTCTACTGTTGTTGGTGCCTCAATTATTGCAGTGTTGTCGCAAGTGGCATTACTAGACCTAACTTCAAGGTAGAAAATACTGGCAGTTGAGCTGTACAATTTGAGGAACACACCAACGTTGGCTTGATTTATTTTGCAGATAATTTCCAGTTTTATTTTATTTAATTTTTTTGAAAGTTTGTTAGCTATCTTTAAGTTAAGTTCCTTTATTCTAGTTAGCAGTAGACTTGTTTAGCAATTGTTTTTAGCAACACTCTGTTACTGACTTCATCTATTTAAGTAAGATTTCTTGATCAATATAATTACAATTTTTCAAGTCAAATTTACTTGTCTCTTCCATAATATTTACATGGTATCAAAGCTTTACAATTCTTAAGGGACTTATGAGAATTTGTGAGTTATATTGAATGACTAAAACCCAAACATAAGCTACACTATTCCATAAAACCAGCTTGAAGAATTATGGAAGGTGAGGCTATTTTTTTCTTGAATTGCTCTGCCAATTTTTGATGGAGAAAACTATCTGGTTTGAGCTGTTAGGATGGAAGCCTACATGGATGCATGTGATCTTTGGGAGGCAGTAGAGGAGTATTATGAAGTTCCTCCTTCACTAGGCAATCCTACAATGGCTCGAATGAGAAGTCACAAAGAGAAGAAGATGAGGAAGTCGAAGGAGAAGGCGTGCCTCTGTGTTGCGGTATCTCTTACTATTCTTTCTAGAATCTTGACTCTTAGTTTGGCTAAGGCAATATGGGACTTTTTGAAAAAGAATGTTATGGAGATGAAATAATTCGAGGCATGAATGTCTTAAACCTGGTGAGGAAATTTGAAATACAAAAAATGAAGGAATATAAGGCTATTATAGAGTAGTTAGATAAACTTATCAGTCTGGCAAATAAGATAAAGTTATTTGGTGCCGACCTTTTTGATACAAGGATTGTGCATAAAATCCTTGTTACTTTACTTGAAAAGTCTAAAGCAACAATTGCTTCCCTAGAAAATATAAAAGATCTATCAAACATTACGTTGGCGGAACTTTTAAACTCCTTGCAAGTACGGGAACAATGAAGAATGATGAGGAATGAGGCAGCTATTGAATGAGCTTTGCAAGCAAGACATCAATTCAATTTTGGAGGAAAAGGCAAGAAGCAGTAGTCCAAGAAAAGCTACGCTACATCAACAGAAATTGCTGCAGCTGATATCACTTCAAAGAATGATAATAAAGGTAGAAAATATCCACCATGTCAGTATTGTGGGAAGAGAAATCATCCACACTTTAAGTGTTGGAAAAAACCTGATATGAGATGCATGAAGTGTTATAAACTTGGCCATGCTGAGATTATTTGCAAAGAGAAAGGACCACAACATATAAATGAAGCACAAATTGCAGATCAATAAGAAGAAGAACAATTGTTTTTGGCTACTTGTTTTGCAAGTAAAAGTTCAAGTTACAAATTGCATGACTCATAACAACGATATTTTCAGAGAGTTAAATAGATCTGCTATCTCTAAAGTCAGAATTGGTAAAGATGATTATCTTCCTGCCAAAGGGAATGGCACGGTAGCTATTCAAAGCTACTCAGGCACAAAATTCATTTTAGATATACTCTTTGCTCCTGAACTTGATCAAAATCTATTGATCGTAGGAAAACTTTTGGAGAATGGTTTCAAGCTTAATTTTGAGGAAAAGAAGTGTGTGATATTTGACCCAAAAGGTAAAGAAATTTATCAAGTTAAAATGAGAGGAAACAATTTTTCCTTTGATCCAATGGAGGAAAAGATGGCTGCCTATCGAAGCCAAGACATGACAGTATATGTATGGCACAAGAGACTTAGAATATTTCCATCATAGGGAACTCTTGTACAATCTAAAGAAAGATATGGTTCAAGGAATACCATCAATGGAGGAAGAATACTCAAGCTGTAGGACATGACAATCGGGAAAGCAAAGTAGAATGCCTTTTCCAAATGCAACCGTAATAGCATCAGTGAAGCTTCAATTAGTCCATACTGATATGTGTGGACCACGCAAGATTGCTTCACTTAACAGAAGTAAATGCTTTATATTATTCATTGATGATATGGAAAAAATGTGTTGGATTTACTTTCTTAGGTTCAAATCTGAAGTATGCAAGATGCAAATGCTTAAATCAGATAATGGTACTGATTACACATATGATCGATTTGAAAAGTTTTTTCAAAATGTAGGAATTGAGCAGCAACTCACTACCCCATATACTCCGCAACAGAATGGTATGAGATAAAGAAAGAATTGGATGATAATGGAGATGTTGAGGTGTTTTTTATATGAAAAAGGCCTATCGAAGAATTTATGGGTGGAGGCAACTACTGTTGTTTTTTAGCTGAACAAGTTGCCTACTGTCACAACCTAAAGTACCCCCTAGACGTGACATGGCGTACAAGACCTCGAAAGATCTCGTGCAAGCTACTTAGCATGCGTCATACAAGATAATAACAATTTAAGAGTTCAAACGACAATTCAGTATCACAAGAGTTTACAAACCATAGAGGAAGCCTACATATACTCCTAAAGCCATCTATCAAAAGAATAGAAAGAACGTTGGGACGTAACCCAATACAAGTCCAAAGGTTAAAAATACATAAAAGAATAACACGGCAATGTCCTCGAACATATGAGGACTCACCAAGTATTCAAGGCTCTTCTACTACAAGCTCTAGCCATGAGTGGATGGGGAGGAGTCGTCACACCCTAAATCAATAAATAAATGTTTGCAAGAGTATACGTTAGTACAAACATAAACAAAGTATGATAACTATGCATAAAAGCACTTAGTCATGCATAAAAGCATTTAGTCATGCAAAAAGGGAACATTTACATGGCATGCAAAGTAAAAGAGAGGTTAGAAACATAAGTCATAAGATCATGGTCATTGCAAGCTAAACATGCTTAAAACACTTGTGAGACACCTTGAAAGTCACTTTAGTTCATTATTCTAGGAGATTACCTTTAACCAATTTAAGACCATGTGAGCTATTAACATGGAATCCAGTGTCTACCCCACACCAAAAAGATGTGTCCTTACACGCCAAGGTAAGAACCATAGTCTTCTAACTTAAGTGGATCCACTAGCTAATGTCTAGTTAGACAACCTATGCTGGCACATAGTTTATGGGACATGGGTAATCGCCACTTGTCCATTCGGTGCTAAGCATAATTCCCATGGACTAGTCATAAATCATAATTCATCTTATCTTTAATAGACATGGGTAATCGCCTCTTGTCTATCGTTACGGAACATGGGTAATCGCCTCTTGTCCCTTTCAGTAGAATAGCTCCTTAACTTTGCTTCAAGTTTAGTTGAGAAAACCTTTCAACCATTTATGAATCCTTTATGTGAGAATAGTCCTTTCACAAAACATGTTTTGAGTAGTATGTGAGAAATCCTTTTACAACTCAACAACAATCAACATTTATGCTTCACTCTCAAAGCAAATCTTAAATCATCATATATTTCATAATTGAACATCCATGTTTTCATAAAACTCGTCTTTTGCTCATTCATAACTTCATCATGAAATTCATAGTTTAGAAGGCATAAATCATGCATGGACTCATGTATCCTTATCTCAAAATCATTCAATTTCCCCAATTCATCTTTCATAGTTCAAAACCTCATAAAATGATCATAATCTATAAATCATGGAATTCACATGGGTTCGTGGGGAATCAACTTGAAACATGCAATTTAATTCAATTCATGCATAGAAAGCCATAATTAAATCAATTTGATCATAATTTGAAAGAACCCACATGATTGAAGAAAACCCTAAATTCAATTGAAAATTCTTACTTTGAAAATTGGGGAATTTGGGAACCCTATGGAGGAAAGGACTCCATAGGTGAAAGCTATCATACCTCAATGCCAAAAGCTTTAAATCAATGGAGGATTAGGGGACTTGACCTTCAAACCCTAGCTTTCTTCTTCTTTTGTACTTCTAGAGAGAGAATTATTTGGAGAGGTTTTGAGGGAAATTGAAAAGTGATTAAGAAGGGTAGAATTTAGGCTTAAATGACTTATATAGTGCCTAGGATTAAATGGTAACCGACTATGATTAGGCATTAAACATTTAGAGAAAAGACCAAACAGACCCTAAAAATCACTGCCGACCCTCCACCAACGACCAGACCTACGGCTTGTGGGTCCACCAACGAGACATGCATCATGGTCGTAGGTCCCACTGTTGGACCTTAAAAATTGTTCCAATTTCTTGACTCACCTACGGTCACACCTAAGGTTCGTACATAGAAGGATGACTTGTCCTGTTGAATCCTATATCAACTACTGAAACTTAACATTCGAAAAACTTTGGGCAGTGCCACCTAGGATTTCCACCTACGGTCCGTAGGTCATACCACGAACCGTCGCTGGTCTCGTTTGTACTGCTAAAAAAAATTATTCCCTTTTCGAATACGAGGTGTTACATTATCTCCTCCTTGGGAACATTCGTTCTCAAATGAGCATCAAGACATCTTAAAGAGGGCGAAAACAAGATCTATCAACCCAACAAGAATGCAATCACATAAATGCGCATATCCGAGGAGGAAACATCAACTCCAAGCTAAAGCATGTTCAAATAATCATTTCATAAAGTCTATATGCAGCACATACTCATATGCACATAATCATTGATAAATCAATCAAGTTAACTTAATTTTCTCAAAATTTAAGCTTTTCATGAACATGCATAAATGAGGAATCATGGGAATATCTAAGACACATGAGATCAAACGAGGAAACCATGAGGAACAAAATACCTCAAGTTAGAGTAGGAGTGGAGGGAAAGAGATAAGGATATCGGGACATCATATCGGACTCGGGCTCTCAAGTAGCACCCTCAACTAATTGATTCCTCAAAAGAACCTTCACGGAAGAAATTTCTTTATTCCTCAACCTTCGAACTTACCGGTCTAAAATCTTAACCGGAACTTCTTCATAAGAAAGGCTATCCTTTATACTAAGATTCTCTAATGGTACTATGGATGTCGGATCTCCAATGCATTTCTTCAACAAGGAGACATGGAAAATCGGATGCACCGATGCTAAGTCGTTTGGTAAGTCAAGTTCATAAGCAACCTTACCAATGCGCCTCAAAATCTAATATGGGCCCACATAACAGGGACTAAGCTTCCCTTTCTTCTCAAACCTCATTACACCCTTCATGGGTGAAATTTTCAAGTAGACCCAATCATCAACATCAAATTCTAAATCTCTCCTCCTAACATCGGTATAAGACTTTTGTCGACTTTGAGCCATTTTCAACCTTTCTATAATAAGCCAAACTTTCTCCATAGCCTCATGTATCAATTCAGGACCTATCAAAGCAACTTTACCAACTTCAAACCAACCTACAGGAGATCTACACCTCCTACCATACAGAGCCTCAAATGGAGCCATACCAATACTCGAATAATAGCTATTATTATAGGCAAACTCAATCAAAGGCAAATGATCATCCCAATTAAACTTATAATCAATCACTCAAGCTCTCATAATATCTTCCAAAGTTTGAATAGTTCTTTCCACTTGCCCATCGGTTTGAGGATGAAAGGCCATACTAAGCTTAACACGAGTACCAAACCCCTTTTGGAATGATTTCCAAAATGGAGATGTGAATTGAGTACCACAATCGGAGATAATGGATAGAGGCACTCCATGAAGCCTCACCATTTCTCTCAAGTATAACTTGGTATAATCCTCCGCCGATAATAATCCAAATCGAACCATGTTGCCGCCGGGTGCACGGTAAACCAATAAAGTCCATATTCAAATCTTCCCACTTCCAGGTAGGAATACTAATATCTTGGGACAAACCTCCCAGCTTTTGATGTTCAACTTTCACTTGTTGATAATAAGGACACTTAGCCAGAAATTCCGTAATATCCTTCTTCATCCCATTCCACCAATAGATGTCCCACAAATCACTGTACATCTTGGTGGCTCCCGGGTGAGTGGAATATCGAGAACTATGGGCCTCTGATAGAATCTGCTCCCTCAAACTATTAACATCAGGAACACACAAACGACCCTGATAACGAAGCACACCATCTTCCCCTTGGGAGAAAGCCTCAACGGACTTCTTGAGCACCGCTTCTTTCAACTTCATCAAAATTTGATCAAGACCTTGCTTTGCTTTCACATCCGACACGAAGGACGATTTCGATCCATTACGAGCAACCGTCCCTCCTTTAGTGGAATCAATCAGCTGAACACCTAATCGGGCCAATCTACGAACATCTCAAATAAATTCCTTCTTACCATCCTCAATGTGAGCAACACTACCCATTGACACTTGACTAAGAGCATCCACCACCATATTGGCCTTGTCGGGGTGATAGAGGACACTCATGTCATAGTCCTTTATTAACTCAAGCCACCTCCTTTGGCGAAGATTTAGATCCTTTTTCTTGAACACGTATTGCAAACTCTTATGGTCGGTGAAGACATCAACATGAACACCATACAAGTAATGCCTCCAAATCTTTAGAGCAAAGACAACCGCCGCTAGTTCTAAGTCTTGAGTGGGATAGTTCTTTTCATGAATCTTAAGTTGCCTTGAAGCGTAAGCAATGACTTTCCCATTTTGCATAAGGACACACCCTAGTCCAATCCTTGAAGCATCACAAGAAACAACAAACCCATTGGACCCTTCCGGTAAGGTCAACACCAGAGCTGAGGTAAGTTTTCTTTCAATTCTTGAAAACTCTTCTCACATGCTTCGGACCATGTGAACTTAACATTCTTTTGACTCAAAGCCGTCAATGGGAAAGCAATCGAAGAAAATTCTTCAACAAACGTCCTATAATAACCAGTCAAATCCAAGAAGCTTCGAATATCCGAAGGTGATAGAGGTCTAGGCCAATTCTTAACCGCATCCGTCTTCTTAGGATCTACCTCAATACCTTTAACGGAAACAATGTGACCAAGAAAAGCCATGGATCTTAGCAAAAAGTCACACTTATCAAACTTTGCAAAGAGTTGTTGGTCATTGAGGACTTACAACACAATCCTCAAATGATCGGTATGCTCATCCTCACTTCTTGAGTAAATCAAAATATCATCAATGAACACAATCACGAACATATAAATGCATTGTCTAAACAATCTATTTATCAAATCTATAAATGCAGCCGAAGCATTTTCAACCCAAACAACATTACCAAGAACTCGTAGTGACCATACCTAGTCCCAAAAGTCGTCATAGGGATGTCATCTTCCTTCACCCTCAATTGGTGATAGATAGCCCGACCGTATGTCAATTTTGGCGAAATAGCTTGCTCCTTGAAGTTGATCAAGAAAATCATCTATCCTTGGAAGAGGATACTTATTATTAATGGTGACTTTATTGATTTGCCGATAATCAATGCACATTCGAAGTGAACCATCCTTCTTTCGAACAAACAAAACTGGAGCACCTCATGGAGAGATACTCGATCGGATGAAACCCTTAACCAACAAATCTTTCAATCGCTCCTTCAACTCCATAAGTTCTGCCGGAGCCATTCGATAAGGAGGAATAGAGATAGGTTGCATATCGAGGAGAACGTCAATACCAAAGTCTATTTCCCTTTTGGGAGGAACACCGGGTAGATCATCGGGAAACACATCCGGAAACTCATTAACAAAGAGTAGGGGTTTCAGAATCCACATCCCTCACCCTAAAAGATGGTATATGCAACCCTTAGAAATCATCCTTCTAGCTTTAAGACAAGAAACAAACTGACCCTTAGGTATAGAGTTTCCCCCTTTCCATTCTAGGATACGCTCATTTGGAAATTGAAAGTTAACCACTCGGGTCCTACAATCAATAGAAGCATAATAAGAATGCAACCAATCTATCCCAAGGATAATATCAAAATCTTACATATCAAGCTCTACAAGATCAACATGTGTGACTTTATGGAATAAGTAAATGGGGCAATTTCTATAGACTCTCTTAGCCACAATAGATTCCCCAAAAGGAGTAAATACAGAAAAAGGATCTAACAACACATCCGAAAGAACATCAAATCTCATACACACATATGGCGTCACAAAATAAGGTAGCACCTGGATCAATTAAAGCATAAACATCAGAGTGAAAGACTTTCAACACACCGGTAACCACATCGGGAGAACGCTCTTGCTCACGACGAGTTTGGAGTACATAGAATCGGTTTTGCTTTTGACTCCCATTTGAACCCGTAGGATGTAGAGGTTGAGCCCATCGACGATTGTCTCCTTCATTCTTAGCCACTAAGGGGCAATCCCTTATCTTGTGGTCCATCTTACCACAACTAAAGCACGCATTAGAACTGGCTACACATTTGCCCTCATGATTTTTCCCACATGTAGCCGTCGGAAATCCACCACCACTACCTCCTTGAGGCTTAGGGTTAGACACCGTATCCTCATTGAACTTAGGAGGAGCATTGGTAGAACCTTGATCGGAAAACCCTTGTCGGATTCAAGAAAGGCTATGTCCATCGGACCTTGAATGTCAGAAGTTTCCATCACCTGTCTTAGCCCTCTTCGCCTCCCTAGATTTCTCCTCTTCTATTTGTTGGGCATGGACCATGAGACGAGAAATGTCCATATCATTAATAAACATGGTGGTACGACATTCCTTGACCACCATTTCGAACATCCCCAAAACGAACTTACTCATCCTTGTACTAGGATTGGCAACCATAGTAGGAGCATATAGAGACAATTGTGTGAACTTCAAAGCATGCTCCTTCACACTCATGCTTCCTTGACGAAGATTGTTGAATTCAAGCATCCTTGCCTCTCTAACCTCAAGGGGAAAGAGCCTATCAAGGAAAGAAACCTTGAACTTTTCCCAATCAAGAAGACCTGCGTCATCCGCCCTCTCACTCTTCCATTGCTCAAACCACACTTCAGCCACACCCTTAAGTTGATAAGCGGCCAACTCAGCCTTTTTCTCCGGTGTAAGTGCTCGAGTTCATCAATCTTCATCACGGAAGGATGAGTGTGAAAGGGAGGCAAGGGTGCTCGAGTTCATCAATCTTCATCACGGAAGGATGAGTGTGAAAGAGTATGCTTTGATGTTCACACAATTATCTCTATATGCTCCTACTATGGTTGCCAATCCTAGGGCAAGGATGAGTAAGTTTGTTTCAGGAGTGTCCGAAATGGTGATCAAGGAATGTCGTACCGCCATTCTTATCAATGACATGCATATTTCTCGTCTCATGGTACATGCCAACAAATTGAAGAGCAGAAACTTACGGAAAGGTATAGGGAGACAAAGAGGGCTAAGACCGGCGATGATAATTTTTCACATTTGAGGTCCGATGGACATGGGCGCTCTAAGTTTCATCAACAATTTTCTGGTCAAGTTTCCTATAATTCTCCTCCTAAGTTCAAAAAAGATAGGGTGCCTAACCTTAAGCCTCAATGAAGAAATGGTGGTTGATTCTCATTGGCTACTTGGTCTAAGTGTGGGAAGAAACATGAGGGCAAATGCCTAGCTAGTACGGATGGTTTCTTCGATTGTTGTAAGAGCGGCCATAAGATAAGGGATTGTCCATCTCCCGCGGCTAAGGGAACAGAAGGTAAGCAAGCCCCACCTAGTGGTTCGATTTCAAATTCTCCCAAGCAAAATCGATTCTATGCACTTCAAGCTCGTCATGAGCAAGAAGGTTCTCCCATATGGTTACCGGTAAGTTGAAAGTCTTTCACTTTGATGTTTATGCTTTTCTTGATCTTGGTGCTACCTTGTGTTTTGTGATGCCATATGTGGTTATGAGGTTTCATGTTCTTCCGGATGATTTGTTAGATCTCTTGTGTGTCTCTACTCCTATTGGTGAATCTACTGTGGCTAAGAGAGTCGATAGAAATTGTCCCGTCTCCTTAACCCATAGAGTCACTCATGTTCATCTTGTAGAGCTTGATATGTTTGATTTTGATGTTATTCTTGGGATGGACTGATTGCATTCTTGTTATGCCTCTATTGATTGGAGGACCCGAGTGGTCAAGTTTCAATTCCCAAATGAGCCTATCCTTGAGAGGAAAGGAAAAAATTATATGCCTAAGGGTCAGTTTGTTTCTTGTCTTAAAGCTAGAAAGATGATATCTAAGGGTTGCATATACCATCTTGTTAGGGTGAGGGATATGGATTCCAAAACCCCTACTTTTGAGTCGGTCCTCATTGTAAATGAGTTTCCAGAAGTGTTTCCCTATGATCTACTCGGTGTTCCTCCTGAAAGGGAAATAGACCTCAGTATTGACCGTCTCCCCGATACGCAACCTATCTCTATTCCTCCTTATCGAATGGCTCCGGTAGAGCTTAAGGAGTTAACGGAGAAATTGAAAGATTTGTTAGATAAGGGTTTCATCCGACCAAGTATCACTCCATGGGGTGCTCCAGTATTGTTTGTTCGAAAGAAGGATGGTTCACTTTGTATGTGCATTGACTACCGTCAACTGAACAAGGTTACCATTAAGAATAAGTATCCTCTTCCAAGAATAGATGACTTGTTTGATCAACTTCAAGTAGCGAGTTATTTCTCCAAGATTGACCTTTGGTCAGGCTATTACCAATTAAGGGTGAAGGAAAATGACATCCCTAAGATGGCTTTCCGGATTAGATATGGCCATTATTAATTTCTAGTTATATCGTTTGGGTTGACGAATGCTCCAGCAGCGTTTATGGATTTTATGAATAGGGTGTTTAGACAATATCTTGATATGTTTGTGATTATGTTCATAGATGATATTTTGATTTACTCAAGGAATGAGGATGAGCATGCCTATCATTTGAGGATTGTGTTGCAAGTCCTCAAGGAACAACAACTCTTTATGAAGTTTAGTAAATGCGAGTTTTGGCTAAGGTCTATGGATTTTCTTGGTCACATTGTCTTCGGTAAGGGTATTGAGGTAGATCGTTAGAAGACGGATGCGGTTAAGAATTGGCCTAGACTTCTATCACCTTCGGATATTAGAAGTTTTTTGGGTTTGGCTGGTTACTATAGGAGGTTTGTTGAAGGGTTTTCTTCAATTGCTTCTCCATTGATGGCTTTGACTCAAAACAAGGCTAAGTTCACATGGTCCGAAGCGTGTGAGAAGAGTTTTCAAGAGTTGAAAGATAAACTTACCTCGGCTCCGATATTGACTTTATCGGAAGGGTCTGATGGGTTTGTGGTTTATTGTGAAGCTTCAAGGATTGGGTTAGGGTGTGTTCTTATGCAAAATGGAAAGGTCATTACTTATTCTTCAAGGCAACTCAAGATATATGAAAAGAACTATCCTACTCATGACTTAGATTTAGCGGCGGTTGTGTTTGCCTTAAAGATTTGGAGGTATTATTTGTATGGTGTGCATGTGGATGTTTTTACTAACCATAGGAGTTTGAAATATGTGTTCAAGTAAAAAGATCTAAATCTTCGCCAAAGGAGGTGGCTTGAGTTGTTAAAAAACTATGACATGAGTGTCCACTATCACCCCGGAAAGGCGAACGTGGTGGCAGATGGTCTTAGTCGGTTTTCTATGAGTAGTGTTGCTCATGTTGAGAATGGTAAGAAAGAGTTGGTTCATTATGTTCATAGATTGGCCCAATTGGGTGTTCGGTTAATTGATTCTAGTGAGGGTGGTGTAATGATTCACAATGGTTCAGAATCATTTTTTGTGTGTGGTATAAAGACGAAGCAAGATCTTGATCCTAATTTGGTTGAGTTAAAGGAAGCAGTGCTCAAGAAGTCCATTGAGGCTTTCTCCCAAGGGAGAGATGCTGTGTTTTGATATCAAGGTCGTTTATGTGTTCTCGATGTAGATGACCTAAGAGAGCAAATTTTGTTGGAAGCCCATAGTTCTAGATATTCCATTTACCCGAGAGCTACGAAGATGTACCATAATTTGCTGGAGGTCCATTGGTGGAATGGGATGAAGAAGGATATTGCGGAATTTGTGGCTAAGTGTCCTAATTGTCAACAAGTGAAAGTTGAGCATCAAAAGCTGGGAGGTTTTTCCCAAGATATAAGGATTCCTACTTAGAAGTGGGAAGATTTGAATATGGACTTCAATGTTGGTTTACCACGCACCCGGCAGCAATATGATTCTATTTGGGTTATTGTGGATCGTTTGACGAAATCAGCCCATTTCATTCCCATCAAGGTTTCTTATTCGGCGAAGGATTATTCTAAGTTGTACTTGAGAGAAATGGTTAGGTTGCATAGAGTGCCTTTATCCATTATCTCCAATCGAGGTACACAATTTACTTCTGAATATTTGAAGTCTTTCAAAAAAGGTCTTGGTACTTGTGTTAAGCTTAGCACGGTCTGTTATCCTCAAATCGATGGGCAATCGGAATGCACTATCAAAACTTTAGAAGATATGTTGAGAGCTTGTGTGATTGACTTCAAGGGTAATTGGGATGATCATTTGCCTTTGATTTAATTTGCTTATAATAATAGCTACCATTCTAGTATTGGCATGGCTCCATTTGAGGCTCTCTATGGTTGGAGGTGTAGATCTCCTATAGGCTGGTTTGAAGTTGGTGAAGTTGCTTTGATAAGTCTCGAGTTGGTACATGACGCTATGGAGAAAGTTTGGCTCATTAGAGAAAGGTTAAAAATGGCTCTAAGTCGACAAAATTCCTATGCCGATATTAGGAGGAGTGATTTAGAATTTGATGTTGATAATTGGGTTTACTTGAAAATTTCACCCATGAAGGGTGTAATGAGATTTGGAAAGAGAGGGAAGCTTAGTCCCCATTATGTGGGCCCCTATCAAATTTTGAGACGTGTTGGTTAGGTTGCTTATGAACTCGATTTGCCTAATGATTTGGCATCAGTGCATCTGGTTTTCCATGTCTCACTGTTGAAGAAGTGTGTTGGTGATCCGACATCTGTAGTGCCATTAGAGAGTCTTGGCATAAAGGACAGCCTTTCCTATGAAGAAGTTTCGATTGAGATTTTAGACCGGCAAGTCCGAAAGTTAAGAAATAAGGAAGTTGCTTCCGTGAAGGTTCTTTGGAGGAATCAATTATTTGAGGTTTCTACTTGGGAGGCCGAGGCTGATATGATGTCCCGATATCCTCATCTCTTTCCCTCCGATCCTACTCCAGCTTGAGGTATTTAGTTTCTCATGGTTTCCTCTTTTTGTCTCATGTGTCTTAGATATTTCCATGATTCCTCATTTATGCATGTTCATGAAGTGTCTAAATCTTTAGAAAATGAGTTGACTTGGTTGATTTCTCTATGATTATGTGCATTTGAGTATGAGTTGCATATGGCCTTCATGAAATGATATTTTGAACATGCTTTAGCTTGGAGTTGATGTTTCCTCCTCGGATGTGTGCTATCATGTGATTGCATGCATGTTGGGCTATTAGATTAAATTCCTATCCTTCCTATGATGTCTTGAATTCCATTCGAGGATGAATGTTCCCAAGGGGGAGATATTGTAACACCTCAGATTTTGAAAGAAGAAAATGTTGCAAGTTCTGGTGCCAGGGACGACGAAGGCCACCTACAGACCATAGATGGACTGAGGAACCATAGGTGGGAACCGTAGTTGGGTATTGAAATTCTTCAAAATGTAAGGCATCAGTATCTCTCTACGGCTGGCCAGGACGGTCCGTCATTTAATATACGGACCATAAGTAGGCCTCGTAGGTGAGACCTAGACTTAGTGAAATCTTCAGGGCCTAAAGTCAGACCTATGGTGGCCATGTACGGACCATAGATTGAACCACGGACCGTACATGGTGACCCGTCATTGGGGGTTCCTAATCAAGACTTTCTGAATCTATCTACGGAGGAACATGACAGTCTGTAGGTTGACTTACGGGCCATAGGTCCAACCATAGATAGGGTTCGACAATTAATTTTAAAGGGCTTTTTGGCCTTTTTCCTAGATGTTTAATCCCTAATCTAAGTCGGTTACCCTTTAATCCTAGGCACTATATAAATCTTTTAAGCTTAATTCTACCCATTCCTAATCATTCCCAAAACTCTCCTCTCCCAAATATTTCTCTCTCTAGAAAGCTTGAAGAAGAAGAAGCAAGAGCTAGGGTTTTCAAGATTCAAGCCTCCTAATCCTTCATTGATTTCAAGATTTTGGCATTGAGCTATGATAATCTTCATATATGGAGCCCATTCCTCCATAGAGTCCCTAAAGTTCTTAATTTTTAAGTATCAAATTCCCAATTTGATTTAAGGGTTTTCTTATATGATGTGGGTTTTTCAATGATGATCAAATTACTTTCAATTATTGTTTTCTAAGTGTGAATTGAGTTGAATTACCTGTTTTACGATGAATTCCCATGAGCCCATATGAATTCCCCTAATTTTGAGATTTATGCATTGATGATGGGTTGAATTATGAAAATGATGAATTATTGAAGTTTATATCAACTCATGCATGTTTTAATTATTTCTAAAGCTTTGATTCATGATGAATTGATGAATGATCAAAAGATGGGTTTTGTGAAAGTATGCATGTGCAATTATTAAATTTATGATGATTTATGGATTGCTTTGAGATTGAAGCATGAATGCTGTTGTTAAGTTGTGAAAGGGTTTCTCACTGATTACTCACAAACTATGAAAGCGAAATGTTTTCTCACATAAATGGATTCATAACTTGGTGAAAGGTCTTTCTCAAGTAAAGTTGAATCAAAATGTTAAGGAGCTATTCTAAATGATGTAAGCTTGGATTGGTAACTCTAGTTGTACCTTTTCATGGATAATAAGATGCATTATGACATATGACTAATTCAGTGGGATTTATGCTTATCCCCGAGAGGATATTGAGATGGAAAATCTCCCGTTAGTAGAGACTGGGTTTCTAGAAGCAATCTCTTCGTCCCTAAATATGTGCCACCATAGGATTATGGTATTTGATAGACATTAGCTAATGGATCGACTTAAGCAAGATGTTTAAGTTTCCTACCTTGGCAAGTAGGATGGCCCTATCAGTGTAGGGTTAGACACCGGATTCCATGTTGTTAGCTCACATGGTCTTATATGTCGGTTAAGGCTACTTCCCACAATAATTAATTAAGTTGCTTTCAAGGTATTTTCTCAAGTAAAGTAAAGATGTTTATCTTGCATTGATCCCGATTTATAGCTTATGATTTTCAACCCTTTTCTCATGGTTTAGCTTGATCATTGCATGATTATGAAAATCTCCCTTTTTAGCATGTTTAAATGTTTTTATGCGTAGTTATCATACTTGGTACATTTTTGTACTAACGCATACTCTTGCCTACACTTTCTTATAAGTGTAGGGTCCAGCGCATCCCCATCTTCTCGTGCCTTGTTGTGATATTAAAGACTTTGAAGAAATTGGTGAGTCCTCATATGTTCAAGGACGTGGCCATATTTACTTTTATGTCATTTACCTTCTTTTAAAGACTTTGTATGGGTTACGTCCCAACGTTCTATCATTTTCTATGTTAGATGGCTTTGGAGACTATATATAGACTTCCGCTATTGCTTAAGCTCTTTTGGTAATCAATTGTCTTTTGAACTCTTGAACTGCTATTATCTTGTATGATGTATGCTAAGTTGCTTGTATGAGGCCTTTCGGGGTCTTGTACACCATGTCACGTCTAGGGGTACCTTGGGTCGTGACAGCTTATGAGACTTCCTAGGACCTTTCTAAAACCTTGTGCTCTGAGTACCATATTTGTCACGACCTAAAATACCCCCTAGACGTGAAAAGGCGTACAAGACCCCAAAAGACCTCGTACAAGCCACTTAGCATGCATCATATAAGATAATAGCAATTTAAGAATTTAAAAGAAAATTCATTATCACAAGAGTTTACAAAGCATAGCGGAAGCCTACATATTGTCTCAAAGTCATCTCTCAAAAAAATAGAAAGAACGTTTGGACGTAACCCAATACAAGTCCAAAGGTAAAAAAAATATAAAAGAATAATAAGGCAATGTCCTCGAACATATGAAGACTCACCATGTCTTCAAGGCTCTTCTACTACAAGCTCTAGCCATGAGTGGATGGGAGGATTCGTCACTCCCTACATCAATAAATCAATATAGGCAACAGTATGCGTTAGTACAAACATGTACCAAGTATGATAACTATGCATAAAATCATTTAGTCATGCAAAAAGGGAACATTTACAAGACATGCAAAGACCAAGCTTAAACATGAGATAAAAGAGGTTAGAAACAGAAGTCATAAGATCACGGTCAATGTAAGCTAAACATGCTTAAAAGACTTGTGAGACACCTTGAAAGTCACTTTAGTTCATTATTGTGAGAGATTACCTTTAGCCGACATATAAGACCATGTGAGCTATTAACATGAAATCCGGTGTCTGCCCCACACCTAAAAGAGGTGTCCTTACTTTCCAAGGTAAGAACCATACACCTAAAAGAGGTGTCATTACTTTCCAAGGTAAGAACCATAGTCTTCTAGCTTAAGTGGATCCACTAGCTAATGTCTATTTAGACAACCTATGGTGGCACATAGTTTATGGGACATGGGTAATCGCCACTTGTCCACACGGTGGTAAGCATAATTCCCATGGACTAGTCATAAATCATAATTCATCTTATCTTTAGTAGACATGGATAATCGCCTCTTGTCTATCGTTAGGGAACATGGGTAATCGCCTCTTGTCCCTTTCAGTAGAATAGCTCCTTAACTTTGCTTCAAGTTTAGTTGAGAAAATCTTTCAACCCTGTATGAATGCTTTATGTGAGAATAGTCCTTTCACAAAACATGTTTTGAGTAGTATGTGAGAAATCATTTTACAACTCAACAACAATCAACATTTATGCTTCACTCTCAAAGCAAATCTTAAATCATCATATATTTCATAATTGAACATCCATGTTTTCATAAAACCCATCTTTTGATCATTCATAACTTCATCATGAAATTCATAGTTTAGAAGGCATAAATCATGCATGGACTCATGTATCCTTATCTCAAAATCATTCAATTTCCCCAATTCATCTTTCATAGTTCAAAACCTCATAAAATGATCATAATCTATAAATCATGGAATTCACATGGGTTCATGGGGAATCAACTTAAAACATGCAATTTAATTCAATTCATGCATAGAAAGCCATAATTAAATAAATTTGATCATAATTTGAAAGAACCCACATGATTGAAGAAAACCCTAAATTCAATTGAGAATTCTTACTTTGAAAATTGGGGAATTTGGGAACCCTATGGAGGAAAGGACTCCATAGGTGAAAGCTATCATACCTCAATGCCAAAAGCTTTAAATCAATGGTGGATTAGGAGACTTGACCTTCAAACCCTAGCTTTTTTCTTCCTCTTTACTTCTAGAGAGAGAATTATTTGGAGAGGTTTTGAGGGAAATGGAAAAGTGCTTAGGAAGGGTAGAATTTAGGCTTAAATGACTTATATAGTGCCTAGGATTAGAGGGCAACCTACTTTGATTAGGCATTAAACATTTAGGGAAAAGACCGTAAAAAAACACTGCCGATCCTACACCAATTACCAGACCTACAGCTCGTGGGTCCACTAACGAGTCATGTATCATGGTCGTAGGTCCCACTGTTGGACCTTAAAAATTGCTCAAATTTCTAGACTCACCTACGATCACACCTATGGTTCGTACATAGAATGACGACTCCTTCTGTTGAACCGTATATCGACTACTGAAACTTAACATTTGGAAAACTATGGAAAGTGCAACCCACGATTTCCACCTATGGTCCATAGGTCAGACCACGGACCGTCGGTGGTCTCGTTGGTACTGATCCCAAAAAAAATTATTTCCTTTTTGAATCCGAGGTGTTACACCTACAAAAGATGTGGAGGGAAAGACACATTTTGAGGCATGGCACGGGCATAAGCCTTCCTTAAAAAACATTAAAGTCATCGGTTGTTTGTGTTTCTCTCATATTCCATAGGTTAAGAGGGACAAGTTACACAAGAAAAGCTGAACCTTGAGTCTTTATTAGGTACAGTACAATCTATAAAACTTAAAAATCATCAGTTGTTTGTGTTTATCTCATATTCCATAGGTTAAGAGGGAAAAGTTAGACAAGAAAAGCTGAACCTGAAGTCTTTATTGGTTCAGTACAATCTGTAAAACTTACAAAATATTTCAGCCTCAAACTGGAAAAGTTATGGTAAGTGGAGATGTATTCTTTATGGGGAATGAGCAATGGGACTGGAAGGAAGTTAACTAGTAGTACATTATAAGCAATCTACAAGACTATGATGAGAACATTGATGATAAACCTTTTAGAGGAAAAAGGTTGATCTCTGACATATACCACAGATGCAATGTGGCCAGATTAGAGCCTTGTAGATTTCTTTATTTTTTAAGCGTTGTAGATTTGAAGAAGTTTTTTCAGATCCCAAGCGGTAAGTTGCAATGGAGGAGGAGCTTGCAATGATCGAGAAGAACAAGACCTGGCAGCTTGTGGAAAAGCCTCAAGATAAGAAGATCATTGGCGTGAATTGGGTTTACTGCACAAAATTGAATATTGATGGTTCTGTAAACAAGCTAAAGGCAAGACTTGTTGTAAAAGGATATTCACAAATTTATGGAGTTGATTATTCAGAAACATTTGCTCCAGTTGCTCAACTTGATACTATAAGACTATTTATAGTTGTTGCTTCTCAAAAAGGTTGGAAAATCTTTGAATTAAATGTGAAGTTAGGTTTTTAAAATGGTTTTCTACATGAGAAAATTTATGTGAAGCAACCTCAAGGTTTTTCTGTAAATGGAATAGAAGATAAAGTTTATCTATTGAACTAAACCCTTTATGGTTTAAAACAGGCTGCCAAGGGCTTGGTACAGTATAGTTGATGAGCATTTACTAGGTTTAGGTTTAAGAAAACCCTATGTGAATCAACTCTGTTTATTAAAAAAAAGATTCTGATATTGTGGTTCTATCACTTTATATTAATGATCATCTTGTAACATGGAACAACCTTGAATTGATAGAGGAATTCAAGAAAGAAATGAAGAAAGCATTAGAGATGACAAACTTGGGAGATATGTCTTATTTTCTTGGAATGTAGATTCATCAAACTCAAAATGAAGTTTGTGTGCCTAAAGAAGTATGCAATGGAGATAATGAAAGTTAAAAATGGAAGACTACAAACCCATGAACACTCCAACGAATTAGAAAGAGAAGTGGATTAAAGATGATGGAAGTAACAAGGTTGATAAGGCAAGTTATAAAAGTGTGATCGGATTTCTCATGTATCTCTTAGACACAAGACAAGACATTTTTCAAGTTGTAAGTTTCTTGTCCAGATTTCCGAATTGTGCAGGTAAAATGCACATGAAATCTGCCAAAATAGCAAAATAGTAATAAGGTATGTCAAAGGAACTTTGGACTATGGTGTTAAGTTTTGTAAAATTCAGAATTTCAAATTGCAAGGTTATTCTGATAATGATTGGGGAGGGTCGGTTGGTGACATAAAAAGCACTTCATGTTATTGTTTTAGCCTTGGTTCAGGATGTTTTTCATGGTGCTCCAAGACGCAAGATATCGTGGTACATTCAGTGCGGAAGCTGAATTTATAGCTGCAGCAGTTGTAAATCAAGCTCTTTGGCTAAGGAAAATCTTGATAGATCTTGAATTCGAACAACAAGAAAGTACAAAAGTGTTTGTGGATAATCAAGCAGCCATAGCTATTTCTCATCATCCTATTTTTATGGGAAAACCAAGCATTTTAATATCCAATTATACTTTATTAGGAGTGAAAGAAGCAGGAGAGGTGAAACTGGTGTATTGCAGGTCAGAATATCAAATTGCTGATCTATTTACAAAGTCGTTTCATGTTAAGAGATCTAAATTTCTCATAAGGAAACTTGGAGTCTGCAATTCTTGAAGCAGGAGGAGTTTTGTTGTTGCCTCAATTATTGTAGTGTCGTTGCAAGTGAGGTTACTGGACCTAAATTCAAGGTAAGAAATACTGACAGTTGGGCTGTACAATTTGAGAACACACCAACATTGACCTGATTTGTTTTGCAGATAGTTTCTATTTTAGTTTTATTTCTTCTGGAAAGTTTGTTAGCTATCTTTAAGTTAAGTTCCTTTATTCTAGTTAGTAGTAGACTTGTTTAGCATTTTTTAGTAACATTCAGTTATTGACTTCATCTATTTAAGTAAGCTTTTTTTAATAATATAATTAGTACTTTTCAAGTTAAATTTACTTACCTTTGTTTCCATAATTTCTACATTTACGCTGATGATATGCTTGTTGTTGGCCATTATTCTTGCAGGATTAAAAGGTTGAAGCAAGATTTGAATAAGTCTTTATCTATGATAGACTTGCGAAAAGCAAGGTAGATTCTTGACATGCAGATTGTTTGTGATAGAGAGACCAAGGAGTTGTGGTTATCATAAGAAAAGAACGTTTAGAAAGTACGTCGTAGGTTCAATTAAGTTTGTCAGTATACCTTTGTCTATGCACTTCAAATTGAGCACGAATCATTATCCTTCCAATGATGGTGAGAAGGAAGATATGAAAAAAGCTCCTTATGATTCAGCCGTTGGTAGGTTGATGTATGCAATGGTGTGAACAAGACCAAATAGTGCTCATGTTTTTGGTGTTGTTAGTTGTTTTCTTTCTAATTAAAGAAGAGAGCATTTGAATGTTGTGTAGTGGATGATGAGATATCTTAGCGGCTCTTCTAATCTGAGCTTGTGTTTTTGGGACATGAAAGCCTATTTTTGGTGGTTACATTGATTCAGATATGGCCAGTGATGTTGATACTCGTAAGTCTACTTCAGGCTACTTAACTACCTTTGTAAGGAGGAGATGTGTCTTGGTAATCTAGGTTGCAAAAATGTGTTGCTCTATCTACTGCAAAAGCTGAGCTTATTGTTGCTGTTGAAGCTTGTAAAAAGTTGCTCTTGATGAATAGATTTCTAGGGGAACTTGGTTGTGCTCAAGAGAGGTATGTGCTTTATTGCGAAAGTCAAAGTGTTATTCACCTTGTCAATAATTCTACATTTCATGGTCAGTCTAAGCACATTGATGTGATATACCATTGGATTCGGGATGTGTTGGATTCTAAGTTGCTTGAACTTGAGAAGATTCATGCGAATGATAACGGTTTTAATATTATGACTTAATCTTTGCCAAGAGGAATGTTTGAAGAATTTTGCATGATCTTCAGGATGAAGGTCTCCTCCACATAGTCAAGAAGGGGAGAACTGTTGGGTTTTGGGTCTTTTTCCCTTTCTATGTGGATAAATAAAATTTCTATATGAACCAGTGCACTTTTTCCCATATGACCAATAATTATGGTGCATATGTGAAACCATATTTAGGTTTTATTTTGTTGATTCACAAGAGAGAGATCAACAGCCAAATTAGAGAGAAAGTGAGAAAAAGAATGCAGATTTTTACACTCCATTTTCAGCCCTAGCAGCCATTTTGAAATCGTTATCCCGCTTCGTTCCTTGTCTGATTGAGCTAATTTTTTGACAGGCTATTACTTTCAACTTAATCTTTGATTGGGAACTGACAGAGGTTGATTCTGAGTCCTGTACCTCCAAATTTTAGCTCTTGAAAAGTAACTGCATTTTTGGTAGTTTTACTCATTTTACTTCTCTAGTTTTTGGTGCTATCTTGTAGTTGTTGTTACTCATTGTTTGACAATTCTTTGGACGCTATTTTGAAGAACACATTTGTAACTCTTGTTGATTAAAATGGAGCTTTGGTCGTGTGGTTTTTACTCTTCATTCCAAAGAGGTTTTTAATGTAAATTTGGTGTTAATGTTGATTGATTTATTTTGCTTTGTCTTGTTCATTTTGGATGAAATGCTTGCTGCCTTTTGAAATTTGTTTTAAGTTACTGCAGTAGTTTTTCGTAAAATAAGTTTTTTAGTTTAAAATAAATTTGAAATTTGAATTTTAGTTAAGTTGCTTTAGTTGTTGAGGCATTTTAGGTTTTTTGAATTTTAAATTATGCAGATTATGTATTTTATATTTGCTATTTGATGTCCATTTAGTAGCATCACAAGTTGTGCTTTCCATGTTGAAAAATTGAGAGTACCTTGTAATTTAATAGGTAACTGAGCAATAGGGTTAAATTGTACCACATGAGTGGTGGCAGAAACTACAGAACTACTGGCAGCAGTAGCATCAATGACTGGAGTCATAGGTGAGAAAGCTTAAGAAGAATGAAATGGATCTAACTCGGTAGAGTTGAGCTTATGGGTGTTCTGATACCATATAATGATTAAGATGAGAAGGTCAAAAGATGATTTTATTAAGTCTGGCAGCAAGCTATTATATACATAATCTTCAACCAAACGGATGCTAAAGTGCAGGCCACCACATACACATGATCTACAACTAACTAATGCTAGATAATAGGAACTATAACTACTCCTAAACGTGCTCCACACAGTAGGAGACGTATTCAAACTATTAACAAGAGGTAAATAAAATAAATAATACGAGTTGCAGCAACCTAGTTAATGTAACTAACAGATATAGTTAATATTATATAGATTCTAATTGTATAAACTACGTACCTCCAATGTATGTATTGTAACCTATTCATCAGTTGCTGGATTGGCTTTGCTGTATAGAACATGAACTGTAGTTATGTTCAGCGGCATTCACATTCCAACTCCACCACGAATCCTCATTTGTATGTCTAGTTATCTGAACGTGCGACATTGTGAAATGTTTTTTTTTAATTTTAATAAATGAAATGTTGGGGGTGGGGTTACAGGTAGTTTAGTTGTTGTATCAATTAAAAAATGGAATGTTAATTGTATTTTACACAAAATTAAGGTCCTTTTCAGCAGAGTCAACACACTAATACTCTCATTAACACACCCAAGACTTAGTGCAAAGATACAAGAGGAGAAAGCTAGGGTTTTCAAGCGTCTTCTTCTAGTTCATCAAAGTTTCTCCAAGAACATTATTCTTCCAGGTATGTAAAGTTATTCATAGTGTTGGACTAAGTTTGTCCCCACACCCTACATCTAAAATTCAGTCAGTAAAGAGATAAATCTAGGGTTCTATCCAATGTTCTATGAATTCTGAATTCGATTTGTGTTTCTTATTCTAAGTTCTGATTTCATAACTTTTGAGACTATGATATTTTATGTGTTTCGATTCTTGAGTTGTTGTTCATGTTTATATTAGCACATGAACCCTAGTTAATAAGATTTTTTTTCAAAGCTTTTGTTCGATTATTTTCATTCATTAATTTTTGAATTTAAAGTGAGTCCAAGTATTTTTTTTTTTAAATCATCATTTGAGAAGATTTTAAGGGAACATAGATGATCCCAAATGTATTATTTTTCATTGAGAAAGAAAGTACTATATCAAGAAAAGCATAAATAGTTTTTAGAAGCATTTCAGTGAGTTAAAGAAAAGATCAGTTATCCCATAAAGAGGGCTTTTTGAGTATTAACTCAGCCTAGTGAGTATTATTATTATATGAGCATTAATGCATATATTTTTGGAGTAGTATTGAGCACCGATTTGGGTAATAGTTCAAATAACTCAAAACCCATGACCTACGCCACCAGCGTAGATTGGATCGTACCGAACTACAGATGACTCCTCATCTGCCTCAAGAAGGCTTATTAGAGTAATCCATAAGTTAAAATTGTGTTCTATAGTTTTGCAAGGTATAGGGCGGCTCTAGCAACATGGGTAAGACTATGTATCACCACGAGGCTCATGGTGGTGGTTCTCCATTCGGGAAACTCCCCAGTAAAGTAAAGTAAATATCTATATTTCAATATTGGCTAATATTGCATCTTTTATTGTAAAGCTTAAATGATTTTTACATTATGTTTATGCATTACTTCAATTGAGTTTTTTTGAGTCGTTCAATTCATTTATTTGTTTCATTCAGCCTTATTACATTCCGTACATTCTATGTCCTGATGCCATTCGACCACTATCATTTCATGATGCATATACATGTATTCAGGATCATCAACAGGCACTTTGTTGTGATCATATGATCCACTCATCAGCTTTTGGTGAGGACTCCTTTCTTTCGGAGGACTCCAATTTTATTTCATAGTAGTAATAGTATTTTTAGGTATCGTGGGTCTTTTCCTGACACCTATCTTTAGACAGTAGATGCTTCATGGATACGCAGATTTAGAGAGTCTTTCAGTACTGCTTTTCCAGATGCTTTACTAAACTTTAATTATTTTTATTTAGTATTTTCAAACTGATTTGAGTTTTTAGTAATTGATTTAAATGTTTTATTCAGTTTCAATATTATGCTTGTTTGAGTTAGTCTCCTGTTAAGTAGTCAGCTAGGCCAAGGGTTCCCTTGGGGACCAGCAATGGTTTTCGGGTGCTGACCATGTCCAGGGTGTAAGCTCAGGGCATGACACATATGCTTGCCCAAATTTTCCAACCAATCAATGAATTGGTTCTCGTAAGATTACAAACATCTTTCAAGGCTTATAACAGGGTTGAGGGGCATTGTGTTATCATTTTTGTTTCTAGTGACTCCACCTTCTAGAAGCATTTTTATGACTTCACCTCTTTTCTTCCTTTTCCTCATTCTGAACACCAAACTCATCCCCATTTTTGTCATAAAATATTTTTTTTGTTCAGCTCATTTGAGACCCCTTTTATTAAACTATTCATTACACTATTCAACGCGACCAACCATTGCATTATTTATAAGAAAAGACTTTATTTACTTGTCTTTTTTTGATATATGGAGGGGTTTCATCTTTTTGCCACACAGATACAAGGATGAGTTTCAAGACTTTTCCAATTGAATTCTTTCCTCTTTCCTTACCACACCCCCAACTTAGGCTTTTGGCCTGAGTTGACTATTTGTGCAAAAACCAATGCATCAAGAAAATTTTGGGTGAAATATGAAGGTCATGTTTCAATACCAGTTTAGGCTTAGAGGCTCATTTCACTATTAAAGAAAAGTGTTAGGCTCAAATGGTGCAAAACTTAGTACACAATCTCACAAAGTGGTCACAACAAAGGTTTAATTTGCGGGTTCACTCTCAAAAATAGTGTCTAAAGTCATTTCTCGCATTCACAATTATCATTCAATCAGACCAACAAGGCATGTTCTAGGTATCCACAATGTACAAATTTCAAGTATACCTCACCACACATGGAACTCAAACACACTTACTTATCATAGCTCTACAAACCTAGCTTGCGTGCTACGATCATTGCAAGTCTCACAATTTATACTCAACTAATCACAACAAGACGCTAAAAGTTCATGCAATAATTATGCAACTCAAATTTCTCCATTGAACATAAAGAAGCACACTTCTCATCAAAATCCGTATTCAATTCATCGATATTGGCCATAGAGATTGGCACATGGACCTGGTTAGTGGAACCCTCAACATCCTCCTCATTGTCAGCCAATGAGACTTGGATTGAATCAAACTCAAACTGATCCTCCTTGAATGAAGTCTCAACAACTTTCTTCTTGCCTTTCTCACTCACTAGCTCAGATTTGCATTGAGTAGGTTGTGGATATTCATAAATAGTTATCCCTATTTGCCTTTTTCGAGGCAGAGGAGCATCAGGAGAAGCATTCCTTCTTACAGGTACTTTGGGATGAGCCATTCCAGAATTACAAAGCACAAATAACACATAACAGGTGAAGGGTTAGTGAAAAATCAATGAAAACCAAGGCCTAAGTAAAACAGTGTATGAGGCTCGCCGAAGTGGTTCGGTGACTTGCCAAGAAGGATCGATAAGTTGTAGTAACCTTGCAGAAAGTTTCGGAGGTTCCTATAGGCTTTTATGGTAACAATGGCGAGGTAAAAGAACCATCGGTGACTCGCCAAACTCATTCGGTGAGCTAATGAAAGCTCGCTGAAATTATCTTTGTCGACTTTCATATTTGCATACAAAAAGAAGAAGTGGGGAACAAAATGGCAACATGCCAAACACCTTGGCGAGGCCGAATGACCTCACTGAACAGTCACTTAGCAGTCCCCAAACAAAATTTTAAAAAAAAATTCCCAAAATTTCAACAACGATCAATTAACCATAGTTAAGCATTAATGCAACACACCCATGACAATTCATACACCCCGGGTCCTCAAAATTCCCCAAGAATCAAACAAGAAACAACAAATCAACGATTTGCCTGTAAGAATGATGTCACTCAATCTATCATTGGGCCAAATCAAGTTCTTTTATTGAATTTGGGATATTCAAACATCACCCAGTCAACAGGCATGCTAGACCCAATAATATTCATCATTCAACCTTAAAAACCATCACCCAACACCCGCAATAATCGAACCCCAAAATTTCAATTAACCAACTAAGTCATGAATCCAATCTGACTACAACAATCTCAATTCAAAGAATCAATCAACACCAATAGAGGACCACAATTCACATATCATGACCAAAGCATTAAACAAAAAGAACAAAAATTAATCAAGAAAATGAACCTCAACTTAATATACATGAGTAAAAAGTCAAGACACGAGTTGGGCTACAATTGAATTCCAGAAAGGCAATTGAAGCTGCAATAATATGATGAAACTAAAGGAAACAGAACTAAGAGGTGTATAAAAGAATGAGATGAAGAAGAAAGGTTTGAAAAATATGAACGGTTGTAATTTAAATAGTCAAAAGACCCTTGGCCCTTTAACTGGCGAAAGATTCGGTGAAATGCGACTAATGTTGCCGACTAGGTCGGGGATTCTTTGAAGGAGCTATATCTCACCAAAATTGCTAGAGATGACTTGCAGGTTTGGGCTTCAAATCGCTGAGCTAGGTGGGTTTAGCAAAGTAGTTTGATGACTCGCCAACTCAGTGTTTTCTTGAAAAAAATAACTAGGGGTCTGGGCATGTTTTAGGATCAGAAAGGTGAGCTAAGGCGGCTCACCAACTCTATTTGGTCACTCGCCAAGTGCAATTTTTCTTACCCAAATTTTTAGGGTTATCTGCCATTTTCAAAGCCCATAATGTGATCTTCTTGGCCAAGTAGATTAGAGGGTTTGGCAAATCATCGTGGTGTAATCTTTCTCGACTAATTGGACTTTCACTTTGATAATTCACTTTAACCTATACCTTCAACACACATTATTTAAAATGACTAAATGTAAAACTTGGGTTGCCTCCCAAGAAGTGCCTTAATTTACATTGTGACACGACGTGGACATACATTCAAATATCATGTAGATACACCACTTTTATCATTCCCACACAATAATTCTCCCCAAAGTAGAGTTTCAGCCTTTGCCCATTCACCTTAAACCAAGAGTCATCCCCATTGTCAACTTTGATCGCTCCATTTTCAAAAGTACGAGTCACCTTAAAAGGTCTCGACAATTTTGATTTTTGCTTTCCTTAAAAGAGTTTCAGCCTAGAGTTATCGAGCAACAAAAGATCTCGTACTCTAAACTGTCATTCTTATGATCTTGGCGTTATGCCATTTCTTCTTTCGCTCCTTATAGAGGGCAGAACTTTCATATGCTCTCAAACTGAACTCTTCCACTGCATGAAGTTGATCGATAAGCCCCTTTGAAGCAACCTCCCATTTCATGTTCTTTGTTTGCAAGGCCCACAAGGCCTTATGCTCCAATTCCATTGATAAGTGGCATGACTTCCCAAAGACCAGCTGATATGACGACATCCCAATAGGGATCTTGATGCTATACGATAAGACCAAAGAGCATCTCCTAACTTTCTTGACCAATTAGTTCAATTTTCACTAACCATTTTGGCCAAAATTCTCTTAATCTCTCGGTTCGACTCTTCCACTTGACCACTAGTTTATGGGTGTTAAGGTATGGTAATTTTTTCTTTCACCTCATACTTTTTCAATAGTGATGCAAATAGTCAATTGTAAAAATGAGATCCTACATCGCTAATAATTGCACGTGGAGTGCCAAACCTTGTGAAAATGTACCATTTGAGGAATTGGACAACACATCTCCCATAATTTGTAGGTAAGGCCACCATTTTTATACGTAATCCAAAGCAACCAAAATATATTTTTTCCATATGAGTTCACAACTTGACCAATGAAATTGATCCCTCACTTATCGAATAATTACTCATCAAGTATCAGAATGAGGGGCAACTCATGTCTTCGGGAGACACTTCCTTGTTTTAGCATCGAATACATGTTTTGAAGAAAGCATTGGTGTCTTGGTACAAGGAAGGCCAATAATAGCCACTTTGAAGAACTTAAGACATTTTTCAAACTCCACCATGATGCCCACCACCGGTGAGGCATGGCAAGCATCGAGAATAGCATTCACTTCGACCTCTGGAATACATCTCAAGATAATATAATTAGAACACTCTCGGAACAAATACGATTCATCCCAAAATTACTTTTTGACGTCAAAGAGAAATCTCTTTATTTGATACCCTATCAGCCCTTCGAGAATGATACCACACACCAAATAGTTAGCATAGTTTGTATACCATGGTGTGGCTCCATTAGAAATTACCATCACCAACTCATCGGGAAAGGACTCCTCAACATCTTTCTCATCGAAAGTCATCACATTAGATTCAAGATAGGAAATGTGGTCTGCCACTTGATTTTCCCAACTCTTTCGGTCTTTGACCTTAATCTCAAATTTTTGAAGTAGCAGCACCCAATAACTTAGCCTCGGTTTTGCCTCTTTCTTGGCCATTAAGTGGCAAATTGCAGCGTGGTCTATGTAGACAACCGCCTTGGTACCTAGAAGATAGGCTCTAAACTTCTCTAATCCATATACAACTGCCAACAATTCTTGTTTTACTACGGTGTAATTTTTCTGAGTTCCATTCAATGTTTTTCTAGCATATTAAATCGATTGAAACAATTTTCCTTTCCTTTTACCAAGCACCACACCTAGGGCCACACCTCTAGCATAACACATAAGTTCGAAGGAGATACTCCAATCTGGAGCAGCAATGATCAGGGCTGAAATTAGCTTCGCTTTCAGGAAAGACAACTCTTTCAAACAAGCCTCATCAAAACCAAACAAACTATCCTTTTCGAACAATTTGCACAATGAGAAAGCCACTTTGGAGAAGTCTTTGATAAACTGTCAATATAAACCCACATGACCCAAGAAACTTCATACCTCTTTACCAAAATCGAAGGTGGCAACCTTGAAATTACATCAACTTTTGTTTGGTAAACGTGAATCCCTTTAGCTTAGATTTCATGCCCAAGGACTATTCCCTCTTTCATCATTAAATGACACTTTTCCCAATTGAGAACAAGGTTCGTGTAACACCTCGGATGTTTGAAAGTTGATTTGGAAAGAAATGATGCAGAAACTGTACTGGTGCAGGCTTATATGATGCCAAGTACAGACCGTAGGATGGCAGTAGTAGATAAGTCCTGTAAGTTAGGGAAATTTTCAAGTCTCTAATAAGGTTGTACGAACCAATAGGATGGCTCTGTAAGGCTGTACAGGTCATAGTTAGACTCATGGATTTATATTTAGACTTAGTGAGATTTTGGTACCTTGATTCGTACAGGTGATTGTATAGATTGTACAAACTTATACCACCCATAAAGATTGGCTCGTTGTTTGAGGTTCAGTCTTAAGGGTTGAGGGTTGGTGTACGAGAGGGTTTACGGTTCATGGTTGCCTTGATGGGTTGTGGATGGTGGATCATAGTTTGTAATCATAAAAAGTTGTTTCCAGTACTAGGTCTTTAAATGACCAGTACAGTCCGTAGATTTGAGTACAGACCATACATGGTGTCGTAGAGGGTCTTCGGCAGTTTTAGTTCTGGGTTAATTGGGTATTTTCTTGCTCTTTTAATTCTAAAAATACATCGTTTCTAGACTATTTCTAAGCCTAATATCTGATTTTAAACTTCAAGTTATCCTCATTCCCTCTCATTCTCTCAAAACCCCAAAAGCTCTCAAGTCCTCTTCTCCAAGTAATTCTCTTAAGTTGATCTAGGGTTTCTTCAATCTTCAAGTCTCCTTTTGATATTTCAAGCTAGGTTTCATCAAGGTATGTGGGAAGTTCATCAATGGATTCATTTTCATCCATTTAGTCCAAAGAAACCTCAATTTCTCTTGCATGATTCTTACTCAAATTTTAGGGTTTCATGATTATGTTATGGGTTCTATTGATTAATTTATTTTTCATCATGATTGATCTTATTATGTATGATTTGATCATAATTACATCTTTTGAATGATTTCCACATGAACCCATGGTATATGAATATTTTGATTATGAAATTATGCTTTGAGATTATGCATGCATTATGAATTGAAAAGATTATGATTCAAGGATACTTTCGAATAAAGTGTCAGCATGATTTTGTGAAATTAAGTTGCTTCCGATTGAAGTATTCTCATTATAAATATATTATCATAATTTAGATGCCTTTGATTAAGTATTTCTTATGAATTGATTATGTTATGAAATCATCATAATTTAAAGGAGTTATTCTTATGATTATGAGTCTTTATGGTTGAATAGGTATTGCTAGATCTTACCATTTCAAACGCTAAATATTATGAATAATACTTGAATACACAAGTTTCCATAGGGAGTTTAGTTATCACCGAGTCGGACTAGTGGCGTTTGCCCAGGTCCTTGAAATATGTGCCCCCATAGGATTGTCTCGATTGGACATTAGCTAGTGGATCCATCTAAGCTTAAGAATATGGTCCTTACCTTGGCATATAGGACACTCTCTTTTCGGTGTGAGATCAGTACATTGAACTTCATGTTATAGCTTACATGGTTTATGTTGATTAACAGTATCTCCTACAAAAGAATAAGATTTTCTAAATAGCTTATGTTTTATACATATGTCATGACTACTCATTATGATATGATTTTAGAATATTGCATTGACCTTGTTTATGATTTAAGAACTCAGCTTCTTAGATTTCGATATATTTTACTTGGTCATGCATTATCATGTTTTTTATAGTTATCATGTTCATGTTATACTCATGCGTCTTTCCTCATACTAAGTACATTTCGAGTAGTGACACATACATATCTTGTGCCTATATTGTCTTATAATATAAGTTCTAACATTACTCCATCAGGCCGTGGCTAGTCTGGATTGCTCAAATTTGCTTAGCTTTAGTGAGTCCATATGGTTTGAGGGTATGACCACATGTTATGAGCCTTTTATATCTTTCTTATACTTTCACTTTTAGACTATTTCATGAGCTAGGCCTTGTCCTAACCAGACCTATGACTCGTAGAGGCTTCTTATCAGACATAGTATGTTCCCATTTTATGAAGTCTTTATAATCTTATTTTCATATCATTTTGAGATTTATATTCCACTTATCTCTTTATTTCAGTTATGTTGTATCATAGTGTCATGCTTATGTTTGTTTAGGGTCTCTCGAGATTCTATTTGTCATGTTACTTCTAGGGGGTAGTTTGGGTCATGACAATTCGTCTCTACGCACCTTTGCATGACTTTACTCAAATATTCAAGACAATCATCAAAAGAGTCACCAACCACTAAAAAATTGGCCATAAATACCTCTATCGAGTCCTCCCCCATATCAGCAAAGATTGACAATATACACCTTTGAAAGATCCCCGAGGCATTGCATAACACAAACGACATCCTTTTGAATGTGAATGTACTATGCGGACAAGGGAATGTTTTATTTCTTAGTCCTCTAGGGAAATAGAGATCTGATTACACCCTGAGTACCCATATAGAAAGTAGTACCAGCCTAGACCTACAAGCCTATCAAAAATTTGATCCAAGAATGGCATAGGGGAGTGGCCTTTTTAGTCCATGCATTTAGGTTTTGGTAGTCCATGCAAACCTGCTACCCGGTTACCGGTCTCATCACCATTAGTGCATTCTTATCATTGGGGAAAACCGTCATACTCTTCTTCTTTGGCAAATGATGAGTGGAAGATTTGCATTCATTCAAGGTCTATTTCGCTGAATAATTAGTGTCCCCAATACCTAACTTTGTCCTCTTCTAATAGCATATTGATGATTTGCATCTATGAAGGTAATTGGACAAGGCAAGGATCGATGTTTGAAAGAATGGCCAAACGTTTCAATAGGAAATGCAAAATAAACATTGTTGATCACCTAACAAGGAGGGTGAGTCGCCAGAGAAGTCTGAGATCGCCTAACTTGATAGTTCACTGAGTCGGCCTTCAAGGTCGATTGGCAAAGTGAGGAAAGAATGGTGATCCACCAAAGGACACAAGGTCGCCAAGTGAGACTCGAACACCTGAAGGTTGAAGTAGGGAAAAGGTGAACAAAAGTAAGAAAGGTGATTTGTCGAGTGCTTTGGGCAAACTGAGCTAACATCACCTAAAAGGACACGGAACTACTTTTTGGGCAAAATTTTGGGAAAATATAAATAGCCTAGAGAAGAGAGAAAGAAGGGTGGAAAAATTGAGAGAAATATTCTTAATATTCTAGAGAGAGAAACATTTCCACTGAAGAAAAACACATTTATTATTGAAGTTTTTAATTCTGTGTAAGCCAAATTGAAAAATCTTCATTGGATTCGACGTGGGTTTGCTCTTAAATATTAAATTTCATGCCAGCCGTGGCTAATTTCATGCAAGGTATAATCTATTTACACTTTGCAGTGTGTGGCTTAAACCCCAAACTCTTGGTGTGTGATTATGGGGTTGGGTGTTGATTTAATTTTGTGGGTTTGCTGAATTGCTCTATTTTATGGTTGTTGATCACAAATTTGACTTATTACTGAGCGTTTAATTCATGAATTGAGGTGGCCAACTTAAATATAGCTTCGATCTTGTGATAGTGCTCGAAAGGAACCAACGTAAGTGGGTAATATGATCAAAAGTTTTAATTTAAATTACTTGATTGCAGTTCTAAGGTTTTGGGTTATTTTGATTGGCATATAGATGAGATCGAAGGAGATTCTATGCAATGATGCTTTGAGATCGAAAGAAGATTAGTATCAATTATGATGACCTAGCTTATTTTTGAGTTATTAGTTTTAATGAGCAATTCTATTATACCCCAGTGAAATCAACAATCAATCCCCCATATCCCAAGAGTCCTTTAGTTTTGTGAACCATCAATTATTTCCATTTTGATAATTGGGTCTCGAAATTACTACTATTAAAATTTGTGAACTTCTTCACCCATTTGTTTTTATTTCAACTTCAATTGAATTAATTTCTAGTTAATTCTATAATTAGATTCTTAACCACACACCATTCCTTTTGGAATTCGACCCTGACTCTTTGTTGTGTTTTTATTAACAACTACCGCTCACTCTTTTAATTGGTTTGGGAGAGTGATTTGAGCATTATCAAAAATGGCGCCGCTGTCGGGGAATGGCAGATAGGAATTTAGTTTAAGAAGTAACTTGCATATTAATTTGCTTTGTAGTTGAACAGTCTTACGCTTGGAATTCTTTTGGTGATCTCTTGCTAGGTGAAGAAATGAGTACACAGCATGGCAATGATTCTAGTTTCCATGGGAAAGACAGTGATGCTAGAGAAGATGATGAAGTGATTTCTTATACCATCCATGAGGGTGGAGGAATTTGCCTACCACCGGTGCATAAGGAGACTACTTTCGTCACAAAAAAATCAATGTTGTAGCTCATCAAGGCGGAAGGATTATTTGGGGGGCTAGAACATGAAGATCCTAATGAGCATCTCAATAAATTTGAAAATATATTTAGGCCTTTTTAAGCCAAAGGTATCTCACAAGAGCCAATGAGGCTAAGGTTATTCCCTCTCTCCCTAAAGGGGAGGCAACTAGATGGCTGATTGAACTGTCAAGGCGGTCTATTCCTCATGGGAAGGGTTGATTGAAACTTTTCTTGAGAGGTTCTTTCTTCCATCTAGAGTCATGAAGTTAAGAAAGAACATCCAAAATTTCAAAAGAGTGTGTGGGAAACCTGCACATAAAGGGTGGATACGTTTCAAGCGGGTCTTGTCATAATGCCTTAAGCATGGTCTCCCAAATGAGCTATTATTGCAATATTTCTACCATAGTCTTGATGTTCTAAATAAGGGATTGGTTGATCATCTGGTGCAAGGGGGTATTATGAGAAAGCCATTCACTGAGGCGACAAGGTTGATTGATGAAATGACTAAGCTAAATCATGCTTGGTATACGAGTAATGATTATGTATCCCTTCCACATTTGGGGGCACTCAAGGAATAAGAAGGAAGGAACCAAGACATGACAAAAGCATTGCCAAATTGACTGCTAAAATTGAACTTTTATCTGAGCGTGTTATCAGAGGAGGAGCAGAGATTCGATAAATGCAATATCCTAATATGGGTATGAGGATGAGATGTACATGAGAAGTGGAAGATCGGAGGGTTTTCAGCCAAGTTATCAAAAACTTGTCAGAAATCAAGGTTGGAACAAAGGTAATAATGATATGTCTCGTGAAAGGGAATGGGAATAAAATAGAAATGAGAAACCATTCATTTCACAAGAACCAAAGAAAACACAAATTGATGACTTGTTGATAAAAATCCTAAACAAGGTCGAGGGGGCAGCTGTAATTTTGCAAGGGATGAAGAGTGACGTGTCAGCTTTGTCTACTATGGTAATCTCACATGCATCATCCATCAAAACATGTGAAGAGAAGATAAACCAGCTGATCGCTCTTGTGTATCCTAGTTCCTATGATTGTGAAATATCTCATGCAAAGGAAAATTCAGGAAATTCGCTCCAACTTTCAACTGTTGTTACTAGGAGTGGTAAGACATTGCAAGAAGCAACAAGGTCAAAAAACTCAAGTGATAAAGGGGTGATTGCCAATAATGAATCACCTAGGGACATAGAGTAAGTTCAAGTGAAAGAAGCGGAAGGTGAGCCAAAGACAAGTGTGACAAAAAGTGGTGTTTAGGCTTTATCCACGTTACCACAAATCAAGATTACAACCCCCATTCCATCAAAGATTGAAGAATAAAAATGACAATGCAAATTTCCAAAAGTTTGTGGAAATAGTGAAGGCTTTGAAAGTGAATATCCCATTGGTGGATGCCTTGACCAAAGTGCCAGGTTATGCCAAATACATGAAAGAGTTGATGAGTAAAAAAAGGGTGATAGATTGTGAAAAAATTGAACTCCCACAAACATGTGGTTTAATAATGGCGAAGAATAAGTTACTCAAGAGAGATGACCCAGCTTTCACAATTCCATGCACTATTGGTACATGTACCTTTGCAAAAGCTTTATGCGATCTTGGTGCAAACATAAACTTGATTCCATTGATGGTATTTGATAATCTTGGGCTTGAGAAACCAAAGCCAACAAACATGAGACTTCTAATGGCTGATTGTTCAATAAAGAAACCTATGGGTGTGGTTCATGATGTGCTAGTAAAGGTTGACAAATTTATGTTCCCTGCTGATTTCATGCAAGTATCGAAAGTGCAGCCTATTATCGAGAACCTTTGGCTCAAGTGCTACTTAATTATGATAAAGATGAGGTTAGCAAGAATGATGAAATAGTGTCCGCTCTTGTAGGTGTTGGTTCACAATATTTTGTTCAAACTAAACTAGACCTTGATTTGTCTAGTCGAGAAGCATCACTGGCCAAACCATCTAGCATTGAACTGCCGACATTAAAGTTGAAAGAGCTTCCGCCTCATTTTAAATATGTCTTCTTGGGAGCCAATAACACAGTTCCGGTAATTATTTCAAGTGATCTTAAATAATGGCAAGTGGATTTGTTCGTCATAGTGTTGAAGAAGCAGATTAAAGCTTTGGGGTGGTCAATTGCCGATATTGTGGGTATTTCGCCGGGTGTGTGCACTAATAAAATAAATTTGGTGGAAGATTGCAAACCAACCATTGAACACCAATGAAGATTAAATCCTCCAATGCAAGAAGTTGTGAAGAAGGAAATCATTAAATTGTCAGATGTGGGAGTTATCTTTCCAATTGCAGACAACCAATGGGTAAGCTCGGTGCAATGTGTGCCGAAAAAGGGTGGTATCACGATAGTTCCTGATGAAAAATCTGAATTACTTGCCACTTGACCCTTCACCAGGTGGGGGTGTGTGCATGGACTATCAGAAGCTCAATTATTGGACTGATAAAGACCATTGTCCCATGCCTTTTACCGACCAAATGCTTAATAGGCTTGCCGAAAAGGGGTGGTATTGCTTTCTCAACGGATATTCTGTGTATAACCAAATCTCTATTACATAGAAGGATAAAAAACAACATTTACATGTCCTTATTGCACATTCACAATCAAGCGAATGCCCTTTGGGCCTGGCTACCTTCCAACGATGTATGCCCTCAATCTTTGCTGATATGGTAGAGGATTCCATGGAAGTGTTCATGGATGATTTCTTTTTTGTTGGGGATTCTTTTGAAGAATGTTTAAGGCATTTGGAGATGGTGTTAAAAAGGTGTGTGGATTCAAACTTGGTCCTTAACCGGGAGAAGTACAACTTTATGGTGAAAGAGGGAATTGTGCTTGGGCATAAAATATTTGGGGATGGTATAGAGGTTGGTCAAGCTAAAATCCAAGAAATTGAGAAATTACCTCACTCAATATTGATAAAAGGTATGAGGAGTTTTCTTAGTCATGCCAGGTTCTATAGATGGTTCATCAAGGATTTCTCCAAGATTGCTATCCCATTGTGTAGACTCCTTGAGAAAGAAAGTACATTTGTTTCCGATGATTCTTGCATTGTGGCTTTCAAACACTCAAGGAGAAACTTATATTAGCCCCAATAATCATTGCTCCTGATTGGAATCTCCCATTTGAAATGATGTGCGATGCTAGTGGCTTGGCTCTAGAAGCTATTCTTGGGCAACGTAAGACAAGTTCTTTCATCCTGTCTATTATGCTAGAAAGACACTAAATTGTGCTCAGAAAAATTATACCGTAACGGAGCAAGAGTTATTGGTGGTGGTATACACGTTTGAGATGTTTTGTGCATATTTGTTAGATACTAAAGTGGTCGTTCACACAGACCATGCAGCTTTGAGGTACCTAATGGCTAAGAAAGAAGCTAAGCCAAGACTAATTCGATAGGTCTTACTCCTTCAAGAATTTGACTATGAGGTGAAAGATAGGAAGGGGTGTGAAAACCAAGTAGCTAACCATCTTTCAAAGTGGGAGGCAGATGCTAGAATGGTTGAAGAGAAAGACATTGATGATGCTTTTCCGGATGAATTAGTAATGGTTATTTCTACACCCTCTATTCCTTGGTATGCTGATTTTTAAAATTTTATTGTGTGTGGGCTGTTACCTGATGATTTCAATAGCCATTAAAAGAGGAAATTCCTATTTGATGTGAAGAAGTATATATGGGATGAACATTTCCTTTTTAGAGAATGTGCTAATAACATCATTCGGCGATGTGGGACAGAAATGGAAGTAAATGAGATCCTTGAAGCATGTCATGCCTCGCCAATAGGTGGTCATCATAGGAGCAGTCGTATAGCCTCTAAGGTTTTACAATGTGCTCATTATTTGCCTACACTGTTTAGGGATGCTCACGCATTCTGTAAATGTTGTGTCAAATGTCAATTACAGGGGAGTATATCTAGGAGACATTAATTGCCACTTTCACAAATCCTTGAGATTTAATTGTTCGATGTTTGGGGGGTTGATTTTATGGGCCCTTTTCCTATCTCTTTTTGGAATAAATACATCATTGTAGCAGTGGATTATGTCTCCAAGTGGGTGGAAGTGCTTGCCTTACCAAACAATGAAGTACGAAGTGTTACAAAGTTCATCAAAAAGAATGTCTTCACAAGGTTTGGTACCCTAAGGGCCATCATAAGTGATGGAGGGTCACACTTTTGCAACCGTCAGTTTGCGGCCCTCCTTTCAAAATATGGGGTAAAGCACAAAGTGGCAACGCCATACCATCCACAATCGAGCAGACAAGTTGAAGTGTCTAATCGAGAAATAAAGAGCATTTTAGCCAAAATAGTGAATGTCCATTGTACTGACTGGTCTAGCAAGCTTCATGATGCACTTTAGGCCTACCGTAGGACATTCAAGTCATCCATTGGGATGTCTCCCTATAAGTTAGTGTTTGGGAAAGCTTGTCATCTTCTGGTTGAATTGGAACACAAAGCATTATGGGCATTGAAAAATAAAAATATTAATTGGAAGGCAGCCTACAGAGACTTTGTACACCAACTGCTTGAGCGTGATGAATTTTGTTTGGAGGCCTATGAAAGCTCCACACAATACAAGGAGAAAGTTAAAAGGTGGCATGATGCAAAGATACTACCGTGCGAGTTTTGGGTAAGGGAGTTAGTCCTACAGTTCAATTCTAGGTTGAAACTCTTCCCTGGAAAACACAAGTCAAAGTTGACTGGTTCGCAAAAACTAGTGTATGATAATGGTGCAATTGAAATTGAAGATGCAAAAGGGGTGCGATTCACAATCAATGGAAAAAGATTGAAAGCATACTAAGGTCATGACGTGAGGGCTATTGAAGTAGCGTATCTGGATGATGTTTGAAGCATATTTCCACGTCGTGCCGTGACGTTAAATTAGGCACTTCTTGGGAGGCAACCCAAGTGTTAGTTATTTTCAATAACGTGGTGTTCACATGTGTAGGTATTGAATACTAGGCGATGGGACTAACAACTCAGTGATTCACCAAGTATAGTAGGTTAAGATCCAAAGAGCTCACCCTTTGGGAATCTAAACTTTATATGCTTACTATCTATTTCGGTGATGTCCATCACCTACTAAGTGATGCGCCGACATTATTTGGTGACCTAGCTATAGTCTTCCTAGCTGAGCATGAAAAACGGGAATCACATTGGTAATATCGGTGATGCTCATGCCAGAAAAGGCGATGCGCCCATGCATTTTGGGCTATCATAGGATAGACCACAGAAATGAAGGTCATATTGTCCAACACCTACAGCCCTGATAGGCGATCTGAGTCTAAACGGTGACTCGCTGTGATTGCTCAGGGACTGCTCCTACCTTCATCTCTTTATATCATTTATTTGCATTGGGGACACTACACTTTTCTTTTTGATGGAGTGAGGACCTTTCTGCCAATATTTCCCTTTTGTTTGTATATTTTTTATTTTGAGTTTTTAACAAGTTGTAGTATTATTTTCTTTTTGTTTATATTAGAGTGCTCTTTTAGATATAAGTGTCTCTTCATATCTTTTTCATTCTCTCTTGATGATTGCAACTCCCCATGAGTTTTATAATCGCAAAATGTTTGATGTTTTCATTGATTAAAATTTCAGAATCGATTTTGTTCAATATCGATGTGTTAAATAGTACTCATGATGAGCATGATATGAAGTGTTGGTGTTGCGGAAATGAAATCAATATGGTTACATCTTTGAGTGATCTCTTTGAATCTTTTGTTGACTAGCTGCATTTTCATGTGAGCCTTACAATTAACATCACACATATGCTTTTGATCTTTTCGAGATGTGCTAAATGAGTTTATTTTGAAGTGCCATGTGTGGTGAGGTTTTACTTGAAAGCATGCATGTGGAGTCCTAGAATTTTCCTTGTTAGTCCAATTATGTGAATCTTGGTGAATGTGAGAATGATCTTGGGCAAAAATTTAATGAGGGAACGAAATTGTCCATAAACCATTTGTGAATACTTTGTAAGGGTGTGAATCCATTTTTGCACCATTTGAGCCTAATCCATTTGTTGTCAACCAAAAGAAGCCTCTTGGACCAAATTATCCCTACCTTCTCACCAAAAATCCTTTTTTAAGCATTGTGGTGTTTGAATAGCCAAATTATGCCAAAAGACTAAGTTAGGGGTGTGTAAAGGAAGGATTAATGAAAGCCAAGTAAAGGGCAAAGTAAAATGAAATGAGGCTCAACTTTAAAAGTGTTACTAAAAAGAAGGAACCCCTCCTTATAAAAAAATTATTGAATGAAAATGAAAATAAAAAAGAGAAGTGAATGAAATAAAAGGGGATTCCAAATAAATTGAGTCGCAAGTCAAGAGTTTAGTTCTCAATTGAGAAAGAAGAAAAAGAACTTGAGAAGCGGTGATGATGATTGCAACAATGCTTTAAAAAGATAAAGTCACCAACCTAAATTGACCATACCTTAACCCTCATCCCCATTACAAGCCTAAAAGACCAATGAGATCTTGCATGAACTAGGTTATGTGATGATTGGGAAATATGGACAAACCTATGGGACAAAGCTTGCATGTATTTTCTCTTTTGAGAGAGTGAGAGTTGCATTGATTCTTTACACCTTTTGTTGAAATTACTTTGTGAGAGCATGTAATCGTTCTTGATGTGAGGGCACTTGAATGCATTTGTTGAAACATGTTCTTGCATTAGACATGGAGCTAAAGTGAGCTTGAGTCTATGTTAAGACCAACTAGTCATCATTTGAAGCTTTTTGATCATGATTGAGGGTAACATGATATTGAGAGTAGTCTTGCTATGGCGCTTTCATGTTAGGTCTCATTGAGTACTATTGTAGACACCCTTATTGAGCGTGTTGTGTTCTTGATGAGGACAAGCAAAAGTTTAAGTTGGGGGTGTTTATGAGTGGCAAATTTGCATTCATTTAAGGTCCATTTAGCTCAATAATTAGTGTCCCCAATGCCTAACTTTTTCCTCTTCTAATTGAATATTAGTGATTTGTAGCTATGAAGGCAATTGGATAATGAAAGGAATGATGTTTAAAAGAATGGACAAAATTTTCAATAGGAAGTGCACAATAAATATTGTTGATCACCTAACAAGAAGGGCGAGTTGCCAGAGCAGTCAGAGATCACCTAAATTGACAATGCACTGAGTCAGCCTTCAAGGTCAATCAGTGAAGTGAGGAAAGAAGGGAGCTATGCCGAAGGACACTAGGCGGAGTGAATAGATTCCGCCGAATCTGATAGTGTTGATAGACAAAACACTGGCTGAAAGGGCGGTATAATGTGAAGTCAGCGATTCGTCAAAGTTGCAAAAGCAGACTCGAATGGGATCGCCTAGTGAGACTCGAATACCTAAAGCATAAAGTAGGGAAAAGGCGAACCAAAGGAAGAAAGGCGATTTGCCAAATGCATTGGACAAACTGAGCTAGTCGCTGAAAAAGACATGAAACTACTTTTTAGGCAAAATTTTGGAAAACTATAAATAGCCCAGAGGAGAGAGAAAGAAGGGTGGAAAAATTGAGAGAAATATTCTTAACATTCTAGAGAGAGAAACATTTTCCATTAAAGAAGAACACATTTATTGTTGAAGTTTTTAATTTTGTGTAAGTGAAATTGAAAAATTGACATTGGATTCGATGTGGGTTTGCTCTTAAATACTCAATTTCATGCCACCCATGGCTAATTTCATGCAAGGTATAATCTATTTACACTTAGCATTGTGTGGCTAAAACCCTAAACTCTTGGGGTGTGATTATGGGGTTGGGTGTTGATTTAGTTTAGTGAGTTTATTGAATTGCTCTGTTTTATGGCTGTTAATCACAAATTTGACTGATTACCGAGTGTTTGATTCATGAATTGAGGTGGCCAACTTAATGCTAGCTTCGATCTTGTGATGGCGCTCAAAAGAGACCAATGTAAGTGGGTAATCTGATCAATAGCTGTAATTTAAATTTCTTGATTGTAGTTCTAAGGTTTTGGGTTATTTTGAATGGCATATAGATGAGACCAAAATAAGATTCTATGCAAGGAAGCTTTGAGATCGAAAGAAGATTAGCATCAATAAGGATGACCTAGCTTATTTGTGATTCATTAGTTGTAATGAGCAATTCTATTATACCCCAGGTGAAACAACAATTAATCCCCCACATCCCAAGAGTTCTTTAGTTTTGTGAACCATCAATTATTTCCATTTTGATAATAGGGTCTCAGAATTACTTCTAATAAAATTTGTGGACTTCTCCACCCATTTGTTTTTATTTCAACTTCACTTGAATTAATTGCTAGTTAATTCTATAATTAGATTCTTAACCACACACCATTCCTTGTGGAATTCGACTCCGACTCTTTGTTGGGTTCTTATTGACAATGATCGTTCACTCTTTTAATTGGGTTTGGATGATTTGAGCATTATCATCACACAATGCATGGGGCTAACCAACTTGCTATCCGCAATGGGATAAACCACTCTCGCATCGAGCCACTTGATTATTTCCTTCTTTACTACCTCCTGCATGGGAGGGTTCAACCTCTATTGATGTTGAATACTAGGCTTGCATTCTTTTACTAATCGAATCTTATATGAGCATATGTCAGGTGGATTCCAAAAAATATCTACATTTGTCCACCCTCAATGCTTTGATGAACATTTTTAACACCACAATAAATGCATCAACTTGTCCCTCCAATAAATCAGCAGCAACAATCACCGGCAATGTGTTGTTGCCTCCCAAGACTACATAACGATGATGGAAAGGCAAGGCTTTCAACTCTAACCTTGGGTGTTCTTTAATCGATGGCTTGGCTGGAGGACTCTCCCTATTCTTCAAGTAAATGTCAAGTTTCTTGGGGTTAGATAAAAAAGAACCTTACCCTATAAATGCATCCAATACCTCATCGTAATCACAAATTTCTTCCCCATTGTAGTTCAGCAACACACCCTTAAAAGTTTCCTCAATACAAGTAATTTCACCAACACTTGCCACCACCTCATCAATAACATAAACACAAGATACAACATGCATATCACTTATATACTTGGACACATTAAAGTTCACCTCTTTGTTGTTAACTCTAAACTTCAACTCACCACTTTCAACATCCACCAAGGCTCTTCTGATAGCCAAGAAAGACCTACCGAAGATATTCGATATCTCGGCATCAATTTCACAATCCAATACAACAAAATCAGCAGGAAAGATGAACTTATCCACTTTCACCACGATATCATAGAGCACACCTATCGGTTTTTTGGTAGACCGATCATCCATTAAGAGTCGCATCATAGTTGGCTTCGGAGCATCTAACCCAAGATTTTTAAAGATTGTGAATGGCATCAATTCAGTACTTTCTCCTAGATCGCAAAGTACCTTAGTGAGTTGGTACATCCCAATGGTACAAGGTATGGTGAAAGCCCTTGAATCATCTTTCTTAATAACCACATTATTTGACATAATACCGTTGCAAGTATGTGAAACCTCAATGGTCTCCCATTTCGTCCTTCTCTTCTTGGTAACCAACTCTTTCATAAGTTTTGCATACCCCGGCATTTCAAGTAGACAATCGACCAAAAACATATTCACCGACAAACTTCTAAACATGGGCAAGAACTTATGAAATTTCTCATCACCTTCTTTCTTCTTCAGTGATCGATTGGCATTTGCACATTACTCGACACTTTCACCTTACCCGAAAGAGTAGCAAAAACATCCCCCATATTTACACTACACTCACTCTTGGGATTGGCATCCCTAACTTCATTTGCAATAACATTGGGCTCAACATCATGTACTTCAAATGGTAACTTATCATTGTTAGTTACCTTTTTATGCCTTCATTTGCATTCATAGGGTCATTCCCCAACACTTTGCCACTTCGGGTCATAATGGCCATAATTTGAGCAATGTTCTTTGGGTTGGCAACCGTGTTACTACGAAGAACCCCTTAAAGATGAGGGTTTAAATGAGCAAAAATCTGACCCATTTGATCTTCAAGCTATTTTATAGAGACCGAGTGAGAGGCAATGATTTGATTCAATGAAGAAAACTCGTTCTTCATCTCTTTTAGCACCTTGTTAAGGATTCAAGCAAACATGTATTTTGTCTAAAAGCTTTTGGGGTCTGCACTTTGTTCTTTAGGATTTGGTCGGTCATGTAGAGGTACATATCTATCTCTATTACCATCATGTTCTGTCCAATTAGCACCTCTATCACGCCAATCTTTCTCCTGATCTCTCCGACCACCATCTCGGTCCTTGTTCAAACCTTGATTTCCATTCGGCCTTGGATAGCATGGATGAGAACCCCCCATTTGATTACTCAAGAAATGAACTTCTTTATTTTACATAGCTTCAAACCTTTCATCCTTCGGACACATTCTTCTACATGCTCTTACCACATTCACATTCTTAAAACCATTACCCATCACATGTTTTGATAAAAGATCCAGCTGAGTCGTCATCTTTGTCATATTCTCAGCTCTCTCTTGATCCTTTGCTAATTGTTCTTTGGACATAGCTTATGCAAGAGGTGTAACCTGATCCTTCCTTGTGTGCCAAGCTTGGTTTATCTTAGCCATTTCATCAAGCAAAGTGGAAGCCCCTAGAAAAGGTTGTCTCATAATCCCACCGCGAATGAGTTGGTGTGCAGCCCCTTTGTTATCCGAGTCAAGGCTCCTATAGAAAATTTACAAAAGGACTTTTTCCAGCAATCCATGAAAGGACATTGAAACAACTTCTTCTGAAAAAGCAACCATGTTTCATGGAGTGGGTCTCTATTAATACGGTAGTCATTATGGATTTCATCTCGGAGCTTCAACTTCTTGGATGGGGGAAAGAAACTGTCAAGGGATGCCTCGGTTAACTCATCTCATGAAGTAATTGAATCTTTAAGCAACCCCCCAACCATTTAGTAGCATCACCCATCTATGATAACGGGAATAACTTCAACCAAATAGATTCTTGAGTGATGTTCTTGAATATGCATGGGCCACAAACACCGATGAAGTTCTGAAGATGATCATGAGGGCCCTCATGAGCGAGCCCTCCATATAAACCCTTCATCTCAAGCAATTGGAGCATTGTATCTGTGACATGGAAGATAGCATTCCCCACAGTTGGGGGCAATCGAAAAGCACCCGCACGACCAAGATATTCCAATTGGTCTACGTTATCCATATGACCTTCATTGCTAGCAGCATCACTGCCATGGATACTCATGTCATCACCTATCAAGATAAAAACGAAGCAACCAAGGTAAAAGTACTCAACTACAAAAGAATAGTTCACTAAGTTACTTCAATAAAAGAAATCTATGCACCATCCCCAGCAGTGGTGCCATTTAGATAACGCTAAATTATACTTTATATAATTCAACGTATAAGAAGATGTTAGCAATAAAGAACCCTACAAATAGTTGTGGTCATATTCCACAAGTAATGGTGAAGCAAGACTTCAATCACAAAGTAAATCCGTGTACTAATTTTTTGTTAGTTAGTTTAATCGATGTTAACATAAATACAAGTTTTAGAGATTTCAAGCTATCAATAATGAGATTATTTAACGAATTGTTAACACGAATGTAGGAAAAAGTACTTTCACAAATAAGAAAGAAGTCTAGGAGTGTGCTTAATTGAATACTAATTTCGGATGGGGTAGTTATATTGCTACACATAATTGGTTATTAACAAGTAGGCTCAATTAATCAATCACAATATGCATTTATCATTCACCTTTTGTTGTCTCCTAAGAGTTTTGTGAAACCTCAATATGTAGCAAATACAAAGCTAATATAACAGGTTAATTTAGTTCTCTCTTTCAAGAAAACCTAACATATGAACATAATCACATCAATTATCAATTAAATCTTCCATTCTAACGCATCTTTCTCAAGCAAGCATAGAGAACTTCAGCTAGAGTAGAGTTTGCAACCTCAAATCATGAATAAAAACATGAAGAAATAATTAAACCCATTTCAAACCAACAATTAATTGAGTAATCAAAAAGACCCACAAACTAATTAGCAATTCAATCTTCAATTCCAAGTGATCCAATTTAAAACCCCAAATTTTCCAAGTTTTAGCAAGCCCAAAAATCCCAAAAACACTTTAGAATGTTCTAAGTATCAGATGTTCAAAGCAGTGAATAATGGTGTTTCTCTCTCCTAAAACCCCTTTGTACCTTTCCAAAAAGTGGGTAAACGTTGCACTTCAGAACCACTTGGGCGACATTAGGCTGGCTCACTGACTTACTCAGTGAGTCACTGAATGCTCCGCCTTTTTGCCTTTAAGCTTCACTTTTAGGGTTCAAGTGTTAATAACCTTTTACAAGCCCAGTAGAGTGTACCAATCAAGATCAGCAAGTTGTCGTTTCTACGTTCACTCGCTAAGTTGGCTTCCATTTTCAGCAGAATTCTCTGATAATTTTTGCAATCACACTCAAGATCTCTGACAAGGCTGGCGAGTCGCCGTTCATTTCTTTACTTTGCCAATCTGCTTTGAAGTTTTTAACAAAAATTTCGGAAGTATTTGGCAAGTTGTTATTCGTTTGGCGAGTCACGGAATGCACTTGGCGAGCTTCAGCTTCGCCATTTTCTTTATTTTTCTAAGTTTTTTGCTTCTTTTCGCTTTCATTTGTCCTTGCCTTATCCTTAAGCCCTCGTAGCTACAATTGACAAAATAACATCATAAATGGATATAAAAAGGCATCGAGGACACTATTTGGTAAAGTATAAGCTTCAAATTATTCAAAAATCTCAGATTCATCAATTAGAATACCTGCTACCATTGAGTGATGGAGTTCTTTGTAGACCACAGAGATCAGTGTGAATGAGTTGCAACTTCTCGGTAGCTCTCCAAGTGAAACTTTTAAATGGAAGCCTAGTCTGCTTACCAAGCAAGAAAGCCTTACAGCTTGAGAGATGCTCCTCCAAGTTTGGTAGATCATTTACCATTTTACTCATTTGCATAAACAACAAAGCTTTATGATGAAAATGACCAATCTCTTGTGCCACATTTTTGCAACTGTAGGCTGACTTGGAAAAGCTATGCAATTCTTCTTCGATGGATTAACGCTAAAACTTTTTCCCTGCATTTTAATTCTGAATTTTTTCTGACCACTAGGATCTCTGATCAGGCACGCTTTATTTTCAAGTAATAATTTGAATCCATTTTCTAGCAGTTGTCCAACACTTCATAAATTCTAATCAATTTCAGGAACAAATAAAACTTCATAAATAAGTTTGTACCTTTGTAACTCTGAATTGCTATGGTCCCCTTTCCTTTCGCTGGGAGGTATTCTCCATTCCGATCTTGACTCTTGATTTAACTAGTCCATCAAGTTATCTGAAAAGCTTTTCATCACTGGTCATGTGGTTCGTACAACCACTATCAACAAGCAAACTTTCACTTCAATTTTTTCTTGTGAAACAGGTGGCCACAAACAGTTGCTCTTCATCTTGCTAGTCTGCAATTTTTGCATCATTTGGTTGTTGTAATCCCTTATCTTAGTAGATAATCTCAGCATGACCAAGCTTGTGACACTTTCTACATTTCATATCAAGTTTTCTCCAACACTTGAAGTGTGATTGATTTCTCCTCCCACAATTTTGGCAGGGAGGATATTTGCCTTCTCTGTTGTTACTGGTTGTAGCAACACTATTTCATGTTGTTGTAGCTTCGTTGTTTTCATAATTCACTTTCTTTCCTTTTCCTTTATTTCCACTGGCTCTTGAACCAAACTGTAACTTGTATTGCAAGGCTCTCTTAGTGGATCCCTCTTTCCTCATCATTCTTTTTTTTGTGCCTGTGGTGCACTCATTAACTCTTCCAAGCTAAGTTGTGACAGATCTTTAGTATTTTCCGATGAGGCAATAGTTGCCTCATATCTCTCAGGTAAAGTTACAAGTATCTTTTAAAATATTCTATTATCAGTAACTTCAGTTCCAATTATCCTTACCTTATTGGCAATCCCAAGCAACCCGTCAGAATAATCCTTAATGGTTTTGGATTCGTTAATACGCTGCATCTTGAATTCTCTAACCAAGTTTAGTAATTTCATTCCTCTAATTCTTCCATGTCCCTAGTACTCTTTCTTGAGGAAATCCCAAATTGCTTTTGTTGAGTTACATGTTTTTATTCTACTAAAAATGGAGGTTGAAATTGCAGCAAAGAGACAGGATTTAGCTTTGAATTTTCTTGTCTTCTTTTCCTTGTGGGTTCTAATCTGAGCCATAGTTAGATTCCCAGACAGAGAAAGCACTTTGTAGTCTTCCTCGACAGCCTCCCACAAATTGCATGCGTCCAAATAAGCTTCCATTTTCACTACCCAGGCTTGGTAGTTTTCTCCGTGGAAAATTGGTTGAGCCATCATTGGAAAAGAGCCAGTATTCTCCATTGTTTTAATGGTGTTTTGAAGAAACAGACTTGGATAAAAACACTCAAAAAAGAACCTTGCAAGTCTCTCACAAGTGCCTTAAGAAGTAGGGATTTGATATCAATGTTGTTTAATACTGAAATAGCAAGATGAACTTAATCGGAAGAACTCTTTTTATTAAATTTCAAGCTGATTAAATAAATGAAAAAGGAAATGGACTGCCAAAGGACTACTAACATGCCTAGTAAATAGGAACAACTATAATAAGTTTTTAGGATAATGAATAAAATGAAAAAACTAACCTCCTTACAATCAGCTAAAGTCTCTGACCACAAAGTCGATGAAAAGTTAGGCTTCTCAATCCACAATCACCGAGAAGTTCCATGCCTGGAGATCTCCTAGCTGCGATATCAGTAGTTGATACACAGAAGAACTGTGAATAGAAGATTTGATAGGTAGCTGATACATAGAAGCACTGAGAATAGAAGATTTGATAGGTAGTTGATACATAGAGGCACTGAGAATAGAAGATGTGATAGGCTGAAATGGTACATCTATATTCAGTGACTTCCATGAGTGCCATTCCTCCCTCTCTTTTACATGTCCATTCAAATACATCTAAATTCTCCTACTATTAAGCTATACTCAGATAAGTAAAGTTCACTTATGCATTATGCTCTTCTTTGGTGACTTTGCTTTCTTAGGATACTCATTCTTCTGTCTTACCAAAGCTTAATAGTCAATCCTGCCTTTCCACGTACTCTTCCAAAGTTGAACTGGCATGTTCCCAACATACTTCCCTAATTTGACTTCAACATCACACTCTAGTTGTTATGGTGCTGATCATCCAGCAAGTCTTCTCGCATTAAGGGAGGGGTTTGCAGATAACACACTTCCGTCGGGCCAAATCTTTTCACCATTCATTAAAGCCGTTCTCTTGTTCAGTTACTTATGTTATGTCCTTAAACGTGGAATATTCTCCTTTTAGTTTTGAATCTGCTTGAGTGAATATTGTGCGAAGAAGTAAAAGTATGTACATGAGAATGATAGATCGATTAGAGCTTTCCTACTTGTTGATTATACGTTTGACCCTAGTAAAAATACTATTAATTCTATGTACTTGTATCATCATCATGATTTCGTGTAGATATGACATCTTAACTTTATTTTCAGTCTAGGACTACATAGATTCACCTTTATATATTTTAAAGTGGTTTCACAAATGACATTTATACACTTATTTCGAGATATCTTTCATTTATTCCACTATGTTTATGATTGTTGAAAACTCATCATTTTTATTACATATTGCCAAATGAAATGTTATGTTGGTACCACCTTGCATACTCAGTACATTCCACATACTAACCACATACTTTTCTCTGTGATGCATCCTTTTATGATGTAGATCCAAGAGTTTGCTCTCAGGCTCGTGGCTAGGTAGGTTGCAGCTTTCCAATCAGCAGTTGATGAGTCCTTCACATTCTGGGACTTCATGGATTAGTTAGTAACTAGGTTTATCATTAGGACAAGTATATTGTTTTAAGATAGCTGGGGGTTCATGTCTCGACAAACTTATTTCTTTTGTTCCAGTAAGTAGAGACTTCTTCTAAGACATTAGTTGTTCAGTTACATGGATCCCTCAATCATTTTATTCACACACATGTTAAGTAAATGTTTCCATTAATTATGTTTTAGCTCCCCCTCGCATTTCATAAAATGTCAAATTTGTTCATTAGCAGCATGACAGTACCAAGTGTCTACTTTGGGGTCATTTGTGATCTTGAGTGTTGGTCACAATTAGAGTGCAGACTTAGGTCGTGAAAATAATATAAACATAACTATATTATTTCCATAAAATTCCTTATATTTTGCACTATGTTCACATTCAAATTGACATCCAAAAACTAATATTTCTTAATTATCAATTAACTCTTCATTATGAAGTTCGGTTGATTTTGTCGATTTTCACATTCAACTTAACATCTAAAATATTATGTGTTTCATGTGCTTGTTCTATTTTTGTGTGAGATCTTCCCGTTTCCCTTATATGTCATTCATTACTACATCTGAATCTCAATTGATTATGAAGATTAGAAGTTTGGATGCTTATTTTTATAGTATTAGTGGTTTAACAAATATTATATTGGATGCAAACATACTAGTGACAACTTTTTGTTTTTGAAAAATGAAAACTGCTTAATTTTGTTTGTTAACTTTCACAAGCTTGAGCCCTTTCTTATTGATATGGAAAGAAGCAAGCACCAACTAGATATGCAATAGCTCCTTCTTGTAGGACTCAGGAGGACAGAATATCGAGAATTCCCTAGCCCTCTACTAGTTTGATGGTATTCAATTAGCTATAATTGCCACAATACTTCAAGATCATACAACATTACAAAGAATTGTTTGAGGATGTATGTGCAATTAAGTCAGGAAATGTTCCTTTTGCTCAAAATATTTGTAGTGTTATATAATTTCTTGAGGTGATGTTGCCATGTCTAGCTAAATATATGAATTGGACTATCAAGAAATGACGTAGAGTAACAAAGAAGTGATGCTTGGACAGAGGTGAGTCTCCTATATATTTTCTTAATGTTTTGATCTTGATCATATAATTTAGTTGATTTTGTTTTAATTTAGATATTTACGCATTGGTTGTTGGCATGAAATGTTTAGAAAAAAGAAAATACCGCAAAGATAATTGACTTCAAAAGAACTAGTCGTTAGACGTTAGTGTTTAGAGAAAGAAATCCAAAGATTTTTGCAAATCAAAATTGATAAAAATAGAGGCTGAATAAGAGGAAGGAAATGTTAAGTTTTAGTGAACAATCAAGAGCAGAAACAGATCAACAAAGAAGGGAAGATTGGACAAAGGAGGAACAAAGGTGAATATATTTTCTTGAAGGACCAAATTATTTGCCTATTAATTATCTAATTTAGTTCTTAGTGTTTAAATTTCTATAATTATGCATTGTTCATTGGTTATATGAGTTCCATATTTTCATGAAAAAGGGTTTCCTAAAGAGCCTCTGTTGCCATGTCTCTGTGACTAAATACCTCAATCTAGAAATTTAAACTTAACATCAAGAAATTTATGTGTTTCATGTGCTCGTTCTATTTTAGCGTGAGATTTGCCTGTTCTCCTTATCTATCATTCATTACTGCATCTGAATCTCCACTGATTATGAAGATTAGAAGTTTGGCTGCTCATTTTTCAAGTGTTAGTGGTTACATAAAATATTATATTGGACCTAGATATACTAGTAGAAGTTTTTGTCTACAGAAAATGAAAACTATTTAATTATGTTTGAAAACCTTCCTATCATGCTTTAGCATTTCTTGAAGATCTGAAAAGACACAAGCAACAACTGAGGAGAACATTGTATTACAGAATTTCGCAGATATAGTAATCAATTTGCAAAGATTGCAACATTTATTGTTTGTGTCCCACGTCGTTTGCGGGATGGGAAGATGGATTCTTTATATGGTATTAGGGAATATATCAAGAATGAATTGAAGATGTAAGTGCGATTGGGTTTGGAAATGTTCATTTGGCTCGGATATATGAGACAAAGGAACACTTCTAGACTCAATCGATTGTACATCTTCAATTATTTTTTTACAATGCCCAGACCATATAATAAGTCCATATTCCTATCTCACAAATGATGTGGGACTCCAACAATAATGTTGCAATCTTCGCACTAAATATATAAATTGGACTATCAAGAGAAGAAGTAGAAGAATTTCCTTTAAAAGAAAAAAATAGAAGAAGAAAGAGGGGATGGTGGGAGAAGGTGAATTTCCTATATACTTGGAACTATTATAGCCCCGATCCCTAATCTACTTAGAGTTTCACAATACTTTTGTTGCTTTTAAAGGCCTTACAAAATTATCAGTCCAAATTGGTGAGATAAGATCCAATTCAATATGTTGCTGCACTGATTTGTAATTTCTCTGGTATATCAATAGTAATTTTCTTTACATACATTTATAATGAACTATCAAGAGCAGAAATAGAACGACTAAGAGGGGAAGCTTGGAAAAATGAGGAACAAAGGAGAATTTCTTATATATATTCTTAAAGGACCAAATTGTTTTGTTACATATTACCTAATTTAGTTCTTGTTTTAATTTCCTATACGTTTGAAGACTGCTACCGTAAAGGTGAGTTTCTACACAATTGTTATACGTCTAAATGTTATACATTTATTTTAAATCTATTAATGTTCTTTAGGATTCTCTTATTCCTATCTGAAATTTATATGCCGATAGAGAATTGACTCCAACTACCCTCGGAACTGACATGTAGTTGTTTATATAAATCTTTTTCTTTAACAAATATACCTTTATCTGAACTTCCTCATAGTACCTAATAGTGTGAACCTTTTATTCTTGAACGATAAATATATTGATAACTTCGATTATTCACTGAAATTTTGCTTAACTTGGTATTGGATTACTTAGCATTGTGTGCCTTGCAACACTGTTGGGGGTGTGGAGGAGCTATTTTTGTGTAAATCCAAACGCCACATGGCTTGGACAACAGTGATAGCATATTTAATAATTAAAAATATCCTTTTGTTCGAGGCACAATAAATGGGTAGATACATACATTGGGGCATTTCTAGTATGTGCATATGAAATGCTGGTATTAATACTAAAACTAAATTCAAACTCCTGTTCTAATAAGATAAAATGGAAGTAGAAGTTCCTCTTCTTCAGCTAAGGTCAGAGATAGAAATTCTTCCTATAATGTACCTACCGAAAGTAATAAATAGAAAATACTATCAGACAATATGTTAGTATATGGTTATTGGAAGACTGTGGTGAGAGTTTTTTTTTTCTTTAGTAGTGAGGGTTGAACAATATGTCTTTATCTTTACCTAGTGTTTGAATATATAAAAATAATATTACACTTTTTGGTTTTAGGTTACATCTACAAGAACCGGGAGAATATGGATGAGGTGATTGGAGAAATATATTTAGGTGTTGTGTGCTAATGAGCTAAATTTATGTGTTTCATGTGCTCGTTCTACTTCGATGGTGAGGTCTGTCCATTCCCCTTATCTGTCACTTATTACTGCATCTGACGGAAAATGACAAGTATTTAATTATGTTTGAAAACTTTTCTATCGTGCTCTAGCCTTTCTTGTAGATTTGAAAAAAAGCAAGCACCGACTTAGGAGAATAGTGTATTTCAGAATTCCCGAACATATTAATCAATTTGCGAAGATTGCAGCATTATTGTTGGAGTCCCACATCGTTTGTGGGATGGGAAGATGGATTCCTTATATCGTCTTGGGTAATATAAAAAATCAATTGAAGATGTAAATGCGATTGGGTCAGGAAATGTTCCTTCGGCTCAGATATATGAGGCAAAGGAACACGCCATACTCAATCTCCTACACATCTTCAATTATTTTTTTATAATGCCTCAGACAATATAAGAAGTTCATCTTCCCATCCCACAAACGATGTGGGACTCCAACAATAATGTTGCAATCCTCTCAATAAATATATAAATCGCAATAAAATATAAATTGGTACTTCGTTAATAATTTTCTTTCTTATTAAGTTTGTTATTTGTATGCTCAGTATTCTTTCTTTAAAATTATATTTTGTACTCACCTTCACCTTAACAAATCTGTTTTCCTTATTTTCCCATTTTATTATTTACCCTCTTCTTCTTTAAATAGTTGATAGCCACCATAACAATCTCAACCCCCAGAAGTATGGATATTTTTCTCAAATGTCCACATTTGACCTAACATCCCGAGAACAAGAAAACTTATGCGTTTTGTTAGAGTGGGCTAGATATATCCCACATCGCTTTGATAATGGAGTGGTTGTCTATTTATATGGACTTGGGCAATCCTCCGCTAATGAGCTAGGTTTTGGGGTTGAGTTTGGCTGTATTCAATATCTTGACATATTTCATGTGCTCACTTTGTTTTTGAGTGATTACTGCACCTAAAACTACACATGTTACAATGATTAGAAGTTTTGTTACTTTTAGTAGCAATCTCTTTATCCCAAAACTTTGTATCACCATAGGATGATTGTCTTAGATAGACATTAGCTAGTGGATCCACTTAAGCTTGAAACCATGGTTCTTACCTTGGCAAGTAAGGACAACTCTTTTAGGTGTGGGATAGACACCGGATTCCATGTTACAGCCCACATGGTCTATGTCGTTTAAGGCTCACTTCCCACAATAATGAACTAAGGTTACTTTTTAAAGGCTTATTAAGCATATGTTGTTTTAAGACGATTTCCTTGCATCGCCTATGGTTCTTTACTTCATATTTTCTATCATGTCATCGTACGATTTAACTTGGTCAATGGATCACATGCATACCCCTTTTTAGCATTCTTTTATAACTTTATGCATAGTTATTGTACTTGGTACATTCTAGTACTAACACATACTTTTGCTACATTTTCTTATAAGTGTAGGATCTGACCTATCTCCATCCACCCGTGGCTTGTCTTTGCATTAGAGAGTTAAAGATTTGGTGAGTCCTCATATGTTCGAGGACATAGCCACATTTACCTTTTTATGTTAATTTTTACTTTTAAGACTTGTATGGATTACGTCCCGCTTTCTTCTATTCATGTATTAGATGGCTTGCGATAGATGTTTAGACTTCCGCTACATTCATAAATGGTCTTTTGAACTTCGTACTTACTATTATCTTGTATGATGCATGCTAAGTGGCTTGTATGGGGCCTTTCAGGGTTTTGTACGCCATGATACGTCTAGGGGGTACTGTAGGTTGTGAAAACCTTAGTGTCAGAGCTAGGTTTTAAAAAGGTCCTAGGATGTCTCATAAGCCACGTCGAGTAGAGTCTTGTTTATAGGTGTGAAGCGTGCCACACTTATGAATGAGAGGCTATAAGAGGTTTAGGAAACTCCACTTCTTTCATCACTCTAAAGTCGTGCGATAGAGTTCAACTCTATATGTCTCTCTCCTAATCCCTATCCGATGTTTTTTAGGATATGACCACTCGAAAGGTATATGCTAGGAAAAATGGGAAAGAGAATGTGGAACAAAAAGCTCCTCAAGTTCCGATCGACCCTTTGGCTGAGCAAGTGACTAATGTGGAGTTTAGGGCTGTTTTTCAAGTTTTGGCCCAAGCCATGATGGCTCAATCCAATAAGGAGGTTGTGCTCCTCGTGAACCCAAATATGGGTACGGTGGCATCTAGAGTAACGGACTTCACTAGGATGAACCTTCCGGAGTTTCATGGGTCTAAGGTTGAGAAAGATCCTCAATAGTTCATTGATGAGGTGTATAAGGTTCTAATGACCATGGGTGTAACCTTGGTGGAAAAGGAGGAATTGGCCGCTCACCAACTTAAGGGTGTAGCTCAAGTGTGGTTTGAGCAATGGAAGGGTGAGAGGGTAGTTGATGTGGGTCCTCTTGATTGGGAGAAGTTCAAGGTTGCTTTCCTTGATAGGTTCTTTCCCCTTGAGATGAGGGAGGCAAGGATGCTTAAGTTCATCAACCTTTGTCAAGGAAACATGAGTGTGAAGGAGTATGCCTTGAAGTTCACATAATTATCTAGGTATGCTCCTACTATGTCGATCCTAGGGCAAGAATGAGTAAGTTTGTTTCGAGAGTGTCCAAAATGGTCGTCAAAGAATGTCGTATCGCCATGCTTATCCATGATATGGAAATTTCTTGAATAATTGTATATGCTCAGCAAATCGAAGAGGAGAAACTTAAGGAAAAGTCTAGGGAGGAAAAGAGTGCCAAGACCGGTGATGGTGACCTCTCACGCTCAAGGTACGATGTATATGGTCGTCCTAAGTTTTGACAAAGGTTTTCTATCAAGGTTCCTCCAATGCTCCTCATAGATCAAACAAAAATAGGGTATCTAACCCTAAGTCTCAAGGAGCAAATGGTGGTGAATCTTTATCGACTACTTGTGCTAAATATGAAAAGAGGCATGAGGGTAGGTGCTTAGCCTGTACGGATGGTTGCTTTGGTTTTTGTAAGAGTGGTCATAAGATAAGGGATTGCCCATCACTTACGGCTAAGGGAAGAGAAGGTAGAAAAGCTCCACCTAGCAGTTCAGGTTCAAACGCTCCCAAGAAAAACCAATTTTATGCACTCCAAACTCAACATTATAAAGAGAGTTCTCCTGATATGGTTACCGGTATGTTGAAAGTCTTTTATATTGATGTTTATGCTTTGGTTGACCTGAGAGCTACCTTGTCTTTTGTGAAACCATATGTGACTGTGAGGTTTGATGTTCTTCTGGATGTATTATTAGATCCCTTTTCTGTTTCTTTCTATTGGTAAATCTATTGTGGCTAAGAGAGTTTATAGAAGTTGTCCCATCTCCTTATCCCTAAGAGTAACTTATGTTGATCTTGTAGAGCTTGATATGCTAGATTTTGATGTTATTCTCAGGATGGATTGGTTGTATTGATGTTATGCCTCTATTGATTATAGGACCCGAGTGGTCAAGTTTTAATTTCCAAATGAGCCTATCCTAGAGTGGAAAGGTGGAAATTCTATGCTTAAGAGTCGATTTGTTTTTTTTAAAGCTAGGAAGATGATCTCTAAGGGTTGCATATACCATCTTATTCTGGTTAAGAATATGAATTTCGAGACCTCTATCTTTTAGTCGGTCCCCGTTTTGAATGAGTTTTCGGAAGTTGTTTCCCAATTATCTACCCGGTGTTCCTCCAGAAAGGGAAATAGACTTTTGTATTGACCTCCTCCCAGATACGCAACTTATCTCCATTCCTTCTTACAGAATGGCTCCGAAAGAACTTAAGGAATTAAAGGAGCAATTGAAAGACCTGTTGGATGAGGACATCATTCAACCGACTATCTCTCCAGGGGGTACTCCAGTTTGTTTGTTCGAAAGAAGGATGGTTCGCTCTGCATGTGCATTGATTATCGGCAATTGAATAAGGTTATTTTTAAGAACAAGAATCCTCTTCCAACGATAGATGATTTGTTTGACCAACTTCAGGGAGCAGGTTTCTTTTCCAAGATTGACCTTCGATCGGGCTATCACCAATTGACTGTGAAGGAAGATGACATTTCGAAGATAGCCTTTCGAACTATATATGGCCATTACAAATTCTTAGTAATGTCGTTTGGTTTGACCAATGCTCCAGTTGCATATATGGATTTGATGAATATGGTGTTCAGACAATACCTAGATATGTTTGTGATTGTGTTCATCGATGACATTTTGATTTACTCAAGGAGTGAGGATGAGCATACCACTTATTTAGGGATTGTGTTACAATTCCTCAAGGACCAACAACTCTTTGCAAAGTTTAGAAAATGTGAATTTTGGTTGAGGTCTGTGGCTTTTTTTGGTCACATTATTTCCGGTAAGGGTATTGAGGTAGATTCTAAGATGATGGACATGGTTAAGAGTTAACCTAGACCTCTATCCCCTTCAGACATTTGAAGTTTCTTAGGTTGGGCTGGTTATTATAAAAGGTTTGTTGAGGGGTTCTCCTCGATTGCCTTTCCATTGACGACATTGACCCAAAAGAAGTTTAGTTTGTATGGTCTGAAGTATGTGAGAAGAGCTTCCAAGAATTGGAAGATAGGCTTACCTCTGCTCAAATATTGACCCTACCGGAAGAATCCGATGGATTTGTTACGATGCCTCGAGAATTGGATTGGGATGTGTTCTTATACAAAAATGGGAAGGTGATTGATTATGCTTCAAGGCAACTTTAGATTCATTAAAAGAACTATCTTACCCATGACTTAGAACTAGCAGCGGTTGTGTTTGCCCTAAAGATTTGTCGGCATTACTTGTATGGTTTCCATGTAGATGTCTTCATCGACCATAAAAGTTTACAATATATGTTCAAGCAAAAAGGATCTAAATCTTCGCCAAAGGAGGTAGCTTGATTTTCTGAAGGTTTATGACATGAGTGTCCTATATCACCCTGGCAAGGTGAATGCGGTGACAGATGCCCTTAGTCAGTTATCCATGGGTAGTGTTGCTCATGTTAAGGATGATAAGAAGTAATTAGTTATAGATGATCATAGATTGGCCCGATTGGGCATTTGGTTGATTGATTCGAATGAAGGAGACATTGTTGTTCATAACAGTTCAGAATCGTCCTTTGTGTTGGATGTAAAAGCAATACAAGTTCTTGATCTAATTTTGACGGAATTGAGGGAAGCGGTGCTTAAAAAGTTCTTTGAGGCTTTCTCCCAATAGGAGATAGGGAACTCCGATATCAAGGTCATTTGTGCGTTCTGAATGTTGATAAATTGAGGGAACATATTTTATCGGAAGCCCATAGCTACAGATATTCCATTCACCCGGGAGCCACCAAGATGTACCATGACTTGCGAGAGGTCTATTGGTGGAATGGGATGAAGAAGGACATTTCATAATTTGTGGCTAAGTGTCCTAATTTTAAACAAGTGAAAGTTTAGCACCAAAAGCCGGGAGATTTGTCCCAAGATATTAGTATTCCTACTTGGAAGTGGGAAGATTTGAATATGGACTTCATTGTTGTTTTACCACGCACCCGGTGACAAAATGACTCGATTTGGATTAATGTGGATCATATAACAAAATCAGCTCATTTCATTCCCGTCAATGTGTCGTATTCGGCAGAAAACTATGCTAGGTTATGCCTAAGGGAGAGGGTTAGGTTGCATGGAGTGCCCCTATCAATCATATCCGATCGTGGCACACAATTCACTTCTCAATTTTGGAAATTTTTCCAAAAGGTCCTTGGTACCCGTGTTAAGCTTAGCACGGCCTTCAATCCTCAAACCAATAGGCAAGCAGAGCGTACGATCTAAACTTTGGAAGATATGTTGAGAGCTTGTGAGATTGATTTCAAGGGTAATTAGGATCATCATTTGCCTTTGATTGCGCTTGCTTATAATAATATCTATCATTTCAATATTCACATGGCTCCATTTGAGGCTTTGTAGGGTAGGAGGTGTAGATCTCCTATAGGTTTGTTTGAAGTTGGCGAAGTTGCTTTGATAGGTCCTGAATTTGTTCATGAAGCTATGGATAAAGTTCGACTTATTAGAGAAAGCTTGAAAACTGCTCAAAGTCGGTAAAAGTCCTATGCCGATGTTAGAAGGAGAGATCTAGAATTTGATGTTAATGATTGGTTCTACTTAAAAATTCACCCATGAAGGGTGTAATGAGGTTTGGAAAGAAAGAGAAGCTTAGTTTCCGTTATGTGCCATTGGAGAGTCTTGGTCTACAGGAGAGTCATTCTTACAAAGAGGTTCTGGTTGAGTTTTAGATTGGTAAGTTCGTAAGTTGGGAAATAAAGAAGTCGCTTCCGTTAAGGTTCTTTGGAGGAATCAAATAGTTGAGGGTGCTACTAGGGAGGTCGAGGCCGATATGATGCCCCGTTATCCTCATCTTATTCCCTCCACTCCTACTCTAGCTTGAGGTATTTAGTTCCTCATTGTTCACTCCTTTGGTCTCATGTGTATTAGATATTTCCATGATTCCTCATTTATGCATGTTCATGAAAAAGCTTGATTTTCTAAAATGAGTTAACTTGAATGATTTCTTCACGTTTATGTGTATTTGAGTATAAGTTACATACATACCTTATGATATGATGTTTTGAACATGCTTTAGCTTTGAGTTGATGTTTCCTCCTCGGATATGTGTATTTATGCGATTGCATTCATATTAGGCTTTTAGGTTTAGTTCCTGTCTTTCTTATGATGTCTTGATTCTCATTAGAGGATGAATGTCCCCAAGGGGGAGATATTGTAACACCTCAGATTCAAAAAGAAAGAAAAATATCTGGTTTTCAGGTCTAGTGCCAGTACAAACGGAAGGCATCTATGGATCGTAGGTCGACTTATGGGCCGTAGATTTGAACCGTAGGTGGCAAAGTGATTTTCTTTAAAATGTCAAGTTTCAGGATCCTTTCTACCACTCAACAGGATGGTTCATTGTTGTTTCTACGGACCGTAGGTAGGTCTCTTAGGTTCCTCAAGACTTAGTGAAATTTTAAGGGTTCAAGGTCGGATTGACGGTTGGTATGTACGGTTTGTCAATGGACCTATGGACCATACATGGGGTTTCGTCATTTGAAGGTCAAAAACCATAGTTTCTAAAATTTTCTACAGTTCACCAAGACGGTCCGTGGTTGGACCTACGGACCGTAGATCGAAGCTGACAGTTATTTTTAAGGGTCTTTTGGTCTTTTCCCTAACTGATCTATTCCTAATCAAAGTCGGCTAAGCCCTAATCCTAGACCCTATATAAGGCTTCTAAGCCTAATTCTACTTTGTTCTAGTCACTCCCAAATTCCCTCCAAAGTCTTTCCCTAAATATTTCTCTCTCTAGAAGCTTGAAGAAGAAGAAGGAGAATCTAGGGTTTCAAGCCTCCTAACCCTCCATTGCTATTGGGCTTTTGGTGTCAAGGTATGATAACTTTTACCTATGGAGCCCTTTCCTCCATAGGGTTCCTAAACTCTCAAAACTGCAAAGTTAGATTCTTCAATTGGAAATTAGGGTTTTCTTCTATCTTATGGGCTCTTTCAAATTATGATATTGATTGAATTATGTTTATTTATGCATGAATTGATTCAATTCAATGATTTTAAGATGAAACTATGTGAGCCCATGCATGACCTATGACTTCTAAGATATGATTCTATGAGGAAGTTTTAGGAGTGATCAAAAGATGAATTTTATGAAGTTATCATGTTCAATTTAAGAAATTTTAATGATTTAATATTTACTTTGAGAAGTGAAGCATAAATGTTGTTGTTATTGGGTTGTGAAAGGACTTTTCTCACATGAAGGATTCATAAGGGTTGAAAGGTTTTCTCAACTAAACTTTGAATCAAAGATTAAAGAGCTATTCTAATGAAGAGACAAGAAGTGATTGCCCATGTTCCCTAATAATGATAAGATAAGCTATGAATTATGATTAATCCGTCGGAATTATGCTTAGCACCGAGTGGATACTGAGATGGAAGCTCTCCCGTTAGTAGAGGCCGAGTTTCTAGTAGCAATCTCTTTATCCCATAACTGTGCCACCATAGGATGATTGTCTTATATAGACATTAGCTAGTGGATCCACTTTAGATAGAAACTATGGTTCTTACCTTGCAAAGTAAGGACACTTCTTTTCAGAGAGGGGTAGACACCGGATTCCATGCTATTGCTCACATGGTCTATCTTGGTTAAGGCTCACTTCCCACCATAATGAACTAAGGTTACTTTCTAAAGGCTTATAAAGCATATCTTGTTTTAAGACGATTTCCTTGCATCGACTATGGTTCTTTACTTCATATTTTCTACCATGTCACCGTATGATTTAACTTGGTCATTGTCTCACATGCATACCCCTTTTTAGCATGCTTTTGTAACCTTATGCATTGTTATCATACTTGGTACATTCGTGTACTAACGCATACTCTTGCCTACATTTTCTTATAAGTGTAGGATCCGGTCTATCTCCATCCACCTGTAGCTAGTCGTTGCATTCGAGAGTTGAAGATTTGGTGAGTCCTTATATGTTTGAGGACATAGCCACATTTACCTTTTATGTCTATTTTTACTTTTAAGACTTGTAGGGGTGATGTCCCACTTTATTCTATTCATGTATTAGATGGCTTGAGATAGATGTTTAGACTTTTGCTACCTTGATAAATTGTCTTTTGAACTTCTTACTTACTATTATCTTGTATGATGCATGCTAAGTGGCTTGTATGGGACCTTTTGGGGTCTTGTACGCCATGTCACGTCTAGGGGGTACTTTAGGTCGTGACACAAATCAAGCCTTTTGAGATTTGATAGTTGAAAAAGCTACTATTGGAATGAAACTTGCCTTGAAGTTGGCTATTAATGAGGTTAGGATCTATCACTTCTTCTGTCGTCTCTTTACAATGTACTCCATCCCATGAGCATCAATCTGTGGTCTTTTTCCATGCTCAATTACATGTGCTTGAACTGTAGTAGAAAACGAGCTTGATCTTTAGGGCACAAATGAGGAAAGGATGAGCAGAAAGTAAATTAATAGAGGAAGGGAAATAGCATAAAAAATACAATATTTGCATGACCCATAGCTATACTAAAATGTTCAAAACTATTTCAGTTGGTATAGAAGAAATCAAGAAATCTTTTTATTTGTTCCTCTACTCAATAATTTTGATAAAGTATATATAGCACAAATTAAGCAAAAGAGTTTACTAGAGAGAAAGAAAAATATATCCCTTAACTTTGCGATTTATAGAGCGGAAATACCCCTCATTAGAAACGTGGTGCATATATACCCTGCCGTTTCATAATTGTGTATATAAATCCTTGCCGTCTAACAAATAGTGCGTATTTACCATATTTCGTAATACACTGAATTAAAAAAAATTATCTTAAAACTGGTGTTTTAATTTCAAAATAGTCATATGACTTTAAAAAATTATCTCACTCATTTTTTTTATCCATCAAAATCTGACCCAACTAAAAAAACCAATTCCTCATTAATTTAGACCTGACCCAAATTCATTTTATGTTTGAGTATAAGAGGGATTGAGTTTTTTTCATTTCGATTGGGTCTAGAGGGGTAAAAAATGGATGAGGTAATTTTTTAAATCCATGTGACATTTTAGGAATTAAAAAATAAATTTTAATTTTCTTTCAAGTCAGTAAATATAAGTTTGTTAACAAAAAGAATATATATGCACCATTTGGTAGACGACGGAATATATATGCACTTTTTTCTAATGAGGATTATATCTGCTCTAGTCACAAAGCGTAACACCCCAAATATTTCTAAGTTAAGATCTGAACTATTTTTCTTTAACATATAAGATCGTGTCGGGTGAATCTTAAATTATTCTTAGGTGTTAAGTTCAATTTTTAGTGTGGGAATGATTTTTGATATGACTTAATGTCACAAGAACCCCGTAGCACAAAGTTGAGTTGAAAGCTTCATTATCGATTAAGTTTTGACATAAGAATCTACTTAGGTCAAATTCAAACGATCATATCTCCCAACACATAATGAATTAGGTGGCCCACGACCTATCAAAATAAAGGTCTTTGAGTTCGCTTTCCAAAGCTACCAAGTTTGCCTTTTTTTGAGTTTGAAGTAAAACGTTATCACATTTTTACAAAAGACTATCATATCAGAATTCAGAGTCTGTGAACGACGGATCTGACCTACGGTCCGTCGTTTGAACGATGAGCCATAGGTGGTCTCGTAGGTGGCTATGTCAAGTCATCAAAAAAGGTTGAGAGACTCAATTTTTGAGGACCCAAGACCTACGGATGGTACCTACGGTCCGTAGGTCGAACCACGAGATGCAGGTGGCCTCATAAGTCAGTTCGACAGTTTTAAAGAGGGGTATTTTCATCTTTTCCCACTCTTTTATGATTAAAACCCTAACGTTTTGGGACTTATTTGAGCCCCTTATCTTTATCCAATACACATATACTCTCTTTAACACTTAGAATTATTGAGAGCAAGATTGAAGAGGAGAAAAGCTAGGGTTTCAAGAGCTTTCATTGAGGCCTTCGAATTTCAATTGTAACCTTAATCTTCAAGGTATGTAAGGCTATTCATAGCGTTGAACTGAGTTCATCCACGCGCCCTACATCTCAATTTCGTCATCAAAGAGTCAAGTTGAGTTCTGAGCCTAATGTTATTGAGTTTTCGAATGAGTTATGATTTCCATCATTGAGTTCCATAATTATTTATCAAGATTGTGTTTATCCATATGAGTCTTATTCTTGAATCGCTGTTCAGGCCTAGTTTCACATGAACCCTAGTTGAGTTACTACATTTCTTCCTATAATGCATTGTTTTAATTGAATAAAGAATATTTTTATGCTATAAGTAAGAGAAAGGTTTTGAGGGAACATGCTCGTCCATGAGTGTATTCATTTGAGTTTTGAAAGTCTTGAGTCATCCATTATGATGTATTATTTTAAGAATGAGCTTTTTGAAGCTTTTGCACTATTATTCACTTTGTATGATTTTCAGAGTCTTAATGAGTACAGTATCGAGCATAAATGATATTTTTAAGAAAAGGGTTTGATGAGATGTGAGTAAGTCTTAAAATGCTATTTTGAAAGAGAATGAGTTGAGTTTGAAAGGTTCTTAAACTTCTATTATTTTGAACATGAGTATTTTGAGTATAAATGATTGATTGAGAAAGAGTCTTGAGGAGATATGAAGGAGTTTGAAAGCATGTTTTAAATGAAAGAATTGATGATTGAGATGAGATTGAGTCTGATGAGAGTCCAATAAGACTAGATGAAATGATTCGAGTAAATTGATCTGATTGAGCATATGAGCACATTGAGTCTTTTGGGAGTAGTATTGAGCACTGATTTGGGTAAGAGTAAATAATAATTCAAACCCCATAACCTACGTAGCCAGCGTAGGATAGAGGCTATGCTTCTCTATTCCCAAAAAGAGGACTTTGATTGATTGTGGATCCAATGAGTTTGATCGTCCCTTACTCTGGCAAGGTATTGGACGGCTGCAGCAACGGCAGTGCAAAGCATTGTATCATCACTAGCTCATAAGTGAGTGTTGTCGGTTAGAGAAACTCCCCAAGAGTAAAATATTATATTTTATATACTGAGTTGCATTTACATATCCATATCTTTTAAAGCATTATTTTACATATATTGTATGCATTTGTGAGTTGAGCTATTTCTGAGAGTTGAGTCCTTTGAGTTGAGTATCTTTGAGTAAGTTCCGTTTTAGCGTTATTACATGATCATACATTCCATGTACTGATGCCATTTGGCCTGCATCATTTTATGATGCAGACACAGGTGATAGATATCCTCAATAGGCGTACTGTTGAAGGTCAGATTCCACCCAGCGTTTTGGTAAGACCTCTTTGCATTCGGAGGTGACTTTGAGTCCTTACTTTCAGTATTTCGAGGTAGTCATGGGCTTCTCTCGGCATCTTCTTACGAGTCAGTTAGAGGCTTCATAGACAGAGTCAGAGTTGAGTTTAAATGATTCTTTCAGAGTCTGCTTTTTTAAAAAAAACTACAATTTCATTATTGAATTATGATGTTGAGTTGATTTGAACTAAGTGTTTAAACTATCCTTTTATCAAGTTGTTGATTGTTAGCCCACTTGAGTGTCTTCTTTCATTTATCTAAGTGTTCTGCTGAGTGATTGAATTAGTGATAAGACAAAGTGGTTCACTTGGGACCAGTAATCGTCTTCGAGTGCCGACCACGCCTAGGGTACCCTCTCGTGGTGTGACAAACTTGGTATCAGAGCACAAAGTTCAAGTGCCCTAGGGTGTCTATGACGCTGTATTAGTAGAATCTTATTTATGGTTGTGAGGGCCCCACTTCTATAAATGAGGGACTATAGATATTTAAGAAAAATTTCCTTTCTTTCATACTCTAAATCGTGCACTAGAACTGTGTCATAAGGAATTTCTTCAAACTCGTGCGTTTCTCAAATCCGTTCGACTACCCTCATACTCAAGGTGGTTGAAATAGTAAAGCTCAGATCCTTACCGATCAGTTACTCTCAGATAAAGTCTTTAGAAAGACAAGAGACTGCAGAGGTACTTGAGAGAAGCCTGTGAGTGTGCTTAAGTATTTGAATTCGAAAGAATGCACCCTTATTCATATGAATCGTGTGTTCTCGAGCTAAAAGCGAGACGTACTCCAAGACTCTCTTCTCTAAACCTTATTCAGGTGAGACCCTTATAAGAAAAGTGTGTTTTAGAATGCTTGGGTAGTATTTTTGTCACGACCCAAGGTACCCCTAGACGTGACATGGCGTACAAGACACCGAAAGGCCTCATACAAGCCACTTAGCATACATACATGCAAGATAATAGAGATTAAGAGTTCAAAAGAGATTTTCATATCCAAGCTTTTAAAAGAAATAGCGGATGTCTACATCTCATGTCTCAAAGCCAATCTAACATAGAGAAATAAAGTTTTGGACGTAACCCAATACAACATCCGAAATGGAATACATGAAAATAAGAACAACTAGGCTATGTCCTAAGATGGATGAGGACTCACAATGTCTTCCATCAATCTTCTACTAATGCTCTAGCCACAAGTGGATGGTGAATCGCCAAATCCTACATCAATGAAGTTAATGAAGACAAGAGTATGCGTTAGTACAATCAGGTACCAAGTATGATAGCAATGCACATAAAACAATTAAATCATGCTAGAATGAGACATAATCATGACATGCAAAGGCCAACTACACATGATAAAGCATGGAGAACATAAGGTATAAACCAAAGCCAAAGCAACCTAAGCATCTTTTCTTTAGTTTACTTGAAATCATCATAGCAACACTTGTGCTCATTAGTTGTGGGGTAAAAGCCTTAACCGACATATAAGACCATGTGAGCAATCAACATGGAATCCGACATACTCCCTACATCGGAAGGACCATCCTACTTTCCAAGGTAGGATCCTTAACTTCTAGCTTACGTGGATCCACTAGCTAATAAAAGGTATGTTTAAGACATCTTATGGGGGCACATAGGTATGGGATAAGGAGACTGCTACTAGAAACCCAGCCTCTACTACGGGAGGAGCTTCTATTAATCTACTCCAACAAGTAATCATAATAGGTTTCAAAAAATAACAACATTCATATCATACATTTCAAAAAATCGGTCAAATCAACTCAAAAACTCAATTCTAAAAATAAGGTTTGAATACGAAAATCCTTACTTGAAAATGTTACCCAATGCATTTGGAAAATATCACATGCACAAGCCACTAGTATAATAATATAGAATTTAAAAGATAAATACAAGTCTCAAAGTATTTATTTCTCGAATAGAACAAAGCATAAAATAAGAAGCAAGAGGGGCCGCCGGGATGACAAGTAGCTACCTCTTAATAACCTTTAAAAATCTCAGATAAAAATGAAGAAGAATGATCACACGGGTCTTGGTTAGGAACCTACACAAGTGTAGAATCAAAGAGTGTGTACCAAACAACATGATACGCAGCAAGCAACCTACTAAACAAGGTAAAACTAAGCTATAACATAAGTACTTCTTTCATCCCAACGGCCTACACTACAACCTGCATAAAAATCAGTCCAAGCTAACAATTTATAATGCACAGCTAACAAGTCATAACAATCATAATCCAACAGTCACAATCCAAAAATCTACAATTATCAAGTATATCAATCACAAGTATAAAGTAGATCAATCACAAGTATCAAGTATATCAATCACAAGTATCAAGTAGATCGATCACAATAGTCAAACACTTGCCGAAACCATTTTTCATTGGCACAATATCACTAGATGGAACAATTTTCCATCTGCACAATATCACTAGCCGAAATCATTTTCCTTCGACTTTATATAATATCACTTACTGGAACTATTTCCCTTCGGTACAATATCACTACCCGAAACCATTTCCCTTCGGCTTTATATAACATTACTTTTCGGAACCATTTCCCATGGGTACAATATCACTAGCTGGAACTATTTTCCTTCAGCTTTATATAATGTCACTTGCCGGACCATTTCTCATCGGCATATTTACCACATGTCTCATTACGGTGCAAAGAAATCAATGCAAACAAGAAATTTCACACCTTAAGGAAGAGACAATATACTCAAACAATTCAAGTCCATAATGATGCCATCATAACATTTCGTTAATCAACAAATTAGGGTCCACAACAAGGCAATTCACAAACACAACTATCAACACATTGCCTTTTTCATTTAACCCTTTTTGTATTCATTGAGATCAATCATGTGGAGTAATTGAACCAATCATCTCATTCCCATTACTTCCCAACACACATAATGAAGGAAAATACAAGATTCTACAAGTTTTACAAGGCTTAAAAGTTCACTTGCCCCTATTCAATCAAAAGTCACTCCAAGACTTGAGACTTCCCTTTCCGAATAATTTCTAAAGCCATTGTAACACCTCAGTTTTTGAAAGAGAATTTTTTTCCTGTTTTAGGCCCAGAGTCACTCTTTACGGACGCAGTCTATGGGCCGTAGACCAGCTGACGGACCGTAGAATGAGGGTAAATTGTTTTGAAAATCAAGTCTCTGAAGTCGAGTCTACGGGTTACCATGACGGACCGTTGGTCTTTCCCCGAACCATAGAAAGGTCCCGTCAATTGTTCAAGACTTAGAAAAATTCTTAAGCCCTAAGTTAAGATCTACGGTTGCCATGTACGACCCGTCGATTGACCCAGGAGCCGTATATGGTGACCCATCGTTAGGTATTCGAGTTGGGAAATTCTCTGAATCTATCTACGGAAGAACAAGACGGTCTGTAGGTTGACTTACGGACCATAACTCTAACCGTAGATAGGGTCCGACAGGTATTTTTCCAGGGATTTTATGTCTTTTCCCAATTCTTTTAAGTCTTTTTAATTACGACTTTGCCCCTAAATTGACCCACTATATAAGTCCCCTTCATTATTCTCATTCTTAAATTCCCTAACTTCCCAAATATTTCTCTCTAGAACAGTTCTCTCAATTCTCAAGGAAGAAGAAGGGCTAGGATCCTCCATTCAAGGTCATCAATTCTTAGCAATTTCTTGCGGGCTTTGTTGAGGTATGTTGGCATTCACCATTTGGAACCCTTTCCTCCAATGGGTCCCTTGTTTTCTTCCAAATTCAAGGTTCAATTTCCCCAAATTGAGTTAGGGTTTTGATCAATTCTTATGGGTTCTTCAATTATGATTCCAATTGTTGATTTTATGATTAGTAGTGCACGATCTAGAATGATAAAGTAACTTAGTGCACGATTTAGCGTGATTTATATGATTTGATGTAGAAATTATATGAACCCATGCATGAGCCATGATTCCTAGTTATGAATTCATGATGAAGTATGGTCCATGCATTTATGAGTTATGAAATTGATGAAATATGTCTGATTCTAGTCTATTGCATGATTCTAAGGTGAATTTACATGTATCCATACTAGGTCATGATTTACGATTATATGAATAGCTTGCATAAGAGATGGATATATATGAATAGCTTGCATAAGAGATGCATGTTTCATGAGAATTCTGCTTCTAAATGCTAGGGTGCATATAGATAATGGCATCCATGAGTTATGAAAAGGTTTTATTCACAATAAGAAAAGAATACGAATGTGAAAGGTTTTCTCACATAAATTAGGGTTCATATGGTTGAAAGGCTTTCTCACCTATGAATCAATTAGGAGTCATTCTAATGACGTAAGCTTGGGCAAGCCCATGGTAGTTTAAATGTCTTGATATGATCTTAGCTTCAATTTGGTAACCCTAGATGTACCTCTTCCATGGTTAAAAGATGAATAAGCTTAATCGACTATTCCTTGATATTTTACTTAGCACCGAGCAGGTTTTTGGGATGAAGGTTTCTGTTTAGCGTCCATGGACCTTTAATAGCAAATCTGTAAGTTTCTTAACTACGTGCCTTGTAGGTTTTGTTTTAGATAGACACATAGCCAGTGGATCCACATTAGTGACAGATTTATGGTCCTTACCTTTGCAAGTGGGACACCCCTTCTAGTGGTGTGGGGTAGACATCACTCCCTTTTTCGGTCTAGGGCAGACAAAGGATTCCATGTTATAGCTCACATGGTCCATGTCAGTTAAATGTAAAAATCCCATAATAATGAACTAGGGTACTCAAAGTATCTCACAAGGCTTATGATATGACTAGCTTAAATTTAGCATGTTTATGCATTGAGTTTCTAACCCTTTTGTCACATGATTTAGTTTGGTCATTGCATGTTTATGATGCTATCTCACTAGCATGATTTCCTACATGAAAGCATCTCATTGGCATGAATTGTGTGATCATATGCATTTGCTTCATACTTAGTACATTCCACGTACTAATGCATACGTGTGCCTACATTCTCTTATAATGTACGGTTAGATAGTCATCATTCGCATTCTCATGGTTAGTTGCTTTCAGAGTTCGAGCTATCTACCTTGGTGAGTCCTCATGCTTTGGGGACTAGGAGACTTTATCACTTTTTCTTTACTTTAAGTTTCAGACTTGTATATGATGTACTGGTTACGTCCCGATCATTCTATTGTATTAGACGGCTTTTGAGACATAGTCAACACTTCCGCTTGTAAACTCTTTACTTTTATGAGATTGTCTATTTATTTCCTCATTATTGTCTTTACCTTATGTATATGTATGCTAAGTGGCTTGTGTGGGGTTCCTCGGGGTCCTATACGTCATGTCACACCTAGGGGGTACTTTGGATCGTGACAAAGTTGGTATCAGAGCACAAGGTTTAGAAAGGTCCTAGGATATCTCAAAGCCACGTCTAGCAGAGTCTTGTTCATGAGTGAGAAGTACACCACATTTATGAATAGGAGACTACAAGATGTTAGGAAATTCCACTTCTTTCATATTATAGAATTGTGCCATAGATTTTAACTCTATATGTTCCTCTCCTAATCCATGTCCTATACTTTTCAGGATATGACAACTAGAAGGTCTTTTGCAAGGAGGAACGCAAATGAGAATGTGGAACAAAAGGCTAACCAAGTTTCGCATTCAACATTTTTGTTGATGGCGTGGGGCGCCAACAATGCGCCCCTCTTGAAAATTCACTGGTGCGACGCACCTGGACCATGCCTGCAAAGGTATTCAGGAGTTTGTTAGGTGGCGTGGGGCGCTAACAGTGCACCCTTTCTTGAAATCTCTTGGCGCGATGCACCTCAAATGCGCCTAACCCGGCAAGCAGTAGTTTGACCCTTAGCGTGGTGCGCCAACAGTGCGCCTGCAAACCAAGGGTCATTTCACCTTGGTTTTCTCAACTTTTATCAACCTACCTGCATTATGAGCACCCTAATATTAGAAAAATGGTGGGTTGCCTCGCCCCAGCGCCTTAGTTTCAGTCGTGGCACGACTTATCTTTTTGTATTTTTTCTTGTTTAATAATCCTAACTATTACACTTGAATTAAAATAAACTAAAATCCTACCAAGATAAAAAAAATCAACTAAATCCTAGAAAACTTAAACTAACTACCAAGTTAAAAATCAAACTAAAGCAAAAAGTAATTGTTACAAGTTTTCACGGGTTGCCTACCGTGGAGCGCCTGGTTTAACACCGCGGCTCGACCCATCTTGGATCATTCATCATTTAGCTCAAGAGCTTCACTATCTAGATTCGTATTCTCTCCAATATAATGCTTGACCCTATGTCCATTCACCAAGAACAACAGGTTATTTTTATCCTTGAGTTCCACCGCTCCATGTTGTATAATCCTCACCACTTCAAAGGGTCCACTCCATTTCGACCTTTGTTTTCTGGGGAATAATCTAAGTCTAGAGTTAAAGAGTAATACATTTTGCCCCGGAGTAAAAGTGCGAGAGATTATGTGCTTGTCATGCCATCTCTTGGTCTTCTCCTGGTAGATCTTTGCATTCTCATAAGCATGGAGCCTAAACTCCTCTAGTTCATGCAATTGACCAATTCTTTTCCTATCGGCTAGCTCAGGATCAAGATTCAACTTCTTTATAGCCCAATATGCTTGGTGCTCTAGCTCTGCTGGAAGATGACATGCTTTGCCAAACACTATGTGATAGGGAGAAGTCCCTATAGGTGTTTTGTGTTAAGTCCGATATGCCCATAATGCATCATCAAGCTTCTCAGACCAATCTTTGCGCTGCGCATTCACTGTTTTCTACAGAAATTGCTTTACCTCACGATTCAATACTTCCACTGGACCAGTTGTTTGTGGGTGATAGGTTGTAGCTACTTTATGCCGTATACCATACTTAGCAAGAAGATTCTTCACTAGATGATTAATTAAGTGCTTATCTCCATCACTTATGATTGCCCTTGGAGTACCAAAACGCATAAAAATGTGTTCCTTGATGAATTTAATCACAACTCTTGAGTCATTCGTGGGAAGAGCGACAACCTCAACCCATTTAGACACATAATCAATGGCCACAAGAATATATTAGTTTCCATTCGATGGTGGGAAGGAACCCATGAAGTCAATACCCTACATATCAAAGATTTCCACCTCAAGAATATTATTTAAGGGCATTTCTTGTCTTCTCGATATCGTGCCCAACCTTTGTAACTTATCACAGCCCTTCACATAAGCCAGAGAATCTTTAAAAAGAGAGGGCCAAAAGAAGCCAGATTGCAATACCTTGTGAGTGGTGCGCTCTCCTCCATGGTGCCCTCCATAAGGACTTGCATGACAACTCTGGAGCACTTGCTTGACCTCATTCTCCGGAATGCATCGCCTCACCACTTGGTCCACTCCTTTTTTGACCAAAAATAGCTCATCCCATACATAGAATTTAGCATCATGCATCAGCTTCTTTCTCTGTTGGGTCGTTACGCCAGGTGGAAACACTCCACTCACCAAGAAATTCACAATGTCCGCATACCAAGGCACCTGGGAGATATCCAAAGCCATCAACAGCTCATCCGAAAATTCTTTACGTATTTGTTCCCCTTCATACACACGAGAGAAATCTTCTAACCTTGATAGATGATCCGTAATTTGATTTTCAGTACCCTTTTGGTCTTTGATCTCAAGGTCGAACTCTGGGAGAAGCAATATGCACCGAATTAGTCTTGGCTTGGCATCCTTCTTGTTGAATAGATACCTAATTACTGCATGGTCAGTATAAATAATACCCTTGGTACCTACCAAATATGATCTGAACTTGTCGAAGGAGAACACTAGAGCAAGCATCTCCTTCTTAGTCACTGTGTATTTAGCTTGAGTAGTATCAAGTGTCTTGCTCGCATAATAGATTGAATGGAACACTTTTCCTTGTCTCTGTTCCAATACTGCACCCACTGCTACATCGTATGAATCACACATGAGTTAAAATGGCAGCTCCCATTTAGGAGCTATCAAGATAGGAGCTTTAATTAAGTTCCTCTTCAGCTCCTCAAACGCCTTTAAACAACTTTCATCAAACTCGAATTTCACCTCCTTTTCCAAAAGCCTGCACAAGGGTCTAGCAATCTTGGAAAAATCCTTGATGAATCTCCGGTAAAAACATGCATGTCCTAAGAAGCTTCTTACCTCTTTGACAGAAATAAGAGGGGGCAATTTTTCAATAACCTCCACCTTCGCTTTATCTACTTCAAGTCCTAGCTTAGATACTTTATGACCCAAAATTATACCTTCTCGGGCCAACAGGTGACACTTCTCCCAATTAAGCACTAGGTTTGTGTCTTTACAATGAGCAAGTACTCTATCAAGGTTTCGAAGACTTACCTCAAAAGACTTTCCAAAGATAGAGAAGTCATCCATAAATACTTCTACAAATTCCTCCACCATATCAAGGAAAATTGCCATCATGCACCTCTGGAATGTGGCAGTAGCATTGCAAAGCCCAAACGGCATGCGCTTGAACGCATACATGCCATAGGGACATGTGAAAGTAGTCTTCTCTTGATCCTCAGGTGCGATCAAGATCTATTTGTATCTGGAATACCCATCCAAGAAGCAATAATATTCCTTCCCTACTAAACGATCAAGCATTTGATCAATAAAAGGGACAGGGTAGTGATCCTTCCTTGTGGCGTCGTTCAATTTCCGGTATTCCATGTAGATTCTCCATCAGGGGACAGTTCTTGTTGGGATCAACTCATTCTTGTCATTCTTCACTACTCTCATCCCCCCTTTCTTTGGTACACACTGCACAGGACTTACCCATTTGCTATCAGAGATAGGATATACAATTCCTGCATCTAACCATTTAATCACTTCTTTCTTAACAACCTCCTTCATCAAAGGATTTAGCCGACATTGGTGTTGTACACTCGGTTTTTGGTCTTCCTCCATGTAGATTCGGTGCATGCACAATGCCAAACTAATTCCATGAATATCCGACATTTTACCAGCCTATTGGTTTCTTCCTTTTCTTTAATATCTCCAAAGCCGCTTCAACCTGTGCTTCAGAAAATTCTGCATAAAGTATAACCAATAAAGTTTCATTAGTGCCAAGATATGCATACCTCAAGTGAGCCGTAAGAGATTTTAACTCGAGCTTTGGTGCTTGTTCATTTGAGGGTTTGGGAGGAGGACCCAACACTAGCTCTAATGGTTCCACTACACCATTTCGTGAACCAACTAGCGCTACATTAAGACAAGTAGCCAGTTCTTGTGCTTCTACATCTCCATCTATGTCATGCCCCACCAAAAATCTCTCCAAGGGATCCTTGGGAGTTATGTAATGTGATTCTACATCAAGATCTACTACCATAATGGTCGACAACTCTTCATAGATAGAAGGCAGTTTTAAGGCGCGATAGACATCAAACACCTCCACCTTATCATGAGCTCTCATAGTCAACAGCCCAGCTGCTACATCAATCAGTGCTCGCCCCGTAGTTAGGAATGGTAGTCCCAAAATAAATAAAACTTTAGGATCGGGTTCAAAACGTAGGACAACAAAGTCCATAGGAAAGATCAGTGACCCACCACTTGCACCAAGACATCTTATTTTACTCCTTCTGGCCTTTCCACAGACCTATCAGCCAATTGGAGGACAATTGTGGTTGGTTTTGGGCTACCCAACCCAAGTTTCTTGTACAACGATGCCGGCATGAGGTTTATACTAGCACCCAAATCACACAAACCTCGGGCATGAACACTTTGACCAATGGTGATTTGTACCGTGAAGCTACCCGAATCCTTTAACTTTTTGGGTAGTCTATTCTGAATTTTGGAACTGCATTCCTCGGTGAGCGCCACTGTTTCATACTATGTCAATCTCCTCTTGTTCACCACTATCTCCTTCACATACTTGGCCTACTTAGGAATTCCCTATAAAATATCAACAAAAGGTAGAATAATATGATCTTGTTTAAGGAGAGACAGAAACTTACCGAAGCATTAATCCTCATTCTAATTTTTGGACTTTTGTGGAAAAGGAGGGGATAGTTTTATTTGAGGAACAACCCTCTCAACATTCAAATCTTGAACTACTTCTTCGGATTTCTTTTCTTCTCTCACCACCTCAGGACTTCTTTTCTTTGGAGCTAGCTCCTCCATTTGTAATCCACTCCTTGTGCTCACCGCATTCAGTTGCCTTGGGTTAGGATCCGTGTCACCCGGAAGACCTCCAGGTAGACGCAAATTGATGGCATTCACCAATTGTGCGAACTGCCTCTCTAGATTTTCTGTGCCAACTGGGTGCTTCTCAATTCTTCTCCCAGTTTTCTATAGTGTTCCTCATTATTGGTGTTGATTTTTGTACTTAGCTTTTTGAAAAGCTCCTTATTAGTCATGCCCCCTTCCTTCGCACCTTGATTATTTTGCTGTTGAAACTGCGGTCCATTACCTTGTGCTCTATATTGGTTCTGCCCTTGCACCTAATTCTGGTGTTGATTCTGCTTTCCACCTCATGAGAAGTTGGGGTTGTTCCTCCAATTCGAGTTGTAGGTACTACCATAGTTTTGTGTGCCTCCACCCGTTTAAGAATTCCCCAAATAGTTCATAGAGTCTGGGTTTGAACCGCAATAATCAGCCACATGGTCTCCACTTCCACAAACCTCACACCATCCTTGCGGTTGGTGTACATAATTTACATGTACTTGTTGTTGCCTGACTGATAATTGTTTCAATTATGTGGTGAACAAGTTTTCTAGGGCATTAAGCTTTGTATTTAGTTCAGTTGCTTGATCCATTTCTAACATACCTGCAATGTTCTGCACATTGTTCCTTTGCGTATCTGCATTCCAGTCTGGGTAGCCATCAGACAGTTTGTCCAAGAGCTCAACTAGTTCATCATAGGTCTTCTCAGAAGCTTGCCCACCTGCTGCAGTATCAATAGTACCCTGGCATTATATTCAAGGCCTTCAATGAAGGTATGAGCTAGTACCTCATTCGCCTGATAGTGATGTGGATAGGCAAGCAACATTTGTTTAAATCTATCCTAGGCTTGGTAAATGTTTTCCCCGCTTTTCTGCTTGAAGCTCAATATATCACTTCTCAGCTTTGCAGTTCTGCCTGAGGGGAAGAATCGATAGAGGAACTTCTTCGCTAACTAGTCCCATGTGCTGATGGAGTTTGGTGGCTCAGAATCTAGCCATTGCCTCGCTTCTTCCAAAAGTGAGAATGGGAACAAAGTCAATCGCACATAGTCAGTTGATACCCCATGTAGAATATAAGTGCTGCTTATCTCCAGAAAACTTCTGATGTGTACTTGGGGATCTTCATGGGGCAGGCCAGTGAATTGCCCATTAGAATGAAGGAGATGCACCATGGATTGTTTCAACTCAAATCTACCACCTGGTGGAGGTTTTCGTATGCTCAATGTCATATTGGTGGTGAGTGGAACTGCCACATCATGGACTGGCCTCAGAGCTATCACTGTAGGTATCTCCATATGTTCTCTTTCCACGTGTTCTGCATGATCGTCATCCAGGTTCTCGTCCCAATTTTCTGGGAGATCTAGTCCTAATTCCCTTTGTCGTCTGAGATTCGCCAGCTTTCTTTGTCATCGAAGGGCTCGTTCAGGTTCGTCGTTTGGTTCAACAAGATCACCTTTTCGAGCTAGACTTTAGATCCCAATTGCCTACAATACAGAACAACTAAGATCAAGTTATTAGTACTTGAACAATCACTAGTAGACTTAAAAGAATTAAATATAAATCAATTCTAAAGTCCCCGGCAACGGCATCAAAAACTTATTGCTCCCAAATGCACACACAAGTGTACGTGGTCGCAGAAGTAATAAGTGGCTCTTTAAGAATCGGGTTGTTATACCCAAGGGACTTATGATCAATGTATATCAATTTAATCAAATCTACAACTTAAAGAATTCCTTATCAATATGGTTTTGATCACTACTAAGTAGAACAATTTAAGTATTAAATTAACTGACAAGGATAACTATAATTTCGGTGTTTTAATCAAGTAACGTACAATTTCAGGGCTGTAGAATGCTTTGGGTTTCATGTATCACATCTCATGCAAATAATCAATTTTAGTTTTCACATTACGGATTTACAAGGTAAGTTTTATGATCATGATCTCTCGACCTCTAATAGCCTGCTCCAACTTGCTGTCTAACTACATCATTGCGCGGGGATAGGCAATCCTAATTGGCGAGCATTTATATTTCGTGTTGTTTCGTAACTAAGCTTGGAGTTCGTTCGGGCGTCGCTCCTAAACACGAATCTTATCAAGTGATATGCAAGTTAGATCAAGCTTTTTACGTTTTTGGTCTATCTACCTCTTTATCTCTCGAGTCCAAGAATAGACAATAGATTTATTTCTATGGTGGCCAATCATGAAATACAAAAATAAGAATGTAAAAGTAATGTATACGATAACCAATAATCAATGAAAAGCAATTCGATGTTCAACAATAACCCATATCTACAGCCCAGAACAAGGGTTTTTAGGTACTCATAATATTCATAAACTCAAAAATAATAAGTTTCATAGAATTCAAACCTAAAGAAGAAGTAGAGAGTTGAAACCTAAGATTATTGTAATCCCTTGCTCTTGCACACCAAAAAATAGCTAACTCCTTACAAAATAGCCTAGGTTCCTATATATAGAGTTTCCACAAATAATTTTCCTAATTTAGACCAAAGTAGGAGTCCTAATTACATCAACTTCTGCTGGAAAAATTGGGTATACTCTGGCGTAGGGAGTAAGGATAGCCTCAGCGATATGCCGCAATAGTTTTGGGCCTCGCGTAGGATGACATCAGTGCGCCAGGCCCCTGTTCTTCTATATTATGGCTGGGCCAGAACGCTATTGATGCGTCACTACCCAGCATCTTAGTTATTTTCTTTGTTCTCTCCATTCTCTTGCTTGTTTTCCTTTCACGCTTCCTTCCATCGACTCCATTTATCTTCAAAAGCTCCTACATAGTCTAATCACAAGTTTTAGTGCACAATCATAACAAGTTATTCAAAACACAACCAATAGTTTAAAGATTATTCTTAAACACAAGACTAATATGGGCTATATTTGACAAAAAGGCACATAAATATGCCTAAGATCACCTTCTATGGATCATAATCCCTTCTACGGTTTGTCCATAGGTTGCAACACCTCGGATTCGGAAGAGTGGAAAAAAATTCCTAATTTCTGGGTTACTTCCAGTAACGACGGAGGTCACATACGGTTCGTCGGTTGACTTACGGCCCATATGTGGGAACCATAAGTGGCAAGACCAAGTTTTAAAAAATGTCAAGTTTCAGAACCATAACGACAGTCTGACAGGATGGCCTGTCGTTCTTTCAACGAGTCATAGATAGGTCTCGTAGGTCTCCTCTAGACATAGTAAAATTTTTAGGCCATAAGTTTAGAGCTACGGTTGCCATGTACGGTCTGTCATTTGACCGACGAGCCATACATGGGACCCGTCATTGCAGGGACCAAGTTGACAATTTTTGAACCCAAAGACGGTTGACCATCGACGGTCCGTGTATGGACGTACGGAACGTAGGTCAGACTATCGATGGGGCTTTGTAGTTTTATTTTAAAGGGGTCGTTTCATCTTTTAACCTAATGGCCTATTTACTAATCTAAGTTGGTTCATACCTTCGCCTAACACTATATAAGTCTATTCAATCCTAAAAACTACCCTTTCCAACCACTTTACAAAATTCCCCAAACTCTTTTGTCTCAAATATTTCTCTCTCTAGAAGATAGAAGAAGAAGAAGAAGGAGAAAGCAGCCTATGTTTAAAGAAATCAATCTTTCTTCATCAAATTGCTTAAGGAATTGAGACCCTAAGGTATGATTGAGTTTATCCATGGAGCTCTTTCCTCCATGGAATCCCTAAATTCGTCAATTTTCAAGTTAGAAGTTCTCAATTGAATTAGGGGTTTTCTTCCATGTTATGGGTTCTTTGTAATGTTGATATTATTGATTGATTTATGAACTATGAAGTATGAATTGAGTTGAATTTCATGAATTTACATGAATCCCCATCAACCCATGCAAATTTCCCAAATTTTGACATTATGCTTTTATTGATGGGTTGAATTATAAAGTGATGAATTATGTGAAATCTCTATGAATCCATGCATGAATTATGATTCCTAAGCTAAGACTTTTCATGATGAGATTATGAATGATCTAATGATGGTTTTGTGAAAGCAAACATGTTCAATAAAAAAAACTATGATTTTCCTGTATTATGTGGGTTCCTTCAATTATGGTCAAATTGACTTGTTTATGGCTTTTTAAGCATGAGTTTGCATTGCGATGCATAAATTAAGAGGAATTCCTATGAATCTATGTGAACCCTATTATTTGCAAATTATGAGCATGATGAACTATGTAAAGATGAAGTTTATGAAATTTTGCATGACTCATATAAAGTCAATGATGAATTAAGGGTGCTTTGAGATTGAAGTACTAAAGTATATGATATGTTGATGATGTTGTTGAGAGTGAAAGGGATTCTCACATATTACTCAACCTATGATTGTGAAAGGTTTCCTCACATGTGATAATTCATAACTTGTTGAAAGAATTGCTCAACTAACCTTGAATTGAAGATTAAGGAGCTATTCTAACGAAGGGACAAGAGACGATCACCCATGCGTACTAATAATGAACTTATGGCTAATGATAGACAAGAGGCGACTACCCATGTCTAATTATGATAATTGAACTATGTCTAATCCGTGGGAATTATGCTTAGCACCGAGTGGACAAATGGCGATTACCCGTGTCCCATAAACTATTTGTCACCATAGGATGATGGTCTATGATAGACACTAGCCAGTGGACCCACGTAAGCTATATGTTAAGTAAAGGGTCCTACCTTGGCAAGTAGGATGGCCCTATCGGTGTGGGGTTATACACCGGATTCCATGTTGATAGCTCACATGGTCTTATATGTCAGTTAAGGCTACTTCCCACAAACAATGAACTAAAAGGGTTGTTATGATGTTTCTCAAGTGAAGCAAAGATGTTTAGCTTGCTTTGACTATGGTTTATGTTTTATGTTTTCTAACCCTTATCATGTTTAGCTTGGTCATTGCATGTTATGAAAATGTCCCGTTTTAGCATGTTTTAAATGATTTCGAGTATTGCTATCATACTTGGTACTTGATTGTATTAATGCACACTCTTGCCTCGTTCACTAGTCAATGTAGGGTGTGGCGAATCTCCATCCACTAGTGGCTAGAGCTTAGTAGAAGAATTGTGAAGACTTGGTGAGTCCTCATCCATTCGAGGACATAGCCTAGTTGTTCTTACTTTTATGTTCTTTGTTTTGACATTGTATTGGGTTACGTCCTAAGCTTTATTTCTTTTCTTATGTTAGATTGGTTTTGAGACATTAGATTTAAACTTCCATTTTTTTTTAAAAAAGATTTGATATGACATTGTCTTTTTAACCCATTATCTCTATGATCTTGTATGTATGTATGCTAAGTGACTTGTATGAGGCTTTTTGGGGTCTTGTATGCCATGTCACGTGTAGGTGGTACCTTGGGTCATGAAAAACTTGGTATTCAAAGCACAAGGTTTTAGAAAGATCCTAGGATGTCTCATAAGCTGCGTCGAGTAGAGTCTTGTTCATGAGTGTGAAGCGCGCCACATTTATGAATGAGCGGCTATAAGACGTTTAAGAAACTTCACTTCTTTCATAACTCTTAAGTCGTGACGTAAAGTTTAACTCTATATGTCTGTCTCCTAATCCCTATCCTATGCATTACAGGATATGGCTACCCGAAGAGCTTATGCTAGAAGAAATGCGGGAGAGAATGTGGATCAACAAGCTCCTCCCCAGGCTCCACAAGTTCCGATCGACCCTTTGGCCAAACAAATATCTAATGCAGAGTTTAGGGCTGCTTTTCAAGTGTTGGCTCAAGCCGTGACGGGTCAAGAAAAAAGAGACGTTGTGGCTCTCGTGAACCCAAATGTAGGTACAGTGGCACTAGGGTAAAGGACTTCACAAGGATGAACCCTCTGGAATTTCATGGTTCTAAGGTGGAGGAAGATCCTCAAGAGTTCATCGATGAAGTGTGCAAGATATTGATGATCATGGGTGTGACACCGGAGGAAAAGGCAAAGTTGGCCACCTATCAACTCAAGGGTGTTGCTCAAGTTTGGTTCAACCAATGGAAGAGTTAGAGGGCGGTTAATGAGGGTCCTCTTGATTGGGAGAAATTCAAGGTTGCTTTCCTTGATAGGTTCTTTCCCCTTGAGATGAGGGAGGCAAGGGTGCTTGAATTTATCAACCTTCTTCAAGGAAGCATGAGTGTGAAAGAGTATGCTTTGAAGTTCACACAATTGTCCCGAAATGCTCCTTCCCTAGTTGTCGATCCTAGGGCAAAAATGAGTAAGTTTGTCTCGGGAGTGTCCGAAATGGATGTTAAAGAGTGCCGCACCGCTATGCTTGTCAATGACATGGATATTTCTCGCCTCATGGTGTAAGCTCAACAATTAGAGGAGGAAAATCTCAATGAAAGGACTAGAGAGACAAAGAGGGCTAGAATGGGTGATTGTAACTTTTCACATTCGAGGTTCGATGGACATGGTCGTCCTAGATTTTGATAAAGGTTTTCTTGTCAAGGTTCCTCCAATGCTTCTCCCATGTCCAACAAAGATAGGTTCTCTAACCCTAAGCCTCAAGGAGAAAATGATGGTGGCTCTTCATTGACTACTTGTGCTAAGTGTGGGAAAAGGCATGAGGGCAAGTGTCTAGCTGGTTCTAATGCATGCTTTGGTTGTGGCAAGATGAATCACAAGATAAGGGATTGCCCCTTAGTGGCTAATAATGAAGGGGAGAATCGTCGACACACTCAACCTCAAAATCCATCGGGTTCTAGTTGAAATCGAAAGGAAAATCGGCTTTATGCACTTCGGGCTCATCATGAGCAAGAGGGTTCTCCCAATGTGGTTACCGGTATGTTGAAAGTATTTCACTTTGATGTTTATGGTTTGCTTGATCCCGGTGCTACCTTGTCTTTTGTGACTCCGTATGTGGCTATGAAGTTTGATGTTGTTCCGGATGTGTTGCTAGATCCTTTTCATGTATCTACTCCGATTGGTGAATCTATTGTGGCTAAGAGAGTCTATAGAAAATGCCCCGTCTCTTTATCTCATAGAGTTACTTATGTTGATCTTGTAGAGATGGATATGTTAGATTTTGATGTTATTCTTGGGATGGATTGGTTGAATTCTTGTTATGTTTCTACTAATTGTAGGACCCGAATGGTCAAGTTTCAATTTCCAAATGAGCCTATGCTATAGTGGAAGGGGGGAAATTCTATGGTTAGAGGTCGTTTTGCTTCTTGTCTTAAAGCTAGAAAGATGATTTCTAAGGGTTGCATGTACCATCTTGTTAGGGTGAGGGATATAGATTTCGAAACCCCTACTCTTGAGTCGGTCCCCATTGTTAATGAGTTTCCAGAAGTGTTTCCCGATGATTTACCCGATATTCCTCCCAAAAGGGAAATAGAATTCGATATTGACCTTCTCCCGGATACGCAACCTATCTCTATTCCTCCTTATAGAATGGCTCCGGCGGAACATAAGGAACTAAAAGAGCAATTGAAAGACTTGTTAGATAAGGGCTTTATCCGACCAAGTATTTTTCCATGGGGTGCTCTGGTCTTGCTTGTAAGAAAGAAAGATGATTCACTTCATATGTGCATTGACTACCGCCAACTAGACAAGGTTACCATTAATAATAAGTATCCTGTTCCAAGAATAGATGACTTGTTTGATCAAATTCAAGGGGCTAGTTACTTCTCTACGATCGACCTTCGTTCGGGTTGTCACCACTTGAGAGTGAAGGAAGATGATATTCATAAAATGGCTTTCCGGACTAGATATGACCATTATCTATTCCTAGTGATGTCATTTGGGTTGAAAAATGCTCCGGCCGCGTTTATGGACTTGATGAATAGGGTGTTTAGACAATACCTTGATATGTTTGTGATTGTATTTATTGATGATATTTTGATTTACTCAAGGAGTGAGGGTGAACATGCCAATCATTTTCCTATGATTGAGTTTGCTTATAAAAACAGCTACCATTCTAGTATTGGCATGGCTTCGTTTTAGGCTCTCTATGGTAGGAGGTGTAGATCTCCTATAGGTTGGTTCGAAGTTGGAGAAGTTTCTTTGAAAGGTCTCGAGTTAGTACATGAGGCTATGGAGAAAGTTCGACTTATTAGAAAAAGGTTGAGAACGGCCCAAAGTCGACAAAAGTCCTATGCCGATGTTAGAAGGAGAGATTTAGAATTTGATGTTAATGAATGGGTTTAGTTGAAAATTTCACCCGTGAAGGGTGTAATGAGATTTGGGAAGAAAGGGAAGCTTAGTCCCCGTTATGTAAGCCCATATCAGATTTTGAGAAATATTGGTAAGGTTTCATATGAACTTGATTTGCCTAATGATTTGGCATCGGTACATCCGTTTTTCCATGTCTCATTGTTGAAGAAATGTGTTGGCGATCCGACACCTATAGTGCCATTGGAGAATTTTGGCATAAAGGATAGTCTTTCGTATGAAGAAGTCCCGGTTGAGATTTTAGACTGGCATGTCTGAAAGTTAAGGAAAAAAGAAATTGCTTCGGTAAAAGTTCTTTGGAGGAATCAATTAGTTCAGGGTCCTACTTGGGAGGCCGAGGCTGATATGATGCCCCGATATCCTCATATATTTCCCTTCGATCCTACTCTAGCTTGAGGTACCTAGTTCCTCATGATTCATTCTATTGGTCTCATGTGTCTTAGATATTCTCATGATTCCTCATTTATGCATGTTCAAGAAGAGTCTAAATTTTGAGAAAATAAGTTAACTTGATTGATTTATCTATGATTATGTGCATTGAATATGAGTTGCATAAAGTCTTCACGAAATGATGTATTGAACATGCTTTAGCTTTGCGTTATGTTTCCTCCTCGAATATGTGCATTCATGTGATTGCATTCTAGGTTGGGTTGTTAGTTCTTGTTTCTTACCCTCCTTATGATGTCTTGATTCTCATTTGAGGACGAATGTTCCCAAAGGGTAGATAATGTAATACCCCGGATTCAAAAGAGTGGAAAAAAATTCCTGACTTTTGGGTTACTGCCAGTAATGACGGAGGCCATCTACGGTTCGTTGGTTGACTTACAGCCTGTAGGTGGGTACCGTAAGGGGCAAGACCAAGTTTTAAAAAATTTCAAGTTTCAGAACCTTAACGACGGTCTACCAGGACGGCCCGTCATTTTTTCAATGAGTCGTAGATAGGTCTCGTAGGTCTCCTCCAGACTCAGTCAAATTTTTAGGCCATAAGTTTAGACCTACAGTTGCCATGTACGGTTCATCATTTGACCCACGAGCCATACATGGAACCCGTCGTAGTAGGGTCCAAGTTGACAGTTTCTGAACCCAACGATGCTTGACCATCGATGGTCCATAGATGGACTTACGGACCGTAGGTCAGACCGTTGAGGGACCTTGCAGTTTTATTTTAAAGGGGCCACTTCATCTTTTCACCTAATGGCCTATTTGCTAATCTAAGTGGATTCATGCCTTCTCCTAACACTATATAAGTTTATTCATTCCTAAAATCTACCCTTTCCAACCACCTTACAAAATTCCCCAAACCCTGCTCTCTCTAGAAGATAAAAGAAGAAGAAGGAGAAGGCAGCCTAGGGTTCAAGAAATCATGCTTTCCTAATCAAATAGCTTAAGGAAATGAGACCCTAAGGTATGATAGTGTTCAACCATGGAGCCCTTTCCTCCATGGAATCCCTAAATTCTTCAATTTTCAAGTTAGAAGTTCTCAATTGAATTAGGTGTTTTCTTCCATGTTATGGGTATTGTAATGTTGATATAATTGATTGATTTATGAACTATGAAGCATGAATTGAGTTGAATTTCATGAATTTAGATGAATCCCCATGAACCCATGCAAATTCCCCAAATTTTGGCATTATGCTTTTGTAGATGGGTTGAATTATAAAGTGATGAATTATGTGAAATATCTTTGAATCCATGCATGAATTATGATTCCTAAGCTAAGACTCTTCATGATGAGATTATGAATGACCTAATGATGGTTTAATGAAAGCAAGCATGTTCAATCAAAAAAACTATGATTTTCCTCTATTATGTGGGTTCCTTCAATTATGGTAAAATTTACTTGTTTATGGTTTTCTAAGCATGAGTTTGCATTGAATTGCATAAATTAAGAGGAATTCTTATGAATCTATGTGAACCATATGATTTGCAAATTATGAGCATGATGAACTATGTAAAGATGAAGTTTATGAAATTTTGCATGACTCATATAAAGTCAATGATGAATTAAGGGTGCTTTGAGATTGAAGTACTAAAGTATATGATATGTTGATGATGTTGTTGAGAGTGAAAGGGATTCTCACATATTACTCAACCTATGATTGTGAAAGGTTTCCTCACATGTGATAATTCATAACTTGTTGAAAGGATTGCTCAACTAACCTTGAATTGAAGATTAAGGAGCTATTCTAACGAAGGGACAAGAGACGATCACCCATGTTCCCTAATGTAGACAAGAGGCAATCACCCATGTCTACTAATAATGAACTTATGACTAATGATAGACAAGAGGTGACTACCCATGTCTAATTATGATAATTGTACTATGTCTAATCCGTGGGAATTATACTTAGCACCGAGTGGACAAGTGGCGATTACCCGTATCCTATAATCTATGTTCCACCATAGGATGATGGTCTATGATATACACAGGCTACTGGATCCACGTAAGCTATATTTTAATTAAAGGGTCCTACTTTTGCAGGTAGGATGGCCCTATCGGTGTGGGGTTATACACAGAATTCCATGTTGATAGTTCACGTGGTCTTATATGTCGGTTTAGGCTACTACCCACAAACAATGAACTAAAAGTGTTGTTATGATGTTTCTCAAGTGAAGCAAAGATGTTTAGCTTGCTTTGACCATGGTTTATGCTTTATGTTTTCTAACCCTTATAATGTTTAGCTTGGTCATTGCATGTTATGAAAATGTCCCGTTTTAGCATGTTTTAAATGATTTCGTGCATTGCTATCATACTTGGTACTTGATTGTACTAACACATACTCTTGCCTACATTGACTTGTTAATGTAGGGCGTGGCGATTCTCCATCCACTCGTGACTAGAGTTTAGTAGAAAATTTTTGAAGACTTGGTGAGTCCTCATCCATTCGAGCACATAGCGTAGTTATTCTTACTTTTATATTTTTTCTTTTGACATTGTATTGGGTTACGTCCCAAACTTTATTTCTTTTCTTATGTTAGATTGGCTTTGAGACATGAGATGTAGACTTCCGCTCTTTTTCTTAAAAGCTTTGATATGATATTATCTTTTAAACCCTTTATCTCTATGATCTTGTATGTATGTATGCTAAGTGGCTTGTATGAGGTCTTTCGGTGTCTTGTACGCCATGTCACATCTAGGGGGTACCTTGGGTCGTGACATAGGTCTCATAGAACTTATCTAGTAGCCAAAAATAAAACCTTATCGAACCCAATTCAACATACCAATTTTTGAGGTGTTACAATGTGTATACACTACCAGCAGTTGAACAAAGTGATAATGAAGAACAATTAACCTCTTCCTCGTATTGATGACTTATTTGATATTCTTGAAGGATCATCTTTGTTTTCTATGATTGATTTTGAGGTCCGACTATCATCAACTGAAGATTAGGGTAACGAATATCCCTAAGATAATTTTTAGGACTCTTTATAGGCATTATGAGTTTCTAGTGACATCCTTCGGTTTGAATAACGCCTCTGCAACATTCGTAGAGTTAATGAACAGGGTGTTCCAATAGTATATTTGGATTCTTTTGTGATAGTCTTTATAGATGATACTCCAAGACTGAGGAAGACCATGACCGATATTTGAGGATTACGCTTCAAAGATTAAAGGAAGAGAAATTGTATGCCAAGTTCATGAAGTACAAGTTTTAGCTTGATTATATTACATTTTTGGGACACATGGTGTCCAAAGAGGCTATTCGAGTGGATCCAGCCAAGATTGAGGCAGTTAGAGGTTGGACCAGGCCCACTCCAGTCACCGAGATTTAGAATTTTATAGGGCTAGCAGGTTATTACAAGCGGTTTGTTCAGAGCTTCTCCACTATTGCATCTCCTTTGTGTAGATTGACATGACAGAGTGTGAGCTTCCAGTGGTCTGATGAGTGTGAGGAGAGCTTTCAAAATCCTAAGACCTTGTTGACTTTGGCTCCTATGTTGACTTTACCTGAGGAAGGTGTGGACTTTACCACTTACCGTGATGCTTTTGGGGTTGGGTTAGGTGGTGTTCTGCTGTAGAAGGGAAAGGTAATCGCCTATCCTTCTAGACTATTGAAGACACATGAGAAAAACTACCTTACCTATGATTTTGATTTGGCATCCGTAGTCTTTGTACTTAAGTTGTGGAGGCATTATCTATAAGGGGTGCATTGTGTGGTCTTCACTGACCATCTGAGTCTTCAGTACATTTTCAGAAAGAGGGATCTGAACTTGAGACAGCCCAGATGACTTGAGTTGCTGAAAGATAATGATATTGCCATCTTGAATCATTTGGAGGAGGCCAATGTGGTGGTTGATGATTTGAGTAGGAAGACTTCTAGTGTGGGGAGTACTGTTGCTATTAGTGCTGAGGAGAGACCTTTGTCTAGGGATGTTCAGAGGCTAGCCAATAGTTTTATTCAGTTACAGACTTTTGAGGAGAGTGGTGGTTTTATTGCTTTCATAGAGGCTTGATATTTCTTAGTTGAGCAGATCTATGAGCACCAGTTCGATGATGAGAAGTTGTGTCTTATTCCAAACAAGGTGTTGAGAGAGAAAACCAAGGAGGTTATCCTTGATTCAGATGGTGTCTTAAGGATCGGAAGCAGCATTTGTGTGCCATAGGTGGGCGAGTTGATTAAATTGCTTCTTGAGGAGGCTCACTATTCTTAATATTCCATTCATCCCAGAGCAGCAAAGATGTATCATGATTTGAGCCAGCATTACTGGTGGTGTGGCATGAAGATGGATTTTGGAGATTTTATGTCTAGATGCTTGACTTGCAAATAGGTCAAGTGTGAGCACTAGCTACCTAGAGGTGTATATTTGAGGATGTCTACTCCTATTTGGAAGTGGGAGCAGATCACTACAGATTTTGTTATGGGTTCGCCTACCACTATGGGCGGTTATGACTCTATTTGGCTAGTCATTGACAGGCTGACCAAGTATACCCATTCCATCCCTGTTCAGGTGAGGTATACAGTGGAAAAGTTAGTCCAGCTTTATATCAATCAGATTGTCTGACTTAATGGGGTGCCTATTTCTATTGTCTCTTACCGAGGAGCATTGTTCACTTGTCACTTTTAGAAGGCCTTACAACATGGTTTAGGTACTCGGCTACATATGAGTACATCCTTTCACCCATAGATAGATGGTCAGTCCAAGCTAAGAGGATATATATGCTCTGAGATTGTGTGATTGATTTTGGGACTCGATGGGATCAACACTTGCCCTTAGCAGAGTTTGCCTACAATAACAATTATTACTTAAGTATTCAGATGGCCCCATTTGAGGTGTTATATGGTAGACAACATAGATCCCTGATAGGTTGGTTTGATTTGGCTGAGATGGACTTTGTACGTACAAACTTGCTTAGAGATTCTATGGAGCAAGTCCGTATTATTCAGGGTGGCTTGTTAACAGCCTAGAGTCGATAGAAGAGTTATGCCTATAGGAGAGTTTGAGCCTTAGTATTTATGGAGGGTGATCATGTTTGGCTCTGAGTGTCACCCATGAAGGGTTTGATGAGGTTCGGGAAAAAGGGAAAGCTTAGCCCTACATTCATTAGCCCTATTAAGATTTTGAGCCGACTAGGAGAGGTGGCCTATAAGTTGGTCTTGCCACCTAGCTTATCAGCTGTGCATCCTATGTTTCATATCTCCCTACTTTGAAAGTACATGTGGGATGAGTCCCATGTGCTTTCACTTGATTCGATTGTGTTGGGTGCAGACTTGTCTTTTGAGGAGGAGCCTATAGCCATCTTGGATAGGTAGGTTTGAAAGCTTAGGACCAAAGAGATTGCTTCAGTGAAGGTACAGTGGAAACACCATTCAATTGGTGAGGTGACTTGGGAGACGGACTTCGACATGTGTGTCAGATATCCTAAGCTTTTCGAGGCTTTAGGTACTTTCTTTTACTTTATATTTGATGATGAACATGGTTTTTAATGGTGGATAATGTGATAATCTTGAAGGCCATTTTTGGAAATTTTTATAAAACTACCATTTTACCCCTCCTATTATTGACTTCGACTTATTTATGAATGGATTTAGAAATTTCTTTCAAGCTTTGTGTAAAAAGTTGTGAATTATGAAAAATTTTGAATTCAAAAGGCTAAAATTGTTTAAAATGATTTTTGGTGTCTTTTGGAGTGTTGCACTAGTCCTGGAATGTGAAATCGGTCTAAGAAAGTTGCCAACTTCATATTCGGGCTCTTTTCATGTATTTGAGGTCCTATGTTAGAAATTTGTGAAATTTTAGCCTTTGGGTTGACTTTGGTCAACATTCGTGGTTCGGATACTTAGATTGGATTTATGACTATTCCATTGGATTCGAAAGAATATTTTAGTCGTAGAGGAGGTCTTGGTTAAATTTTCAGATATCCCGAGATTGAATTGGCCTTTTTAGGTGTTAGGATTAGTTTCTTGTGACTTACACGAGATTCTGGTCAAGGAGACCTCAGATCCGTGTTTCGATGGTTCCATTGTGTCTGGAATTTTGAGTATAGTGAAATAGCATATATGGTTTGTGTGTACGAGGTTCTGAATGAATTTCTAGGATCCTTTCGATGATTTGAGAGTTTGTTGGTTTTGCTGCTATCTGGTATACCTCGCGTTAGCAATTTACGTCATCGAGAGGCTATTCACATTCATGAGCCTCGCTTCCATGAGGTACGAGCCACGTTCACAAAGGGTTGGCCGCTTTTGGCCTTCGCATTCGTGAGTGTTTGGCTGTTTTTGTGATCTTAGCTTTCAAAATGGGTGGGTGGCAAAAGTGAGAGGCTTAAGAGGACTTTGCTTAAGTGAACCAGGGGCCACGTTAGCGACGTTCATGAAAGAAAACCAGTTTCCACTTTTATGATATTAGAGAGGGATTTTTGATTGAAATTTCAGGGTTTATCCCCTATTTTACATTTTTGAGTTTTGTAAAACCTTTGGTGGAGATTTTGCAGAGACTTTTTGTGAGGAATCTTTTGGGTAAGTGTTTGTAACCCTAAATCTTCAATTCCCCTTTATCAATAGTGAATCTAACATCAAAAAAATAAGATTTTTAATTGGCAAATGGCAAGGTTTCCAATAACTTTAGTTTTAAAGTAAAATGGTGATCGTGAATTGATTATAACTCCTTTTTCAAAATGATTTTCACCAGTGAGTTCCAAATGCGTTGGGTAACATTTTCAAGTAAGGATTTTCATATTCAAATCTTATTTTGGGAATTGAGTTTTTGAGTTGATTTGACCGATTTTTTGAAGTGTATGATATGGATGTTGTTATTTTTGGAATTTTATTGTGATAACATGTTGGATTAGATTGTATGGCTATCACAATCAAAAGTACCCCCTAGATGTGACATGGCGTAAAGGACCCCGAGGGACCCCCACAAGGCACTTAGCATACATATACTTAAGGTAAAGACAATAATGAGGAAAGAAATAAACACTCTCATAAAAGTAAAGAGTTTACAAGCGAAAGTCTTGACTATGTCACAAAAGCCAACTAATATAATAGAATGATCGGGACGTAACCCGTACATCATAAACAAGTCTGAAACTGAAAGTAAAGAAAAAGCGATAAAGTCTCCTAGTCCCCAAAGCATGAGGACTCACCAAGGCAGATACCTCGAACTCTGAAAGAAACTAACCACGAGAATGCGAAGGAGGACTGTCTGACCCTTCATTATAAGAGAATGTAGGCAAAAGTATGCAATAGTACGTAGAATGTACTAAGTATGAAACAAATGCATATGATCACATAAATCATGCCAATGAGATTCTTTCATGTAGGAAATCATGCTAGTGAGATAACATCATGAACATGCAAAGACCAAACTAAATCATGTGACAAAAGGGTTAGAAACTCAATGCATAAACATGGTCAATGTAAGCTAGTCATATCATAATCCTTGTGAGATACTTCTAGTACCCTAGTTCATTATTATGGGATTTTTACGTTTAACCGACAAAACCATGTGAGATATAACATGGACTCCACTGTCTGCCCCAGACAGGAAAGTGGAGTGATGTCTACCCTACACCACTAAAAGGGGTGTCCCACTAGCCAAGGTAAGGACCATAAATTTGTAGCTTATGTGGATCCACTAGCTATGTGTCTATCTGAGACAAACCCTATGAGGCACGTAGTTAAGGGACTTAGGGATTTTCTATTAAAGGTCCACGGACGCTAAACGGAAACCTTCATCCCAAAAGCCCACTCGATGCTAAGTAAAATCCCAAGGAATAGACGATTAAGCTTATTCATATTTTAACCAAGGAAGAGGTACATCTAGGGTTACCAAATCCAAGCTAAGATCATATCAAGACGTTTCAACTACCATGGGCTTGCCCAAGCTTACGTCATTAGAATAGCTCCTAATTTATTCATGGGTGAGAAAGCCTTTCAGCCATATGAACCCTAATTTATGTGAGAAAACCTTTCACATTCGTACTCTTTTCTTATTGTGAAGAAAACCTTTTCACAACTCATGGATACCATTATCTATATGCACCCTAGCAATTACAAGCATAATTCTCATGAAACATGCACCTCTTATGCAAGCTATGCATATACATGCATCTCTTATGCAAGCTATTCATATGTTCATAAATCATGACCAAGTATACCACATGTAAATTCACCTCAGAATCATGCAATAGACTAGAATCATGCTTATTTTCATCAATTTCATAAGTTCATAAATGCATGGATCATACTTCATCATGCAATCATAACAAGGATTCATGGCTCATGCATGGGTTCATACAATTTCTACATCAAATCATATAAATCACTATAAATCGTGCACTAAGTTACTTTATCATGCTAGATCGTGCACTACTAATCATAAAATCAATAATTGGAATCATAATTGAAAAACCCATAATAATTGATCAAAACCCTAACTCAATTTGGGGAAATTGAACTTTGAAATTGGAAGAAAACTAGGGACCCATTGGAGGAAAGGGCTCCAAATGGTGAATGCTAACATACCTCAACAAAGCCGCAAGAAATTGCTAATAATTGATGACTTTCAATGGAGGATCCTAGCCCCTCTTCCTTGAGAATTGAGAGAACGTTTCTAGAGAGAAATATTTGGGAAGTTGGGAAATTTGAGAATGTGAATAATGAAGGGAAATTTGGGATAAAAGACTTATACAGTGGGTCAATTTAGGGGCAAAGTCTTAATTAAAAAGACTTAAAAGAATTGGAAAAAGACATAAAAACCCCTGGAAAAATAACTGTCTAGCCCTATCTACGGTTGGACTTACGGTCCATAAGTCAACCTACGGACCGTCCTGTTCTTCCGTAGATAGATTCAGAGAATTTCCCAACTTGAACCCCCAATGACGGGTCACTATATACGGCTTGTGGGTCAATCGATTTGCCGTACATGGCAACCGTACAATTGAACTTAGGGCTTAAGAAATTTACTAAGTCTGGAACACTTGACGGGACCTTTCTACGGTTCGCGAAAAGACCCAAGGTCCGTCCTGCTAACCCACAGCCTCAACTTCAGAGACTTGATTTTCAAAACAATTTACCGTTGTTCTACGGTCCGTCAGCTGATCTACGGCCCGTAGACTGCATCTGTAGAGAGTGACTCTGGGCCAAAAACTGGAAAAGTTTTCTTTTTCGAAAACTTAGGTGTTACAATATATCCCCCTTGGGAACATTCGTCCCCGATTGGAAATCAGCTAACAACAACAAGACTAAGGGAAACAACAATTTTATGATTCCAATCATGAATGCAACTACATAATGCACATATCCGAGAAGGAATATCAACTCCAACCTACAACATGCTTCATCACAAAATGTCAAGCCACAAACACTTAATGAATGCATGCATACGGAAACATGAGTATGACTAAGACGCATGAATCCTGGAAATAGACCATGAGGAGCTAAATAACTCAAGCTAGGGAAGACTCAGAAGGAAAAAGATGAGGATAACGGGACATCATATCGGCCTCGGCCTCCCATGTAGCACCCTCAACCAATTGATTCCTCCACAATACCTTAACGGAAGCAACTTCTTTGTTTCTTAATTTCCGGACTTGTTGGTCTAGAATCTCAACTTGAACCTCTTCATAAGATAAACTCTCTTTGATGCCAAGATTTTCTAAAGGCACTATGGATGTCGGATCTCCAACACACTTCTTCAAAAGAGACACATGAAAAATCGGATGAACCGATGCTAACATATTAGGCAACTCAAGCTCATAAGAAACCTTGCCAATGCGTTCCAAAATCTTATATGGGCCTACATACCGGGGACTAAGCTTCCCTTTCTTACCAAACCTCATGACACCATTCATGGGTGAAATTTTCAAATAAACCAAATCATCAACCTCAAACTCTAGATCCCTTCTTCTAACATCGGCATAGGACTTTTGTCAACTATGAGCCATTTTCAACCTTTCTCTAATAAGTCAAACCTTCTCCATAGCCTCATGCACTAATTCGGGACCCATCAAAGCAACTTCACCCACCTCAAACCATCCTATAGGAGACCTACATCTCCTACCGTAAAGAGCCTCAAATGGAGCCATACCAATATTTGCATGGTAACTATTATTGTAGGCAAACTCAATCAAAGGCAAATGATCATCCCAATTACCCTTGAAATCAATCACACAAGCTCTTAAAATATCCTCTAAGGTTTGGATAGTACGCTCTGCTTTCTTATCGGTTTGGGGATGAAAGCTTGCTAAGTTTAACATTGGTACCAAGACCCTTTTGCAAAGACTTCAAAAATTAAGAAGTGAATTGGGTACCTCTATCGGAGATAATGGATAGGGGAACCCCATGAAACCTAACCATCTCCCTAATGTACAACTTAGCATAATCTTCCACCGAAAAGGACACCTTGATGGGAATGAAGTGAGCCGACTTCTTCATACGGTCTACTATAACCCATATAGAATCATGTTGCCGGCGAGTACGGGGTAAACCCACTATGAAGTCCATATTAATACCTTCCCACTTCCAAGAAGGAATAGCTATATCTTGGGACAAGCCTCCCAGCCTTTGATGTTCAACCTTAACTTGTTGACAATTTGGGCACCTTGCCAAAAATTCTGCAATATCTTTCTTCATTCCATTCCACCAATAGATTTCCCGCATATCGCGGTACATCTTGGTGGCTCCCGGATGAATAGAGTATCGGGAACTATGGGTTTCTTCTAGAATTTTCTCTCTTAGGCCATCCACATTAGGCACACACAAATGGCCTTTATATCTAAGGACACCATTTCCCCCTTGGGAGAAAGCCTCATTGCCCTTCTTTAGAACCACTCTTTCAACTAAACTAAAATTGGATCGAGTGCTTACTTAGTCTTAACATCCACCACAAAGGATGATTTTGACCCATTTTGGACAATCACACCTCCCTCATTGGAGTCAACCAACCAAACACCCAGCCGAGCTAGTCTATGAACATCCCGAACCAATTCTTTCCTATCATTTTCTAAATGTGCAACACTATTTATCGACAATCGATTCAAGGCATCGACACTACATTAGCTTTGCATGGATGATAGAGGACACTCATGTCATAGTCCTTTAAGAGCTCTAGCTATCTATGTTGTCGAAGATTTAGGTCCTTCTATTTGAACACGTATTGCAAACTATTGTGGTCGTTAAACACATCAACGTGGACACCATACAAATAGTGCCTCCAAATCTTTAGAGCAAAGACAACCGCCACGAGTTCCAAATCATGGGTAGGGTATTTCTTTTCATGAACCTTAAGTTGCCATGAAGCATAGGCAATCACCTTCCCATGTTGAATAAGAACACACCCTAAGCCAACCCTTGAAGCATAACAATAAACCACGAAGCCATCGAAACCTTCTGGCAATGTCAATATTGTAGCGGAAGTAAACCTATCTTTCAATTCTTGAAAGCTCTTTTCACAAGCCTCCGAACATACGAACTTAGTCTTCTTTTGAGCCAAGAAGCTCAATGGAGAGGCAATAGCAGAAAACCCTTCCACAAACCTCCTATAGTATCCGGCCAAGCCCAGGAAACTACAAATATCCGAATGAGATAGAGGTCTAGGCCAATTTCTAACTACATTCGTGTTCTTAGAATCAACCTCAATACCTTTACCGGACACAATGTGACCAAGGAAAGCCACATACCTCAATAGAAACTCACATTTATTGAACTTAGCATATAACTCACGATCCCTAAGAATTTTCAATACAATCCTCAAATGGTCGGCATGCTATTCCTCTTTTCGGGAGTAAATCAAACTATCATCAATGAATACAATCACAAATATATCAAGGTATCGTCTAAACACCCTATTCATCAAATCCATAAAAGCTGCCGGAGCATTCGTCAACCCAAACGACATAACCAAAAACTCATATTAGCCATATCTAGTTCGAAAAGCCGTCTTTGGAATATCACAACCTCTCACCCTCAATTGGTGATAACCCTAATGGAGATCAATCTTAGAAAAGAAGCTAGCACCCTGAAGTTGGTCAAACAAATCATTTATTCTCAGAATCGGGTACTTATTCTTAATGGTAACCTTATTCAACTGACAGTAATCAATACACATACGGAGAGAGCCATCTTTCTTACGAACAAACAATGCCGGAGCACCCCATAGAGAAATACTTTGTCCGATGAAACCCTTATCCAACAAATCCTTCAATTGCTCTTTCAATTCTTTATGTTCCGCCGGAGCTATACGGTAAGGAGGAATAGAGATGGGCTGCGTATCGGGAAGAAGGTCGATACCAAAGTTTATCTCCCTTTCGGGAGGAAAACCAGGTAGATCATCAAGAAACACATCCGGAAACTTATTTACCATGGGAACCGACTCTAGACTAGGGGTTTTGGAATCTATATCCCTAACCCGAATAAGAAGATAAATGCAACCCTTGGAGATCATCTTTCTAGCTTTAAGATAACAAACAAACTGACCTCTAGGCATAGAATTTCCCCCTTTCCACTCTAGGACGGGCTCATTAGAAATTAAAACTTAACCACTCAGGTTCTACAATCAATCGAGGAAAAACAAGAATGAAGCCAATCCATTCTAAGAATGACATCAAAGTCTATCATATCTAGCTCTACGAGATCAACATAGGTGACTCTATGAAACAAGGAAATGGGACACTTCCTACAAACTCTTTTAGCCACAATAGAATCACCAATAGGAGTAGAGACACAAAAGGGGTCTATCAATACATCCGGGGAAACAACAAATTTCATAGCCACATATGGCTTCACAAAATATAAAGTAGCACCTGGATCAAATAAAGCATACACATCAAAATGGAAGACTTTCAACATACCGATAATCACATCGGGAGAACCTTCTTGCTCTTGGCTAGTTTGGAGTGCATAAAATTGGTTTTGCTTGGGAGCACTAGAACCCGAACCACTAGGAGCACCTTGTTTACCATCCTTCCCCTTTTTAACATTCATTGGACAATCCCTCATCTTGTGACCACTCTTGCCACAAGTGAAACAACCATCCGATCCGGCTAAGCATCTCCCCTTATGCTTCCTCCCATGCTTTTGACATAGGGGGAAATAGAGTCCTATCACCACCACCATTGCCTACTTGAGGCTTAGGGTTAGACACCCTATTCTTGTAAAACATAGGCATAGGAGCATTTCAAGACACTTGGTTTGAAAACCTTTGTCGAAACTCAGAACGGCTATGTCCTCCGGTCCTTTGGTTTGAAAAGTCACCATCACCGGTCCTAGCCCTTTTTGCCACTTTGGACCTCTCCTTTAGCTTCTCTTCTTCATTTTGATGAGCATGAACCATCAATCGTGAAATATCCATTTCTTTAATAAGCATGGCAGTCCTACACTCCTTGACCACCAAGTCGGATACCCCCGACCCAAACTTACTCATTTTGGCCCTTGAATCAGCCACCAAGGAAGGCGCATATTTTTACAATTAAGTGAACTTCAATGCATATTCCTTGACATTCATACAACCTTGCTTCAAGTTAATGAACTCAAGAACCTTAGCCTCTCTCATCTTAAGAGGGAAGAAACGATTAAGCAAATCATCCTTAAATTTCTCCCATTCAAGAGGACCCGCATCCCTAGCCGTCTCACTTTTCCATTGGTTAAATCATACTTAGGACACACCCTTCAATTGGTAAGCGGCAAACTCCGCTTTCTCTTCCGGCGTGACTCCCATGATCATCAAAATCTTGTAAACCTCTTCAATGAACTCTTGTGGATCCTCCTCCACCTTGGAGCCATGGAATTCCGAAGGGGTCATCCTTGTGAAATCTATCACCCTGTCCACCGTCGTACCCACATGTGGGTTCACGGGGACCACAACTTCCCTATTTGCTTGGGACAATGTGTGGAAAGCGGCTCGGAACTCCGTATTAGTAATCTATAAACTTCAGACGAAGTTTTTGGGCGCTATCTGGGTGCCCCACGCCATCATCACCCTCGCTCAAAAATTGTTATTCATACCCGACCCAACCCCCAAAAACCCAGCCCCAAAACCAGAAAACCCGACCAACCCCTCCCAAATTCCCCCTTAACTCCTAAACCCACTTAAGTTCTCACTCACTTCCTCTCTCTAAAAATCCCCAAACTCGACCGATCCGCTTGCTTTCTCTCAACTTTCCCACAAATGTTTCTCTTCTTCTCACTCAATTTTCTTCTCCATAAACCCCAAATCCTCCATTAATCTTCCCCGAAAGCTTCTTCCAAACCTTATTTCTCCATCCCCAACACCCATTACCAACAAAATCTCTAAAAACAATCAAAATCCATTACCTCCACCAACCCACTGCCCAAACCCGACCACACCACCCTTAACCCATAAAATATTTTTTCTTTCCTTTTCTTGTTCTATTCTCGTTCTTATGGCACCCAAGGGTAAGAATTTGGAAGTTGGGGTGGGGAGCAAGCGTTCTAGGAAGGGAAACTCCGCCGGGACAACTAGTCTAAAGTTTTCGTCCAGGAAATTCGGTAAGCAGGCCATAGAGCAACATGGTGAGGACTAGTTTGAGAGCCAAACGGAAGCAAAATATCTTGGGGATGATCACGTGAACGAGGTAAGTTTGCAAATCGAATTCCCCAGCATTTATGAAATTATCTACAATTTGGGGCTGCAATTTATATTTGTTAATAAAGGAGATTGTAACCTCACTCTTGTGAGGGAATTTTATGCTAATTAGATCATGGAACCTAGACTTAATCATTCGGTGGAGGTACGGGGGAAAACGGTTAGGTTCACCTCAAGAGTACTTAATGCATTTTTTGGGACCTCACATTGTGATGCCGCTGAGTATAATAAATTGAAAGACACTCCACCGTATAGAGATATCAAACATACATTGTGCGGGGTTGACTCCACAGCGAGGTGGGAACGAAGTAAGGATACCGGAGGCATGCCACACTTCAGTATGCGCATTTAAATCAAGAAGCGCGAGTGTGGCTCAAGATTCTGAGTAGCGTGTTGCTACTGTGCAAAGACACTTCTGAGGTGACTCGGGACCGTGTGGTCCTAATTTACATGTTGATGAAAGGGCTACCAATTAATGTGGGGTCGGTGCTCCTACAAAATATGATGAAGTTTCGGAACACTAAGTGGTGGCGTTACTGTTATGGTGGTTTGATGACTCGGTTTCTGAGGGCCAAAGGTATTGAGGAGGAATTTCTTGACATGGACCAAGCGAGGGCGCCATACCTTGTGAGTAGCCTTTTGATGTGACGTGCACTAAAGCTTTGAATGTGTCTCATGGGCCTGTCCTATCTACTGCCGATCGACAGGCTACAGACGATAGTTGGATGGCACGGATGTGTGGAATGGCAGAGTTGCAACATGGCATTGGAGGCCATCCGGTCACCGACGAGGAGATGGAGGAGTTGGATGAGCCCTATCCACTGACAGATAGTGCCATGTACATATGCCGGATAGGCCCGGCTTTTCAAGAGCCGCTCGATGATGATGAAGCCATTGTGGATGAGGAGCTAATGAAGATGATGGAGATGCAGCTGATACAACTTTGATAGTTGTTGATGGTTCTATATTTGTGGCAGATGTTCGTGCTGGTGGCGTTGACGAGGCCTAAGGGAGTCTCTCTTACTCTATACTTTGTTTACATTGCACATTTGGGACAGTGCTATCTTTAAGTGTGGGGTGGGGAGATGAACTTCATTGTAAATATTTTACTGCTTTATCGAGTCTTTTTGTATTTTTAGGTGGGTTCCTCGGCTCTTGATTTCGATACTCTTCATGAGGATAGTCCCTTTGAACCGATTAGGACTAATAGTTTTTTGTATTTTAGTTTGATTGAGTCTTAGAGTCGTAGAAGTGAATTTCTCGATGATGGATGGATAACGACCATAAAAAGGGTAAATTAGTCACTAGGGGTAGTAGCTTGTGAGAGACAGACCTTTTGGTACTTTGAAACCTTGTCTTGAGACTTAACCAAACGTCATGGGTAGTCCTACTTGTGTGCAACTTCAAAAAAAACTTGGCAACCTTGAAATAACTATAAGCTCTTTGTTTTGACTCTGAATTAATAAAATTGGGCTTAATTGTGTGGAAACACCGTAATGTGATTTATATGAGTATGCTAAAAAGTGATTGCATCCTTACTTGTGTTGTGATGCCATGTGTGGTAAGTGATTGATTAGTTCATGCATTGACTGATAGCTACAATTTGCCCTGTGTGTGCTTAAATGAGTAACTTGTAGGACTTAAGGAATGTGATTGAGGCAATTCTTTGAATAACCAATTCTGACCCTTTTATGTACCTCCAAATGAATTGTCCTTAGCTAAGCTCCTTTGAGCCTTTTAGCCTCTATTTGTTTTAACCACGTATTGAACCGAATCCATTTTTATTGATACCATGACTTTGTTTGATCCAAAACTTGATCCTTAATGCACTATGTTGAGAAGCAAAGTGCAAAGAATGGTAGAAGTGAAATAGGGTGAAAATGTTGTTGTGTGGTGAACTCCAAGGAAAGAGGTGGAAAATGATGGCCCATGATCTTCAAATGTAAAAGCACTTGTGATGAGAAAAGAAAAAAATATATATGAATAAATAAAAAAGAAACAAGTGTGTAAAGGAACCAAAAAAAAAGGGGGCAGCGCTTGAAACACTTGAAAAATGAAGGAGTTTAGTGAGGGGTGTACCGCAAGAGAAGAAGAAGTAGATGAAGAAGCATGTCGTAAAATAAAACATGTGCTTTAGGGAGGAATAGTCACTAATTATATTCTAAACGTATCCTCCCCTACCTTAAGCCGACATTACAAACAAATGCAAGTCCTCTTGGTTCGATGATGAATACTTTGTGAAAATTGATGTACACTACGGGCAAACTTATGGCATGTTATGATATGTGTGAACTTCTTTTGGAGAGTGAGTGAAAAAAATTTGAAAAAGGGCCTTGTATTGAAATAAATGTGTGAATGTAATGTTTGTAGAAGTGAGGGCTATACCAAAAATTGGTGAGGGCATCCATGACGCATGTTTGGGCATATTGTTATTTGGTGTGTTCTTATATGATTGCATTAGCCCGGAATTATGAAAAAGAGGCATTCATTGAGGTTATGTCTTGTTGATAGGGGTGTTAGCATAAAGAGTTAAAATGTTGAATGTTGCATAAAGTGTGTACTACAAAAGCATGATTAAATATGTTTGGTTGATTTTGAGGCGGGTAGATAAGCTCAAAAGGTAGTGATGAAAAGGTGATAATGAAAACTTTGTTCGAGGACGAACAAGAGTTTAAGTGTGGGGTGGTGATCTAAGGAATATTTATGTGCCCGTTTGTCAAATATAGCCCACATTAGTCTTGTGTTTAAGAATAATATTTAAACTACTGGTTGTGTTTTGAATAACTTGCTATGATTGTGATCTAAAACTAGTGATTAGACTATGCAGGAGCTTTTGAAGATAAATGGAGTCGATGGAAGGAAGCGTGAAAGGAAAACAAGAAAGAGAATGGAGAGAACAAAGAAAACAACTAAGATGCTGGGCAATGGCGCATCACTGGCGCGCTGCCCTAGCCAGAATTGAGCAGAATAGGGGCCTGGCGCACTGATGGCGCCCTACGCAAGGCCCAAGACTGTTGCGGCATGTCCTGAGGGCTATCCTGGTGCCCTATGCCAATGTATACCTGATTTTTTCAGCAGAAGTTGATGTAATTAGGACTCCTACTTTAGTCTAAATTAGGAAAATTATTTGTGGAAACTCTATATATATGACCCTAGGGTTATTTTGTAAGGGGTTAGCTATTTTTTGGTGTACAAGAGCAAGGGATTACAATTCATCTTAGGTTTCAATTCTCTACTTCTTCTTTAGGTTTGATTTCTATGAAACTTATTATTTTTGAGTTTATGAATATTATGAGTAGCTAAAAACCCTTGTTCTGGGGCTAAAGCTACGGGTTATTGTTGAACATCGAATTGCTTTGAATTGATTATTGGTTATTGTATACATTACTTTTACATTCTTGTTTTCGTATTTCATGATTGGCCACCATAGACATAAATCGATTGTCTATTCTTGGACTCGAGAGATAAAGAGGTAGATAGACCAAATAATGTAAAAAGCTTGATCTAACTTGCATATCACTTGATTAGATTCGTGTTTAGGAGTGACGCCCGAATGAACACCAAGCATGGTTACAAAACAGGATGAAATATAAGTGCTCGCCAATTAGGACTGCCTATCCCCGCTCAACGATGTAGCTAGACAGCTAGTTGGAGCAGGCGATTAGAGGTCGAGAGATCATGATCATAAAATTAACCCTGTAAATCAGTAATGTGATAACTAAAATTTATTCTTTGCATGAGATGTGATACATGAAACCCAAAACTTTCTGCAACCCTGGAATTGTCCCTTACTTGATTAAAACACCGAAATTATAGTTATCCTTGTTAGTTAGTTTAATACATAAATTGTTCTAGTTAGTAGTAATCATAACCATATTGATAAGGCGTTCTTTAAGTTGTAGATTTGATTAAATTGATATACATTGATCATAAGTCCCTTGGATATGACACCCCAGTTCTTAAAAAGCCACTTATTACTTATGCGACCACGTACACTTGCGTGTGCATTTGGGAGCAACAGAAGGCATTCGTAAGAGGAATCCTGAGGTCTTGGTGAAAATGAGTTACTGAACGTTTCCTACAGTCCACTAGGACGGTCAGTAGAAGTACCTACATCCTGTATGAAGGGTTCCGTAGAGTTTATATAGACTTGGTAAAAATTTGGACTTGAACTTGGGATCTGTGGAAGGTGTCTACGAACCGTAGGATAGTCAATGACTTGTAGAAGAAAATTGTGGAAACTGGGCAAGATGTTGAGCCCCAATAATTGACTCTATAGTTGACCAGGATGGTCCGTAGAAAGTCTTACAGATCATAGGTCAGGACAGTAGAAGTCCTTCAACAGATTTTAATTAAGGGTGTTTTGGTCCTTTCCGACCCATCTAACCCCTATACTACGTTATTTTGGCCCTATAACTACATCTATAACTATTTTTACTCTTCAAAACTTCACTCATTCCCTCCCATTCACTGAAACTTTCAAAATCTCTCTAGGGTTTCTTCTCCAAATTCTCTCAAGAGCTCTAAGGTGAAGAACTAAGGCTTCAAGGTTTCTTCCTCCATTGAGTTTGGGCTTTGATTACCTAAGGTATGTGGGAGTTCACCAATGTATTCCTATCTTCCATTGGGTCCCAAAAGAATCTCAATCTCCTAAATTAATTTCACCCTACTTTATTAGGATTTCATGCAAATCTTCATGGATCCTCTTTATTATGATTCAATTGTTTATATTCTATTCTATTATGCATGATTTGATTCGATTAAATGAGTTTTAATTGATTTCATATGGACCCATACCTATGATTATTGGATGAACTTGAATTATGAACAATGCTTATGAACTTATGAATTATTATCTTGAATTTGATAAAGGATTTATGCATGTTTTATGAAAATAATGATTTATGAAAAAAGGATACTTTTGAGATAGGTATAAAAGATTTGTGAAAAGTTTCCTCACATATGAATGAAATCATACTTTAGATACTTAGAAAGGTAAGTGTCTATTATGAAAGTATATGAAATCATTGTTTTAAAGGAGCTACTCTAATATGAACTTATAATTGATTGGTAGTCTTAATTGAGCCTTTTCGGGTATTTTTATATGATTATGTCTTCTCCACTATGATTTACTTAGCGTAGAGAGGACTTTGGAATGGAGGCCTTATTGTTAGTAGAGGTATGGTCTTTAGTAGTAATTCCCTAGTCCCAAACTATGTGCCCCCGTATGACTGTCTTAAATGACCTAAGCTAGTGGATCTATCTTAGCAATATGAATGATAGAAGTTCTAACTTGGGAAGTAGATTTTTTCGGTGTGAGGGTCATACCAGATTCTATGTTATAGCTCACCTGGTCTTATTGTCAGTTAAGGGTAAATATCCCACAAATGAAATATGTTTTTCTTCAAAGGTCTCTTTAATGCTTTTATATGGTTTTCAATATGCATTGACCTTGTTCATGAAAGATGATTTCTCTTCAAAGCCTTTTATTATGTTTTACTTGGTCATGCATATCATATTTAAGTTCATCATATTATGATTCCTGCGTTTTATGCATTTTCCTATACTCAGTACATTCAAAGTACTGATGCGTATTGTTCCTATATTGTTTCAAAATTAGAGTGTGACGCTCCTCCTCCCGGATGTGGCTAGATCGGGATTGCTCTGCTATACATTTGGTTGGTGAGTTGTTATGATCCGAGGGCAATGCCATGGATAGTTTTATTTCTTTTTGTCATGATCCAAGGTACCCCCTAGACGTGACATGGCGTACAAGTCCCCGAAAGGCTTCATACAAGCCACTTAGTATACATAATCCAAGATCATAGAACTTAAAGAGTTCAGAAGACAATTTCATATCAAAAGAGTTTTACAAGCATAGCAGAAGTCTACATATAGTCTCAAAGCCATCTAATACATGAATAAGAAGAAACCTTGGGACGTAACCCATATAATGTCAAAGTAAGAAAACATAAAAGAATAACAAGGCAATTTCCTCGTACATATGAGGACTCACCAAGTCTATAAGGTTCTAAGTACTCACTAGCCACGAGCGGAATGAGAAGAATCGCCAAGTCCTACATTATGAGACAATGTAGGCAAAAGTATGCATTAGTACATGTAATGTACCAAGTATGAGGGGAATGCAATAAAACATTGAATCATGCTAAAAAGGGGACATTTCCATGACATGAAAAGGCCAAGCTAAAAGATGAAGTAAAAAGGGTTAGAAAACATAAGTCACAAACCAAGGTCAATGCATGCTAAACATCTTTAAAACATTTGTGAGATACTTTAAAGTAACCTTAGTTCACTATTGTGGGAAGTGAGCCTTAACCGACATAGACCATGTGAGCTATAACATGGAATCCGGTGTCCTCCCAACATCGAAAAGGGGTTGTCCTACTTGCCAAGGTAAGGAGCATGAACTTCTAGCTTATGTGGATCCACTAGCTAATGTCTATCAAGACAATCATCCTATGGTGGCACATAGGTATGGGATAAGGAGATTGCTACTAGAAACCCGGCCTCTAGCCATGGGAGAGCATCCATCTAAATATCCTCTCGGTTCTAAGCATAAATCCCACAGAATAGTCTTTGATCTTATTCATCTTATTATCCATGGAAAGGTACACCTAGGGTTACCAATCCAAGCTAAAATCATGTTTATAGACATTTCATTTTCCAAGGACTAGTCCAAGCTTACGTCATTTAGAATAGCTCCTTAGACCATGCGTGAGAAAACCTTTCACCATCCATGATCTATTCATACTAGTTTTTAAGGCCCATATTCATTAAAAGCTCATGCTAGAAGTGCCATACTACTAATGGAAATAGTTTTGAAAATGTGGTATATAATCATTGATGGCATAACCGGCTACCATACTAATCAAGACCTAATTTGGGAAGATATCCCAAAAAGCATTGATGGCAATTCTAGATGTCATTCATGTCATGTGTCCAAGCTTCATAGAACACATAGATACTTTCATCTATAAGCTTACTTGAGTCATAAACATTGCTTTCATAAAAACATGCATGATTTCATAAAGCCCATCTTTTCATAGTTCAAACACAACAATAGACCAAACTCTAGATATTTACGAATTTCATATGGTTTCATGGGAATTCATCTTAAAACATGAAATACAAACCAATTTCATGCTTAGAAAATCATAAACAAGGCAAATTGATCAAAATTGAAAGAACCCACATGATAGAAGAAAACCTAGTTTTTGATTGAACAATTCTTACGTAGAAAGTTAAGGTTAATTGTCAAATTCATAGATCAATACATGGGTTCACATGGAATTAATCGTAAAGCATGTAATCAAGTCTAAATCATCAAAATAAAATCAAATTCAAACAATTAAATTCATGCAAAATAGAACCCATCAAGAATTAAATCAAATCCTTAATCGATTTTGGGAAATTGAATTGGAAAAGTTAAGAAAACTGTGGGGGCTCAATAGGTGAATGGAACCCATTGATGAACTCCCTACATACCTCAATTGAAGCCCTAAACAATGATGAAGAATGGAGGCTTAAACTTGAAGAACCCTAGCTTTTTGTTCTTCTTGAAGCTTCTAGAGAGAGAAATATTTGGAGAGGTTTTGAGAGTAATTGAAAATTGATTGGGAAGGGTAGATTTTAGGCTTAAAAAGGTTTATATAGTGCTAGGAATAGTAGGTAACCGACTTAGTTTAAGAATAAAATCATTTGGGGAAAAGACTAGAAGACCCCTTTAAAAATTGGTTGGTTGCCTTACCTATTACATGACCTACGGTTGGTAGGTCAAGCTACTGACCGTTGGTGACCAACCGTAGGTCACTCTTGTTGGAGCCTTAAAAATTCATCAAAATTACATAAAAAACAGTAGCATCTACGACTCCACCCACCACTTGACCTACGGTTGGTAGGTCAACCAACGGGCAGTAGGTCAAGTCGTAGGTCATCAATTTTTTCAAAAATTGAAGTTTTTCATTCTTTTCGAATCCGGGGTGTTACACTATTGATGTCTTTTCAATTTTTAGATTATGATCGTGACTTAGGGGTTTATCCTAGTGCATCTATGATAGTAGAAGGCTATGTAAGACTTAGTAGTTTTTCGTATATTCTCTTATGTACTCTGTTGGTATCTTTTATGTCATCTTATGATTTGAGACTTATATTGATTATACCTCTTGAATTGTATTGTGTCGCATCATGCTTATGTCAAGTGGCTTTTTTGGGGTCTCTCGGGGTCCTATTCACCATGTCACATCAAGGGTGTACTTTGGGTCATGACAAACTTAGTATTCAAAGCATCAGGTTTTCGAACGGTCCTAGGATTTCTTATAACCCGTAGTGAGTACAGTCTTTTTCATGAGTGTGAAGCATGCCACATTTATGAATAGGAGGCTACAAGGCATTTAGAAAACTTCACTTCTTTCACTACTCTAAATTCATTGATGAGTGGTAAATTTGCACTCATTTAAGCCCTAATTAGTTCAATAATTAGTGTCGACAATGCATAATTACGTCCTTTTCTAATAGAATGTTGATGATTTGTAGTTGTGAAAGCAATTGGATAAGGAAAGGACTGACGTTTGAAAGAATGGCCAAAAATGCAAAAAGAAGTGCAAAAGTGAACATTGTTGATCGCCTAGCATGATGGGCGGATCGCCTACTGAGGACAATATCTCTCAAAGTAACAGTGTGCAACGAAAAGATATAATGCTCAAAAGGCGGACTAAGGTGGTATTTGGCGATGCGTCGAACGTGAAAGGTAGACTCAATCGAAGTCGCCGACTGAGATTTAAACATCTGAAGCCTAGAGCATCACAAGGTGAGCTGAGAAGCGAAGGATGATCTACCGAGTAGGTTAGGCGAGCCCGACTAATGTCAGCGAAGCTGTCAGACATTGGAATTTTTGGCCAATTTTTGGGAAATATAAATAGCCCAAAGAATATAAATTTAAGAAAGATTTTTGAGTGATTTTCGATTAGAGTGTTTTAACAGTGAGAGAACACTTTTTACCTTTGAAGAACACTTTTCTAGCTTTTGGGGTTTTACAACTTTGTGCTTGAAGCTTACAAATTGAAGTTGAATACAAAGTGGGTTTGCTTGTAATTGCTTAATTTCATGCTATTCATGGCTGCTTCCATGAAAGGTATAATTTCTTTGCTTTTTGTGATGGCTGTCTAAAACCCCAAGATTTAAGGATACTCTGATGGGGTTGAATGTTAATTTAATGTAGTGGGTATTGTGCTATGCTCTATTTTTTTGTTGTTCATGCATGAATTTGGTTAATTACCATGAATTTAACTAATGGGTTAAGGTGGGAAACTTAATTCCTACTTCCGATCTCCGATTGATGCTTGAAAGAGATTGATTGGAGTGGGCAATTAGTTCAATACTAGCAATTTAGGTTTGATGTATGTAGCTTGCTTGAAAGAGAGGCTATGGGTCAGATATAGTTGCCCTATTCTTGAAAGAAAGAATAGAGTAAGGTATTGGGCTATTTAGAATTGGCATATAGATTAGACTGGAAGGAGATTCTACACAAGTATGCTTTGAGATCGAAAGAAAATTAGTGTCATTGAAGATGACTTAGCCTTTTCATTAGTGTTCATCACAATAGAGTAGCTAAATTACCCCTACGTGAGATTGACTTCCAATCCCCGCACCCCTAGATTACTTATTAATTCTTGATTTCATTCAATTTCTAGTTTAACTGTGATATTTGATAACCAAAATTCATATTAAGTTGGTGGTTCCATTCACCCAAATGTTTTACCACTACAAATGAATTAGTTTAAAATCTAAATTTCTTGATAAGGAACTCTCTACGCTGCACCAATCCCTATGGGATTTGACCTAGATTCTTCATTGGGTTTTTACTGACCACGATGGCTCACTCTTTTAATTGGTTTTTGAGGGTGATTTGAGCGTTATCAAAAATGGAGCCGTTGCCAGGGAATGGTAGTTGAGAATTTTAATTGAGAAATTAGATTTTAGATTTGTTTAGTTGTAGTAGATTTGTTGTTTGGTGTTGTTGTTGGCTAATTTTTAGGTTAACAAAAAGAGTGACCATGGGAATGACAATGATAGTACTATGGAAAAAATGACAACATAGGTGATCTAAATGACATGCACATTAATGTCACTCAAACCACAGGAGCAATCCGGATACCTCTTATAACTAGTAGGGCTGTATTTTACATCACCAGAACTATGATCCAATTGCTCCAAATGAAAGGAATGTTTGGGGGTCTAGCTCATGAGGATCCCCATGAACACCTTAGGAATTTCATGGAGGTATGTGGACCCTTTGTGTTCAAGAATATCTCTCAAGAATCCATAAGGTTGAGGTTATTCCCGTTCTCTTTAAGGGGAGAATCTACAAGATGGTTGGCGAAGTTGCCGAATGATTCAATCACTTCTTGGGATGAGCTAACGGATGCCTTTTTGGAGAGATTCTTTCCACCCTCGAAGATGGTTAAAATCCAGATCCAAATCCTGAATTTTAAGCGTATTGGATGTGAACCATTGCATGAGACATGGCTGAAGTTCAAGAGGTTACTTTTACAATGTCCAACGCATGGTATTCTGGACAACTAGTTGCTGCAATACTTTAATTTCGGCCTTGAATCATTCAACAAAGGTGTACCTAATCAATTAGTCCATGGTGGGTTAATGAAACAATTGTATGAGGTGGCTGTGTTGTTGCTTGATGATATGACCAAGGTTAACTGAGCATGACACACTAGAGAGGACCAAGTGCCTATTCTACAAGTGGGTTTAACTAAAGAACAAATCGAGAAGGACCATGAAAGAGATGAAGCACATGCCAAAATGATGCCCAAAATCAATTTATCATCCAAACATGTCATGGGAGGTGGAACCAAGTCGGTAAATGCGGTTGGAACTAACATAGGGCAATGCCTGGAGGATGCTAAGTTTGAGGCATTATACAATTCAGAAGTTCAATTTTTGGAAAACCAAGGTGGGGGTTCTCACACTAATTATCAACGACAATGTGGGAACCAAGGTTGGAACAAGGATAGAGATAGTGGTTGGAAAGATTGGCAAGGTGGAAATTGGAGAGATATGGAGATGGAAAAAGATAGGTATGTGCCTCTCCATGATCATCCATGCCCAAAAGAACCTAGTGGGCCAGAAGGAAGTCGAACTGAGGACATGCTTGTAAGGATATACAACAAGGTTGAAGGGTCTGATAAGGTGTTGAGGGACTTGAAAAATGACTTCTCTACTTTATCACAGACGGTGACTTCTCACTCAGTTTCCATTAAGAAGGTGGAGACCCAACTAGGTCAAATTACAACTCATCTCAATCCAAGGCAAAAAGGAACATTGCCTAGTGACACCATCCTGAACCCCAAAAATAAATGTTGAGTTTGAGGACTATGTTATTCCACGACGTTAAATAAGGCGCTTCTTAGGAGGCAACCCAAGTATTTACTTTTGTTTTTATTGCTTTTGAATAAGGTGCATTGTGAGTGCAGTTCGAGATGAGGTTAAATGATGGACAAGGAGAGTTTCGGCAATGACTAAACCGAATTGATAAAGCGCACAAGGCACTATGCGGACTAATTTTTATCAACCTTTTGACCTGAAGTTGATGAGAATATGTACTATAAAGATCGGCGAGCTGAACTCCAAAAGATGATTCATCGAGGTACACTAGGCAGACTCCATCGGGTTCGTTGAAGCAGCCGTCAGGTTTGGGTATTGGGTCAAACATGTTTGGTGAGCTTAAACTCCAGATGGCGATGCACCGAACACGTTCGGTGACGTGAGTGAGTGTGTCGAATGGGCATGGTATAAAAAGGTCAAGGGTTATTTTAAATTCATAACTCAAAACCTTTGTAATTTTTAAAACCTTTTTGATTCCCTTCTCTTGCATTGTGCATTTTGAGTGTTTATGTGCCTCATGTGAGTGGATTGAAGATGCTAGGAGTGCATTTGCTTGAAGTTTGAGTTAACCCAACCCCGATTCCTTAGTTTCTTTCTTGTTTTTTGGCATAAAGGTTGGTGTTTCAACTTTTTGTTGATAATTTGGAAGTATGATTGCATATAAAGTGTGGGCTTGAGCACTTTAATTGAATTTGAGTTCTTAATTTTGTTGGGTAGCACCATATTGTTGACTTTGAACTGTACCAATCTGAATGTGATTATTAATACCTGTATCAAGTTATGAATCGTGATTGTTTTGGTTAGAATGAAGAATTGTGTTGATATAATTGTTGGGTCTGTGCTAAATTAAATGTGAGTGAAGTCTGAGTAGCTCAGTGTTGACACATTGCATGATTTGGCCAATGATAGACAGGGTGACTACTTTCTTAAGGGCAAATCATCAATTAGTGCAACACTTAGTGATATCTGGGAGATATCTAAGAACCCATGGGTAGAACAAGCGTATAGGTGAATTATAATGTTGGGGGGAACTTGTATTTGTTGTGCTTATTGGATTTGGTTGTGAAAATTAGACACTGGGCTGAAACTTCCTGTTCAGCAAGCTTGTCTTAGCCCGCCAAGGAGGTCAGGTGAATCACCGAGTAAGACAGTTTGCCTTCCTTAGCATGTGCATGGCCTTGGTTATTGTCCCATTCATTGGGATTATCTTAGTCCGTCGAACCCATTGGGTATATCGCTGAGTGGGAGAGGACATCAACCTTGATGCCTGTTATCTTTCCTTTTGCATTGTCAATTTAGGAGGTCTTGTCTTAGCTCACCAAAACCAGCTCAGCAAATTGTTGAGTTGAATTGACTTTACCTTGTTTGCCTGAACCCTGAGTAATTTTCTACTGTTCATTTCGGCTAGCTCACCGGAGCTCACCGATCCTGTTGGGCGATACCCTTTCCCATTAGGTGAGCCTCAGGACTATTTTTGAAACTTGATTCAAAGTTCTTTCTATTTCAACTAATCTTCACAAATCTTGTGCTTTAATTTGTGCTTTGCAGGAAATGGCAAGAACAAAAAGCAAGAATATTGTATCCTCTGACACTGAGTCAGACAGGGAGTCTTCTCCTCCCCCTCCTCCTCTTAAATGACAAAGGGGCATTACTATAAATGTGCCCTCAGAATCTTCAAATTTTCGATAAATCACCACCCTGTAATCATCTAACCAAGAGAGGGTCCAACCTAGGGTTGTGAGGAACAAGAATGAGATTAGATCCAAGTTAGGGCAACCTTCGTCTGCATAAGCACAAACTTCTAGAGTCCTTGCAGTTATTGCACCAAGAGCCTTGAATAGGCTCAAAGCTGCACGAAAAAGGATGATTCTTGAGGAGAGATGACTCTCCATTGATGGAATAATGAGTGACTACCCAGCTCTATGGTATTCCATCTAATTCCACCAATTTGAGGGTTTCACTAGATCTAGGAGTCCCTATATCCCATCTTGGGTAAGGGAATTTAATACTGCATACACTCAAGCCCTTCAAAAGAAGCAAAAGGGCACAGTCTGGAAACCACTTGAAGAAGTGCAAGTGAGAGGGAAGAAAGCTCGGTGCGATGCAAGGGCCATTAATACTGCTCTACACTTTCCGACATTTGCTAGTGATTTATATTCACTACGGATGCGCCACGATCTGAATTCTATGAAGGGTTGGTTAGCTCCCTTGATTTCTAATTCTTCTCTTTCATGGATGGCGGATGGTGAAAAGATCGAGAAGAAAGATCTAAATGCGGATGCTAGATACAGGTTTGGCTTCATCAGCAGCAATCTATTGCCATCCCAAAATGAGTCCATTCTTCTTCATGAAAAGGCGATATTAGTTGGAACCATCATGGACCGTGAGCATACATATGTGGGTGCCATCATTGCTTCTGAGATGCTTATCAGAGAGAGACATGAGCAGATATCGCTACCATTCCTAGTGCTTATTACGTAGTTGTGTGAGATAGCTGGAGTACCTTTTTGGGTTGCCATAGATGTGAGAGTCACACCGGTATCATCTAGTGATATTCGAAGGATATAGGTAGATTGCTTGAGAGATGATGCGGCTCGGAGGAACCGCCACCACCAGACTCCACACCACTGGTCGACCCAGCTGCACTGGCACCTAAGACGAGCACACCACCTGAGACCAGCACACCTACTCTTTTTGTGGAGTAGGTAGGTATTTCTTCCTCACCCTCCACTATTGGCACTTTTGATTCTGCATCTTTTTTTGTTGGTGCTGTTGCTGCTACTGTTAGGCATCCCCCTCTCCTATTTCCCGTCCTCCCTTGACCCATGCACTTATATACCAGATGGGCAGTCTTTCCAAGTCAGCTGATGTTAGAGCTGCCTGGGTTGAGAAGGACTTGCCCCGGCTAATTGACCAGGATATAGAGAAAGCCTTGGCTGCACTAACTGAGTGTGTGGTCAAGTGTGAGGAGGTATTTGATGGCCACACTGAACGATTAGATGATTTGACTGCTAGGATACCAACTTTAGAGGAGGCCGAGGGTAGTTCTAGTGTTTTGGATACCGTGAGAGTTGAGGTTGCCACGTTGAGGGATGAGGTCGTCCTGATACAATCCATGGAAATCTCTACACTGTGGGGCAATTTTCCCCTTTCATATGTTTTTGCCCCCATACATGAGATGCCTAGTGTAGCACATTGCTCTTTTGTGCCCGAGGATACCGGTGTTATTGCTGAGGATGATGATGAGGGAGCCAACGAAGAGTTGGTTGAGGAGACTAATGAGGAGGGACTGCGAAAGGACAAGCATGGGATTGCTGAGACACTGACCGAGCTTCATGAGATCGAGGAGGTCATCCCTCAAGCTACCCTGTAGAGATCCCTTCGAGAGACTACATGGGACGGGTCTAGTGGAGTCACTCTAGACTACACCACACTTCCTGCTACTGAGACGGGCATTGATGCCCCTGTTGATTCTTTCTTGCCGCCTCCAGTGATCTTTTGATGCCCCTTTTGAGGCTTCTCCACCTGAAACTCAATAAGAGAGTGCTCCACAGGATTAGCCATTTGGGGGGGATCCTTTTTCTCAGCCTCCCAGTACTTGTATTTATTTTGCATTGAGAACACTGCATTTTTATTTTTGGTGTGGTGAGGGCCTTCGTGCCAATATTCCCCTTTTTGTGTTTATTTTGTTATTTTGTCATTTGAACAATTATTGTAGTTGTTGCTTGTTTAAATTAGAGTTCTCTTCTTTTGGGAATTGTGTCTCCTTACTTCATTTTCTTTTCATTCTCTCTTGATGAATGCAAACCCCCATGAGTTTTAAATCGTGAAATGCTTGAAGTTTTCATTGATAAAAATTTTAGAATCGATTTTGTTCAATATCGATGTCTTAAATAGTACTCATGATGAGCATGATTTTTAGTGTTGCTGTTGTGAGAATTAAATTGACGTCGCTACACCTTTGAATGATATTTATAAATCTTTTATTGACTAGTTGCATTTTGATGTGAGCCTTGCAATGTACATCGCACGTACGGTTTTGATCTTTTCGGGATATGCCAAATGAGTGTATTTTGAAATGCCATGTGTGGTGAGGTTTTACCTGAAAACATGTATGCAGAGTCCTAGAATTTGCCTTGTTAGTCTAATTGTACGAATCTTTATGAATGTGAGGCATTATCTTGGGAAAAAATTCAATATGCCAATCAAATCATTCATAACCCAATTGCGACCACCTTCTGAGGGTGTGAAACCATTTTGGCCCCATTTGAGCCTAATCTATTTATTGTCAACCAAAAAAAAATTCTTAAACCAAATTATCCCTACATTCTCACCAAAAACCCTTTTTAAAGCATTCCAATGTTTGAATACCCAAAAGTCTAAGTTTTGGGTGTGGAAAGGAAGGACGAATGAAAGCTAAGTAAAGGGAAAAGGAATATGAAATGAGGCTAAATTTTAAGAATGTTGCTAAAACGAAGGAACCCCTCCTTATAAAAAAACAGAAAATGTGTTGAATGAGAGAAGAATGGAAATGAAAAAGAGGAGTGAATAAAATAAAAAAGGGATTCCATATAAGGTGAATGACAAGCTAAGAGTTGAGTCCTCAGTTGAAAAAGAAAGAAAAAGAACTTGAGAAGAGGTGATGATAATTGCAACAATGATTAGAAAGGGTGAAGTCACTAATCCAAAATTTACCATACCTTAACCCTCAGCCCCATTATAAGCCTAAAAGACCCTTGAGAACTGAATCTTGTGATGATTGGAAAATATGGGCAAACCTTTGGGACAAAGGTTGCATATATTTCTCTTTTGAGAGAGTGAGAGTTGCATTGATTCCTTACACATTTGTTGTAATTGCATCGTGAGAGCATGGAATCGTTCTTGATGTGAGGGTACTTGAATGCATTTGTTGAAACATGATCTTGCATTAGACAAGAAGCCATAGTGAGCTTGATTTTGTGTTGAGACTAGCTAGTCATCATTAGAAGCTTTTTTATCGTGATTTAGGGTAACATGCTATTGAAAGTAGTCTTTCCATGACATTTTCATGTTAGCTCTCATTGAGTACTATTGTGGACACCCTTATTGAGCTTATTGTGTTTTGAATTTACTTGAGGACAATCAATAGTTTAAGTTGGGGGTGTTGATGACAGGTGAATTTGTTCTCATTTAAGGCCTATTTAGCTCAATAATTAGTGTCCTCAATGTCTAATTACGTCCGTTTCTAATAGAATTTTGATTATTTGCAGTTGTGAAAGCAACTGGAATAGGTAAGGACTGACGTTTGAAAGACTGACAAAAAATGCAAAAACAAGTGCAAAAGTGAACATTGTTGATCGCCTAGAATGATGGACGGATCGCCTACTAAGCACCACATCACCCAAAGTGACATTGTGCAAGGAAAAGATTTAATGCTCAAAAGGCGGACTAAAGTGGTATTCGGCGATATGTGAAATGTGAAAGATTGACTTAATCGAAGTCACCGACTGAGGTTCAAACATCTGAAGCCTAGAGCATCACAAGGCGAGCTAAGAAGCGAAGGGTGATCCGCTGAGTAGGTTAGGTGAGCCTGCCTAATGTCAACGAAGCTGTTAGACATTAGAATTTTGGGCCAAATTTTGGGAAAATATAAATAGCCCTTTAAAGAACACTTTTCAAGCTTTTGGGTTTTACAACTTTGTGCTTGAATCTTACAAATTGAAGATGAATCAAAGTGGGTTTGCTTATAATTTGTTAATTTCATGCTATCCATGGCTGCTTCCCTGAAAGGTATAATTTCTTTGGTTTTTTGTGATAGGTGGCTAAAACCCCAAGATTTAAGGGTGCTCTAATGGGGTTGGGTGTTAATTTAATGAAGTGGGTATTGTGCTATGCTCTGTTTTATTGCTGTTCATGCATGAATTTAGTCTAACTACCATGAGATTAACTAATGGGTTAAGGTTGCAAACTTAATTCCTACTTTCGATCTCCGATTGATGCTCGAAAGAAATTGATTGGAGTGGGTAATTAATTCAATTCCAGTAATTTAGGTTTGATGTCCATAGCTTTCTTGAAAGAGAGGTTATGGGTCGGATCTAGTTACCCTATTCTTGAAAGAAAGGATAGAGTAAGGTATTGGGTTGTTTAGAATTGACATATAGATGAGACCGAAAGGAGATACTACGCAACGATTCTTTGAGATCGAAAAAAAGATTAGTGTCATTGAAAATGACTTAGCCTATTCATGAGTGTTCATCACAATAGAGCAACACAATTACCCCTCTGTAAGATTGTCTTCTAATCCCCGCACCCCTAGATTACTTATTAATTCTTGATTTCATTCAATTTCTAGTTTAATTGCGATATTTGATAATAAAATTTTCATATTAAGTTGGTTGTTTCATCCACCCAAATGTTTTAACACTACAAATGAATTAGTTTAAAATCCAAATTTCTTGATAAGGAATTCTCTACGCTACACCATTCCCGGTGGTATTCGACCCTGACTCTTCATTGGGTTTTTCCTGACTACGATCACTCTCTCTTTTAATTGGTTTTGGAGGGTGATTTTAGTGTTATCAATCATGCGATAGAGTTGAACTCTATAAGGGTCTTTCTCCTAACTCTTGTCTGATGCTTTTAAGGATATGCCTTCTCGAAGAGATAATGCAATAAGGAATGTAGAACCTGAGGTTCCTCAAGTGTCAGTTGATCCTTTGGCTGAGCAAGTGACTTATGCCAAATTATGAGTCGCTTTCCAAGTGTTGGCTGAAGCTAATAGAGAGGTCTTTGCTCCCATTAATCCCATTATGGGTACGACGGTGAAAAAAGTGAGGGACTTCACTAGGATGAATCCCCTGATTTTCTTTGGTTCCAAGGTTGATGAAGATCCTCGAGAGTTTGTTGATGATATATATATGATAGTGTAAATTATGGGAGTGTCAATGGTGGAAAAGATAGAATTGGTTGCTTATCGAATCAAGGGTGTTGCTCAAGTTTTTTTCAACCAATGGAAGGAAGAGAAGGCTATTGATTGGGTCCTCTTGATTAGGAGAAATTCGAAAGGGCTTTTCTTGATCGTTTCTTTCCCCTTGAGATGAGAGAGGAAAAGGTACTTGAGTTCATTACTCTTCGACAAGGGAATATGAGTGTGAAAGAGTATGAATTGAAGTTCACACAATTGTCTAAGTATGCTCCTACTATGGTTTCCAACTCTAGTGTAAGGATGAGTAAGTTTATGTCGGGTGTGTCTGAAATGGTGGTCAAGGAATGCCGTACCGCCATGTTTGTTAAGGAAATGGATATATCTCATTTGATGATACATGCCCAACAAATTGAATAGGAGAAGCTAAAGGAGAAATCTATAGAGTCAAAAAGGGAAAGGATCAGTGATTGTGACTTTTCTAATTCTAGGACCGATGGACATGGTTGTCCTCAATTCTAGCAAAAATTTTCCAGTCACGGTTCTTCTAATGTTTTGTCTCCCAAGTTCAAAAAAGATAGAGTGTCTAACCCTAAGCCTCAAGGAGGTTGTGGAAATAGATCTTCTATTCTTGATTTCCAAAAGTGTGGCAAGAGTCATCTGGAAAAGTGGTTAGTCGGTACTGATATTGCTATGGTGGTAGGAAGAGTGGTCAAAGATGAGGGATTGTCTTTTGCAAGCTGTTACCAGAAAGGAGGGAAGGAAAGCTCATCCTAGTTTTTCTAGTTTGGGTGCTCCTCGTTAGAATAGATTCTATGCTCTTTAGACATGGCATGATCATGAGGGTTCTACGGATGTTGTGACTGGTGTGTTGAAAGTATTTCATTATGATGTGTATGCTTTTCTTGATTCGGGTGCTAGAAGAAGAGATCTTGAATTCGATGTTGATGACTGGGTTTACTTGAAAATCTCACCCATGAAGGGTGTGATGAGATTCAGAAAGAAAGGAAAACTTAGTCCCCGGTATGTGGGCCCATATCAAATTTTTAGGCGTATTGGCAAAGTTGCTTATGAATTGGAGTTACCTACTGACTTAGCATCGGTACATACGGCATTTCATGTCTCCTTGTTAAAGAAATGTGTTGTAAATCTGGCGTCTATAGCGCCATTGGAAAGTTTGAGAGCTAAGGAAAGTCTTTCCTAGGAAGAGGTTCGAAAGTTGAGAAATAAAGAAGTTACTTCCATAAAAGTTCTTTGGAGGAATCAATTAGTTGAGGGAGCCACTTAATTTGGAAGTCGAAGCCGATATGATTTCCAAGTATCCTCATCTGTCTCCCCTTGCTCCTACTCTAGCTTGAGGTATTAGCTCCTCATGGTTCATTCTTTTAGATTCATGTGTTTTAGTCATTCTCATGTTTCCATATACATGCGTGTTTCATGAAAGTTGTTTTAAAGTTATTTTTTAGCTTGTAGTCGATTACTCCTTGATTATGTGGTTTGATGTAAATTTCATTCATGTTGTGTTGCTAGATCTCTCTCTACCCTATTCATGTTAGCTTGAGTCTCATTCGAGGATGCATATTCCCATGGGGGAGATATTGTAACACCTCAGAAATTGGTACGTTGAATGGGTTGCAGAATGTTTCATTTTTTGCTATTGGATCAGTTCTGCAAAACCAATCTACGAACTTTAGAAGGAACTACGATCCCTAGAAGGCATTCGTAGGAGAGTCTTGAAGTCTTGGTAAAAATGAGTCTCTAGACCTCTCTTACAGGCCATAAGGATGGTCCATAGAAGTACCTACGGCCCATAGGAAGGGTTCCGTAGAGTTGATACAGGCTTGGTGAAATTTTTGACTTGAACTTAGGGTCTACAGAAAGGGTTTACGGACCATAGGATGGTCGACAACCCGTAGAAGCAAATCGTGTAAACTGGGCAAGATGTTGATGCCCAGTACTTGACTCTACGGTTGACCAGGATGGTCCATACAAAGTCTTATGGACCGTAGGTTGGGACCGAAGTAGTCTTCCGACAGATTTTAATTAAGGGTGTTTTGGTCCCTTCCTACCTATCTAACCCCTATACTATGTCATTTTGGCCCTATAACTACCCCTAAAACTGTTTTTACTCTTCAAAACTTATCCCATTCCCTTCCATTTTCTCAAAGTCAAAAAATTACTCTAAGGTTTCTTCTCCAAATTCTCTCAAAAGCTCCAAGGTGAAGAACTAGCGCTTCAACGTTTCATCCTCCATTGCTTTTGGGCTTTGATTACCTAAGGTATGTGGGAGTTCACCAATGGATTTCTTTCATTCATTGAGTCCAAAAAGAATCTTAATCTCCTAAATTGATTTCACCCAATTCTAATAAGGTTTCATGCAAATCTTCATGGGTCCACTTTAATATGATTCAATTGTTTATATTCAATCCTATTATGCATGAGTTGATTCAATTACACGATTTTCAATTGATTTCATATGGACCCATGCCTAAGCCTATTTGATGAACTTTAATTATGAACAATGCTTATGAACTTATGAATTATGATCACGAATTTGATGAAGGATTTATGAATGTTTTATTAAAAGAATGTGTTATGAACAAAGGATGCTTTTGAGATAGGTATCAAAGATTTGTGAAAGGTTTCCTCACATATAAATGAAATATTGATTAAGATACTTAGAAAGGTAAGTGCTTATTATGAAAGTTTATGAAATCATGGCTTTAAAGGAGCTACTCTAATAGGAACTTATGATTGAATTGGTAGTCTTAATTGTTCCTTTCCGGGTAGTTTGATCTGATTATGATTATGTCTTTTCTGTTGGGATTTACTTAGCACAGAGAGGACTTTTGAATGGAGGTCTTACTGTTAGTAGAGGTTTGTATTTTGTAGCAATTCCCTAGTCCCAAACTACGTTACACCATAGGATTGTGTTGAATGACCTAAGCTAGTGGATCCACCTTAGCATTATGAATGATATAGAGTTATACCTTGGCAAGTAGATTCTCCTTTTCGTTGTGAGGATCATACCGGATTACAAGTCATAGCTCACATGGTCTTATTATCGGTTAACGGTAAATATCCCACAAATGAACTACGTTTTTCTTCAAAAGTCTCTTTAAAGCTTTTATATAGTTTTCAATATGCTTTGACCTTGTTCGTGAACTATAATATCTCTTCAAAGGATTTTACTATGTTTTACTTGGTCATGCATATCATGTTTAAGTTCATCATATTATCATGCCTACATTTTATGTATTTCCCTATACTCAGTACATTCAAAGTACTGATGCATATTGTGCCTATATTGTTTCAAAATATAGGGTTCAACACTTCTTCTCCCAGACGTGACTAGATTGGGATTTCTCTATTACAGATTTGGTTGGTGAGTCCTCATGAATTGAGGGAAATGCCGTGGACAATTTTATTGCTTTTGATATCTTTTCAATTTTCAAATTATGTTCATGACTAAGGAGTTTTTCCTAATCACATCTATGATAGTAGAAGGCTATGTCGGACTTAGTAGTTTTTCACGTATTCTCTTATGTACTCTATTGGTATCTTTTATATGATCTTATGATTTAAGACTTATATTGATTATACCTCCTGAGTGATATTGTCACGACCCAATTTCTCAAGTCATGATGGCACCTACAACCCACCGGTAGGCAAGACAAACTCTATCCCGAAACTTAACAGTAATGGGACTAAGAGTGGAAACTAGTCCAAACCAAGCTGAACCATACAAATAAAACACATACAAGAAAGCAGAAGCGAAACTAACCCAAAATGATATATAAAATACCTCCCGAAATTTGAAAGTCACATGTACAGAACTACTAACAAGAGTACAAGTCCCAAAAGTGGACAACAGAAACAACTGTCTCGAAAAAAAAAGACAAGCCAAAAATATACAGAAGGAGACAAGTAATCCCAGAACACCATGTGCTCACCCTAGCCTCCTGAAAAGACAACCCTAGGCCTGAACTCAACGCTGATAACTGGTGCTCGGACCTGCATCACGAAAATAGATGTAGAGTGTAGCATGAGTACCAAAACAACAGGTACCAATTAGGCATCATAGGCCAACTAAGCAAGAAAGGTAAAGAAAGACAGACAAGATAGAATAAGCAACACCAATAACAGAGGTCAACAGAACGGAAACGAAATGAGCGGAAAGTAAAATGAGGATCACTAACTAAACCCAACTAGGCCCCCCCATAAGACCTGTTGGGCACACTCGTGCGCAAGTTTAAATAAAACATAAATGGACCCCCATAAGCCCGACAGGTGCACTGAGAAACTAGGACTACAATATCCAAGGGACCGAACTCTGAACCGATAAACCAACAAATACTCAACTGGTCACTAGTCTTACTCTTTCAACCATTATACCAATCATGTAACTGCTCCGGGGGCATGGGCCCAGCCAGTCAAGTGCTGCAAAAAAGGTGGGATACGTCGACCCCTCTAAATCAACTGATATTAATTTGTCCGATTAGGCTATCACTCTTGGAGCATTGCCATGGGCCCCGCCCATGCTAGCCAAGTGAGCCATCTAACACTCTAGGGGAGTTGGCCTAGCTAGACGAGTGCGCCATATACCACTCTGGGGGCATTGGCCCAGTCAGACGAGTGTACCACACATCACTCCGCAGAGGGCCTCCAATAACTCAAATACCCTGGATCACCATCCACACCCCACATATGCTCAATACCGAGCAGATTACAACAATCTCAACATTACCACGTCAAACTAAACATCACGGGCTGCCACTCTCACAAGCATATCAACCGAAGGCTCCCAGCCAAGTACAATCAAACCGATCATCGGTGTGAAGACATCATCTTTCTACAGCATCCCAAGAATCGTAGCGATAAGAGAGAAAGGGTCAAAAGGTCTGAAAGCCATGAAAATGCCTATACTAATCCATCTGAATCGACGTCGGATATATACTCAAGTCACCCAGGTCGTGGGACTAAGTCATCATCACAACAGCCTATTCTAAGGCGTAGCCACAATAATCAGCAAATCACAAAGTGAAATCACCCGGACCCACTCATGCAACATCAGATAACCACCAACAGATACCCAGAACACAAATACCATCAATACAAGTCCACAACTCAACCTACAACATTATACTAGCCCATAACAGCCCAACAGTCAACTCCAAACTAAGGAATCAGGGAGTAAGGGAAACAACCCTAGCCAAACAACCCTAGCCAAACACCCCAGATTCACAAATATCAACCAGCATTTACACAATCAAGCTCAATCTAGAAGGAAGGGTAACCGTAACCTTTAAAAAAGCCGATCACAAGCGCTCCAAGTCACTCAGCCAAAGATTTCCCCTTCCGAACGGCCTTAGACTTCTGCCACGCTATCAAAAATAAAATCACAGAATCAATACGGTTGTTTAGACACTAAAATCATAAATTTAAGAGATAGACCAATTTTGAGGTCAAATCGAGCAAAGTAGGACCCGCTCTGGATTTTCAAGAATTGTCTCCGTGAAAAGGTACCAAATCCTTCCCCAAACATGAATCCCAAAAATGGATAAGCCATTAGGGGTCGAATCCGCTCCTAACAGCCCACAACAACAATTTACAAAACTTAACAAAATAGGCCAACAAGGAACTTACCGTTAATTTCACGAAAAATGAGGAAACCCCAATCCCAACCTAAAACCCACGAAGACAACGAGAATCCAAGCTCTTGGGACTTTGAATGGCCGAAAACCGACAATCGAGGAGATTTTTATGAAGGTTTGAAGCTCTCAAAAATGGGAGCTTCAACTTCATTAAATAGACACTGCCAGGTCCTTCCTCTCCACGAACGCGGCCCCAGGCCTGCGAATACGGAGAGCAAGGATCACCCTAACCCCCAGCAGACCTCCACGAACACGGAACACAAGCTGCTCCCACAAACACAGACCTCTGCGAATGCGAAGAGCCTTCCGCGAACGAGGAGCACAAGGTCCCCAAACCCCCGCAAACGCGGCAATCGGCCCGCGAACGTGGAGCAAACACCTTCAAACCTCCGCGAACGTGGAGCCTATCCTGCGAACGCATAGAAAAATGGTGTCTGTACTAACAGTTGCTGCACCAGCTAAGTTTTGGAGAATTCCAAAAGTCTGACGGGGTGCTCGGAATTCGTTCGGAACCCCGTGCATGCAAACGAAATATGCTACCCCCTCAAATTTGACATTTCGAACTCAATGGCGCAATTGAAATTTCCATACGAGGTCGTTTTGATAAAAAGTGGATCCCATACCCAATGAGCCATTTTAGCTAACTTCTACCGGAGGTATCAAAACCAGATCGAAAGCTCCCGGTAATTCTCAAAGGGTCGTTCTAGACCAAACTCGGCATTCCTCAACAAACCGTGATGTCGGAATTTCCATCTGAGCACGTTTTCTAAGAATGTTGACCGAAGTTAGCTTTAAACCAAATTTCAAAGACTAAAGAGTTAATTGGCCCCAAAATCACACGGGGAACCCCGGGACTCAAGCAATTCTAATCTGAGGTCATTTACCTGAAGTTAAGACCGAAATCAACTTTTCAAGGTTCAAAAGGTCCAAAATATAAAAATAGGCATAAAACCCGAACGAACGACCAGGCAATCGAGCAGTCAGTGCCAGCAAGTCATAAATGACTTGGGGTCGCTACATGAACGTTCTAAGCGACAGAAAGAAGGCATTAACATAGAAATGACATGGAGGGTAATTACATGTATTGTATCACGCATGCTTATGTCAAGTGGCTTATTTGGGGCCTCTCGGGATCTTATTTTCCATGTCACATCTAAGGTGTACTTTGGGTCGTGACACGTATCTTCATGGTTCCATCTTTCTTCTTGACAAACAAGACAGGGGCACCCCATGGTGATACACTAGGTGAATGAACCCCTTACTGAGAAAGTCCTTTAACTGATCCTTCAATTCCTTTAACTCTGTTGGAGCCATATGGTAAGGAGAGATAAAGATAGGCTTGATGCTCGGCTATAAGTCAATTACAAAATCAATGTCTCTATCTTGAGGAACACCTAGAAGATCAGTAGGAAAAACATCTGAAAACTCTTGAACCATGGGAACATAATCCATGGGAGCTGGCTCAACACTAGTATCTCGAATAAAGGCCAAAAAAGCAAGCACCCTCTATCAGCCAATCTCTTAGTTTGAATGAAAGATATAACTTTCTAGGGTAAGAACCACTAGCACTCATCCACTCAACTCTCGGGACACCCGGCATCGCTAAGTTCACACTCTTTGCATAACAATCAATAATAGCATGATGTGGGGAGAGCCAATCCATAACAAAAATAATATCAAAGTCTACCAATTCCAGAATGATCAAGTGTACCCAAGTATCATACCCTGCTAGAGAAACAAGACAGGATCGATACACTCGATCCACCACTAAGGACTCACCCACCAGTGTAGAAACACGAATAGGAACAATATAGCTATCACACATCATATCCAATCCAACAGCAAAATACGTAGACACATATGAGAAAGTAGACCCCGAATCAAATAATATAGACGCATATAGATGGAAAACTGGGATGATACATGTAATCACAGCATCAGAAATCTTGGCCTCTAGCCTTCCTGGAAATGCATAACATTGTCCCTCTCCACCACCTCCAGTATGAGTAGTACCCCAACCTCAACTCTACTGAGCTGTAGAAACACTACTAGAAGCCCTGCCACCTCTACCGGACTAACCTTTGCCTCGACCACTGGCCAAAAGCATTGAACCTCTCGCAAGAGCCACTGAATAAGTACGTTGGGTCCTGAGTGAGTTTGCAAATGACACTGCCAAATCATATGACCTGGGTCCTCACTCCCATAATAAGACCTCGATGTGGATGACTATTGCGATAGACCAGATGAACCACTATGGCCATCTCGACAAGAACTGTAGGACCCTCAGGATTCCTGCCCACTATCGACTACTGGCATGGATGCATAAACATGTCCATGATGCTTGAAAGAGCTACAACCTCTATGTGAACTTCTGTCTCCATATGAGGTGATAGAAAACTGTCCAGATAATCGATCGCTCTTGGGCTCCCCAAACTCCTCTCTAACCATCAACTCAACATCCTTGGTGGTACTCATGATAGACTGGAAGGAAGCCCTCTCTCTAGCTGCTCTAAACACATATGATTTGATGGAGAAGGTCAGACCCCTCACAAACTTGCGAACTCTCTCTACCTCATCCAAAACAATAGTCATAGCATGACTAGATCACTGGCAAAAACAAGCCTCATACTCTGTAACAAACAAGCTACGCTATGTCAAGTCCTAAAATCAGAAATGACTCTCCTCCCTCATGGTCCAAGGAATGAAGTGGTTCTAAAAAGCCTTGGAGAACACATCCTACTCTACCGAAGGAGATGCAACATGCCTAGACTTCACATAAGTCCTCCACCACTCCCTACCAGGTCCGCGGAGCTAGAGTACGACAAAACAAACACTACGCACATTGACCATACCCACTGCCTCTAGAATCTCATGGACCAAAGTCAAGAACTCAAGAGCATCCTCGCTCTTACCACCTTGAAACTAGGGTGATGTCATCTTCTAAAACCTCTCAAAATTTCAATGATCATCTGCTGTCAGAATAACCTCAAGATCAATTTGTGAACCAACATTCGATATAAGAACCACTTGTGGCTTACCCACCTGATCATGAATACTCGGACCCTGATGATACCTGGGGTCTGCTCCCCTAGTCTTGTCTAAGGACCCTATAGTGTGACTGTCGCACCACCCAAAGAAAAGCTCTCTAGTACACCCAACATCCTCAACAAGAGTCCTCAAATGAATGAGCTGCAAACTCTAGAGCAACCTAGTCCTCAACAACCTCAATATGTGGCTTAGAGTATACCTCTCTATCTCGGTCTCTGGCTGGTGCCACTCCATGTACATGACCTCTAGCCAGTGGTACTTCAGGAGCACAGCCTCTAGCTCGGGCCTTACCTCTACCCCTACCCCTAGCTAGCGTCTTCATAATTACCTCAGGGACTTACTCCCCTCTACTACAAGAAATAGAAGCTCAGGTCCTTGACATCTTCCAAAACAACACGCCACAACTCAACACCAATGAAAGTAACCATGCACGAAAAGAAAAATGAATAAAAGGAAGTTTCTAATAGTCTTCATAGCCTATCGAAGATAAGTACAAACGTCTTTGTACCGATCCTCAAGACTCTATTTAGACTTTACTTGTACACATGTGATACCTATTAAACTGGCGCTCTAATACCATTTGTCACAACACAAAAAGGACGTGATGGCACTCGTCTAAACCCAAGCATAAAAGGCAGCCTAAAACCTAAACAAAAAAAAGAAATGTGGAAAGATAAACTAATAATAACATAAGAGCGGAAAACTTAGAGATTCTAAAATTCCCCCCCCCCCCAAAAATTTGGTTGTCACATGTACAAGCCACTAGTATCAAAATACAAAATTTGAAAGATAAATACAAGTCTCAAAGTCTATGTTTCTCAAATAGAAAAAACATAAAATAAGGAACAAGAGAGCCCACCAGGATGAAAAGCAGCTATCTCTCAATACCCTCTGAAAGCCTTGGAGAAAGATGAAGAAGAATGATCACACAGGTTCGAGCTCAGAACCTACACGAGTGTAGAAGCAATGAGTGAGTACCAAACAACATGGTACTCAGCAAGAAACCCACCAAACAAGGTAAAACTAATCTAGAACACGAGAACTCCTTTCATCCCAACCTAACCGCCTCAAGTACAACCTACATAGAAATCAGTCCAACCTAACAGTTTACAATGCACAACTCACAAGTCTTAACAATCATTGTTCAATAGTCACAGTCCAATAATCAATAAATATCAAGTATATCAATCACAAATATCAAAAAGAGCAATCACAAGTATCAAGTAGATCAATCACAAGTATCAAATATATCAATCACAATAGTCAAACACTTACCAGAACCATTTCCCATTGGCACAATATCACTCGCCGAAACCATTTACAATCAGCATAATATCACTATTCAAAACCATTTCCCTTCGGCTATATATAATATTACTTGCCGGAACCATTTTCTTTCGGCAAAATATCAATAGCCAAAACCATTTTCCTTTGACTTTATATAACATCACTTGCTGAGACTATTTCCCATCGACAAAGTATCACTAGCCGAAACCATTTTCCTTTGGCTTTATATAATGTCACTTGCCACAACCGTTTCCCATCGGCATAATCACAACATGTCTCATCACGGTGCATAGAAATCAATAGAAATAAGTAATTTCACACCTTAAGGAAGAGACAATAAACTCAAGCAATTCAAGTCCACAATGATGCCATCAAAGCATTTCATCAATCAACAAATTAGGGTCCACAACAAGGCAACTCACAAACACAACTATCAACACGTTGCCTTTTCCATTTAACCCCACTTTTATTCATTAAGATCAATCAAGTGGAGTAATTGAACCCATCACCTCATTCCCATTACTCCCCAACACACACAATAAAGGAAAATATAAGATTCTACGAAATTGACAAGGTTTAGAAGTTTACTTGCCTCTATTTAATCAATAGTCACTCCATGACTTGAGCCTTCCCTTTCTGAACAATATTTAAATCCACACAATATAATCCAACAAGTAATTACAATAAGACTCTAGAAATAATAACATTCATATCACACACTTTGAAGATGGGTCAAATCAACTCAAAAACTCAATTTCGAAAATGAGGTTTTAATCCAAAAAATATTTACTTGAAAATGTTACCCAAGGCATTTGGAACTCATTGGTGAAAACCAGTTTGAAAAAGGAGTTAAAATTAGTTCACAATCACCATTTTACTTTAGAATTCAAGTTCTTGAAAACCTTGTAATTTTCCAATCAAAATTCCTAATTTTTTATGTTAGATTCACTATTGCTAAAGGGGAATTGAAGATTTAGGGTTATAAACACTTACCCAAAAGATTCCCTGCCAAAAGTCTCAATAAAATTGCCACCAAGGGTTTTACAAAACTCAAAAATGGAAAATGGGGGATAAACTCTGAAATTTAAATCAAAAACCCACCCTCTGATGTTCGCTTTTGCGAACGTAGCTAACTCGACCCTTGGTTCACTTAAGTGAACCCTTCTTAAGAGAGGCCTCTCACTTTTGCAACTCACCCTTCGCTAAAGCAAAGGTCACAAAAGCGGCCAAATTCTCATGAATGTGAAGGACAAGGGGGGCCGACCCTTGGCAAATGTAGCTTGTACCTTACGAAAGCGAGGCTCGCGAAAGCTAATAGCCTCTCGCTAACGCGAGGTACACGAGATAGCAGCAAAACTAGAAAAATCTCAAATCATAGAAAGGACAATCGAGATTTGTTCGCAAACCCATACACATAAACCATATATGATATTTGACTATACTCGATGTTTCAAACAAAATAGAACCATCAATATACGAATTCGAGGTCTCCTTGACCCGAATCCCATATAAGTCATAAGAAACTAATCATAATGCTTAAAAAGGAAAAATCAAGCTCAGGACCTCTGAAGTCTCATCCAAGGCCTCTTCTAGGCCTAAAGTTATTCCCTGAATCCAACAGAACATTCGAAAATCTAATTTGAGCATCCGAACCCCGAATGTTGACCAAACTTAATCCAAAGGCTAAAGTTTCATAAGTTTCCAACTTAGAACCTCAAATCCATGAAAAGACTCTGAATCTGAAACCAACAACTTTTTTAGACCAATTTCCACATACGGAGAGGAATTCTATTCCGAGATTCGAAACTCCAAAAAAAACCAAAAATCACTTTTTAACAACTTTAGCTTTTTGATTTCAAAAACTTTCATAATTCACAACTTTTTACTCAAAGCTTGAAACCAATTTCAATATCCATTCAGAAATAACTCGGGGTCAATAACGGAAGGGGTAAAATGGTAATTTTATGAATATTTCCAAAAATGACATTCTGGGTCATTACACATGTCCAATGTTTGCTAATTACTTTTCAAGAACCAGTTTTCCACTACTTTGTAACTGGTAGTGATGTAGCAGAGAGTTGGTTTGGACATAAATATAAGGTATGAGCCGCGTAAGAATGCAACAATATTAACTTTGTTGGGTGTACGAATAAAGTTCCGCATTAGAAGTTAATAAGAAGAAGATAGGTATAAGAGGATTGATACTCTTTACAATGATGAGAGATATTTAGGGGAAAACTATGCAATTGTTTCTCAAAACGGACAATATCACGCCATGTTAAGGATTTCTTTGCACTTACTTTGTGCACATGATGTAGGTCTATATAAGATATGTCAAGATAAATCCCACCACTTGTAAAAATACATGCACTTTATTCGATACCTTAATAAAAAAAAAATATCTAAAAGATATTTGTTTTGCTAACTTAACAACCCTCCACACACATCACACAACTTTCCGTTTTCTAGTATTTTCATTTCTATATTTTCTTCATAAATCTACAAAACTGACCTATTAAGTCAAGAGGGATGATGATGATCCACAATACTAACAATGGGTGTTTGGCAAAAATTAGTAGCACAGTTGATTAACTACTTGAATTTTTATTTTGTTGGTAAGGGGTTGATGAGTGGGTGATTTTCACTCATTTGGAGCTTTTTTCTTATGATTTTATGGCACTCAAGTAGAGAAAGAGGCTAATTATCCTTTATATATGGTTGTTTCAGGTATATTTAGGTTGGAAGGGAGTTTTGAAAGAAAAGAATGGAAATTGATGCAAAATAGACCTAAAAGCAGAGAATTTGGAACTGGCAGCAAAATTTTCCCCGTGAACGCGGTCAATTGACTCGTGAACGTGGAGTTTTAGTCCTTCATGAACTGTGAATCCGGTCAACTCCTCCACGAACGCAGAGCACAAGTTTGCTGAGATCCGCGAACGCACCTGTCCCTCCACGAAGGTGGAGAAGAAAATGTGCCTGGCATCTGGGAGGTTTTGGAATTTCACCTTTTGGCCCTAATTCACAATATACACGAAAAGTCAGCCATTGGAAAAATGATACTGAAAAACACAAAAGAATTGATAGAGGCTTGGAATTAAGTCATACCTTTGAGAGCAAGTTTCCACAACAAACACCATTAGAGTGAAGATTGAAAGCTCGATTTGTAGCTATTTTTCACCCTTTCTCCAACTCTTTGCTTTGTAATGCTTAAATCTTAGGTGTAGTTGTTATTTAATGATTTGGATATTGTGTTAGTGATAAACAATATTTGGGTTGTTAATCTTTACTTTGTGCTTTTGTAATTAGTTGAATATTTTCTCATGTATGAAATAGGTTTTTGATTATCCAATCAATTTCATGCTTTAATTGTTTTTCTATAGAATTGATCACTCCTAGAACTTCCCTATATACTTTGATTGAGCTTGTGAGAGTCAATTGAGGTTTGGAAAGGGTTATTGGTGCATTATTTGAGGTGTAGCAACTCCTATACCTGATGATAGCTAGAAATAGTGATTCCTTGCAATGCCTATAATTGAATTAGTTGTGTTGTCACTTGACTAGGTTCGAAAGAAATAGTTGAGAAGTATTTGCCGATGTTCGAGAGAAATAGGTGAATAATATATAATCCATGGCATATATGATTTTACCCATGATTAATTGAGATTGTATGATACTAGTATGTAATGAATCGTATAGGAGTTGATTGACTTCCCATTCCCAAATCCCATTGGTATTCTTGCTCGAAAATGCTTTGGCCCTTGTTCTCCTCTATCCCCTATCCTAAATTGTTACTTGATATCTTCATATTATAATTGTATCTTTTATTTCAGGTCCAAATTAGTAGCTTGTAATTCTTTATTTCTTCACTAGCCTACACATTGCTCCTCGTGGGATCAACCCAAATTCATCATTGGGTTTATACTTGCTAGCGACCGCCTACACTTCGAATCATAAGAGTGTAGTTGAGCATTATAAAAATTGGCACCGCTGTCGGGGATCGAACCCGGGTCACCTGCGTGATAGGTGAGAATACTTACCCCTATACTACAACGACTTGCAAAGGGTGTGAGGCTAAGAGATCTAATGTTCCAAATGAGGGATGAATTTCACAACTTGCACCTAACTCAGTGCCATTAAATGATCCAACTCGAGCTCGAAATTGCCCAAATGTTCGACTGAATGCCCAAATGAATTCTGCTTTCTGAGGACGATGACACCTCCGCGAATGTGGGACTCTAGCCGTGAACATGGAGGTCTCTGACTCTGTGTGCTCTACAAACGCGGCTTCCTCTCTGCTAACGTGGCTACTTCTCCGCAAACGCGGAGAAGAAACTGATTCTATCCCAAAATAGTATCTTCGCAATGCGTAGCTCGGGACCTCTTTTAATTATTTTCTTTTGCCTAAATACTTCCTAATACATTGTTTTAAGTGTCCATAGGAACTTTTAACATGTTGGCTTCTTTTTTAGGTACTTTGCGCTTAATATGTCTTCCAACAACATCGCCCATGTGCCCAAAATTGCACCAGAAATTCTAGAAGAGGACTATTTTGATGCTAGCAGATTCCTATTATCCAAATGCACCCAAAAATATGATGAATACTTGGGCCGTGCTGTGGTGAAGGAAAAAGGTATTTGTTTGGAAAAGCTTGAAGGTGGGATAATGGATATCTATGGCCAGCTCGTTTCTAGTAGGTGGATCTGTTTTCCTGCTGAGCATATCAAGGCTAATCACACACTGGTAGAGGAGTTTTTTGCTAATGTATTGGAGACCAATTTTGGAGAAGCTGAGGTGGCAACCGTCCGAGGGGTGCAAGTAAAGTTCAGCCCGACAGTGATCAATGCATTATACGATCTCCCTGATGCTGATAATAGGGTGTAGTTGGACCGTTACAGAGAGTTGGGTAGTCAATGGCTTGTGGACAAGCTACATGACGGAGAGCCTCCAGAGTAGTTTGAGTCCAAGAGAGGGATCGAGTTACGTGACTTCACAGCTGAGGCCAAGACTTGGCTCGCTATCATATGTGCTTGGGTCATACCTTCCACCAGTGATACCGAGGTCACCTTAGATAGGGCACTGGTGATTGCAGCTACTTTGTATGGGCTAGAGGTTAATGTAGGGCGGCTCATTATTGACCACATCTGTGAGTTGGCTCAGGGGAGAGCCAACAACATCATCTTCCATTCATTGAATACTCAGTTATGCTACAGTGCTGGGGTGTCAAAGCTACCTACTGATGAGGAGAAGAAGCCGGGCAAGAAGATTCACCCATTAAAGAAGAAGGCCGCCCAGGGTATATAGCAAACATAAAAAGAAGAAGATTGATGTGTTGGACCCCCAGTTTGGATAGTTCACCGAGCTCGATTGTGAGGCTGGTGCCTCCTTTTCTGTAGGACCCCTTCAGTTTGGACCTGCCACTATGTGCCATATCTCTTCTCAGATCCATGGAGTTGATGGTCACATTAGAGAGCTAGTTGCTGGCCTCCCTTCTGGCTAATCTTAAGCCACCACCTTTGAGGGTGTCCCACCACCTACTATTGCTTCTGTAGTTGCTGCACAGAAGGCCATGTCTGACCAAATTGAGCAGGTGAGTCGGAGGCAGGGGAAGATTGAGTAGCGCCAGAGGACTTTCTGGGAGCACGAGAAGAAGAAGAGCGAGTTCCTAAGCAAGATGATGGGCAAGCTTAGGAGCTTATGCGGTAGTGGTGCTTTTGATAATGAGGACTTGACCTTTCCCTCTAGCTTGAGTTCAGAGTGATACATCCTAGGCAGCCCCTCATATTCTCTTCTGATATTTGTACTGTGAGGACGCAGTTTCATTTTAGTTAGGGGTGCCTTCCTTATGACTCTTGTTATGTATTTCTTATTTTTGATGTTTATTTTTGATGCTTAGGATTGTTATGTTGAATGTTTGTTTTGTTATGTGGATAATGTGACCTTGTAGGACTTTTGGATTGAAATTGTGAATTGTGTTGGATTAGCCATTTTTGTTTTATTAGTTTTTGTCTCTTTTGATAGCTTCTTTATTTTTCTTTTATTGTGTGATGGTGTTGTTGATTAGAGATGTTGTTGATTGGCAATGCCCTTTGATGGATAGAGTGATGACTTTCTTAAGGGTAAATCGCCAGTTGGTTTTGTGGTGAAGTCTGAGTAACCATTTGTGGTGAAGTCTAAGTAGCCAGTCTCGAATAGATGTATGAGTTTGCCTAATGATGGATTGGTTGACGGCTTTCATAAGGGAAAAATCATCGTCTTTTTTGGCGGTTGTGGCTTGTTTGGTTCTAAAAGCATAGTCTTTCTTGTGAAAAATGTATTTTTGAACATACCCCTTCATTTTGAAAATTGAGCATGTCTTGAATGATTTTGTGAAAACTCTTGTGACTCTTTTTGTGACTTTTGATTCGTTAGTGGTTGAAATGGTCAATGCCACTTGTATGTTGAAAAGGAAATAAGATTTTGAACTATCTTGAGTGATTTGCATGCCATGTGTGGTGCATTTTTTAATAATGCCTTGTGTGCACATGTGCCACCTAGAACTTGCCCGGTTGGTCTTGAAATATTAGTGTTAATTGAGTTGGGTTGGAAAAATGATCTCAGGCTTTCTTTGATTGTTCTTGAACTCCACTTGGCCTAAAAATCCCACCTTTGCACTAAATATATCCTTAGTTGTCCCATTTGAGCCTAATTCCTTTTTGTTTGCAACCTTATTACAAGCCTTATCCATTTTGAAAATACATGTCTCTCTTGAACCCTTTCCCTCCTTGAACTTGAAGTTGTGGAAGTTGAGGCTAAAAGCCTAAGATGGGGGTGTTATGGAAAACTCATGGAAGGGATGCCTATCACATTAGAGCTTGATATATAAAAAAGAGAATGATGAATGGAGGAAGATGTCATAAAGAAAGAAAAAGAAGGAAAGTGAATAAATGAGACTTGAATCCTCCAAAATTTGAAAATGGTCGCATGTGGGGCATCTAGAATGAAAATGTGAAATGTGCATTGGTTTGGAAACTGAAGAAAATGTTGAAAAGTTTGAAAATGTTGAGTTGTTGAGTAGAGTTCAAGGAGGGTGTAGTCACTTGTACCCAAATGATATCCTAACCTTCCCTAAGCCTACATTACAAGCTTAACAAAGTCACTTGTGATTTCTAGCCAAATGCAGCTGAGTTAATGTTGATAGAAAATATGGGTAAGGCTATGGTGTGGCAATTGTGTTCATGAAATGTTCTATTGTGAGTGTGAATATTTGTGCTTTTGTCCCACGTTTGTAAATACTTTGTGAGTGTTTTGGGACATTTCCTTTCTTGTGAGGACATGTAAGTTGACTAAGTGGTGATTCTAACAATTCCTAATTGAACCAACTGAGCATGTGAAAGAGCTAAAGAGTTGAGTCATTTCTTGAGTTTGAGTTGTTGTCACTTAATGATTCTTGGTTTTTGAAAAATGTACCATGTGAATGAGGGGTTTCTTTTGTGAAAGGTTTGCATGAGGACTATTTGTTAGTACCAACCAAAGTCATGATCATGACCCTTAGTAGGAGTGAAAGTGTGTTGTGCTTAACTTGATTGCCTCTTGTATTTTTTATTTTGTTTTGCTTGAGGACAAGCAAAGTTTCTAAGTTGGGGGTGTTGATGAGTGGGTGATTTTCACTCATTTAGAGCTCTTTTTTTATAATTTTGTGGCACTCAATGAGAGAAAGAGGTTAATTATCCTTTGAATATGGTTGTTTCAGGTATATTTAGGTTGACAAGGAGTTTTGAAGGAAAAGAATGGAAATTGATGCAAAAATAGAGCTAAAAGCAGAGAATTTGGAACTAGCAGCAAAATGTTCTCCATGAACGCAGTCAATTGACCCATGACAGAGCTTTAGTCCTTCATGAACCGCGAACGCGGTCAACTCCTCCACGAAAGCATAGCATAAGCTTGTTGCGATCCGCAAATGCACCTGCCCCTCCACGAACGCAGAGATGAGAATGTGCCTGGCATCTTCGCAGTTTTGGAATTTCACCTTTTGACCCTAATTCACAATATACACTGAGACTCAGCCATTTGAAAAAAGATACTGAAAAACACCAAAGAATTGATGGCGGCTTGGAACTAAGGCATAGCTTTTAGAGAAAGTTTCCACAACAAACACCATTAGAATGAAGATTGAAAGATTGATTTGTAACTATGTTTCACCCTTTCTTCAACTCTTTTTTTTGTAAAGCTTAAATCATAGGTGTAGTTGTTATTTGGTGATTTGGATATTGCGTTATTTACTTTGTACTTTTGTAATTGGTTGAATATTTTCTCATGTATGAAATGAGTTTTTGATTATCCAATCAATTTCATGCTTTAATTGTTTTTCTATGGAATTGATCACTCCTAGAACTTGCCCATTTACTTTGATTGAGCTTGTGAGAGTCAATTGAGGTTGGAAAAGGTTGATTGGTGCATTATTTGAGGTGTAGTAACTCCTATACCGGATGATTACTAGAAATAGCGATTCCTTGCAATGCCTATAATTGAATTAGTTGTGTTGTCACTTGAGTAGGTTCGAATGAACTAGTTGAGAAGTATTTGCCGATGTTCGAGAGAAATAGGGGAATAATTTAGATTCAATGGCATATATGATTTTACCCATGATTAATTGAGATGGTATGATGCTAGTATGCAATGGATCGTATAGGTGTTGATTGACTTCCCATTCCCAAATCCCATTGGTATTCTTGCTCGTAAAGTCTTTGGCACTTGTTCTCCTCTATCCCCTATCCTATATTGTTACTTCATATCTTCATATTATAATCGTATCTTTTATTTCGGGTTCAAATTAGTAGCTTGTAATTCTTTATTTCTTCAATAGCCTACACATTGTTCCTCGTGGGATCGACCCCAACTCATTGTTGGGTTTATACTTGCTAGCGACCGCCTACACTTCAAATCGTAAGAGTGTAGTTGAGTGTTATCAGGGATCGATTCTGAGGTTTTAATCCCCTTCCCCTTCCCCTACCCCAATTAAAAAATCAAGAGAATTTTTTCCAATAATTGTGTTAAGGCTTTTAAACCAAAAAAATGTTCTATTATTTTGCAATAATATTGTGTTTAGGGTTTTAAAACAAAAAAAAGGTTCAATTTTTTCTGTAGTCCTATTTCTAATTTACTACAAAGAAACCAAAAGGAAATAAGAGTCTTATAAGGAAACGAAAAGGCAAAATGAAGATCAATAAATTTTGCCACCAGCCTTCAACTTTCAACAACAAAGAGGAATTATGTTAGAGAAAAAGTATCAATTCCTCAAGAAATAATGTTAATAATTTGATTGTGTCTGAATCAGATTTTGTCATTCTACACGAAGTAGGAATTTCTTCAAGTTGTTAGATTTAATAAACTCTATGGTTGTGCCCCTTCATATTCACATTTGACTTGTGTTAATGATTTATTTTTCTGTTGTGAATCATCATTTGATCCGATTTTCAATCCTAGCATAAAAGAAGTAAGATTTTTGCCTGACCCAAATAAAGGTATTCCTCGGCCTAACTATTCATTAGGTTTTGATCCAAAAGAAAAGAAGTATAAAGTTCTATTGACAACATATCATGCTCGAAAATGGTACATAAAATACTGGACTTTCACTTTAGGCATAGACAAATCATGGAGAGAGACTGGAAGCATTTTCCCGTGTATTTCGTATTGTATGCCTAGTGTTTGCATTAGTGGAGTTGTCTATCAATTTGCTATAAGCAATTACAGATCTATCATAGCTGCATTCGTAAATCTGAAAATATTAAAATTATTGCGTTGCGGAATGTAATTGAGTTAGTGTACTATTACGAGATGATAGAGGTGAAGGGTAAATTAGCATTCATAGATTATAAAAGAAAGCAAAGTAGATACATCGACTTGTGAATTTTAGAGCAAACTCTTGGAGAATAATGGGAGAGACATATCACATATCATTGGTGTTTCCTTGATATGGAATGATATAAAACCTAGGTTATCTCATCATGCATGGCCTGTGATAGAGAGATTGTATTCATCTTGAACTTAAAGTGTAACACCTCAGATTTGAAAAGCAGGAAAATTACACATCTTTTCAGAACTGGTGCCAGTACTGACGGAAGCCACCTACGGACCGTAGGTTGACTTACGGGCCGTAGGTGGGAACCGTAGATGGCAAGAAAAATATTTTGAAAATGCCAAGTTGCAAAACCTCTTTGACGGTTTTCCAGGATGGCTCGTCATTCCTTGAATTAGTCGTAGATAGGTCTTGTAAGTCTCTCCCAAACTTAGTGAATTTTGAGGGTCAAAGTTGGGATCTACGGTTGGTATGTACAGTCCGTTAGTGGACCTACGAACCGTACATAGGTCCCATCGTTTGAAGTCCAAAATTATTAGTTTCTGAATATTTCTACGATACGGTTGACCAGAACGGTCCGTAGTTGGACCTATGAACCGTAGCTCCAAACCATAGGTCAGAATCCGACAGTTATTTTTATGGGCTTTTTGGTCTTTTCCCAAATTGAATTATACCAATCTAAGTCGGTTTAGTCCTAATCCTAGACCCTATAAAAGTCTTCTAAGCCTAAAATCTACCCTTTTTAGTCACTCTTCAATTCTCCCAAATCCCTCCAAATATTTCTCTCTCTAAAGCTTGAAGAAGAAGGCTAGGGATTCAAGTCAAGTCTCCAATTCTCCATTGATTGTGGGCATTGAACTCCAAGGTATGATAGCTTTCACCTATGGAGTCTTTTCCTCCATAGAGTTCCTAAATTCCCCAATTTTACAAGTTAGAATTCTCCAATTGAAATTAGGATTTTCTTCTATCCTATGGGTTCTTTCAAATTATGATCTAATTGATTAATTGAAGTATTTTCATGCATGAATTGAGTTAATTGCATGAATTGAAGTTGAATTACAATGAACCCATGCATGATCTGTGATTTCTATACTTTGATCTTATGATGAGGTTTGAACTATGAAAGATGAAAATTATGAAGATATGCATGTTCTTTATGAAATTGAGATAAATGATTTAAGGTTGCTTTGAGAGTGAAGAATCAATGTTTTTGTTGTTATGTTGAGGAAGGATTTCTCATATATTACTCAAAACATAAATGTAAAAGGGTTTTCTCACATGAAGGATTCATAAGAGTTGAAACGTTTTCTCAACTAAACTTTGAATCAAGAATTAAGGAGCTATTCTAATGAACTTAAGCTTGGATTCGCTATTTGATGTGCCTTCCATGAATAATGAGACAAGAGGCGATCACCCATGTCTACTAATGATAAGATAAGTTATGAATTATGACTATTCCATGGTCTCTCATGGTCTTATATGTCATGTTACGCCAAGGGGGTACTTTAGGTCATGACATAAAGTCAAATGATTTATGTTACTTTTGTTATGATGTCACAAGAATGAGTTTGAGGGAATTAAAAATCAAGAGGCTTCCTAAGGAAAATGACATCAAAGGCATTTATAGTTATTTTGAAAGTCTCATTCCCTTTGGGTAATTTTGTTCAAACTGAAAGGCATCGTGAGTGCTTGTATGCCCTTTTTCTTGAATTTAGGTAACATAAGCCTATAAGATCCTAGCATTGATGTTAAAGTCTCCAAAAAGAAGTATATTATAGAGTTCACCCTTAGCTTCCTTTCCACCCAAATATCTTGTTGATAACCTTATAGGAATTGTTTTGTTTTATGATAAGATTTTGTTCATGCAAATTCATCCATGTAGTAATGCTATAACAGACAAAGTTGCATCATAACAGCATACATTCCAAATGTATCATAGATCTTTGAAGTGAAGAATCCAATTCATTATTATCGAGTTCAAATACTCAACTTTCGTTTGCTGCATCTATAATGCAAATTTCTAGTAAATTTCTTGTGGCATGGGCGGTGAACTAATTTACAAGAACCTTAAGTACTAATCTATTAAAAAATCACCTTGCAATTGACCTTGCGGCTAGGTGAAGCTTCATCTGCGACATATTCTTTACATGTAATGGATCATTTTATCTACTATATTTATTGATTAGTGTTGTGCTCTTAATTAAATATAAACCCCATTAGTGTAGCCAATTAGGCTAAGTGTAGCGCACAACCTGCGCTTCACTAAGCGTTCATCATGGTGAAATTGACCTTGTCTTCAGGGTCAAGGATGATGCATTGAACTCTCGTTCGTAATTCTGATGCTAACCAAAAAGAATGCAAGGAATTAGAGACTGAATTTGATCATAGATTAGATGTCAATAATGGGCTAACATATGTTTCAGGAGGCAAATATGGTTGCGGGTCACTTAACAAAGCTTGCTACTAGCACCCAAAATAGCTCATATTATATATGGATCTTTTCAGAAGCCAATAGTTGGAGCAAAGAAAAGTTATACATGATCCTTGTAAGTCAACGTTACCTTATATAAAAAATAATGCACTATCAAATCATTCTAGTTGTCTATCAGTTTGTTAATGGTTATGAACTTAGTCATATATCTACTATAGTTGTATTTGATGTCAAACCTGAAAATTTCAAATAGTATTGCATTGTGGTGTAAATCTGAGTGGGTGCCGATGGGTCATTATTACATGTTGATATAGGTGAAGGGTAACAAAGCAATCATGTTGGCTGAGCAGGTACTTCCATATGTAGATTTTAGAAAGAATTACCCTTGAATATGAATGGTTGAGCGGTTACTTCCACATGTCGTTATTTTTCAAAAGAATCTGCACCAGGCAATAACACTTAGCTTAAGAAATCGAAGAAAATTCTTTTCTCTTTCCCTTGTTTTGTTTTATTGTCAAATTCCCTTGTTCTTGTTTATGTATGAACTTATTGGTTGAAACAAAGTTTGTATAAGTATATTGTAATTTATTATGGACAGCATGGCATTCTTTGAATGATTCTTACCTTTTTTACTTGTCATCGGAACTGTAGAACTGATAATTGTAGCAGATTTTATATGAAAATTATCAATGAGCCTGTTGCTAAAAGGATCTTTCATATGTGCTATATTCTGAAGTTCTAATTTTTTGATGATTTAACAAATTATGGGATCTGGTATAGGATCTGATCCCATGAGAGACTAAGATTTCCAGATAAAGCGAAAAGGGCAACTGTAAAACTGGCACCACTATCACAACTATAGTGGTTGATACGTGACTACAGAGGAATGTACCCTCGGCCAATAGTGTTACACTAGGATGTTTGTCCATCTTATATTAGTCATTTTGACAAGGGACACAAAGTATTACACACAGCAAAAGCCATTCTCTCTCAAAAGGAAATATTCTCATATGCAGCAAGGGACCTGATCAAGTGATCTATTATAATCATTAGTTGTTATATGAGATTATTGTCTTGCTTTCATACAGTGTAAGATCTATTCCTATGTTATAAAAGAATCACATCATTTCAGTTGTAATCGTTGATTAGGTTTGATTTGTAGCTAGAGTTAGTTATGTCATGGTCTTGAAGTCTCTATCAACTAGTTAGTTGGTGTTGTAGGCAATAGAGATATTGCTTGGTTTTTACATAACAGAATTGTTACAAAGAGGGAAGGGTTAAGAGTTTAATTCCTAGGTTGCAAGAGCTTATAAACTGATTCTTGGCTTATTGAAGTAATGGAGTTGTTATTGAAATCCTCTGAGACAGGTCGTGGTTTTCTCCTCCATTGAGCAAGGGATTTTTTACGTAAACATTCTGCGTTCTTTATTTTAAGTTTTTTACTTTCCACATTGTTCTTGTTGTGTCATGGGACGTGGTCCATTGACTTGTGGTGGACACATTTAAGTCATGGTATTAGAGCTTAAACTTTCTACATGGTTAACACCAAGAGACGATCCTGCATAAGAAATGGCTGCTCCACCCAACTTGGAAGAAGGACAATCATCAACTAGAACACTCTATTTGAATGGCCAATTTTATGGCTAGTGGAGGACTCCAATGCATTATTACCTCATGGCTGAAGATAGTGAACTCTGGCACATTGTCTTAGATGGCCCTCATATCCCTGTGGATAAGGTAAAATAAGGAGAAGTCACTCGACTTGTTCCTAAAACTCGAAGGGAATACAATGAAGCTGATAGAAAGAAGGTCAAAAAAAACTATAGGGCAAAGAAACTATTGGCATGTGGCATAGGAGCAGATGAGTATAATAGAATCTCTGCCTGTGAAACTACCAAAGAGATGTGGGACTGCTTAAGGACTGCTCATGAAGGAACCACTCCAGTGAAGGAGTTTAATGTACTAGTGGACATGCTTACTACTCAGTATGAAAACTTTACTATGAGAGAGGGTGAAACCATTCAAGAAATGCATACTAGGTTCACCTCTATCATTAATGAGCTTCATTGCTTAGGTGAACCTATTCATCTAAGTAAGTAAGCCAGGAAGATCCTCATAATTCTTCCCAAGTCCTGGGAGAGTAAAGTTGATGCTATTATTGAAGCAAGGGATCTATAAACCCTTACAATGGATGAGTTGATGAGGAATCTTCAAACTCATGAACTGAACAAGCAACAAGATCATTCCAAGAAGGAAGTGAAGAAAGACAAATCTCTAGCTCTTAAAATATATCATAGTGATCAATGGGAAGAAGACGAGGACATGGCTTATTTGACTCGTAGATTTCAAAAGATTATAAGAAAACATTGTGGATTTATGAAGAAGGAGAACTCAAGAAAGCCAGCAAACGCAACCAATTTGTGTTACAAGTGTGGAAAACCAAGGCGTTTTATCAGAGACTGCCCTATGCAGAAATTGGAGTACAAAGACTATGTCAAAGCTAAAGGTGACAGGACAAGCGAAGGGACTAGGTCTCATATAAGTAAAGAAGAAGAGTTGTCGCTGAATATGTAGTTAAGAAGGCTCTTGTTGTCTAGGAAACCCTTCAAGTGATTCAGAGGGATCTAAACACCAAAGGATGCATATATGCTTGATGTAAAGGATGATGAAGATGTCTTTGACTCCCTGTTCGCTTTCATGGCAAAATCTGAAGATGTTGATGCTGATAAGAGGTAACTCTTCTTGATTTTAATAAAAATCTAAATATGTACTCCATTTAAACACTGAGAAGTCTAGCTAATGTTTTGATTGACTAAATTAGTGAGTTAACTAGAAAAAGGAATCTTGAACAACAGTCTAGATATCTTTCTAGATGAAATAGTTACTTTTAGTTCTCAGATGTATGAAATGGATGAACGAATTGCAGTTCAAGAGGTTGAAAATCTAGAACACAAAGAGAAGTTAAAAGGGGTGCCCAAGGGTGGTTCAAAGGGAAAAAGTAAGGCTAGCAGTTTGCAGCTTGAACTTGAAAATAGTCTAAAAATTGCTAAAGTGAAGTTTATTATGGCATTAGAGAGAAATATTGAGTTAGAAAGGGACTTGGTCCGTGTTAAAGAAGAACTAAATAAATCTCTCAAATGGTCCACCTCCTCTAAAATGCTAGCTAATCTTACTATTTGTTGGTGGACGAAGTTTGGGATGCTTGAAGCTAGATCCTCCTTACAACCCTCACAGCAAAATGTCTCTATTTCTGACTATTTGTTGTGTGTTCATTGTGGTTGTAATGGTCTCTTAAGAAAGATTGTGTTGCTTGGAAAAGAACTATAGAAAAATTTTCAAATCACTCCAAACAAAAGAAAATGCAAAGAAAGGCAGTTGTTGCTGGTTCTAAGTTGAAAAAAGTAAATCTGCCTTTCTGGATAAAAAACTTCTTATCACACCATTGTCTACTTATTAGGACCCAAACTTAAATGGGTTCCCAAAGCTAACAAGTGATTATTCATAAAGGTGAGAGGAGGAGGAGGCAGACAGTGTTGATTCATGGACAATGGATGCTCAAAGCACATGATTGGAAAAATGAGAACTTCCTCTCACTCAAGGCACATCAAGGTGGAGGTGTCTCATTTGGAAATGGAAAGAAGGGTTACATTCTTGGTGTATGAAGAATTGGAAAATCTATAGAACATTCAATTGAAGATGTGTATTGTATATGTCAATGGATTAAAGTACAATCTTCTAAGTGTATTACAGATTTGTGATAAGGGAAATGAAGTCAAGTTCTTGTCTGATAGATTTGTGGTTACAAATTTAATATCTCGATATGTGATATTGATTATAAAAAGGTGTAAGAATATGTATATAGTTGATTTGGACACTACTTGTGGTGACGATTTTACTTGTCTCGATGCTCAAAGTGAGAATGCATATCTGTGGCATAGAATACTTGGTCATGTAAGTTCTTATCAATTGAACAAACTTGTGTCAAGGATCTGGACTGTGAATTGCCAAAGATAAAGTTTGCAGATAACAATGTTTGCGATGTATGTGTCAAAGAAGAGCAAACCAGGTCTTCTTTCAAAAAAAAGAAGAAGCAAGTAAGTACTACCTGGCCTCTTGAACTACTCCATATGGATCATTGTGGTCCCGTAAAGATTCAGAGTAGAGGTGGAAAGAAGTACATCTTTGTGATTGTAGATGATTTTTCAAGATTCACCTGTACTATATTTCTTATGTCCAAGGATGAAACCTGTAAAGTACTGATGATATTTGCCAAGATAATTCAGATAAATTTGAACTGCAAGATTACAGGGATCGGGTCAGACCATGGAACTGATTTTGAAAATGCTAAAGTTGAAAGTTTCGGTGCTGAAATGGAATTCAGCATAACTTTTAAGCCCTCGAAACTCCTCAACAAAATTGTGTGGTGGAAAGGAATAACAGAACCTTGGTTGACATTGATAGAACCATGCTGATACATTTTTATGTTCCAAAGAACTTCTGGGCTGAAGTAGTAAACACTACATGTTATGTTACCAATCGATGTCTGATTAGATCAATTCTCAACAAAACTCCTTATGAGTTGTTGAACAATAAAAAGCCAAAATTGAGTTATCTCAGACTTTTTTTTTGCAAATGTTTTGTTCTGAACAACGGAAAGGAAAATCTTTAGAATTTTGATCCCAAGAGTGATGAAGGGTATTTGTGGGATACGCATCCACCAACAAGTCATAAAGATTTATAACAAAAGGACATTTTGCATTGAAAAAAATGTCCATGCTATCTTTGATGAATTTGGAGGAATTGAGAATCTAAAATTATGACGATGAAGAACCTGAGATTGAAGAGCTGCTTCTGATTCAGAGGGACAGTCTCAGTGAGGAAATTGCTGCTGAAAACCCAACTCAAGAGGCTAATGATTCTGAAGAAGCTTATGAGTATGAAGAACCTGAAGAGAGACCTAGTCTAAACAACAATATTGAGCAGAATGATACAACTCAACATTAAGCTATAGATTTTGAGAATAAAGAGATAGAAAGGGATCAAGCTCAGCAGATGATGAGAAATCCAGGATGGAAGCAGAAGTTATCCCATCCCCGGATAATCTCATTTCTCTTTTGGATTCTGGAATGCATACTAGATCCAAAATAGGAAATCTAGTTGCATTCTCACCATTCATATCAACCATTGAACCTAAAAATTTCAAGGAAGCCCTAAAGGATGCTGACGGGGTGAATTCTATAAAAGAAGAACTGCACCAGTTTGAACGAAGAAAGGTATGGCACTTGGTCCCTAGAACGTCTGACCAAACCATCATAGGGACCAGGTGGGTGTACAGAAAAAAGCTTGATAAACATTTTGTAATTATAAGAAACAAATCAAGACTTGTGGTACAAGGGTATAATCAAGAGAAAGCCATTGACTATGATAAGGCATTTTCCCTTGTGGCAAGAATAGAGGCCTAAGGGTACTTATTGCTTTTGTAGCCTTCATGGGATTCAAACTCTATCAAATGGACTTTAAAAGTGCATTTCAAAATGTATATCTGAAGGAGGAAGTTTAGGTCAAGCAACCACCGGGTTTTGAGTACATTGATCAACCAAATCATATGCTCAAGTTGGACAAGGCTCTTTATGAATTGAAAGAAGCTCCTAGAGCATGGTATGAGAGACTATCTAAGTTACTTCTTGACAATGGGTTAAAAAGAGGAAAAATTGATAATGCTCTCTTCCAAAAATCACAAATAAAGGATTTGGTCAATGTTCAAGTATATGTCGATGACATTATCTTTGGAGCAATGTCTGATTCACTATGAGAGGGATTTGCTGCACTTATAGAGAGTGAATTTGAAATGAGCATGATGGGCGATTTGAGCTTCTTCTTGGGGTTCCAGATCAAACAGACCCCAAAGGGAACCTCCATACGTCAAGAAAAATACATCAAGGAACTGTTGAAGAAGTTTCACATGTTTGATGCCAAACCGCTTGACACTTCTATGGGGAGAAACTCGAAGCTTGATGGAGACGGACCTAGTCCAGATGTTAATGAAACTATGCTAGCAAACCTGATATTGTGTTCAATATCAGATCTATGAAGCCTCTACTGTCTGAAATAGGCATCGGGATAGACCCACGACAGCCTTAAATAGAACTACTATAGCAAATAAATGACTGGAGTCCTCCAAAATAAAGAGGCCTCACCAAAGGCTGGTAAGAAGTTGGGTGATATCAACAATACGCCTGATGATAATCTTAAACACCTGTATCCGCATCGTGAGACAATGCACGTTTAATGACATCAGTATATTAAATATATGAGTATGTAACATAGTTGAATGCAACAATATCTTAACTGTAAAGGGTTGACAACGACTCAACTGAATGTAAAGCAAGTCATGAAATAAAGATCATTTAATCCTCACATTTAAAATAAATAGTAAACCACTTAACTGAATAAATATGAATAATAAAACACTCTTTACTTTGATAGGGAGTTTCTTTGACTGACAACCATGACTATGAGTCTCGTGATGATACAACATCTTACCCACGTTGCGAGAGTCGTCCTATATCTTTCCAGAGTATAGAATGCACCTAAATTGATGGATCCACTAAAAGTCCTTCTTGAGGCAGTGAGGAGTTGTCTAAATGTCGGAACGATCCTGTCCTATGTTGGCTACGTAGTTTATGGAATTTGAGTTGTCTAAATTGTTAGCCCATATCAGTGCTCAATATATATATAAATTGAAATGCGCTCATGTAAAATATTCTCTAGGTTGAGATAATTTCTCAAAACCTTTTTTAAGAAGTGACTGAAGCTCTATTAAGTACTTCTGAGTTACTCTGAAACACTCTATACTTTTCTAAAAATAATGTTCTCTTTTCAAGGTAAAAATGATACTTTCGGAACCACTCAAGTCTCCTTAAATTCTCTTTAAAAACAATGGTTAAACTTTTCTCTTGAACTCTCTTTAGTTACCAAAGTCAATGTAAGAAAATTACAGGTTCCAAATGCTTTTAGCAAAATTCAATATATTACAGGTTTCAAATTTCTGAAGTTTTACCTATGAGTGAACAGGACGAGTCATAGGAAGTTTAACGGGCCGTAGGATGGTTCCATAGAAGGGATTCAGACTTAGTTAAATTTTGGACTGAAAGTTGAGAACTACGGATGGGGTCTACGGGCTATAGGAATTCAAATGAATCATATAAGGGTCTCATGGAAAGTAAGGTGAAATTTGATTTTCTGATGTTGGTTCTACAGTTGACCAGAACGGATCATAGAAAGTTCTACGGATCGTAGGTCCAACCCGTAGAAACCATCATACAGTTATTTTTAAGGGTATAGGTCTTTTCCTATGTATTAAATGTCTACTCTACGTCGTTTTACCCCTAAATCTAAGTCCTATAACCACCTAGCTACCTCTAAAATTTCCCCAACTCTCTCATTCACTCAAATTCCCTAAACCAATCCAAGTTCATCCCCTCCAAATCCTCTCGTTCTTATGAGTGCCATCAACGATCCGTAGATGCTTCTACCAACCATAGATAAGACTCGTAGGTCTTAAGCAGTAGCCAAAATGAAGCCTTTTCCATCCAATTCGACTTTTTAATTTTTGAGGTGTTACACTAATGGGTTTTACATTTCTCTTGTCCTTCTCTCGTGCCTAGACATTTGTCTTCTCACAATAGGCTTATATCATGACCTGGATTGGTAATGTTGGATTATATGCGATTCTGGCACGATTTATTTAGGTGTAATTCACATCCTCCCACTTCCAAGTAGGAATACTAATATCTTGGGTCAAACCTCCCGGCTTTTGATACTCAACCTTCACTTGTTGACAATTAGGGCACTTAGCCACAAATTCTGCAATATCTTTCTTTATTCCATTCCACCAATAGATCTCTCGCAAGTCACGGTACATCTTTGTAGCTCCTGGTTGAATGGAATATCGAGAACCATGAACTTCTGATAAAATTTGTCCTCGTAAGTCATCTACATTGGGAACACACAAACGACCTTCATAACGAAGCACACCATCTCCCCCTTGGGAGAAAGCCTTAACGGACTTCTTTAGCACCGCTTCCTTTAATTCAACCAAATTAGGATCAAGATCTTGTTTAGCCTTTACATCATGCACCAAAGGTGATCCGGACCCATTGTTAACCATAACACCACCTTAAGCAGAATCAACCAACCGAATACCCAATCGGGCTAATCTATGAACTTAACGAACCAATTCTTTCTTACCTTCCTCAACATGAGCAACACTACCCATAGATAATCGACTAAGAGCATCCACCACCACATTAGCCTTACCAGGGTGATAAAGGACACTCATATCATAGTCTTTTAAGAGCTCAAGCCACCTTCTTTGGGAAGATTCAGATCTTTCTATTTAAACACATATTTTAAACTCTTATGGTCGGTAAGGACATCCACATGTACCCCATAAAAATAATGCCACCATATTTTGAAAGCAAACACAACCGCTGCTAATTCAAAGTCATGAGTAGGATAGTTCTTTTCATGCACCTTGAGTTTTCTTGAAGAATAAGCAATAACTTTCCCATTTTTCATAAGAACACATCCCAACCCAATTCTCGAGGCATCACAATAAACTACAAAACCATTAGATCCTTCTTGTAGGGTTAATATTTGAGCCGAAGTAAGTCTATATTTAAATTCTTGGAAAATCTTCTCACATGCCTCGATCTATACGAATTAACCTTTTTTTGAGTCAAAGCCGTCAATGGAGAAGCAATAGAAGAAAACCCTTCACCAAACCTTCTATAATAACCGGCTAAGCCTAAGAAACTATGGATATCCGAAGGTGATAGAGATCTAGGCCAATTCTTAACCGCATCCGTCTTCTAAGGATCTACCTCACTACCTTTACAAGAAACAATGTGACCAAGAAAAGCCACAGATCTTAACCAAAACTCACATTTACTAAACTTTGCAAAGAGTTGTTGATCCTTGAGGACTTGAAATACAATCCTCAAATGATTAGCATGCGCATCCTCATTCCTTGAGTAGATCAAGATATCATCAATAAACACAATCACAAACATGTCAAGGTATTGCTTGAACACCCTATTCATCAAGTCCATAAATGCGGCCGGAGCATTTGTCAATCCAAATGACATTACCAAGAACTCGTAGTGACCATATCTAGTCCGAAAAGCCATTTTCGGAATATCATCCTCTTTCACCCTCAATTGGTGATAGCCCGAACGAAGGTTTATCTTAGAAAAATAACTAGCCCCTTGAAGTTGATCAAACAAGTCATATATCCTTGGAAGAGGATACTTATTCTTAATGGTAACCTTGTTCAATTGGCGGTAGTCAATGCACATACGGAGTGAACCATCTTACTTCCTCACAAACAAGACCGGAGCACCCCATGGAGAAACACTTGGTCGGATGAAACCCTTGTCCAACAAGTCTTTTAATTTCTTCTTTAGTTCCTTAAGTTCTGCCGGAGCCATAATAGATTCACCAATCGGAGTGGAGACATGAAAAGGATCTAGCAACACATCTGGAACAACATCAAACCTCATAGCCACATATAGCATCACAAAAGACAAGGTAGCACCGGGATCAAGCAAGGCATAAACATCAAAGTGAAAAACTTTCAACATACTAGTAACCACATCGGGAGAGCTCTCTTGCTCATGACCAGCTTGAAGTGCATAGAATCGGTTTTGCTTTGGAGCATTCAAACCCGAACCACTAGGTGGAGCTTGCTTACTCTCTCTTCCCTTAGCCGTGAGAGATAGACAATACCTCATCTTGTGACCACTCTTTCCACAATCGTAACAACCATCCGTACCGGCTAAACATTTGCCCTCATGCTTCCTCTCACACCTAGTACAAGTAGTCGATGAAGAACCACCTAGTGTCGATCTTAGCACAACTTTCCACTCGTAGACCGATGGCCACTCGGAGCGTACTATTCAGGTTCTTGAGGATATGTTGTGGGCCTGTGTTATGGATTTCGGATGCCAGTGGGACCAGTTCTTGCATTTGGCAGAGTTTTCGTACAACAACAACTATCATTCCAGCATTCAGATTGCCCCATTTGAGGCCTTATATCGTAGGAGTGGTCGCACTCCAGTTGGTTGGTTTGAGTCTACGGAGCATAGGACGAGAGGTACAGATCTATTTCAGGAGACCTTGGAGCATGTGAGGTTGATCCATGATAGGCTCAGTATGGCTCAGAGTAGACAGCAGAGTTATGTAGATCATAGGCGTTGACCGTTGAGATTTACCATAGGAGATACAGTATTCCTCCGAGTATCGCCCATGAAGGGTATGATGAGATTCAAAAGGCGGGGCAAGCTTAGCCCCAAGTATATTAGGCCTTTTGAGATTTTGAGGACAGTTAGTAAGGTGGCTATGAGTTAGCTTTACCTCCAGCATTCTCAGCTATTCATCCAGTTTTCCATGTTTCGATGTTGCGTCGGTATGTTCCTGATGAGTCACACGTGCTCCAGTATGATGCCATTGAGTTGGATGATCGCCTGACCTATATTGAGGAGCCAGTTGCTATTTTTGGCCAGAGATGTGAGGCATGTGAAATCGAGAGCCATTCCTGTAGTTAAGGCCCATTGGAGGCACCGTCCAGTTGAAGAGGCTACCTGGGAGACCGAGCAGGAGATGCGGCAGCAATTCCCCGGCTTATTTGAGCCCTCAAGTACTTCTTGACTCTTACTTTCTCGGATAAAAGTCCTTTTAGTAGTGAATGTTATAATGACCATTCAGGTCATTTGCGTGTTTGAGCCACTTTTCAATCGTTTAGAGCTTTTCTGTAGCGACCCCAAGTCATTTCTGACTTGCTGACAGTGTAGGTTCAGTCGCCTGGTCATTCTTTTAGGGTTTATGCCTATTTTCCTACTTTGAAGCTTTTGAACCTTGAAAAGTCATTTTCGGTCATAACTTCAGGTAAACAACCTCAGATGGGAATTCTGACGTGTCCATCAGCTCCGGAGTGGCCAAATTAGGCTAGAAGCATGATTGTCCTAAGTCCCAAGGGTTCCGGTATGATTTTAAGGGCCACTTAGCTCTTTTGCCTTCGAAATTTTGCTTAAAGTTGACTTTGGTAAGCATTCATGGTAAATGCTCTCGGATGAGAATTCCGTCAGATTGGTTAGTTTCAGAATGCCAATTTTGGCCTAAAATGACCCTTCGAGATCTTTCGAAAGCTTCCGATCAAATTCTGAGGCCTTCGGTAGAATTTGGCTAAAATAACCCATTGGATGTGGAATCCACTTTTCATCGAAACGACCTCGTACAGAAATTTTGACTGCGCCATTGAGTCTGGAATGTCGAATTTGATAGGGTAGCATAACTCGTTTGCGTGCACGGGGTTTAGAACGTATCCCGAGCACCCCGTCAGAGTTTTGGAAAAGCCCAAAAATCAGCTGGTGCACAACTAATATCTGCATATCCATTCCTTTTCCGCGTTCGGGGAATTTGCTCCGTGTTTGCGAAGGTGTGGGCCTGTCTTCTTCGTATTCGCCGGCGAGGCTCTACGTTCACGGATGTCTGAGGTATCCTTCTCCGAGTTCGCGGATAGGGCTCCGCATTCACGGAGGTCTGGGAAGCCTGTGGGAGTCTTCTCTCCGTGTTGGTGGATAGGATTCCACGTTAGCGAAGGTTTGAGTCCCTTCTCACTGCGTTCGCGTGCCCTTGGCCGCATTTGCGGAGTAGATCTAGTTCGTCCTCCGCGTTCGTGGGGCCTTGGGTGCATTCGCGGAGGTCAGTGGGTGACTGTGCTTATAAAGGTGAGGTCGAGGCTCATTTGGAGAAAAGTTTGGAAATTCATATCTCCCTCTTCTTTTGTCGATTTTCGGTGATTAAAGTCCCAGGCATACAGATTCTCGTTGGCTTTGTGGTCGATTTGCGTTGGGTGCTCCTCGATTTCCATGAATTAGAGGCGTAAGTTTCTATCCTAGGCCTATTTTGTAAAGTTTTGTATTTTCTTGTGTTGGCTGTTTGGAGCTGATCCGAGCCCCGATAGGTGTTCCATTTTGGAATACAGGTTCGGGGGAGGATTTTTGAACCACTTTACTGTCACAACCCAGGGTAGCTCCTAGATGTAACACGGCGTACAAGACCTCAAGAGGCCTCATACAAGCCCTTACCATACATAACATACAAGACAATAGAGAAATAAGAATTCAAATAGCAGTTTATATCAAAGCTTTACTCAAAACAGCGGAAGTCTACAACTCATGTCTCAAAGCATTCTAATATCATAGAATACGAATAAAAGTGGTAGCGACGCAGCCCAATACAATATCCAATACTGAAAAGAAATGACATGAAAATAAGAACAACTCGGCCATGTCCTCAAATGGATGAGGACTCACCAAGTCTTCTTCCCAACTCTACGTCAATGCTCTAGCCACGACTGATTGGTGAATTGCCACGTCCTACACCAAAAAAGTTTATGTAGGCAAGAGTATACGTTAGCATAATTAAGTACTAAGTATGATAGGAATGCACATAAATACATAAATCATGCTAGAGAGAGACATAATCATGACATGCAATGGCCAAGCTAAAAACATGAGAAACATGAAACATCAAGCATATATCAAGGCAAAAGCAAGCTAAATCATATTTCCTTCTTTTCTTTACTTCATCATGAGAACACTTGTTCATTAACTTGTGGGGAAAAGCCTTCACCGACATGTAAGACCATGTGAGCTATCAACACGGAATTCGGTGTCTACCCCACACCGAAAAGGGGTGTCCTACTTGCCAAGGTAAGACCATGAACTTCTTAGCTTATGTGGATCCACTAGCTAATGTCTACTTAAAGACAACATCCTATGGTGGCAACATAGTTTATGGGATAGAGATTGCTTTAGAAGACTCGGCCTCAACTAACGGGAGAGTTCCATCTAGAAAACTCGGCCTCTCCTAATGGGAGAGCTTTTACTAGAAGACTCGGCCTATACTAATGGGAGGGCTTCCATCTCAATATCCACTCGGTGCTAAGCATAATTCCCATGGATTAGTCATTAACATATTTATATCATTAAACATGAAAAGGTACAACTAGGGTTACCAATTCAACCTAAATGATGCTTATAGAAATTCATCTTTCATGGACCTTGTCCAAGCTTACATCATTAGAATAGCTCCTTAAGACAATGGGTATTCGCCTCTTTGTTCTTCTTTATCATAGTGGAAGAATTATGTGATAAAACCTTTCATTACTCAACCATAGCATCATCATATCATAACTTTTGTACTTTACTCTCAAAGCACCCTTAATTCATCATGCTCATATTTCATAGTTCATAAAGTTCATATGGGTTCATGCAAGTTCAACTCATATCATGCAATTCAATGCAAACTCATGCTTAGAAAGCCATAATTAAGACAATTTACCCATACTTGAAAGAACTCACAAAATAGAGAAAAAATCATGCTTTTGACTTGATCATGCTAAAGTCATAAGATCATCCTCAATTCATTCATAATTCATGTTTGATTTCATAGAGAATTCATAAACTTCATCAAATCATAACTCAACCCAACAATCAAAGCATAGATTATCAAATTGGGGAGAATTAGCTTAGGATCATAGGGGTTCATGCAATCTTTACATCAAATCATGTAATTCACTAATTCGTGCACCAAGTTACTTTATCACGCTAAATCGTGCACTAGGAATAATAAAATCAATAATTGGAATCATAATTGAAGAAACCCACAATGATTGATCACAAACCCTAATTCAATTGGGTTAGAGTAAACCTTTGAAAATTATGAAGAAGAGGAAGGGCCCATTGGAGGAAAAGACTCCTAATAGGGAACACTATCATACCTCAAAGCAATCCACAAGAAATTGGAGAAGATTGAAGGTCTTCAATGGAGGATTCAAGCTCCTTCTTCTTCCTTGAGAATTGAGAGAGTTTCTTTTTAGCTAAGTCTGGAAGGCATCTACGAAACCCATCTACGGCCTGTCAACTGGACTACGAACCGTCCTGCTGTTCCGTAGGTCAAGGTTCAGAAACTTGGAAATCCTAAAATTTCATAGTGCCATTGACGGTTTCCACCTACGGCCCGTCAATCCATTTACATCCCGTACGTGGCCTCCGTAGGTCACTATCTTCAGAGGAGTTCTGCATTTTCAAATCCCTTGGAAGCTTGGGGTGTTACAATATCTCTCCCTTGAGAACATTCATCCTCGAATGAGAATCAAGACACCTTGAGAAGGGTAATAGACACGGACTAACAACCTAACCTAGCATGCAATCACATAAATGCACATATCCGAGGAGGAAACATCAACTCCAACCTAAAGCATGATCATCACATCATATCAGGAAGACTTTATGCAACTCATACTCAAATGCACATAATCATATAAGGCTCTTCATGAACATACATAATCAAGGAATCATGGAAATCAAGTATGACACATGAGACCAAAAGAATGAACCATGAGGATCAAGATACCTCAAGCTAGAGTAGGATCGGAAGGAAAGAGATGAGGATATCGAGACATCATATCGGCCTCGGCCTCCCAAGTAGCACCCTCAACCAATTGATTCCTCCATAGAACTTTCACGGAAGAAACTTCCTTATTCCTTAACTTTCGGACTTGCTGGTCTAAAATCTCAATCGGAACCTCTTCATAAGAAAGACTATCCTTTATGCCAAGATTCTCTAATGGCACTATAGTGGTCAGATCACCAATACACTTCTTCAATAATGAGACATGGAAAACTGGATGCACTGATGCCAAATCATTAGGCAAGTCAAGCTCATAAGCAACCTTACTAACACGTCTCAAGATCTGATATGGGCCTACATAACGGGGACTGAGCTTCCCTTTCTTCCCAAATCTCATTACACCCTTCATGGGTGAGATTTTCAAGTAAACCCAATCATCCAAATCGAATTCTAATTCTCTTCTCCTAACATCGGCATAGGACTTTTGTCGACTTTGAGCCATTTTCAACCTCTCCCTAATAAGTCAAACTTTCTCCATAGCCTCATACACCAACTCTGGGCCTATCAAAACAACTTCAAACCAACCTATAGGTGATCTACACCTCCTACCATAAAGAGCCTCAAATGGAGCCATACCAATACTAGAATGGTAGCTATTGTTATAAGAAAACTCAATCAAAGGCAAATGATCATCCCAGATACCCTTGAAATCGATTACACAAGATCTCAACATATCTTCCAAAGTCTGAATAGTACGCTCCGCTTGCCCATCAGTTTGGGGATGAAAGGCCGTACTAAACTTAACACGAGTACCAAGGCCTCTTTGGAACGACTTCAAAAATTAAGAAGTAAATTGTGCACCACGATCGGAGATAATGGATAACGACACTCTATGCAGCCTAACCATATCCCTCAAATACAACTTAGCATAATCCTCTTTCGAATAAGAAGTCTTGACGGGAATGAAATGGGCTGACTTTGTCATTCTATCAACAACAACCCAAATCGAATCAAATTGTCGCCTCGTGCAAGGCAAACCCACAATAAAATCCATATTCACATCTTTCCACTTCCAAGTAGGAATACTAATATCTTGGGTCAAACCTACCGGCCTTTGATGCTTAACTTTCACTTGTTGGCAATTAGGACACTTAGCTACAAATTCCACAATATCTTTCTTCATTCCGTTCCACCAATAAATTTCCCACAAATCACGGTACATTTTGGTAGCTCCTGGGTGAATGGAATATCGAGAACTATGGGCTTCTGATAAAATTTTCTCTCTTAAGCCCTGTACATTGGGGACACACAAACAACCTTGATATCGAAGCACACCATCTCCCCCTTGGGAGAAAACCTCTATGGACTTCTTGACTACCGCTTCCTTTAGTACAACTAAGTTAGGATCAAGACCTTGCTTAGCTTTCACATCATGCACAAAAGAGGATTCGGAACCCTTGTGAACCGTAACACCACCTTTAGTAGAATCAACCAATCTAACACCCAATCGAGCCAATCTATGGACATCGCGAACCAACTCTTTCTTACCATCCTCAACATGAGCAACACTACCCATAGATAATTGACTAAGAGCATCCGCCACCACGTTAGCCTTACCGGGGTGATAGAGAACACTCATATCATAGTCTTTTAACAACTCGAGCCACCTTCTTTGGCGGAGATTCAAATCTTTCTGTTTAAACACATATTGCCAACTCTTATGGTCAGTGAAGACATCTACATGTACTCCATATAAATAAAGTCGCCATATTTTCAAAGCAAACACAACTGCCCCTAATTCCAAGTCATGAGTAGGATAGTTCTTTTCATGCACCTTAAGTTGTCTTGAAGCATAAGCAATGACCTTCCCATTTTGCATAAGAACACATCCTAGCCCAATTCTCGAGGCGTCACAATAAACCACAAAACCATCGGATCCTTTCGGTAGAGTCAATATCAGAGCCGAAGTAAGTCGATCCTTCAACACCTGAAAACACTTCTCACATGCTTCGGACCATGCGAATTTAACCTTCTTTTGAGTCAAAGCCGTCAACGGAGAAGCAATGGATGAAAACCCTTCAACAAACCTCCTATAATAATAGGCTAAGCCCAAGAAACTACGGATATCCGAAGGTGATAAAGGTCTAGGTCAATTCTTAATCGCTTCCGTCTTCTTAGGATCTACCTCAATGCCCTTACCGGAAATAATGTGACCAAGAAAAGCCACGGACCTTAACCAAAACTCACATTTACTAAACTTTGCAAAGACTTGTTCGTCCTTGAGGACTTGCAACACAATCCTCAAATGATTAACATGTTCACCCTCATTCTTTGAGTAGATTAAAATGTCGTCAATAAACACAATCACAAACATGTCAAGGTATTGCTTAAACACTCTATTCATCAAGTCCATAAATGCGGCCGAAGCATTTTTCAAGCCAAACGACATTACTAAGAACTCATTGTGACCATACCTAGTCCGGAAAGCCGTTTTCGGAATATAATCCTCCTTCACCCTTAATTGGTGATAGCCCGAACGAAGGTCGATCTTAGAGAAATAACTAGCCCCTTGAAGTTGATCAAACAAGTCATCTATCCTTGGTAGAGGATACTTATTCTTAATGGTAACCTTGTTCAATTGGCGATAGTCGATATGCATACGAAGTGAACCATCTTTCTTCCTTACAAACAAGACCGGAGCACTCCAAGGAGAAATACTTGGCCGGATGAATCCCTTGTCCAGCAAGTCTTTCAACTGCTCTTTTAGTTCCTTAAGTTCCGTCGGAGCCACTCTATAAGGAGGAATAGAAATAGGTTGCGTATCTGGGAGAAGGTCAATACTGAAGTCTACTCCCCTTTCGAGAGGAATACCGGGCAAGTCATCGGGAAACACTTCTGGAAACTCATTAACAACGGGGACCGACTCGAGAGTAGGGGTCTCGGAATCTATATCCCTCACCTTAACAAGATGGTAAATGCAACCCTTTGAGATCATCTTTCTAGCTTTTAGATAAGAAACAAATTGACCTCAAAACATAGAATTTCCTCCCTTGCACTCTAGGATAGGCTCATTTGGAAATTGAAACTTGACCATTTGGGTCCTATAATCAATAGAGGCATAACAAGCATGCAACCAATTCATCCCAAGAATAACATCAAAATCTAGCATATCAAGCTCTACAAGATCAACATGAGTGACTCTATGGGATAAGGAGACGGGACAATCTCGATAAACTCTCTTAGCCATGATAGATTCTCCAATCGGAGTGTAAACACGAAAATGATCTAGCAACACATCCGGAACAATATCAAACCTCATAGCCACATATGGCGTCACAAAAGACAAGGTAGCACCGTGATCAAGCAAAGCATAAACATCAAAATGGAAAACTCTTAACATTGTTGGACTTCGGAGGAGCATTGGATGAGCCTTGGTTAGAGAACCTTGGTCGAAATCTAGGACGACCATGTCCATCGGACCTTGCATGGGAAAAGTTACCATCTCCGGTCCTAGCCCTCTTGGTCTTCCTAGACCTTTCCTTAAGCTTTTCTTCTTCAATTTGTTTAGCATAAAACATAAGGCGAGAAATATCCATGTCATGCACAAGCATGGCGGTGTGGCACTCTTTCACCAACATATCAGACACTCCCGACACAAATTTGCTCATTCTTGGCCTCGGGTCGGCAACTATGGACGGAGCATATCTAGCCAATTGTGTGATCTTCAATGCATACTCTTTCACACTCATATTTCCTTGTCGAAGGTTGACAAACTCAAGCACCTTAGCCTTTCTCTTCTCAAGAGGGAAGAACCTATCAAGGAAAGCAACCTTGAATTTCTCCCAATCAAGGGAACCCTCATTAACCGCCCTCTCACTCTTCCATTGATTAAACCAAATCTGGGCAACACCTTTGAGTTGATAAGAGGCCAACTCCTCCTTTTCTTCTGGAGTCACACCCATGATCATCAACACCTTGTACATTTCATCAATGAATTCTTGAGGATCTTCCTCAAACTTAGAGCCAAGGAATTTTGGAGGATTCATCCTCGTAAAGTCCCTCACTCTTGATGCCGTTGTACCCACATTTGGGTTCACGGGAGCTACCACCTCTCTATTGGCTTGAGCCTTCACGGCTTGAGCCAACACTTGAAAAGCAGCCCTAAACTCCGCATTAGTAACATGTTCCGCCAAAGGGTCGGCCAAAACGAGAGGAGCTTGAGAAGGATCTTCTTGTTCCACATTCTCTCCCATGTTTCTTCTAGCGTAAGCTCTTCGGGTCGCCATATCCTGAAAAACTTAGGATAGGGATCAGGAGAGATATATATAGATTTAAACTCTATGGCATGACTTACGAGTAATGAAAGAAGTAGAATTTCTTAAACGTCTTATAGCCTCTCATTCATAAATGTGGCGCACTTCACACTCACGAACAAGACTCTACTTGACGCGGCTTATGAGACATCCTAGGATCTTTCTAAAACCTTGCGCTCAGAATACCAAGTTTGTCATGACCTAGGGTAGCCCCTAGATGTAACATGACGTACAAGACCTCAAGAAGCCTCAGAAAAGCCCTTAGCATACATAACATACAAGATAATAGAGAAATAAGAGTTCAAAGAGCATTTTATATCAAATCTTTACTCAAAACAGCGGAAGTCTACAACTCATGTCTCAAAGCCTTCTAATATCATAGAATACGAATAAAAGTGGTAGGGACGCAGCCCAATACAATATCAAACACTGAAAAGAAATGACACGAAAATAAGAACAACTCGGCCATGTCCTCGGATGGATAAGGACTCACCAAGTCTTCTTCCCAACTCTACGTCAATGCTCTAGACACGAGTGGATGCTGAATTGCCACGTCCTACACCAAAGAAGTTAATGTAGGCAAGAGTATGCGTTAGCACAATTAAGTACTAAGTATGATAGCAATGCACATAAATACATAAATCATGCTAGAGAGAGACATAATCATGACATGCAATGGCCAAGCTAAAAACATGAGAAACATGAAACATCAAGCATATATCAAGGCAAAAGCAAGCTAAATCATCTTTCCTTCTTTTATTTACTTCATCATGAGAACACTTGTTCATTAACTTGTGGGGAAAAGCCTTAACCAACATGTAAGACCATGTGAGCTATCATAACGGAATCTGGTGTCTACCCCACACCGAAAAGGGGTGTCCTACTTGCCAAGGTAAGACCATGAACTTCTTAGCTTATGTGGATCCACTAGCTAATGTCTACATAAAGACAACATCCTAAGGTGGCAACATAGTTTATGGGATAGAGGTTGCTTTAGAAAACTCAGCCTCAACTAACGAGAGAGTTCCATCTAGAAAACCCGGCCTCTACTAACGGGAGAGCTTTCACTAGAAGACCCAACCTCTACTAACGGGAGGGCTTCCATCTCAATATCCACTCGGTGCTAAGCATAATTCCCATGGATTAGTCATTAACATATTTATATCATTAAACATGAAAAGGTACAACTAGGGTTACCAATTCAACCTAAATGATGCTTATAGAAATTCATCTTTCATGGACCTTGTCCAAGCTAACATCATTAGAATAGAGGAAAAATCATGCTTTTGACTTGATCATGCTAAATTCATAAGATCATCCTCAATTCATTCATAATTCATGCTTGATTTCATAGTGAATTCATAAATTTCATCAAATCATAACTCAACCCAACAATCAAAGCATAGATTATCAAATTGGGGTGAATTAGCTTAGGATCATGGGGGCTCATGCAATCTTTACATCAAATCATGTAATTCACGCTAATTTGTGTACTAAGTTACTTTATCACGCTAAATTGTGCACTAGGAATCATAAAATCAATAATTGGAATCATAATTGAAGAACCCACGATGATTGATCACAAACCCAAATTCAACTGGGTTAGAGTAAACCTTTGAAAATCATGAAGAAGAGGAAGGGCCAATTGGAGGAAAAGACTCCTAATGGCGAACACTATGATACCTCAAAGAATTTTGAAGAATGGAAGATTCAAGCTCCTTCTTCTTCCTTGAGATTTGAGAGAGTTTCTTTATAGAGAGAGAAATATTTGAGAGAGGAGAGTTTTGGAATGAATTAGAATCAAAGGAATTAGGCTTAGAAAGTATTTATAGGTCTAAGATTAAGGGTATAACCGACTTAGCTTAATAGGTAAATAATTAGGAAAAAGACTAAAAAGCCCTTAATTAAAAATTGTCAGTTAAGGCCAATCGACGGAAAGGATCTACGGTCCGTACATCAATTGACGGACCGTCCTGTTCTTCCGTCAATTGATTCGGAAAGTTCATTTTGGGCTGAAAATTTAGCTAGGTCTTGAAGACATCTACGGAACCCATCTACGGCCCGTCAACTGGACTACTAACCGTCCTGCTGTTCCGTAGGTCAATGTTTAGAAACTTGGAAATTCTGAAATTTCATAGTGCCATTGAAGGTTCTTACCTACGGCCCGTAGGTGGCCTCCGTAGGTCACTGTCATCAAGGGCGTTCTGCATTTTAAAATCCCTTGTAAGCTTGGGGTGTTAAATTTACGGAGTCAATTCTGGAAAATTCGGAGCGGGTCCCACGTTTCCCAATTTTACTCTGAAATTGATCTATCTCCAATTTTGATGATTTTAGTGTCTGAACAACCGTATTGACGCTGTGACTCTATATATGGCTACGTGGCAACAGTATGAGGCCGTTCGAAAGGGGAAAGCTCCGGCAGAGTGAATTGGAGCGCACGTGATCGGCCTTCTGGTATGTTATGGCTTCCCTTTTTCCTAGATTGAGCTTGAATGCGTAATTACTTGTCGACTTGTGCGAATCTGGGTTGGGTAGCTAGTACGTCTATTCTTCTTCTCAGATTTCTTCATATGGATGAAGTCTTGGGTATTTGCAATAGAGCCAAGCCATTAAAATTCTAAGATGCCAAAATCAAGGAAATGATACTAGAGTTGCAAGAAAAAGCCAAAAAGATTATATATGGCAACTCTAGTTCATTTGAAAGTGATGGCGTCATCCACTTGAGGGCCAAGGATTACAAAGTTCGATGCTCGAATGGCCTAATGACCCTCTCACTATTACCCAATGCTCCTCCACGAAAAAATGATGTGAAGTTGGGTAAGAAATTCAAATCTTCGAAGTGGAGGGATGGAGTGAAGTTTTCAATGCTCTCATGTTGTCCCCATGCTCTTCGAACAGAAAGTGTTTTAAAGTTGGGGATAAGGTACATTTCCTTGAAGTGGAAACACAAAGGGTAATGTAACCGACGTCGCACCGCGACGCTAAATTGTACGCTTGATGGGAGGCAACCCATCGATATCTAAAAATTTTAATTCTTAGTTAATTTTGAGTTTTATTTATTTGTTTTTATTCTTAGGATATTCTAGGATTTTATTTTTGACTAATCCTAATGATTTCAAAGTGTTCGAAAGTGTTTTGAACAGGTGTGGAAGCAAAAATTCAATTGGGATTGAAGTTTAGGGTTGAACTACCTTAAAAATGAGGTTTGGAACCCTTTTTAGGTGCTGAAGGTCGCCAAAATGTGATGGGCAAGTCGCTAAATTATCCCAGCCATCGCCAAAAATTCCAGAGAGTTGTCAGTTGTTCAGGCATCAGGTGTTCTCCGCGAACGCGGAGGGGTGTCTACAAACGCGATTGTCAAAGTCACAGACCCTCCACGAACACGGCCTCCTCACCGCTAATGCGGAGGTAAAAAATTAGCACTTGGGCGCGAACGTGCCCATCTGTCCGCGAACGCGGAAGTACGAACAGTGTTTAAGGTATTGAAGAGGCAGAAACTGAAAGGGGGTTAAATTTTTTTCTCACTTACCAGAAGTGAAATTTTCCCTCAAATTCTCCTTTATCTAAATTGCTCCCAAGTTCATAGCTTTTTGTTCGAAATCAACTCTCAAGGTACGTTCTTCCACCCCTCACTTTATTCCATTGTTGGTAAGTAAATATAGAAAGAAATGCTTTAATGTTTATTGATTTGAACTTGAGTTGGTTTATGGGGTAGATTTGGGGTTGGATGTGTTGTGATTGTGTGTTAAATTAGTTTTGGGGGTTGATTGGGGGGTGAATTTATGAGAAAATGGTCAAAACCTTGGTGCACTCAAATTGTTTGACAAAATGCCCCAATGAATCTAAATTTTTCTGAGGGAGAAGACAACTCCGCGAACACGGAAGAATCTGATTCCCTGTGTTCCACCAACGTGGTCAGTTGGCTCGCGAACGCTTAGCTCTAAAGCATGCTGAGTTGCGAATGCGGCTGCCTCTCTGCGAACGCGGAGAAGACAGTGATACTGCCCCAAAAATGGGACTTCTTTTAATTCTTTCTTTGGCCTAAATACTTCCTAATACATTGTTTTAAGTGTCCATAAGAACTTTTAGCATGTTGTCTTCTTTTGTAGGTACTTTGAGCTCAAAATGTCTTTCGATGCTATCTCCCATGATCCCGGAATTGCATCAAAAATTGAAGAAGATGATTATTTTGATGCAAGCAGGTTCTTATCATCCAAATGCACCCAGAAATATGACGAATACTTGGGCTGAGCCATGGTGAAGGAAAATGGTATTTGTTTGGAGAAACTTGAAAGTGGGATGCCGGACTTCTATGGCCGGCATGTGACTAGCAAATAGATCTGTTTTTTCTACTGAGCCTATCAAGGCTAACCACACATTAGTGGCGGAATTCTATGGCAATGCTCTTGAAACCGATTTTGGAGAAGCCGTGGTGACCACCGTTCAAGGTGTGCAAGTTAATTTCAGCCCAACGGTTATTAATTTATTATATGGTCTCCCAGATGCTGATAACAAGGTGTACTTGGACCGATACAAAGAGTTGGGAAATCAATGGCTTGTGGACAAGTTACATGACGGAGAGCCTCCGGAGTGGTTTGAGTCTAAGAGGGGGATTGAGTCACGTGATTTCACCGCCAAGGCCAAATCTTGGCTTTCTATCATATGTGCTCGGATCATCCCTTCCACTCATGATACCGAGGTTACTTTGGACAGAGCACTTGTGATTGCCACTATCTTGGATGGTTGGAGGTAAATGTGGGGCAGCTTATTGTTGACCACATATGTGAGTTGGCACAGGGGAGAGCCAAGAGCATCATCTTTCCTTCATTGATTACTCAGTTGTGCTATAGTACTGGGGTGTTAAAGCACCCTATTGATGAGGAGAATAAACCGGGAAAGGAGATTCACCCATTGAAGAAGAAGGGTAGCCAGAGTAGCAGGAACAAGAAGAGAAAGATTGATGTTTTACACCCTCAGTTTGGCCAAGCCTGATTTTGTGATCGGTGCCTCCACTTCTGCAGGACCCCTTCAGTTTGGACCTGCAACTATGCATCACATGTCTTCCCAGATTTATGGCGTTGATGCTCAGATTAGAGAGTTAGTTGCTGGCCTTCCTTTATGCTCATATGGAGCCCCCAACCCGGAGGAAGTCCCTCAACCCACTATTGCTTCTGTAGTTACTGCACAGAAGGCGATGTCTGACCGACTTGAGCAGATGAGTTGGAGGCAAGGGAAGATTGAGAAGCGCTAGAGGACATTCAGGGAGCACGCGAAGAAGAAGAGCACGCTCCTTAGAAAGATGATGGGCAAGTTTTTGGAGCTTATGAGGTAGCAGTGCTTCTGATGATGAGGATTTGACTTTTCCCTCTAGCTCGAGTTCAAAGTGATGCACTTCAAGGAGCCCCTCGTATTCTCTTTTTGATATTTATACTGTGAGGACACAGTTTCATTTTCAGTTGGGGGTGCCTCCCTTGTGATCTTTTGTTATGTACTTCTTTGTTGGGATTGCTATTTTGGATGCTTATTTTGATGTTTATTTGATGTGCCCTTATCGGGCTTTTGATTTAAATTGTGATGGATTAGTCATTTTTGTTTTATTAGTTTTTCATTTATTTTGATAGCTTCTTTTTGGATTAGTCATATTTGTATTTTGTTATGGTGTTGTTGAGTGGTAATGCCCTATGATGGATAGAGTGATGACTTTCTTAAGAGTAAATTGTTGGTTGGTTGTGAGTGCGTTTGGCTGTTATTGTGTGGTGAAGCGTGAATAGCCATAGGTGTGTGGTGAAATCTGAGTAACCATAGGTGGTGAAGTCTGAGTAGCCGGTCCCGAATAGATGTATGAGTTTGTCCAATGATGGATTGGTTGACGACTTTCTTAAGGGCAAAATCGTCGTCTTTTGGGAAATTGTTGCTTGGTTAGTACTACGAACATATTCTTGCATGTGAAAACTGTTTTGAACACTCCCCTCCGTATTGAAAGTTGAGCATGTTTTGAATGATTCGTGACAACTCTTGTGACTCTTTTTGTGACTTTTGATTCGTTAGCAGCTTAAATGTTCAATGCCACTTGTTTATTGAAAAGGAAATAAGATTTTGAACCATCTTGAGTGATTTGCATGCCATGTGTGGTGAGTTGTTGAATAATGCCTTGTGTTCGCTTGTGCCACCTAAAACTTGCGCGGTTGGTCTTGAAATATTGGTCTTAATTGAGTTGGGTTAGAAAAATGATCTTAGGCTTTCTTTGATTGTTCTTGAAGTCCACTTGGCCTAAAAATATCACCTTTGCACTAAATATATCCTTTGTTGTCCCCTTTGAGCCTAATTCCTTTTTATTGGCAACCTTATTACAAGTCTTACCCATTTTGAAAATACATGTCTCTCTTGAACCCTTTCCCTCCTTGAACTTGAAGTTGTGAAAGTTGAGGCTAAAAGCCTAAGTTGGGGGTGTTATGGGAAACTCATAAAAGGGATACCTATCACGTAAGAGCTTGATATATAAAAAAAGAGAATGATGAATGGAGGAAAAAGTCATAAAGAAAGAAAAAGTTTTGAAAAAAAAAAGAGAGAAGGAAAGAAAGTGAATAAATGAGTCTTGAATCCTCCAAAAGTTGAAAATGGTTGCATGTGAGGCATCTAGAATGAAAATGAGAAAAGTGAAAATGTGAAATGTGCATTGGTTTGGAAAGTGAAGAAAATGTGGAAAAGTTGGAAAATGATGAGTTGTTGAGTAGAGTTCAAGGAGGGTGTAGTCACTTGTAGCTAAATGACATCCTAACCTTCCTTAAGCCTACATTACAAGCTTAACAAAGTCCTGTGTGATTTCTAACCAAATGAAGTTGAGTCAATGTTGATTGAAAATATGGGCAAGCCTATGGTGTGGCATTTGTGTTCATAAGATGTTCTATTGTGAGTGTGAGTGTTTGTACTTTTGTCCCACATTTGTAAATACTTTGTGAGTGTTTCAGGACATTTCTTTTCGTGTGAGGGCATGTAAATTGATTAAGTGGTGATTTTGAAAATTCCTAATTGAATCAAGTGAGCATGTAAAAGTGCTAAAGAGTTGAGTCACTTCTTGAGTTTGGGTTGTTGTCACTTAATGATTCTTGGTTCTTGAAAAATGCACCATGAGAATGAGGGGTTTCTTTTGTGAAAGGTTTGCATGAGGACTATTTGTTAGTACCAACCAAAAGTCAGGATCATGATCATTAGTTGGAATGAAAGTGTGTTGTACTTAACTTGATTGCCTCTTATGGTTTGGATTTTGTTTTGCTTAAGGACAAGCAGAGTTTCTAAGTTACGGGTGTTGACGAGTGGGTGATTTTCACTCATTTGGAGCTCTTTACTTATGATTTTGAGGCACTCAAGTAGATAAAGAGGCTAATTCTCCCTTGAATATGGTTGTTGCAGGTATATTTTGGTTGGCAAGGAGTTTTGATGGAAAAGAATGAAAATTGAGGCAAAATGGAGCTAAAAACAGAGAATGTAGAGCTGGCAACAAAATGTTCTCCGCAAACGCAGTCAACTGACACGCGAACGCAGAGCTTCAGTCATCCATGAACCGCGAACACGGTAAAATCTTCCTCGAATGCGGAGTACAAGTCAGCTGGGACCCGCGAACGCGGAGAAGGAAATGTGCCAGGCGTCTGGGCAATTTCTGAAATTCACCATTTTGATCCCAATTCACAATATACACTGAGGCACAGCCATTTAGGGAAATATACAGTGAAGAAGATATTTTTAGGAACTAGAGCATAGTTTTGAGAGCAAGTTTCCACAACAACCACTATTACAGTGAAGATTGAATGGTTGATTTGTAACTATTTTTACCCTTTCTTCAACTCTTTGCTTTGTAATGCTTAAATTCTAGGTGTAGTTGTTATTTGGTGATTTGGATATTGTGTTAGTGATAAACAATATTTGGGTTGTTTATCTTTAACTTGTGCTTTTGTAATTAGTTGAATACTTTTTCATATATGTGATGGGTCTTTGATTATCCAATCAATTTCATGCTTTAATTGCTTTCCAATGGAATTGATCACTCCTAGGACTTGCCCATTTACTTTAATTGATCTTGGGAGAGTCAATTGAGGTTGGGAAAGGTTGATTGGTGCATAATTTGTGGTGTAACAATCCATATATCGGATAATAGCTAGAAATAGTGATTATGTGCAATGCCTATAATTTGATTAATTTTGTTGTCACTTGACTAGGTTCGTGAGAACTAGTTGAGAAGTATTTTCCTATATTCAAATTGAATAGGTGGATAACTTAGATTTCAAGGCATATATGATTTTACCCATGATTAATTGAGATTGTATGAAGCTAATATGTAATGGATCGTATAGGTGTTGATTGACTTCCCATTCCCAAATCCCATTGGTATCCTTGCTTGAAAAGGCTTTGGTCCTTGTTCTCCTCTATCTCTTATCCTAAATTGTTACTTGATATCTTCATATAATAATTGTATCTTTTATTTCGGGTTCAAATTAGTAGCTTGTAATTCTTTATTTTTTTAATAGCCTACACATTGTTCCTCGTGGGATTGACCCCAACTCATCGTTGGGTTTATACTTGTTAGTGACCGCCTACACTTTGTATTATGAGAGGTGTAGTTGAGTGTTATCAAAAATGGCACCGTTGCCGGTCAACTATACCTCTTATAATTCAAAGTGTAGGTGGTCGCTAACAAGTATAAACCCAAAGGAGAGTTAGACTCGATCCCACAATGAGCGGTACGGAAAAGAATTCAAATACGAAGTATGCGCGTATCCTAATCTCTTGTAGAATAGATATAATCAAAACACAACATAATGTAAATCGATAAATTTCAATTATCAATATCAGGAAATCTTAGTAACCAATTGTTAATGAAGACGATTAACACGGGGTTTGAAATAATAGAGAGGGAACCTTAGGAGTGTGTGAGTAATTGAATACTAATTTCGCTTGATGGGTAATAACTAATTTCTTTAAGTTGTTGAATCTCAATGGGTAGGATGGATTGTAACTACAACAACCATTTTTCAATCAGCTATCATGTTTCAAGTGAGTTCTTTCAAACCTCTACAAGCTTAACAATACAAAACAACCCCAAATCCTTAATGTAACCCACTTTATCAAGTTGGGTTGTAGAGACAAGAATCAATACAATCATCAATCATATATTATTGCACTCTAAGCATCTTTCACAAGCAAGCAATAAAGATCTAAAGCTAGAACTGAATTTGCAACTTCAATTCATAAGTCAAAACATGAATAAATAATTGAACCCATTTCAAAACAACATTAAATATAGCAATTAGAAACACCTACAAGCTAATTTATGTATCCGATTACATATTCACACCCCTAAGGAAAAGGGTTTCAGCCACTCATAGCAAAAAGCAAGAAATAGTTACCTAAAAGGTTCTCCATCAGAATGAAAAAGTCTTCAATGCTCAAATGCTAAAAATTAAGATTAAAATCCTCAAAACCCAATGTCTAATACCAAAACCCTCTTCAAGAATGTTCAAAATATCCCAAGTATGAATATCTCCTGTAGTATGGTTCAGCATCCCCGTTTCTCTCTCTCTTCAAACATCAATTTTATACGTTCCCAAAAATTTTCACACATTTCAGCACGTGGGACCACTCAATGAAGTAAGTCAGGGTCATCGAATGACTCGGTGATCTGTCGAAGTACTCGACCTCGCCTTTTTTTACTTGATTTCAGCCTCAAATGGTTCTGGTAATTTAGGCGATCTGAGTCGAGTTCACTGTTTCATTCGGTGTGTCGCTGAATTCTCTTTTGGTTCGCCGACTTGGTCTCATTCCTGAGCCATCTTGTTGGACTTTTGGGTGAGCTATGGGCTCACTCAGCGAGTCGCTGAGTGACTTTTGCGAGCTCCAGCCTCCTTTTTCTTCAACTTTTCCAACTTTTTCTCTCCTTTTCGCCAAGTAATGTCCTTGCCTTGTTCTTAACCCTCCATGGCTACACATAAACAATTTAACATCATTTTTGAACACCAAATAGGCATTGAGGACACTAAATCATTAAATAACAAGCCATAAATGAGTCAAAATTCCCGACTCATCAACACCCCCAACTTAAACTTTTTCTTGTCCTCAAATAAAACATGAGATCAATCAGTTCAACAGGGATGTCTACAAGTAGTTCTCCTTGAGAATCAACATGAGAATGCACACAAGGTTCAATTCAAACATGCAATGCTCACATGTGCATTCAAAGTTTCAAACTCTGACTAGTCATCATCAATTAGAGTTCATGCTCACTTCAAATGCAAATTCATGCCCAACAAAAGTATTCGAATGCCCTCACATCAAGAATGATTCCATGCTCTCAAAAAGCCAATCAAAGACTATGATTAAGGAATCGAAATCGATGCTCACACTCCCAAATGAGAAAAACATGCATGACTTTATCCCTAGGCTTGCCCGTATTTTCCAACCAACACATCACTAGGCTCATGAAAGATCAAAAAGATCTTTCAAGGCTTGTAACGGGGCTGAGGGTCATGGTATGATCATTTTGGCTTAGTGACTCTACCTTCATGAAGCATGGCTCAACTTTCACTTCTTTTCCTTTTCTTCCATTCGTTTCATATTGACAACTCATCCTTGGCCTACTCTTAGCACACAAAAATTTTGGTTTACCCCTTTTTATCTCCAAACAATGCACAATGGGCACACTTTATTCATATATTTTTTCTTTTCTTTTTTCTTTTTTTATATATATGGAAGGGTTCCATTTTTTTTCACAAGTTCCTATCCAAGGATAAAGTTCACGAACTTATTGCTCAGTACTCTTACCACACCCCCAACTTGGGTTCATGGCCTAAGTTGGCTATTCAAACAACCCAATGCTTTATGAAGGTTATAGGTGGGAAAGACATGGCAATTTCAACAACCGACTTAAACAATTGTGTTCATGTTTCATCCAAAGAAAAAGGGTAGGCTCAAATGGTGGCAAGCTGGGTTCACACACTCTCAAGGTGGTCAAACAAAGGTATAGCAATTAGGTTCACTCTCAAAAATTTATGCCTAAGATCATTTCCTTCATTAACCAATGCTAGTCAATTGGACCAACGTGGCAAATTCTAGGTATCATCATGCACACCTTTCAAGTAAAGCTCACCACACATGGCATCCAAACACGACTGTGGATCACAACTCTATGAGTCAAGCTTGCGTGCAATGGTCATTGCAAGACTCACTTCGACATTCAACAAGTCACAATGAGATGCTAAGAGTTCACACAAGATTATGCAACTCAAATTTCCTTGTTGGACTCACACAAACATATCGTTCATCAAGAGCACTATTCAATTTATCGTTATTGATCACAACCGACACTCAAATGTACAAGAGAACATCAACCAATCATTCACACACTAACGTTCATCAACAAGCAATCGAGAGAGAGAAGTCAAGGGATCAAGACCAACACATTCATTTCAATTGAAAATGAAAAACAATATCTCAAAAACAAAAACAACACAATATCTAAAAGAAAACGAGCATACAATCAAAAAGAGTAGGCAGCTAGATGGCTTCACCCCACTAAAAAGAGACAAGCGTTGTCCTCAATGCAAAAATAAAACTAAAAGTATCAATAGAAAATAAAATGGAGGGAAAGTAAGGATCCCCTTGTCAGGCTAAGCATGAGGTGAGCTCCAGCTCAGAAGTGTGGCCTCGACATGGGCATCAGTGCCCGACTCTACTCCAGCTCCCGAAGTCTGTGTAATATCCTCAGCTATGGGTTTAGACCCACTCGAACCAATCATGGACGTGTCTCAAAGTGAAGTTGTTGTGGTGATCTACATCAGATCACCCTCCAGGTCCTCCAAGTCCTCATATACATCTCTCTTCCGAGCTAAGTCCTCCTCATCCATCTTGGGAGTGTCTGAATCCCCCTCCTCATCAGCAGTGGCAGCATCTCCGGTAGTAGTAACCAGAGGGTTCTCAAAACTAGGGCCTTCGGGGACCTCTACAGTGCCCCAAAACATGAATATATCGATGCATTTCAGCTCATCCACATCCCGATGCAACCCACCAATATCAGCTTTCGTGGCTGTCAAATCAGCGGGGGTCTTGTTCGTCTTCTTACACACCTCCACCCGAGCGGTAAGGGAATCCAGTGCCAGTCCATGTGCCGTGAGCAACCGACATTGTTCCTTCAACTCCTCCCAAATTGGAGCAAGGGCGACAGCAATGGCACGCTCAATCATCGTAGGAACAACGGCCTCAACCATAGAAGCCCGCACATCGGCCGAATGGGCAAGGTGACCCATTTTAATGAGCATGGCCTGTGTCAATGGGAGATAGGAACGGGGGAAGGCGCAGGAGTAGTAGAATTCGAGGATGTGGGTATACTTGATGGCTCGACGGAGGGAGGAAGAGATGTAGGGCCGGTCTCAATAGAATCCACATCAATGACCGAAGAAGTATCCATCAGGGGCCTCTTCCTCCTCTCTGCTTCATCATTTAGGTACTCAGCTTCAATCCTACGGATATCACAAGACGAGGTCGGAGTGACCTCAACATCCGTCTTTGCCTCAAAAGGCACACCCGCTCGACGACACAAATCACTGATCAGAATCGAAAATGGCAATGAATTTGATTTTGCTTGGCCCTCATAGCCATCTCCTGTGAAATAATTGACCCTAAATTAAGCATCTCCCGGCCAATTATGCAACTCAGAAGTGCAACTTTTGGATGTCGGATGATAGACTCGTCCTGAGACGGCATCAATGTACTGCTAATGAACCCGAACCAGTACCAAGCTACGATGTTCACGTCCTTCTTCTCAATTATAGCCCCCGCCTCAATCCATGGGGGCATTGCATCACTCAGCAATGGGGCAAGCCACCCCTTCATGTCATCCAAGGTCTTGATTTTGATTTTGTCAGCCAATGAATGTCGAACCCTGACTGTGCAGTTCTGTCACGACCCACGGTACCCCCTAGATGTGACATGGCGTACAAGACCTCGAGAGGCCTCACACAAGCCACTTAGCATATATTACATACAAGATAATAGAGAATAACAGTTCGATAGAGAATTTCATATCACAGCTCTTAAAAGAAACAACGGAAGTCTACATCTCATGTCTCAAAGCCAATCTATCATAGAAAGTAAAGTTAGGACGTAACCCAATACAATCCAAAACTGAAAGGAAATACATGCAAAATAAATAAAAGCTAAGCTATGTCCTCGGATGGATGAGGACTCACCAAGTCTTCTATCAACTCTCTAATCAAGCTCTAGCCACGAGTGGAAGGTGAATCGCCACGTCCTGCACCAAAGAAGTTAATGTAGGCAAAAGTATGTGTTAGCACAATTAAGTACTAAATATGATAGCAATGCACATAAACACATAATTCGTGCTAAAGAGAGAGACATAATCATGACAGGCAATAGCCAAGCTAAAAACATGAGAAACATAAAACATAAAGCATATATCAAGGCCAAAGCAAGCTAAATAATCTTTCTTTCTTTTCTTTACTTCATCTTGAGAACACTTGTTCATTAACTTGTGGGGAATAGCCTTAACCGACATGTAAGACCATGTGAGCTATCAACATGGAACCGGTGTCTACCCCACAACGAAAAGAGGTGTCCTACTTGCCAAGGTAAGACCATGAACTTCTTATCTTATGTGGATCCACTAGCTAAAGTCTACTTAAAGACAACATCCTATGGTGGCAACATAGTTTATGGGATAAAGATTTCTTTAGGAGACTCGGCCTTAACTAACGGGAGAGCTCCATCTAGAAAACCCGGCCTCTTCTAACGGGAGAGCTTTCACTAGAAGACCCGACCTCTACTAACGAGAGGGCTTCCATCTCAATATCCACTCGGTGCTAAGCATAATTCCCACGGATTAGTCATTAACATATTTATATCATTAAACATGAAAAGTTACAACAAGGGTTACCAATTCAAGCTAGAATCATGCTTATAGACGTTCCATCTTCCATGGACCTTGTCCAAGCTTACGTCATTAGAATAGCTCCTTAAAAACATGGGTAATCGCCTCTTTGTTCTTCTTTTATCATAGTAGGAGAATTACGTGAGAAAACCTTTCACAACTCAACCATAGCATCATCATATCATAACTTTGGTACTTTACTCTCAAAGTACCCTTAATTCATCATGCTCATATTTCATAGTTCATATGGGTTCATGCAAGTTCAACTCATATCATGCAATTCAATGCAAGCTCATGCTTAGAAAGCCATAATTATGACAATTTACCCATACTTGAAAGAACTCACATAATAGAGAAAAATCATGCTTATGACTTGATCATGCTAAATTCATAAGATTATCCTCAATTCATTCATAATTCATGCTTGAGTTCATAGAGAATTCATAAACTTCATCAAATCATAGCTCAACCCAACAATCACAGTATAGATTATCAAATTGGGAATAATTAGCTCGGGATCTTGGGGGTTCATGCAATCTTTACATCAAATCATGTAATTCACGCTAATTCATGCACTAAGTTACTTTATCACGCTAGATCGTGCACTAGAAATCATAAAATCAACAATTGAAATTATAATTGAAGAACCCACAATGATTGATCAAAACCCTAATTCAATTGGGTTAGAGTAAACCTTTGAAAATCATGAAGAAAAGGAAGGGTCCATTGGAGGGAAAGACTCCTAATGGTGAACACTATCATATCTCAAAGAAAGACACAAGAAATTGGAGAAGATTGAAGGCCTTCAATGGAGGATTCAATCTTCTTCTTCTTCCTTGAGAGTTGAGACGGTTTCTTTTAGAGAGAGAAATATTTGAGAGAGAGGAGAGTTTTGGAATGAATTAGAATGAAAGGAATTATGCTTAGAAAGTATTTATAGGTCTTAGATTAATGGTATAACCGACTTAGCTTAATAGGTAAACAATTAGGGAAAAGACCAAAAAGCCCTTAATTAAAAATTATCGGGGCCAATCAACGGACAGGATCTACGGTCCGTACAACAATTGACGGACCGTCCTGATCTTCCGTGAATTGATTCAGAAAGTTCATTTTGGGATGAAAATTTGGCTAAGTCGGGAAGGCATCTACGGAACCCATCTACCACCCATCAACTAAACTACGAACAGTCCTACTATTTCGTAGGTCAAGGTTCAGAAACTTGTAAATCCTGAAAGTTCACAATGCCATTCACGGTCCCCACTTACGGCCCGTCAATCCATCTACGGCCCGTAGGTGGCCTCCGTAGGTCACTGTCTTCATGTGAGTTATGCATTTAAAATTCTTTGAAAGCTTGGGGTATTACAATATCTCCCCCTTGGGAACATTTATCCTCGAATGAGAATCAAGACATCATGAGAAGGGTAATAGACACGGACTAACAACCCAACCTAGCATGCAATCACATAAGTACTCATATCCGAGGAGGAAACATCAACTCAAAGCTAAAGCATGATCAATACATCATATCATGAAGACTTTATGCAACTCATACTCAAATGCACATAATCATATAAGACTCTTCATGAACATGCATAATCAAGGAATCACGGAAATCAACTATGACACATGAGACCAAAAGAATGAACTTTAAGGATCAAGATACCTCAATCTAGAGTAGGATCGGAAGGAAAGAGATGAGGATATCGGGACATCATATCGGCCTTGGCCTCCCAAGTAGCACCCTCAACCAACTGATTCCTCCATAGAACTTTCACGGAAGCCACTTCTTTATTTCCTAATTTCTGGACTTGCCGGTCTAAAATCTCAACCGGAACTTCTTCATAGGAAAGACTATCCTTTATGCCAAGATTCTCTAATGGCACTATAGAGGTCGGATCACCAACACACTTCTTCAACAATGAGACATGGAAAATCGGATGCACTGATGCCAAATCATTAGGCAATTCAAGCTCATAAGCGACCTTACCAACACGTCTCAAAATCTGATAGGGGTCTACATAACGGGGACTAAGCTTCCCATTCTTCCCAAATCTCATTACACCCTTCATGGGTGAAAGTTTCAAGTAAACCAATCATCAACATCGAACTCTAATTCTCTTCTTCTAACATCGGCATAGGACTTTTGTCGACTTTGGGTAGTTTTCAACCTTTCCCTAATAAGTCAAACTTTCTCCATAGCCTCATGCACCAATTCAAGGCCTATCAAAGCAACTTCACCAACTTCAAATCAACCTATGGGAGATCTACACCTCCTACCACAAAGAGCCTCAAATGGAGCCATACCAATACTAGAATTATAGCTATTATTAAAAGCAAACTCAATCAAAGGCAAGTGATCATCCCAAATACCCTTGAAATCAATTACACAAGCTCTCAACATATCTTCCAACGTTTGAATAGTACGCTCTGCTTGCCCATCGGTTTGGGGATGAAAGGCTATACTAAGCTTAACATGTGTACAAAGACCTTTTTGGAACGACTTCAAAAATTGAGAAGTAAATTATGCACCACAATTGGAGATGATGATTAAAGGCACTCCATGCAGCCTAACCATCTCCCTCAAATACAACTTAGTATAGTCCTCCGCCGAATAAGAAGTCTTGACAGGAATGAAATGGGCTGACTTCTTCATTCTATCAACGACAACCCAAATTGAATCATATTGTCGCCTCGTGCGAGGCAAACCAACAATAAAGTCCATATTCACATCTTCCCACTTCGAAGTAGGAATGGTAATATCTTGGGTCAAACCTCCCGGCCTTTGATGCTCAACTTTCACTTGTTGACAATTAGGGCACTTAGCCACAAACTATGTAATATCTTTCTTCATTCCGTTCCACCAATAAATTTCCCGCAAATCACGGTACATTTTTGTAGCTCCTGGGTGGATGGAATACCGAGAACTATGGGCTTCTGATAAAATTTGCTCTCTTAAACCCTCTACATTGGGAACACACAAACGACCTTGATATCAAAGCACTCCATCTCCCCCTTGGGAGAAAACCTCAATGGACTTCTTGAGTACCGCTTCATTTAGTTCAACCAAGTTAGGATCAAGACCTTGCTTAGCTTTCACATCATGCACAAAAAAGGATTCGGAACCCTTGTGAACCGTAACACCACCTTTAGTAGAATCAACCAATCTAACACCCAATCGAGCCAGTCTATGGACATCGCGAATCAACTCTTTCTTATCATCCTCAACATGAGCAACACTACCCATAGATAATCGACTAAGAGCATCCTCCACCACGTTAGCCTTACCGGGGTGATAGAGAACACTCATGTCATAGTCTTTTAACAACTCGAGCCACCTTCTTTGGCGGAAATTCAAATCCTTCTTAGATTAAGGGTATAACCGACTTAGCTTAATAGGAAACAATTAGGGAAAAGACCAAAAAGCCCTTAATTAAAAAATTGTCGGGCCAATCGACGGACAGGGTCTACGGTCCATACATCAATTGACGGACCGTCCTGCTCTTCCGTCAATTGATTCAGAAAGTTCATTTTGGGCTGAAAATTTGGCTAAGTTAGGAAAGCATCTACGGAACCTATCTACGGCCCGTCAACTGAACTACAAACCGTCCTGCTATTCCGTAGGTCAAGGTCCAGAAACATGGAAATCCTGAAAGTTCACAGTGCCATTGATGGTCCCTACCTACGGCCCGTCAATCCACCTACGGCCCATAGGTAGCCTTCGTAGGTCACTGTCTTCAGGTGAGTTCTGCTTTTAAAATTCTTTGAAAGCTTGGGGTATTACAAGTTCAACACATCGTTAATATCATCTTGACTGCACTTAACTTTCTTACTTCGCACCATCACAAACTCAACCGGTGCCATCGACTTTGCCTTCTTCTTTCCCTTTGGGATCAATTTCACGTACTCCGCATAGAATTCTCGGACCCATGAAGGAACATATGGGTTCCGAGGTTTGGTGAACTATTGGAATTTACGATACCTCAATGTCTCCCAAACCACAGGGTATCTGTCCATTACACCATCCGTGGATAACCTCTTCTCCTCGAGCATGGTTCTCAAACCCTTGGCCTTTAGTCTGTTCATCGACCTCGGAGGATTGACCGAAACCGGAGGCACAGGTGCAGCCTGTGTGGTAAGTGGTGCTGCTAGGGGGTCATGAGCTGCTTTAGAATGCAACTCTGATTGCTTCCTCTTGATCAGTTCAGCTATTGGGGCATCGGACTCCCCTGCTTCCTCACCCTCGGAGTCAGTGGATGTGAACTGTATTCAGGTTTCATTACTCTCCGAGCTAGAACTGGCTGAGACTTGTTGTTTACCTTTCCCCCTCACTTGCAAAGTTTGACAGTGAGTGAGTCTGGGCTGCTCAATCTCCTCCACATTCTCCACCCCTTTTGCTCTCTTACGGGGTGGTGGACCTTTAGCGGGAATCTTGGGTCTTGCCATTCATGTAAAAACACACAAACAAGAACAAAATGCGATCGCAACAGGTTAGAACAACAAGACTCATAGAAAAAAATGCAGAAAAGCTCGCCAAACCAGTCAGTGAGTCGCCAAGTCAGTTCGGCGAGGCACAGAGACATCGTCGTAAGTTCCAGAAAAAATCATCAAAAATTTAGGCTAAAAAGGGAGATAACAAGATCATTCGGAGAGTGGCCGAGCTCACACGGTAAACTAAAGGGACCTCGCCAAATATCACAAAACATAACAGCCCACAAACAGGTCAGAAAGGTGATGGGGAGGACATGTAGCGACACGCCGAACAAACTCGGCGAGTTGACGCAGCTCACTGACCTAACCCAAAATATCACCTCCCCATTTTTTTCGATTTACAACTAACAGCCCACGACACATCAATTCATGCACAATTTTCAACAAATAGCAATCACCTACTACCCAACTTCAACCCGGGGTACTCAGACTTCCCCCAATCAATTTGAAATCAACAAAATTATGATTTTTCCCTTAAGAATGGCAACACCCAATCCATCATTGGGAAAAATCAATCCATTTGATCGAATTCGGGCTACTCAAGCTTCACCCACACATAACCCAACAAGTAATAATCACAATTAATCATCTACCCCAAGAATTTAGGACAAATTAATATAATACAAAGGAAATTGGCATCAATTAAAGCATACAATTCATTTGAACAACAATTTACCCAATTCACTACCAAATAACATTTTGAAAATGGCATGAAAATTGATTAAGCATGAAAAACCAATCTCAAAGTAGACAACAAGATTAACGTGGCAAAAAGGAAGGGAAAACAAGTCCAATAGACACTCCGAAAGCAAAGCACACGATACGAAATATGAAATTTAATGCTAAAGTTTGAGGGAAAGTATATGGAAGTCAAAAATTTCAAACAAAATAAAAGATTTGAATTTAAAATGTTAAAAACCATTCAGTTCGAGCCCTATTTGGTGAACTCACTAATGTCGCCGATGCACTCGACGATGCACCGAATGGGTCTTTAGCTCGCCGAACTTAACAGAAGTCCAGCCCTTTAGAAGGTTCAATGGGCGAGCTCGATCGGGCTCACCGAAGCAACTCAGTGATTCACCGATTTGACTTTTAGCTCGCCCAATCTTCCAGAAGTTTCTTCACTTTTGACCTTCAAGGGGCGATGCATTCGGGCGATGGTAGGGGCAATTTGGCGACTCGCCAAGTTGTCCAGCACCTTGCCCTTTTTCCTTTCGTCCAAAATACGACTCAAACCTACACATCCAACAAATGTTATAATAACAGAAAGTAAAACTTGGGTTGCCTCCCAAGAAGCGCCTTAGTTAACGTTGTGGCTCGACGTGGACATGCCTTCAAGCATCGTCCAAATGAACTACATCAATCACCGTCACATTGGGACGCTCTCCAAAGTAAAGCTTAAGTCGTTTCCCTTTCACCTTGAACATCGACCCATCCTCGTTTTCGACTTCTATTGCCCCATTTGTAAACACACGATGTACTTTAAACAAACCCGACCATTTTAACTTGAGTTTTCTAGGAAAGAGTCTCAAACGAGAATTGCAGAGCAACACAAGATCACCAACTTTAAATTCTCAATGAAGGATTTTGGCATCATGCCACTTCTTCATTTTCTCCTTATAAAGAGCTGAACTCTCATAAGCTCGAAGCCGAAACTCTTCTAAAGCATGGAATTGGTCAACTCGATCCTTGGATGCATCTTCCCAATTCAAGTTCATGGCCTTAAAGGCCCACAACGCCTTATGCTCGAGCTCAATTGGTAGATGACAAGATTTACCAAACACCAATTGATATGGGAACATACCAATCGGGGTCTTGAATGCAGTTCTATACGCCCAAAGAGCGGCATTTAACTTTCGGGACCAATCGGTTCGATTTGGATTAACGGTCTTGGTCAAAATCCCTTTGATTTCCCGGTTTGACACCTCGACTTGCCCACTTGTTTGCGGATGATAAGGGGTAGCAACCTTATGCTTGACTCCATACTGTCTCAATAACGATGAAAACATTCGGTTGCAGAAATGAGAGCCACCATCACTAATAATTGCACGTGGAGTGCCAAACCTTGTGAAAATGTAATGCTTGAGGAATTTCACCACACTTCTCCCTTCATTATTAGGTAAAGCCACAGCCTCAACCCATTTAGAGACGTAGTCAATAGCCACCAAGATGTATTTGTTCCCATACGAACTCACAAAAGGCCCCATGAAATCGATTCCCCACACATCAAACAACTCAACCTCTAAAATTGGAGTGAGAAGTAATTCATGCCTTCGTGACTCTCCTCCTTGCTTTTGACATTTTACACACTTTCGGACAAAGGAGTTCGCATCTTGATATAGCGTTGGCCAATAATAACCACTTTGCAACACCTTTGTAGCTGTATGCACTCAACTATGGTGTCCACCAACCGGTGACGCATGGCAAGTGTCAAGAATAGCATCTACCTCGACTTCCGAAACACATCTTCTAATCATATGATCCGTACACTCCCGGAATAATTAAGGCTTATCCCAAAAATACTTCTTTACATCAAAAAGGAACCTCTTTCGTTGGTAAAATTTCAGCCCATTGGGAATAATCCGACACACTACATAATTGGCAAAATCAGCATACCAAGGTGTGGTACCCTTTGATACAATCATCACTGATTCGTCAGGAAAAGTTTCCTCAATGTCTTTTTCACCGGAAACAACCACATTCATTACAAGCCTCGACAAATGGTCTGCCACTTGATTCTCATACCCTTTTCGATCTTTCACTTCAAAGACAAACTCTTGCAACAATAATACCCATCGAATCAACCTTGACTTTGCATCATTTTTGGCCATCAAGAAACATATAGCAGCATGGTCGGTGTGCACCACCACCTTGGTCCCCAATAAACTAACAACTTTTGCTCGGTGACGGTGTATTTCTTTTGAGCTACATTCAATGTCTTGCTTACATAATAGATCGAGTGAAACAACTTTCCCTTGCGTTGGCCAAGTACAGCCCCCAAGGCCACACCACTAGCATCACACATTAGCTCAAATGGAATGCTCCAATCCGGAGCAACAATGATTGGAGCTGAAACTAACTTCTCTTTTAGACACAAAAATGCCTTGACACAAGCTTCATCAAACTCAAATACACTTTCTTTTCCGAGTAGCTTGCAAAGAGGATACGCTATCTTAGAGAAGTCTTTTATGAACCTCCAGTAGAAACCCGCATAACCCAAGAAACTTCTAACACCTTTAACCAAAATAGGAGGAGGCAGCTTGGCTATAACTTCAACTTTAGCTTGATCAACTTGTATGCCTTCTCCCAAAATTTTGTGCCCCAACACAATACCTTCCTTGACCATGAAGTGATATTTCTCCCAATTGAGCACAAGATTCGTTTCAACACATCTTTTCAAGACTCTACCAAGGTGCTCAAGGCATGCTTCAAATGTATCCCCCACAACCGAAAAGTCATCCATGAATACTTCCATCAAATCCTCTACCATATCAGCAAAAATAGAGAGCATACATCGTTGAAAACTCGCTGGTGCATTACACAATTCGAAAGGCATTCTTTTGAAAGCAAACGTCCCATAGGGGCATGTGAAAGTTGTCTTTTCTAGATCCTCCAGTGCAATGGATATTTGATTATAATTGGAATAACCATCCAACAAGTAGTACAATCAACGACCCACTAGTCTATCAAGCATTTGGTCCATAAAGGGCATTGGAAAATGGTCCTTCTCGATCCATGCATTCAATTTCTGATAGTCCATACATACATACCAACCGATAACCGGTCGCAATGGCACAAGCTCACCTTTTTCATTTGGGACCACGGTTATACCAACTTTCTTTGGGATGCATTGAACGGGGCTCACCCACTTTCTATCCGCAATAGGGTAAACCGCTCCCGCATCAAGCCACTTGATGATCTCCTTTTTAACAACTTCTTGCATTGGAGGACTCAACCTCCTTTGATGTTAAACACTTGGTTTACAATCACTAACCAATTGAATTTTGTGGGTGCAAATACCGGGAGAAAATCCCACAATGTCGGCAATCATCCATCCAATAGCCTTAATAAACTTTTTCAACACACTAATAAGCGCTTGTGTTTGCCATTCAAGCAATTCCATGGTAATAATCATGGGTAAAGTGTTATTGGCTCCCAAGAACACGTAACGAAGGTGCGGAGGAAGTACCTTCAACTCAAGCTTTGGTGGTTCTTCAATGGATGGTTTTGCGGGAGGACTTTCCCTATTCTTCAAATCGATAACAAGCTTCTAAGGGTTCTTAGTATAAGACCCTAAACTTGATAAAGCAGCCACCACCTCATCATAATATTGAATTTCTTCCCCATCGTAATTCAAAGAGAACGACGGCCAAAGATTCACCAACACATGAAATTCCACCCACACTAGCAACCTCTTCATCAATCACATCAATAACCAATATCACATGGAGGTCACTTGGTTCCTTCATATACTTGCACACATTGAAAGTAACTTCCTCATCATTTACCTGAAATTATAAATCACCACTTTCCATATCAACAAGATCTCTCCTGGTAGCCAAGAATGGCCTACCAAGAATAATAGGAACCTCGGCATCAATCTCGCAGTCAAGGATCACAAAATCAACCAGAAATATAAACTTGTCCACCTTCACCAAAATATCATAGAGAATGCCAATAGGACGCTTGATAGAATGATAGGCCATGAGAAGAAGCATAGTTGTTGACTTAGGCTCACCTAGCCCAAGTTGCTTGTAAATTGCATAGGGCATCAAATCTATACTTGCCCCTAAATTACACAAAGCTTTAGCGAATTGAAACATTCCTACAGTGCAAGGGATAGTAAATGCCCATGGATCATCCTTCTTGAATACTACGTTTGACATAATGGCACTACAACTATGGGACACTTCAACTGTCCCAAAATCCATACTTCTCTTCTTCATGACCAACACCTTCATAAACTTTGCATAACCCGACATCTCTAACAACGCCTCCACCAATGAAAGATTAACAGAAAGAGTTTTGAAGATGGAGAGAAACTTTTGGAACCTTGCGTCCTCATCCCTTTTCTTCAATCTTTGAAGAAATGGTAGAGTACCTTTAGACAACGGCTTTGGAGGTGTTGAGGGAGGAATAACTCCCACCTTTGACTTCTTAGCTTCACCAAAAACAACATTTTTCGGTGCATCATCAACCTCATTGAAAGTTTCATTGTTCAATTCTTCGGCATGTCCATCACCCTCAAGAACAATAGCTTTCCTTTTACTTAAACTTGCTTTATCATCATTTAGCTCATCATTTCCCACAACCTTACCACTCCGGGTTACGATTGCCATGCATTGGACATTATCATTCTTCGGATTTGCCAATGTATCACTAGGAAGGCCCCCTTTTGGTCTCAGATTTAAGTGGGCCGAGATTTGGCCCATTTGTGTCTCAAGTTGCTTTATCAAAACCAAATGACAGGTCACTGTTTGATTCAAAGAGGAGAAGTCGGCCTTCATCGCCTTGAGCACTTTATCCAATCCTTCTACCTTGTTTAGGATGCGGGCAAGCATATCCTAGGTCCGAAAACTCTCAGGGTCAGCATGTGGTTCCTTCAGTTTTGGACGGTCATAGGGAGGTACATAACGGTCTCTATCACCATCCCTATCTCTCCAATTGGTACCCCTATCACGCCAATCTCGATCCCTTTCTCTCTAACCACCATCATGATGTTTGTTCCAACATTGATTCCCACCCAGCCTTGGATAGCTCAGATGAGAACCCCCCACTTAGTTTGACAAAAATTGGACCTCTTCATTATACATGGCTTCGAATTGTGCATCATCCGGACTCATTCCACTACTAACGGCAACCGCATTCACAGCCTTAGAACCACTTCCCATGACATGTTTTGTCAATAAGTCTATTTGGGTCATTATTTTGGCCATGTTTTCATCATGCTCTTGGTTCTTCTCCATTTGTTCTTTGGTCAACCCAACATTGAGAGGAGATACTTGATCCTCTCTCGTGTGCCATGCTCGATTAATCTTGGTCATCTCGTCAAGCAAAGTCGATGCCACGGTGAATGGTTGTCTCATTATTCCACCCTTGATAAGATGATCAGTGACAACTTTGTTGACGGAGTCAAGACTCCGGTAGAAATATTGCAAGAGCACATTTTTCGGCAACCCATGAGTAGGACATAGGAGGAGCAGTTTTTAAAACCTCAACCAAGTTTCATGAATGGTTCACCATCAATCCGCTTGAAATTTTGAATGTCATCCCTCAACTTCACCATCTTCGAGGGAGGGAAGAATCTTTCATAGAACGCCTCGGTGAGCTCCTCCCAAGAAGTAATAGAGTTTGTCGGTAGTTCAGCCAGCCACTTCGTTGCATCCCCCATTAGAGAAAAGGGAAACAAACAAAGCCAGATTGACTCTTGAGAAATATTCCTAAAGGTGAATGGTCTGCAAACATCCACGAAATTGCAGATGTGATCATGAGCAAGTCCCCCTAAGAGCCCTTTCATTTGCAATGGCAATGACATCATTTTTGATAACGCTCAACTATACCTCTTATAATTCAAAGTGTAGGAGGTCACTAACAAGTATAAACCCAACGATGAGTTGGGATCGATCCATGAGAAACAATGTGAAGGCTATTGAAGAAATAAAAAATTACAAGCTACTAATTTGAACCCGAAATAAAAGATACAACTATTATATGAAGATATCAAGTACCAATTTAGGATAAGGGATAGAGAAGAACAATGACCAAACCCTTTTCAAGCAAGGATACCAATGGGATTTGGGAATGGGAAGTCAATCAACACCTATACGATTGAAACGACCCCAAAAATGCCCGAAAATGTGCTTCGGAAACACCTATAATTGTAATTTCCATATATCTCAGAATCCGTGCATGATTTCGGAAATTCGACTTCATATTCTTATTTGTGGGGTCAAATTGAGTGGGAAATGGGTCTAACCCGAATTTTAGAGCAACCGTATCAAAATTCAAAAATCACAAAAATTGCGATTTGGAGGGTCAACTTTAAAGGGGCATATCTCTTAGCACACAAGGAACTGGAAGGGCTGCAAACTATTAAATTAAAGCTCTTTGAGTTATCTTTCCAACGCACTTGGTTTCACCTTAGTCCGAGTTAGGATGAGGGAGTTATGACCATTTTCGTAAAACCTGTCTGTGCAGATTTGCAATTTCCAGTGAGCTTTTTTTTTAGGCGGGTTGGAGACCTTTTTTATAAAAAGGGGATATGTCCCATACTTAGTCATTTTTCTTAACTCCAAAAACACTCTCTAAGCCCTCTCCAAAAATTCCACCAAGATCTTCAACCAAATTCAAACATCTCAAGCTCTAATTCCGGATTCAAGACTCAATCTCAAGCTTCGATTCTCCATTCCAATCTTCATCAAGGATTCTCCAAAGTTGAGGTATGTGGGTTTGATTGTGGAAACCTTCCTTTCCACAAGTCCAACCATTTATCCTCTATTTCTACTTCAAGTTTATGGGTCCTTATGATTATTTATGAACTCTTGAATTATGGAATTACTACTACACACCCTATTATGGTCCATTTTGCATATTATCATGAAATTGAATTATTATGTGATGTTTATGGTTTACATGCTTCCATGATCAAATTATGAAGGTTGATATATATATGTATGTTGTTGGTGGGCTGATTTATATGGATTTTGGAATTGGTTGGACTTAGTATTCTTGAAATACATGATTTCATTTACATGAACAATTGCCCACCTTGTGTTTGATAAAATGCCCATTTATAGAATTCTTAGGAAAGGGAAGGTCCAAGGTACGTCCTATGAGTCGGATGGTTATGTAATTACTGAAATGATGATGAAATGGACACATGTATACGATTTTCTCTATATAAGTGTTGTGAGTCGACCAAGCCTAGTACGGGGGGTAGTAGGCCCGTATAACCGTATCGAGGGGTTGGTACCTTGGTTGCCTAGTACGGTAGTAGGCCCGTATAACCGTATCGAGGGGTTGGTACCTTGGTTGCCTAGTACGGGGGGTAGTAGGCCCGTATAACCGTATCGAGGGGTTTGGTACTTGGTCCCTAGTACGGGGGGTGGTAGGCCCGTATAACCGTATCCCCTTGGTCCCTAGTAGGCCCGTGTAACCATATTGAGGGGTTTGTACCTCTTTCGCCTCTCCAAGGGGGTGGTAGGCCTTGGAAATACTATATTGATGGTCACTCGCCACACATGTACTACGTCCCACTAAATATGATTTTTATGTAAGCATCATTATACATATCATTTCATTAATATGCTATCTATTGGGTATGATTACGCATTTTTTTCTATGATGTCCATCTAATGTAGCATTGCATTGCATCCCATATACTTAGTACATTCAAATGTACTAACGCATACTCTATGCCTACATGATGTCACCATGTAGGGACCGGAGCACCGCTTGACCATCCTCCTCCGCGTGGCTAGTACGATTTTCTATAGTGGTTATTGGTGAGTCCTCCATTTCGGGGACGTTGCTCATGATCTTTTGCTATGTATAAAACTTTTCCTTTCTAGTTATGTTTTGACTATGAGGGTGAGCCCGGTAGTTTGTCTTGGCCCCCGCTAAGTACTCTTGTTTAGAGGTGGTGTTGGACAAGTTGTGTATTATGCTTGAGCTTGACTCATCTATGGTATTTATGTATCATTTCTTTTTTTGCTCCCTTAGTCCCGATTTCCCCCTTGATTATGCTTATCGTTTATGGTCATTTAATTGCTTCCGCGACCAAGGATGTGTAATGATACGCTATGAGGCTTGTTTGGGGTTCCTTCGGGTTCCCCATTCGCCGGTCACATCTAGGCCCTAGGCTTGGGTCGTGACAACGATCCATTGCATATTAGCTTCATACAATCTCAATTAATCATGGGTAAAATCATATATGCCTTGGAATCTAAGTTATCCACCTATTCCCTTCGAATATAGGCAAATACTTCTCAACTAATTCTCACGAACCTAGTCAAGTTACAACACAATTAATCCAATTATAGGCATTGCACGGAATCATTATTTCTAGCTATTATCCTATATATGGGTTGTTACACCACAAATTATGTACCAATCAACCTTTCCAAACCTCAATTGACTCTCACGAGATCAATTAAAGTAAATGGGCAAGTCCTAGGAGTGATGAATTCCATTGGAAAGCAATTAAAGCATGAAATTGATTGGATAATCAAAGTTCCATTTCATATATGAAAAAGTATTCAACTAATTACAAAAGCACAAGGTAAAGATTAACAACCCAAATATTGTTTATCACTAACACAATATCCTAGAATTTAAGAATTTAAGCATTACAAAGCAAAGAGTTGAAGAAAGGGTAAAAAACAGTTACAAATCAAGCATTCAATCTTCACTCTAATGGTGGTTGTTGTGGAAACTTGCTCTCAAAGATATGCCCTAGTTCCTAAAAATATCTTCTTCGGTGTATATTTCCCTAAATGGTTGTGCCTCGGTGTTTATTGTGAATAGAGATCAAAATGGTGAATTTCCAAAACTACCCAGATGCCTGGCACATTTCCTTCTCCTCGTTCGCGGGTCCCAGCAGACTTGTACTCCGCATTTGTGGAAGATCTTACCTCGTTCGTGGTTAATGGATGACTGAAGCTCCGTGTTCGCATGTTAGTTGACCGTGTTCGTGGAGAACATTTTGCTGCCACCTCTACATTCTCTATTTTTAGCTCTGTTTTGCCTCAATTTCCATCAAAACTCCTTACCAACCAAAATATACCTGCAACAACCATATTCAAGGGATAATTAGCCTCTTTCTCTACTTGACTACCAAAAATCATGAGAAAAGAGCTCCAAATGAGTGAAAATCACCCACTCATCAACACCCCCAACTTAAACTTTTGCATGTCCTCAAGTAAAACATGAGATCAATCAGTTAAACAGGGATGTCTACGAGTTGTGCTCCTTGAGAATCAACATGAGAATGTACACATGTAACACCTCGGATTTTGAAAGGAAGAAAAGTTACAGGTTCTCAGAATCTAGTGCCAGTGACGACAGAGGCCATCTACGGACAGTAGATGGACTTACGGGCCGTAGATGGGAACCGTAGTTGGTAGGATAAACTTTTTGAAAATGTCAAGTTCCAGAACCTTAATGATGGTCTGCCAGGACGGCCCGTCGATCTATGAATGAGTCCTAGATGGGTCTCGTAGGTCTCCTCCATACTTAGTTAATTTTTAAAGCCATAAGTTTAGACCTAGGGTTGCCATGTATGGTCCGTCGATGGACCCACGAGCCGTACATGGGGTCCCGTCATTTAAAGGCCCAAGTTGAAAAATCTCTAAATCTATCTACGGTGGATTAGGACGGTCTGTAGGTTGACTTACGGACCGTAGGTCCAGCCGTAGATGGGCCCCGACATTTTTTTAAAAGGGCTTTTTGGTCTTTTCCCTAAATGTTTAACTCCTAATCCAAGTCAGTTTGGCCCTTAACCTAGACCCTATATAAACCTTTTAAGCCTAATTTTACCCATTCCTAATCATTCCCAAAACTCTCCTCTCCCAAAATAATTCTCTCTCTAGAAATGCTTGAAGAAGAAGAAGGAAGAGCTAGGGTTTTCAAGTCAAGTCGTCCAATATTCCATTGATTTCATGCTTTTGGCATCAGGGTATGATAGCTTTCACCTATGGAGTCCTTTCCTCCATAGGGTTCCCAAATTCCCCATTTTTCAAAGTAAGAATTCTCAATTGAATTTAGGATTTTTCTTCTATCATATGGGTTCTTTCAATTATGATCAAATTACTTTTAATTATGATTACCTAAGCATGAATTGAGTTGAATTTCATGGTTTAAATTGAATCCCATGAACCCATGTGAATTGCATGATTATGATCATATTATGAAGTTTTGAACTATGAAGGATGAATTGGGGAAAATGGAAGGATTTTAAGATGAATTTGCATGAGCCATGCATGATTTATTGATTTCTAAAGCTATGATTCATGATGAATTGATGAATGATGATAAGATAAGTTTTATGAAAGTATGCATGTTCAATTATGAAATTTATGATGATTTAAGATTTTCTTTGAGAGTGAAGCATGAATGTTGATTGTTGTTGAGTTGTGAAAGGATTTCTCACATATACTCCAAGTATGATTTGTGAAAGGATTTCTCACATATACTCCAAACATGATTTGTGAAAGGATTTCTCACATATACTCCAAGCATGATTTGTAAAAGATTTTCTCACATAAAGGATTCATAATGGGTTGAAAGGTTTTCTCAACTAAACTTGAATCAAAGTTAGGAGCTATTCCAATTAATGAAGGGGCAAGAGGCGATTACCCATGTTCCCTAAAGATAGACAAGAGGCGATTACCCATGCCTACTAAAGATAAGATGAATTATGAATTATGACTAATCCATGGGATTTATGCTTAGCACCGAGTGGACAAGTGGCGATTACCCATGTCCCATAAACTATGTGCCACCATAGGTTGTCTAGATTGACATTAGCTAGTGGATCCACTTAAGCTAGAAGACTATGGTTCTTACCTTTGCAAGTAAGGACACCTCTTTTCGGTGTAGGGTAGACACCGGATTCCATGTTAGTAGCTCACATGGTCTTAAATGTCGGTTAAAGGTAATTTCCCACAATAATGAACTAAAGTGATTTTCAAGGTATCTCTTAAGTGTTTTAAGCATGTTTAGCTTGCATTGACCATGTTCTTATGATCTATGTCTCTAAATTCTTTATCTCATGTTTTAGCATTGGTCTTTGATTGTCATGAATGTCCCTTTTTAACATGATCTTATGGTTTTATGCATAGTTATCATACTTGGTACATGTTTGTACTGACGCATAATCTTACCTACATTGATTTATTAATGTAGGGCGTGACGACTCCTCCTCATCCACTCGTGGCTAGTGCTTGTATTAAAAGAACTTGAAGACTTGGTGAGTCCTCCTACTTCAAGGACAAGGCCACGTTTATCTTTCATGTCATTTACTTTTGTTGAAACTGTGTATGGGTTACATCCCAACATTTCATTCTATGAGTTTAGATGGCTTTGAGACTACGTTTAGACTTCCGCTACTATTGATAAACTCTTTGGTTATGAAATTGTCTTTTAAACTCTTTAATTTCTATAATATTTTATTATGCATGCTAAGTGGCTTGTATGAGGCCTTTCGGGGTCTTATACGCCATGTCACGTCTAGGGGGTACTTTGGGTCGTGACAACACAAGGTTCAATTCAAACATGCAATGCTCAAATGTGCACTCAAAGTTTCAAACACTGACTAGTCATCATCAATTAGAGTTCATGCTCAGAAATGCTCACTTCAAACGCAAATTCATGCCCAACAAAAGTATTCGAATGCCCTCACATCAAGAATGATTCCATGCTCAGAAAAGCCAATCAAATACTATAATTAAGGAATCGAAATTGACGCTCACTACACCTCCTTGAACTTGAAGTTGTGAAAGTTGAGGCTAAAAGTCTAAGTTGGGGTGTTATGGGAAACTCAAAGAAGGGATTCCTATCACATAAGAGCTTGATATATATATAAAAAAAGAGAATGATGAATGGAGGAAAAAGTCATAAAGAAAGAAAAAGTTTGGAAAACAAAAGAGAGAAGGAAAGAAAGTAAATAAATGAGTCTTGAATCCTCCAAAAGTTGAAAATGGTTGCATGTGGGGCATCTAGAATGAAAATGAGAAAATTGAAAATGTGAAATGTGCATTGGTTTGGAAAGTGAAGAAAATGTGGAAAAGTTGGAAAATGATGAGTTGTTGAGTAGAGTTCAAGGAGGGTGTAGTCACTTGTACCTAAATGATATCCTAACCTTCCTTAAGCCTACATTACAAGATTAACAAAGTACTGTGTGATTTCTAACCAAATGAAGTTGAGTCAATGTTGATTGAAAATATGGGCAAGCCTATGGTGTGGCATTTGTGTTCATAAGATGTTCTATTGTGAGTGTAAGTGTTTGTGTTTTTGTCCCACGTTTGTAAATACTTTGTGATAGTTTAGGACATTTCTTTTCGTGTGAGGGTATGTAAATTGATTAAATGGTGATTTTCAAAATTCCTAATTGAATCAAGTGAGCATGTAAAAGAGCTAAAGAGTTGAGTCACTTCTTGAGTTTGGGTTGTTGTCACTTAATGATTCTTGGTTCTTGAAAAATGCACCATGAGAATGAGGGGTTTCTTTTGTAAAAAGTTTGCATGAGGACTATTTGTTAGTACCAACCAAAGTCATGATCATGATCATTAGTTGGAATGGAAGTGTGCTTAACTTGATTGCCTCTTGTGGTTTTGATTTTGTTTTGCTTGAGGACAAGCAAAGTTTCTATGTTCGGGGTGTTGATGAGTGGGTGATTTTCACTCATTTGGAGCTCTTTTCTTATGATTTTGTGGCACTCAAGTAGATAAAGAGGCTAATTATCCCTTGAATATGGTTGTTGCAGGTATATTTTGGTTGGCAGGGAGTTTTGATGGAAAAGAATGGAAATTGAGGTAAAATGGAGCTAAAAACAGAGAATGTAGAGCTGGCAGCAAAATTTTCCCCATGAACGCGGCAACTAACACGCGAACGCGGAGCTTTAGTCATCCATGAACCGCGAACGCGGTAAATCTTCTGCGAACACGGAGTACAAGTCTTCTAGGACTCGCAAACGCGGTGATACCTCCACGAACGCAGAGAAGGAAATGTGCCAGGCGTCTGGCAGTTTTGGAAATTCACCATTTTTATCCCAATTCACAATACACACTGAGGCACAACCATTTAGGGAAATATACACTGAAGAAGTTATTTTTAGGAACTAGGGCATAGCTTTGAGAGCAAGTTTCCACAACAACCACCATTAGAGTGAAGATTGAATGCTTGATTTGTAACTTTTTTTTACCCTTTTTCAACTCTTTGCTTTGTAATGCTTAAATTCTAGGTGTAGTTGTTATTTGGTGATTTGGATATTGTGTTAGTGATAAACAATATTTGGGTTTTTAATCTTTACCTTGTGCTTTTGTAATTAGTTGAATACTTTTTCATATATGAAATGGAACTTTGATTATCCAATCAATTTCATGCTTTAATTGCTTTCCATTGGAATTGATCACTCCTAGGACTTGCCCATTTACTTTAATTGAGCTTGTGAGAGTCAATTGAGGTTGGCAAATGTTTATTGGTGCATAATTTGTGGTGTAACAACCCATATATCTGATAATAGCTAGAAATAGTGATTATGTGCAATCCCTATAATTGGATTAATTGTGTTGTCACTTGACTAGGTTCGTGAGAACTAGTTCAGAAGTATTTGCGTATATTCGAACGGAATAGGTGGATAACTTAGATTCCAAGGCATATATGATTTTACACATGATTAGTTGAGATTGTATGAAGCTAATATGCAATGGATCGTATAGGTGTTGATTGACTTCCCATTCCCAAACCCCATAGGTATCTTTGCTTGAAAAGGCTTTGGTCCTTGTTCTCTTCTATCCCTTATCCTAAATTGTTTCTTGATATCTTCATATAATAATTGTATCTTTTATTTCGGGTTCAAATTAGTAGCTTGTAATTCTTTATTTTTTCAATAGCCTACACATTGTTCCTCGTGGGATCGACCCCAGCTCATTGTTGGGTTTATGCTTGTTAGCGACCGCCTACACTTTGTATTATAAGAGGTGTAGTTGAGTGTTATCATCTCTCATGACAATGATCTATAAATTCATACGTATTCTCACTGAAGTTACTTGTATAAGTCGGAGAATTCATCATCTAACCCTTTCGAATATTTCCTATTAGTCTAATCTATCAGCCAAATGCAGTGCAATACAATCTCTTACTTGACCTTACCCTTGCATCTACCTATTCAATAAACCTAGCAGTGGGTGCGGCTACAAGCTCTAGATCTTTGATCACGAATGCACGTGTCTATCAGCCAAATGCAGTGCAATACAATCTCTTACTTGACCTCACCCTTGCATCTACCTCATTCAATAAACCTAGCAGTGAGTGCAGATACAAGCTCTAGATCTTTGATCACAAATGCACGTGTCCTCATCATTTGTGAGAGAATGGGACAACAAAACTAAAGCGTCAACAAAGTCAAGTGTGCATGATAAGGAATGAAAGGACAGAAGTTTCCTAAATGTACTATAGCATCTCTAAGATAAGTATGGATGTCATCATACCGATCCGCAAGACTATACTAGACATTGCTCTTGTACTCGTGAGACCGATGAACCTAGGGCTCTGATACCAAATTGTCACGACTCAAAATTCACAAGTCGTGATGGCACCAATGTTCCCAATCGATAGGTAAGCCAACCCCACTAGTTTTACCAATTTAATTAAGTAAATAAGGTGAAAAGTAAACAACGAGTAGAATATCTCCAACACTAAGTCCTTCATAAATAGGAAATGCGGAAAACAAAAATACCACCCAAGAATTTGTATCATAAGTACGAGAGCTTCTAAAATACGGTGCAAGTCTGAAACTAAAATGACAATTCTAAACATAAGAAATATCATGTCTGAATATTAACACAACAGAATAAATAATAAGATAGAGGGAGGTGTGAGCCACGGAACAGCCAAGCAGCTCAACACAACTCCAAGATACTCCAAGCTCGGACTCAAGAAGCTCCACGAGATGCGCTCGTATCTGGAATTGGATCTGCACCACAAAAAGAGTGCAACAAGTGTAGTATGAGTACGAAACAACGTGTACCCAGTATATCTCATAGATCGACAACGAAAAAGTAGTGACAGGAGTATATAAGAAAATAATCCTTTTACTCGTACTAGGCTACATTATACTGATCAAACAAGTTTCATCAAATAGGGATAATCAATTATCACGTAATGTCCAATCACCAATAAAACACATAATCAACAAGAATGAGGATGTAATGATATGCAATGCAATGCGACAACATGAAATGATATGCCTAGGTTCCAAGCACTCTCTCAACCGTATATACATGATACTCCTTGGAAATACATCGAGAGTTCATGATCCATGGTGGACTCGTGAGGTCCTTATACCGACACGGATGATCTCCACTTGTTTGTGCAGATGATCTCAAAGCACTATCATAAAATTAGAAAAAATCCCTAGCACGGACGATCTCCACGTGCCCAACTTATAATCATAACATCTCACAATCCCCAGCACGGACGATCTCCACGTGCCCAACTTATACTCAATCTCATGTCAATGTATGTGCACAATATGATTTCAATAAAAGGGGATGATAATGCATCTCAATCAATCAATTATCGGTATGATATATAATCATCTCAATTATCATAATTATACGGGTTTATAAAGAAATACAATCACACAAAAGAAATCATGTCAATAATACATCAGTTAATGCCCATATGCTTTAGCATTCTCAAATTACAATTCGCATTCTATAGTAATAAACTTTCCCTTTATAACACCGGTACTCGTAGTAATGTCTGTCACACCATTGGTACGAGACTCCCATCTTTCGCCCTTACCCATTGTCTATTCCACTTTTAATCTTTAATTAGGAAAATGTCCCTCAACGAAGTCTAAAAGTCTTAACATACCTTGAAAGTCAAGCACATGCTACGACTCCTAAAGATTTCACCTTTTCCTTTCGTAAAGCTTCAAAATGTTCTCAATCTATAAAATATATCTTATACGTAAGTAAACGGGTTCACAAGATATCCCATTATATACCCGAATATTCCACTATTTTGTGCCGAAACAATAATCATCCAGATAATAATAATAATAATAATAATAATAAGAGTAACAAAAGGGACCTAGAAGTAGAACTGATCGAAAATAGCCTCATATCAATTTTTCCTAACCATATTTGGCATAAACACTCAAAAAATAGATTAAATTATAACGTCATTGGATCATCATCACGCCATGCTGATTGGGGGCTGCTTGTGTGTTGTTGCATGCCTTGTGTTTTATTTGGTTGATTGTTGATTTTTGGAGCATGTTGTGGCCTTAGTCTAGGATAGACTAGCGTTGCCTTAGACCCATGCACCTCGTGACTGTGGTATGTCTCTGACGTCGTTTCGAATGGACTAGGTCCTTGTAGACCAGATTAGCAGACATGGGTCTGATAGTATGAGCCTTAGCTTAGGCTGTTGTGCTGCTTGTTAGCCTTTCTGTTTCTTCTCCCCCATTCTGTGGCTCCGACGCGTTACTAGACGGGGTGTGTTTTCTGGGGTTTGGAGTGCTTCTTGCTTGGTGTTCGTGGTGGTATTGATTGGGAGTGGACATCGATCCATGATGACTTGGACTTGAGATCCTCTTCGGAGTTGATATGCCCCCGCGCACTCTTACTGGCTGGGCCGGTGCACTGGGGAGTGGCTAGCTGGCTGGGCGGATTGGTATTTGTGTTACTATGAGATTCTCTTCAGAGATGATATGCCCCCACGCACTCTACTGGTAGGTTCGGTGCCTCCGAGAATGGCTAGCTAGCTAGGTGGATTGGTATTTGGGCCTTTGGTGGAGTTGATATGCCCCCTGGCACTCTTGTTAGCTGGGCATCTGATGCCCTTGGGAGTTGCTAGCTGGCTGGGCGGCCCAATTTGGAAGTCAGACTTGTTGACTAGGTTAGAGTTGTCTGGTTTGGATTTGTTCTAGTTTACCCTTCATTCCTGTAGTTTTACTTATTTTGTGTACCTGTCGGGCTTATGGGGTCCGTTCAGGTTTTATTTAAACTTGTGCATGAGTGTACCTTCTGGGTTTATTGGGGTCGGGGGTATGTTTGTTTGTTATTGTTTGTACTTTTCGGGGGTATGGACGTCCAGTCGGTTATTATTTTATTATACTTGTATTTACCTTGTGTTGTATTTATAGGTTGTCTACAGGGTGTCTTGGTTTGGACTTGTTATGGGTACTTCCTGCTAGGTTCAGTTGGATTAGTTCCTAGGTGATTAGCGATGGTAGTCAGTATTTTTCGTTCTTGATTAGTTGACTCCTATAGAGCTGTCTCATTGTAAATAGGTTGTGGCTTGCGTTTCAGGTGCGTTCTTTGACTCCGTTTCCTTTCTTCGTGTATCCTAGCTCTTTACTCTTATTTCCTGCTTTACTTTGTGTTAGATCCTATTTAGTTACTTGTGTTGTTCCTACCTTGTTTATATGTGTAACACCCCATGTTTTCTAAGAAAGGAAAGTGCAGAATTTTGATTTGTTACCAGTGACCTACGGAGGCTACCTACGGACCATAGGAGGATTGAAGGACCGTAGGTGGGGAATCGTCGATGGCACTGTGTACTTCAGGGTTTCCAAGTTTCTGAATTTCGACCTACGGAGCAGCAGGAAGGGTCGTCGTTCAGTTGACGGGCCGTAGATGGGTTCCGTAGATGCCTTCCAGACTTAGCCAAATTTTCAGCTCAAAACATAGTTCTGAATCTTTTGATGGAAGGGCAGTACGGTCGGTCATTTGACTTATGGACCGTAGGTCCCCACCGTCGATTGCCCCCGACAGTTTTTAATTAAGGGCTTTTTGGTCTTTTTCCTAATTGATTAACTATTAACCTGAGTCGGTTATACCTTTAACCCAGACCCTATAAATAGTTCATAAGCCTAATTTTATTCATTCTAACTCATTCCTAAATTCTCCTCTCTCAAATATTTCTCTCTCTAAGATAAACTCTCTCAAGCTTCAAGGAAGAAGAAAGCTAGGATCCTCCATTGAAGACCATCAATTTTCTTCAAATTCTTGTGTGCTTTGTTGAGGTATGATAGTATTCACCATTAGGAGTCCTTTCCTCCAATGGTTCCTCCCTTTCTTCAAGGTTCAATTTCCCCAAATTGAATTAGGGTTTTTGATCAATTCTTATGGGTTCTTCAATTATGATTTCAATTGTTGATTTTATGATTCCTAGTGTACGATCTAGAGTGATAAAGTAATTTAGTGCACGAATTAGCGTGAATTACATGATTTGAAGTAAAGATTGATTGAACCCCCATGATCCCAAGCTAATTCTCCCCAATTTCCTAATCTATGCTTTGATTGTTGGGTTGAGCTATGAATTAATGAAGTTTATGAAATCTCTATGAACTTATGCATGAATTATGAATGAATTGAGGAAAATCTTATGAATTTAGCATGACCAAGTCAAAAGCATGATGTTTCCTCTATTATGTGAGTTCCTTCAAGTATGGGTAAATTTCTTAATTATGGCTTTCTAAGCATGAGCTTGCATTAAATTGCATGATATGAGTTGAACTTGCATGAACCCATATGAACTCTATGATCCATGAATTATGAGCATGATGAACTAAGTAAAGATGAAGCTAATGAACCTATGCATGTCTCATATGAATTTTAATGATGAGTTAAGGGTGCTTTGAGAATGAAGTACCAAAGTTATGATATGATGATGCTATGGTTGAGTTCTGAAAGGTTTTCTCAAGTAATACTCCCATTATGAGTTAAAAAGAACAAAGTGGCGATTACCCATGTTCTCAAGGAGCTATTCTAATGACGTAAGCTTGGACTAGTCCATGGAAGATGAAACGTCTATAAACATGTTTTAGATTGGATTGGTAACCCTAGTTGTACCTTTCCATGGATAATGATATGAATATGTTAAATAACTATTCCATGGGAAATATGCTTAGCACTGAGTGGATATTGAGATGGAAGCTCTCCCGTAGTAGAGGCCGAGTTTTCTAGATGGAGCTCTCCCGTAGTAGAGGCTGGGTCTCCAAAAGCAATCTCTTTATCCCTTACTTATGTGCCCCATAGGATGATTGTCTTAGAAAGACATTAGCTAGTGGATCCACGTAAGCTACAGATTTATGGTCCTTACCTTGGCAAGTAGGACACGCCTTCTAGTGGTGTGGGGTAGACATCACTCCCCTTTTCGGTGTGGGCAGACACTGGATTCCATGTTGATAGCTCACATGGTCTTATATGTCGGTTAAGGCTATTCCCCTCAACTAATGAACAAACTGTTCTTATGAAGAAGTAAAGAAAAATAAAGAAAGATGATTTAGCTTGCTTTGGCCATGGTTTATGTTTCATGCTTATTATGCTTTATCATGTTTTAGCTTGGCCATTGCATGTCATGATTATGTCTCTCTCTAGCATGATTTATGTGTTTATGTGCATTGCTATCATACTTGGTACTTGATTGTACTAACGCATACTCTTGCCTACATTAACTTCTTTGATGTAGGACTTGGTGATTCACCATCCACTCGTGGCTAGAGCTTTTTAGTAGAGGATTTGATAGAAGACTTGGTGAGTCCTCATCCATCCGGGGACGTAGCCTAGTTGTTCTTATTTTCTTGTATTTCTTTTTATTTTGGATGTTGTATTGGGTTACGTCCCAAACTTTATTTCCTTGTTTTAGATTGGCTTTGCGACATGAGATGTAGACTTCTGTTGTTTCCTTTAAAAGCTTTGATATGAAAATCTCTTTTGAACTCTATCTCTTTATGATCTTGTATGAATGTATGCTAAGTGGCTTGTATGAGGCCTCTCGGGGCCTTGTACACCATGTCACATCTAGGGGGTACCTTAGATCGTGACAATATGTTATTTATACTTGCTTTATTTGTGGAGCTCAGTTGGCCAATGCATACTGAGTACCATTTGTTTGGTACTCATACTACACTTCTACACCCCGCAGATCATAGTACGAGTTATCGCCGGTGATTGGTCTTGGTGCAGAGCAGCTTGCATTCGGAGATTGCGTGAGCTCCTGGCATCCGGAGTTGTCGATTTCCATCTATTTTGGGCTAGGACTAGTCTTTACTTGCTTTCAAAGACTGTCTGTATCTATTTTGTATTTGTAAAAGCTTTGTACTCTTGTTTTGTTTAGATGCTCGATTACTGACTGATGCCAGGTCTTGGGGACGGTTCCTTAGATATATCTATGTTGATTCCTCTTTCTTCTCTTTATATTCTTTTGTTACTTCATTGATTCCTCTTCCGCTTGATAGCCCGTTGCTTCTGGTTCCGGGCTAGGGGTTAGGCTTACCTACTGGTAGTTTATGGTAAGTGCCAACATGACCTGAGAAATCGGGTCATAACATAGGGATGTCAACATATATACATATATATATATATACACTATTGGTTTTTCTTTCATTTAGTTTAGATTCCATGAAATGCTTGGTTGAACCAAATATATAAACACGAGTTTGAAATCAGAAAAATATATATAAAATAATTTTACTAAATATAAATAAGAAATACCCATAATATTGTTCTTGCAATACGAAAAAATAAGTTTCTTTATTTTTCACCAAAAAGCTTGCATAGAATAGTTTTACCAATATAAAACATTTTTTTAGAAGATTAAACACTCATAGGTGAGTTAAAAATTACAAAAATTATAAAATTTGAATAATAATAATAAATTAAATTAATATTCTTTGTAGAATTATTCAGCACACATTATTTCTAAAAGATATTTGATAAATTTAACGAGATATGTTATAATCATGTGATGCACAATAAAGTTTACTAATTAAGATATGTAAGGCTAAATTTTTTCTTCCTTAATATGGCATGACCCTCCGTATAATGTTTCTCTCTGCCTTTGAGTTTATGAAATCTATGTCCTGTAAAATACCATACATTCTTGATATGATGATTCATCCATGACTATATACCACCTTTGAATCCCTCGATTGGTCAAAATTTTAAAAAATATTTTGTCTAAGAACATAAAATAGTTTAAAATGAGGAAAACGACTTGAAAGGAAAAACATATTCTAGAGCATTGCACATTAAGAATGTCCTATCCACCCTCCAACGCATTTTATCTTCACCTCACTCATCCCCACCTTTTATAATATTTGTGTAGATTATATATACCTATTTTAATTTTTTTTTTACTTTTTTACATATCAAACCCAAAAAAGTAAAATAAGAAATTCCCTTATTTTTCTTAAAACCATTTTCCATCATGCCAAATACTCCGGCAATCTCAACAATATATAGCTTAAACATGGATGATGATTATTGAGATTCCATCCAGCTTCGTGATTAACATAGATCATGTGAAAATAATTAGAAGACTCAATTTATTGGAAGAACGTGCTGTGTAGCATTGATTTATAATTATTTGACCTTACAAATCAGATCTATTTTTGTAACTTAAAAATTTTATTTAGTTAACCTTACAAATCAGATCTAGTTTTGCAACTTAAAAAAGATCCTCTGCTCTCACTCTATATATATTCTGATCTTAAATCAAAGTTATAGAAAATGTTCTAAAAATGTCATTTAATCTGGTGGCTTTAAATCTGCCGAAAGTTGAAATCAAAAAATTATAAAAAAAAAAAAAGAATCATATTCTTTAAATGGACAAAAAAGAAAAGCATAACAAACAAATTGAAACATAAAATATAACCTTTAATTTATAAAATTGTGTTTTTTTTATCCGTATAGTAAACAATTGTTAAAAAATTATTTAATATCTAACTGTTAAACCATGTGATTAAGGATATTTCATACAGTGACAGTTACCAATTAATTAACTGTCAAGTAATGGTTGACCTAAAAGGATATATCATACAGAGAGAGATCTGATTACGCGCAATCAGATCTCGTGATTTGATATTAAAAAAATTACTTCGTGATTCAACCGCTTAAGGGTTATTTGAATTATTAATGTACCGATTATCTATCCAAATATTAATAATATAGCCATTAATATTTATATTGAGCTTTATAATGAAAGAATTGTTATTTGGTGATTAAGAGTTAATATCTTAAGAGTTCATTTAATTATAAAAATTTATCTAGAAGAGTTATTAAATTTTATTTTGTATCAATAAAATGATTTAATTTAAGCTTTTATATCAATAAAATCATTCAACTAAATTTATCATTAAAAATAAATTGGCATGATAAAATAATTTTTTTTTAGATCATGTTCATGATTAAAACAACAAACAAATAGCACAAAATTACTATTTTATCATAGAGTAGCTTAAAAAATAATTTAGTTTGTCATGTCAATTTTTTTCAATGATTAATTTAGTTGGGTGATTTTATTGATACAAAAGCCTAAATTGAGTGATTTGTTGATAGGAATCCCAATATCCAACATAGAGCAACCACTAAGCTAATCAATCAAATACATACCATTAATATGCTAAAAAGAATTTGAGAATGATTTTCACCTGAAGTCGCAACCGCTTTGTGATGCTACAGGTATGGTTTCTCGCCCAAACCCTTTTCTTTCTACAGATTATTTACTACCCTAATTATTATTCATGACTAATTATAAAAGTGATGAAAGTGGTCCACTATTAATTTTAATGTTATTTTCTTTAACCACCAACTAAATTAGTTATTAAAATTACCTCATTAATTATATAATTATAGTTACGAATAGTCCAAAATACTCATTTAGAATCTATCGGAATAGTCTTTTATGAAATAAGAAGCTCTAGTACTCAAAACGACCAAATGGGTCGTTACACAAATCTATAATCAATTTCCTAAATCTTGATACCAACTAATATATCAAGTCTCATATTTCATAAATTTCCAACCTAGGATTAAGTCTTCGATTCCTGCAATTACCATAACATTAATGGTATTCATATAGTATAATACATCTAATATTTAATTATCTATCTCAATATATTAAAACTTGAATTATATATGATAACTAAAGAAAATAATTAATTATTAAAAATTGAAGCCTACTGGTTACCGAAATCAGTGGCGACAATCCTAAAATAAAATTAGTACAACCCTTGCTCTAAGTCAAACCCATAATCAGAACTCACCACAAGAATCACCAATTGCCATCACTTCATCACTATAACCAACCATTTATATCATAAGCCAATCATTACCCAATTATTATTTGCCCACTAACCTTATTTATTCATCAATTTATAACCTCTTGAAACCCACATCTTCCCACACCAACGTATAATACTACTTATATCTACATCATATGACCTTCACGTTAAAAAAATGCATATACTGAATTCTTACCTGATGCACTCGTATTCTTTCTTGTTCGACGCGCCTTCGCTTTTTTCTTTTCTAAGTAAAATAATTATATACTAAAAAGTGATAAACCCAACTAACTTATTTTAATAAACATGAGCCAAGTGATATAAGATATTAAATAAATTATGAATTTGGCCCATTAATCACCAACTAAATTAATTACTTAATAAATATCCGTTAACTAAATAATAATAGTTACACGAATAGTTCAAGATTCTAATTTAAAATTTATGGTAAGATTCTTTTATTAGAGAAATAAGTCTAGTGTTCGAAACGACCTAACGGGTCGTTACACATTAGATGTAAAGTTTAGTTGAATCTGCACACTCCATCACTTGAATGTTAAATTACTATGATACTCCAACTAAAAACACCTGATTTTAGTATATCTTCTATATTTTATATCAATATTTATTTATTTATATTAGAGAAAAGGGTTCAAAATATATTCGAACTTTGACCGAAATTGTTGTAACCATCCCAAACTTTGGGCAAGACCTATTACCCCTATGTACTATTTAATAGTGTATTTTAAAGATATATAAGTGTCCACGTTGACATTATAAGTATTGCATCATTATAAATAGTAACTTGTCCATGTGGGCACTTATTTATCTTTAAAATACAATATTAAATAGTGCAGGGGGGTAATAGGTCTTGCCCAAAGTTTGGGATTGTTACAGCAATTTCGGTCAAAGTTCAGATATATTTCAGACATTTTTCCCTTTATATTATATTAAAAACAAAAACTCCAACAATACAATAATAACTAAGCAATGTACTATAGGGGAGGGAGGAGAATGTTTTAAGAGGTGTAAATAAGAGATTTTAAGAGTGAATCTTTTATTTTTACATATTACAACTAATTTTAAAATGAGAAAAAAGTCAAAAAAATAAAAAAGAAGAAGGAAAAAAATAAATCTAATTGAAGGTCATGGAGAGATATCACATCACCTTATCTATATCTAGCTTTAAATTATAAATAGTTATAGATGTTTATTGGATATTGATTAGACAACTTTCAGTAGTAATCATAAGAAAGTTCACATCCACTATTCATAGAATTTATGTAACGACCCGTTAGGTTATTTTGAACACTAAACCTATTTCTTTCATAAAAGAACCTTCTCGTGAATTTGAAGTAAGAATTGTGAATTGTTCGTTTAACTACGGTTATTTAGTTGGCGGTTAATGGGCCAAGTCCATAATTTATTTAAGTATAACTTACATAAATCTCATAGTGTAAGACCTAAAATACATCTTATCCCTACTCTTTTCTATTTTACAAAAATCCCTTAAAATATCAGCATTTCTGATACATAAGAATCGTCCGGATACATTACTTATGATACATTACAAAAAATTTCCGTTGCGCTTAATATGAAATATTAATCTACAAATTGATTTTAATTCCCCCGATTCAAGCAAAACTGATTGATATCAATCCATTCCAATATGTAACAGCTTCACAAAATTCAAAATTCAATTTTTCATCTTCTCCATCAATCCAAAATCGTGAAAACTCCAAATTACTCAACCAAAGTGGCTGATGCAAGATGAATATATCAATTTTGTTGAGACATTCAAAAATTTGGGTAAGCGAGGTGAGTTATGAAGGTTACAATAGTGATGGAATTGTTGTTGGACAAACAATTTATTTTGTGAATCTTCAAGTTCATCGAAGATATATCCTTCCAATCTTGATTTAAGATTGTCAAAAATTTTGAGATTCAAAATTCTTCTCCCAATTCATCGAAGATCCTTTCTTAATATGGCATGGTGGAGAGTAAAAAATGGAATCTGGAAACTGAAAATGGGGCAAGCCTTCAAGACCTCTTCGCGGTGTGAGGAAGATGCCTTCAACCAAGAGAAAACAAAAAGGATCTTAAAGAGCATATTTCTGCTGGCATGAAGACAATATATACCTAATTTAATACTATTTCTTTATTTGTATTGTGGACAGCAAGAAGTACCCATTCTAGCTGGAAGGATTCAAAATTCTTGAAAATTTTGAGATTCAAAAATTTTCTCCTAGTTCATTGAAGATACTTTCAATTTTTCTTTAAAATTATCAAAAATTTTGAGGCCATGTCACATTTTCAATGAAACATTTGCTACTCCTTTTGTGCGAAGGAGTAAAAGGGATGGTCACATTTTGGTTGCTTTTTATGGCATTAGCAGCTATGGCTGGTTTGATCCAGATGAGCTTGTACATTTTGAACTAACTTTTGGTGAAAAATTCTATGTAAACTAATGTGAAGATATATTTGTTTGTGCTTTAATTAGTATTTTTTATTTTTTAATTCGTATATGGATATATAAGTCATGATACATTACTGGTTACAACTTGATACATTACTAGTTTGACATATATGTGATGGGTTTTTAGAGCTTTGGGTCAATGTGTTGTTGATATAAAGTATTAGATATATGTGAATCTTTTTTAATGTATCAGTATGGAAGAATGGGTAGTTATGACTAATAGGTATTAAATGTATCATATTGTTGTTGTATCTCTGATACATTTAATAAAACAATTTTCTTCTTTGGTAGCAACACCTGATACATTTGGTAGAATTTTTTTATCAAGTATCAATACTAATTAAGGTTATGTATCAAAACTAATATTTGAACACGATACATTGTGCATGATAAAAATGTAATGTATTATAATGTTGAAACGAAGGCATTATACATTAGTTTAAGAAACAAAATCAACTAGATACATTAAAAATCTGAACTCATATGTATCAGAAAGAATGAACAACAAAAAAGTCGGAAAAAAAAGTCAATAATTTGATCTGTTGAAAGAAAAAAAATGACGAAGAAATCCTTCTACACTTTCTCCTTCATCCATACATAACAACAAATTTTTAAGATGAAAAAACTAAAAAAATAAAAATCAAAAAAATCAAAAACTGAAGTGATGGAAAAAGATCTACCTCTTGAATAACTTGAAATCATTAATTGGAAAGAGAAAAGATTTGAAATTCAAAAATGGATTAATGGAGGTAACTGTGGAGAGATTTATGGCGTGAAAAAAGGAAGGAAAATCTTGGGTATGATATTTCAAATTGATGTATCCGGAAAAGGAGATGATGGGAGCAAAAGAAGGGATTTTTTATATTTTTTAAAACGGTAGGGAAAATAAGAAAATATGATAAAAATGGTGTGTAGTTAGATAATTTTTCCTTTATTTAATATCTTATACCACTTGGCCCATGTTTATTAAAATAGGTTAGTAGGATTTGTCAGTTTTTAGTACATATTTATTTTATTTAGAGAAGAATTAAAAGGGAACGACGTCGAACGAAGGAAAGTCACTCGTGCTTCAGGTGACTCTTTTACTTTGATTCGTCTTAGTATATTAATTGTATGTATATGTTGATTGATTAGACTTAGTGTTGAGAAGGTATTGATTGGTTGAAGAATCAAAAGTGAATGGTGATTGGTAGGTTGAGACAACCATTAATGACCAGCAACTAAAGTTCTGCTTATGATTGTTAATCAATTTGATTCTATATGTCAAAATTGAATTGGGTTTATGGTGCTGCTAGCCTGCCACTGGTTTCATAACCAGTGGCTTCCATTTTTAATATTATAATTTTGTTATCATATAATAAATCAAGGTTTGATATATCGAGATAGGTAATTAAATATTAGGTGTATTGTATTATATGAATATCATTAAAGTATGTTATTTGGAGGAATTAAGACTTAATCCTAGGTTGGAAATTTATGAAATATGAGACTTGACATATTAGTTAGCATCAAAATTTAGAAAATTGATTATAGATTTGGGTGAGTTTTTGGGTCTAGGTTAGACATATAGTAATATGGGTGTCAATAGCCTCGTTTACTTACAAATTATGCATACTTGGTATTTTGGAAACATTCTGAGGCATTGAGGAAAGAAAAGCATCGGGGAATTAGCTACTTGAGTTCGGTTCTTCGGCTGAGGTAGGTTATGGTTTATTCCAGTGTTTTAAAAGGCGGGGGCCTGAGGCGGGGCGTTTTACTTAGCAGGGGGCGAGGCGTAAGTCTCGAGACGTAGGGTGTAAGCCCTATGGATCTTTAAAATTTTAATTTATAATATAATATAATAACACAAAATTATAAAAATACATCAATAGTTTGAAATAATTACAAACATGATTAAGAAAACTCATAGAAAATAAAAGTTATAACGTGATTATACAACTATAAATAATCTAATATCTTAACTTTTTAATAATAAAAGAATCATTATTTCTAAAAGTATATTATTAGCATACTATACAATTTACCCCCTTAAAAGAAAATAATCAATAAAACTTACTAGTACTATTATAGTAAAAGCATCACTCCATCATGAATAAAAATAAAATTACGTTCAAATAGCTAAATAAAGTATGATAATTGTAAGATATATGACAAAAACATGAAGACCAATGATAAGTGAAAAGGTAAGATTTCTCTATGTATTTTTAAAAGAAATGTTACGTAATATATAATCACCCTCACAGTGTTACCAAATTGTAAAGATGTGATACTACAACTTGTTATTTGAGTTACTCTCAATCTTCTTATTCCTACAGATAAACAATTAAATATCATTCATTTATTCAAGAATTATGAGGGTCAACAATGTTAACTAAAGAATTTAATACATAATTTGTGTAAGATATGTTAGGCGAGCCCCGAGCGTTGGGCGTTGAGCGTGCTTAGGGCGTACAGTCGGGCGCTAAGGGCGTAGGTCTTACAGAACTAAGCCCCACACTTGAGTCTCAGGGTGTTTTGCTAGAGCCCCGCCCTCGGGCGAGCCTCGAGGCGAGTCTCAACAGAGTCTTTTAAAACACTGGCTTATTCTATATGATAGAGAGACTCTTAATAGTGATTGATAGTCATTGAGTAATGCTATGAAATTGTCTATGTACTTAATTGTTGTGGTTTGGATGATTCATGTGTTGTTGTGATTGGTCTGTAATCTCAAGACCGCAAAATCCATAATCTTGAACTTATTAGACGCCTTGGATAAAGAAGGCTTAATGAAATGTTGTTAAGAAAGTGGAAAGAGAGGATAAAGAATGATGAATTAACCATACTTTTTGGATCGGATGCCATGAGCCGGCACGATATATTTGGATCGGGTATCACGAGCCGACACAATATATTTGGATCGGGTGCCACGAGCTGGCACGATATAATTGGATCGGGTGACATGAGCGGCACAATATTATTGAATCGGGTGTCACGTTCCGACATGGTAACATTAAAGAAAAATATATAACAACAACTTAATGTACCCAATCTCAAAGAACACATTTCCCAAAAGAGCGTGGTGTGGAGGCCTGATTCCTCATGTGTGTTCTTGATATTGTGGACCGATTATGTACTTGCTTCAGTGCTGTTGTCACTTGTTCATGTTGTTTGTTGCTTGCCACCTGCTAAGTGCTATGATTGATTTTATACTATTACTTTTTGCATATTAGTTTCTAATTTGAGTCGGCCGATGATATCTACTCAGTACATTTTGCCCTGTACTGGCCCCTACTTATAGCTTTCTTCGTTTTCCTTTCGTGGAGTGCAGTGAGTGTACCAGTGACTTTGACTCGCCCTCAGCTCTAGTCAGCCTCCGGCACATCAGGTTCCAGGATGAGCTATTCATTCTAACTTGTGTTGGATTCTCTCAGTCATGGCATGATGTCCTTAGTTTTTGGACACAAACTACTTTATTTATTCATTTTGGTGTCTTTGATGTTCTTAGACTTGGTATTTGAGGATTAGATGTCCTTGATGTGATAACTTTCAGGTTTTGGGTATGACATGTAATAGACTCTAGTGGATTTTCATTTCTTACATTAATAAGATTTGAGCTTCCGCATTATGGTTGTATTTCATAAGTTGAACAATTAATATAAGTTAGGATTTGGATTCGTTGGTTCGCCCACTTAGAAGGTTAAGTGTGGGTGCCACTCATGACCCATTTTGGATAGTGACAAATTATACTTTATTATTCCATTATTAATTATTTACATAAATTTTTTATTTAATAAAATTAACATTATTTTTAAAAGTAGTGTACTACATAGTTTGACATTCACATGCAACGCACATGCCTCAAGACTTTTGTGTGTGTGTGTCTATATTATATATATATATATAATGTTTTTAATAATATATAAATAGGAAATACCCATAATATTGTTCTTGCAATACGAAAATAATAAGTTTCTTTATTTTTCGCCAAAAAACTTGCATAGAATAGTTTTACCAACGTAAAAAACATTTTTTTTAGAGGATTAAATACTCATAGGTGAGTTAAAAATTACAAAAATTATAAAATTTAGATAATAATTAAATTAATATTCTTTGTAGAATTATTTAGCACTCATTATTTCTAAAAGATATTTGATAAATTTAACGAGATATGTTATAATCATGTGATGCACAACAAAGTTTACTAATTAAGATATGTAAGGCTAAACTTTTTCTTTCTTAATATGACATGATCCTCCGTATGATGTTTCTCTCCGCCTCTGAGTTTATGAAATCTATGTCCTGTAAAATACCACATTCTTGATATGATGAATCATCCATGACTATATACCACATTTGAATCCCTCATATTGTGATTGGTCAAAATTTTAAAAAATATTTTGTCTAATAAAATAAAATAGTTAAAAATGAGGAAAACAACTGGAATTAGGAAAAACACATTCGGGAGCATTGCACATTAAGAATGTCCTCATCACCCTCCAGCGCATTTTATCTTCATCCCCACCTTTACCCAATATAATATTTGTCTAGATTATATATACCTATTTTAAATTTTTTTACTTTTTTACATATCAAACCCAAAAAAAAAAAAATTCCTTTATTTTTTTAAAACCATTTTCCATCGTGCCAAATACTCATGCGATCTCAACAATATATAACTTAAACATGGATGATGATTATTGAGATTCCATCCAGCTTCGTGATTAACACAAACCATGTGAAAACAATTAAGAAGACTCAATTTATTGGAAGAACGTGCCGTGTAGCATTGATTTATAATTAGTTGACCTTACAAAGTCAGATCTATTTTTATAACTTAAAATTTTTATTTAGTTGACCTTACAAATCAGATCTATTTTTGTAACTTAAAAAAGAATATCCCCTGCTCTCTATATATATTGTGATCTTAAATTAAAGTTATACCAAATATTTTAAAAATATCATTTAATCTGGTGACCTTAAATCTGTTGAAACTTGAAATCAAAAAATTATCAAAAAAAGAAGAAGCATATTGTTTAAATGGACAAAAAAAAAAACATAACAAACAAATTGAAACATAAAGTATAACCTTTAATTTATTAAATTGTGCATTTTTTGTCCGTATAGTAAACAATTGTTAAAAAATTATTTAATATCTAACTGTTAAACCATGTGATTAAGGATATTTCATACAGTGACAGTTACCTATTAATTAACTGTCAAGTAATGGTTGACCTAAAAGGATATATCATACAGAGAGAGATCTGATTACGCGCAATCAAATCTCGTGATTTGATATTAAAAAAATTACTTCGTGATTCAACCGTTTAAGGGTCATTTGAATTATTAATGTAGAGATTATCGATCCAAATATTAATAATATAGCCATTAATATTTATATTGAGCTTTATAATGAAAGAATTATTATTTGGTGATTAAGAGTTAATATCTTAAGAGTTCACTTAATTATAAAAATTTATGTAGAAGAGTTATTAAATTTAGTTTTGTATCAATAAAATTATTCAATTTTAAGCTTTTATATCAATAAAATCATTCAACTAAATTTATCATTGAAAACAAATTGGCATTATAAAATAATTTTTTTAGATCATGTTCATGATTAAAATAACAAACAAATAGCTCAAAATTACTACTTCACCATAGAGTAGCTTAAAAATAATTTATTTTGTCATGTCAATTTTTTTCAATGATAAATTTAGTTGAGTGATTTTATTGATACAAAAGCCTAAGTTAAGTGATTTATTGATAGGAAACCTTAAGTTGAGTGATTTTGTTGATACAAAATAAAGTTCAATGATTTCCTAGACAAAATTTTAAAGTTAACTAACATTTTGAGATATTAACTCTGGTAATTAATAAAGAATCTACTAGTAAAATATATATACTTAAGAATAATGTTTTTCTTGTCGAACATAATTTCTATTAATCAAAAATTGTTCTTGCAGAGCCAATCAGACCTATTGCTTCTCAAAAATAACAAGATAGGAGGTTAAATTAATTAATATATGTGGGATCATGAAATATTATTATTTTATAGAGTTATTATTTAATTGATAAATTAATATTTATTAATTTAAAGAGTGCTTTGAGATTTAACCTTGTGATGCTGGGATAATAAGAGCTTTAAAGATGTATTATGGCAAAAAATTATATCGTTGCCTCGTTGGGTATTAGAAGGCTATGAAGTGGGACAAACTGATCTAGGAAATATTAATGTTTTGTATGCTATCAATTTTGCAATGCCAGCTTGGACGACAAATATAAATATAGTGCTCAGCAAGAGACAATAACAAATTGTTTTTGACACTGCAATAAAATTAGTTCGGAGGACGAAATCTCAAAGAATTTGAATGAACCCATTTGTGAAAACGTCATTCATGAACTTGAGCTCATGAATAATGATCTCGATTACCACAATAAAATGAACATCAATATCCTATTGGATTACCCAGGTGAAAATAATACATGTTCAGAGGTCTAGAGCTTAGAAGAAATTGTAGATCCCATAAAAAAATGATGTTGATGATGAAGTTGAAGATGGTACAATACCTTTGGAACTAGTACGCATAAGGAAACACTTATCGCATCTAGAACTCTTCACAATTTCATGGCGCAGTTCAATAAGACAACAACGGAACTTTTGGATGCAAAAAGAAAAGTTAGAGATGACATTCAACTAGATTTAAAGTTTAACAAAAACAAAATACAATAGAATCACATTTCACTAAATTGTCTTAGATATATTTGTACTTTTAAAGAATTATTAATTTATAATATTAATGGGACCATATATTTATATAGGAGTCTTCTGAAAATATATTATCTTATTATCTTATCAAATATATGATTTTTTTCTATTGGCCCAAGTCAGGTCTGGAGGAAAATATTATCTTGGAGAGATTATTAATTTACCGAGTATTAATTTAATGAGATTTTATTGTAGGTTTTAAAATACATATTTAATTGAATAGCAATTCGGAAAGGGTTATAGGTCTGTCAAAATTGGATGTCAACAATGATACCTTCACAGTATATTATATTAATATACTGTCATGGTTCTTTTAGGTTAACTTCAGTCCTTCGATGATACCTTCATGTTACTATGACAATATATCTATATACTATCATGGTATCATTGAGGTTTACTTCAGTCCTTCGCCGAGAACTTCATAATATCACCGCAATGTATTTATATACTATCTTGGTATCATTCACACTATAACAAAAAACACCTTTTAGCGGCAATAAATATACACAATAAAAAAGAAGGCTAAAGCCTTTACCGGCATTAGTTAATTGCCATTGGATCCACTGTCGCTTTAGGGACATTTACAAAGAGTATTAATTGCCGCTAAAAATACATTTTTAGTGGCAATTATGCTATTGTCATTAATTAATTGCCGCTAAAGATTATTTTTGGTGTAGTGTCATGAGGATTGCTTTAGTCCTACTGTAAGACCTCCATGATGTTGTCATATTATAGTTACGTACATATTTCTATGGTACCACTGAAGTTTGCTTTAGTCCTCAATGATACCAGTCACAATATATTTATATACTGTCGTGGCATTATAGATGTTTGGTCTACATCTTTAATGAGACATTCCTTAGTCATTCTTAGTTATTAATTATTGTGGTTTCCTTATTATTTTATTTTCTATTTTTATCATTCTAAAAATAATTAAATAGTAATTTTAAAAATATATTTTTAAAGATAAAAATATCTTTAAAAATATAAGACAGAAAAGATATATATGTTCCATTAATATAGATTTTGATAAACAATCTAGTCGACTTTGGTATTTTATTTATTTATTTATTATTGTAATCTAGTTATTTTATTTTTATTAATCTGAAAATAGTTAGTCAGTATTTTAAGTTTTTGTAGCTATTTTGTTTTCTGTAAAATACAAAAATAAAGAACGAGGAAAAAAATTAAAAAGAAGATAAACTAACAAAAAAAAAAACCAAGAAAGAATAAATAAATAATAAAAATCTTGTTAATTACTATCTCTAATAAAAAATAAAATAAAATAACAAGATAAAAATAATAAATGAAAAAAGAACAAAAGAAAAAATTAAAAAATAAATAACAAAAGAACAAAAGAAAAAAATTAAAAAATAACAAAAGAATAAAAGTAATTAATGATATGACAAAAACAATAAATGAAAAGAACAAAAAAAAAATCAATGGAAAGGAGCACTCTTCTCATAACAAAAGAAAAATAAAAAAATAATTAACAAAAGAAAAAATAAAAAAATGACAAAAGAACAAAAGTAATTAATGATATGACAAAAACAATAAATGAAAAGAACAAAAAAAAATCAATGAAAGGAGCACTCTTCTCGTTAGGGTTGTTCAAAACCGAACCGAAACCGATAATCCGAACCGAAAAAAAGTTATTGGTTTATAGTAATGGGTTATTGGTTTAAAGGTTTTGATAACAATTTTGATTTTCTTTGTTATTGGGTTATTGGTTCTTAACGGTTTGAGGTTTTTTCTTAATGGGTTAACCGATAACCCGATAGTAAATTAAATAATTATATTTATATCATTTTGTATATTAAGTCCTTGACTTAGAGTTTAGTTTCCTACTTTTATTTCTGGCTGTCTCAAACTCTTGGATATTCCTACAATGTAAAAGTGTTTCCTTTTTAGCAAGATGTAATTTGTGAACTCGTGTGCATGGTTCATTTGGTTTGTCACCTTGTTTCTAAGTGATTTTTAATGACTTTTTTTTGGTGTCAAATCTTAACGGTTAAACCGATAACCGAACTGATAACGATCAATAATCAATAAATCAATAACTCATAAGCCAATATATTAATGGTTCTTTAACGGTTTAGCATCTCTACAAACCGATAACCAATAAGTCAAACCGATAAACTTCAAAACCGAACCGAACCGACCGATACGCAGCCCTACTTCTCGTGCAAAACTAAGAGAGCATCTCAAGTAAATAAATTTGACATTATGAACATTTTCAAAACTAGTATGGAGGGGACTATTTGAGTCAATTCCCTAAATGGTCACCCAAGTTTAGGGAATTGCCTTGAAATATCATTTATGTTTTATTTAGGACCAAAATATCACTATATCACTATTTTCCTCCAAATATACTTAACACTTCAAAAGTCTCACTCTCTCCTAGTTGGCATGCCATGTCATTAAACTTTTTTTTTTAATAATAGACTTATTTAATTCATCAAACTCATTTAACTAAAATAATAATCTTATAGTTCTTTTAAAAATATATATTAGTTTAAAATTTTCATACTTAAGAATCTTTTATCATAGTTAACTTTTTATTTTTTTATGCTATGAAGAATAACTTTTTAAAACTTACTATAATGTCTTCAATTTTGAATACTTATAAACACATATATTCAAAAAAAAAATTGATATATAAATCACTCACGAGTGTCAACTTACATCAATTAATCATATATCATATAATGGATCAATAATATTAAAGGTCAATTAACTATTAAAAAATAATTAATTGTGTACTTTAATATTCATACTTACAATACTTTTTTTGAAAAAAAAAAAGAAAGTAAATAATATTTATATTAGAAAATAAAATTTTGATCTTTATTTATCAAAATTAATCTCATATAATATGTGCATTATTGAATTAAAATAGGCAATTCAATTAATTATAAGTTGTGTTTCATGAATTTGGGATGAGATAAAAATATATATTGGTGTTTAATTGTATGATAAGTTAAAATATAATATAATATAGCAATAAAAGAATAAAAATAAAAATTTAAATTAAAAGAAAAGGTTAAATAATAATTTTCTCTTTTTTACCAACTTTTTTGTCAACCTTACAAATTTAGTTGAATATTTTTATGAAAAAAGTTGCTTAAAATTTTCAAATAATTCACTTAGGGATTTTTAAAATTACCAGGTAATAATTGCACATAAAGCTTTTTTCATTGAATTTTGTTTGGTAGAAAAATATAAAGGAATTAGATTTTTTTTATAATCTTCATAAATTCTCATGTAATTTTTATATTGTTTTGTAGAGACATAAGTTTGATGAATTAAATAGGTCTATTATTTTTTAAAATGATGATTGAATGACATGACATATCAACTAGAATAGAAGGAGACTTTTGAGGTATTCAGTTTTTTTTTGGATAAAAATAGTAATAATATTATTCACTTTCTATTTCTTTTCAAAAAAAAAATATTGTAAGCATGAATTTCAAAATACACAATTAATTTTATTGTAATAGTTAATTAACCTTTAATATTATTGATTCATTATACAATTTATGATTAATTGATGTAAGTTAGCATTCATGAATGATTTTTATATCAATATTTTTTTGAATGTATGTGTTTATAAGTATTCAAAATTGATGACATTATAGTACGTTTTAAAAACCTATTTTTCATAGCATAAAAAATAAAAAGTTTAATTATAATAAAAGATTCTTAAGCATGAAAACTTATTCTTAATAAACCAATATATTTTTTAAAAAATAGAATAAGATCATTATTTTAATTAAATGAGTTTAATGAATTAAATTAGTCTATTATTAAAAAAAAAGACTTTAATAATAACATGACATGCCAACTAGGAGAGAGTGAGACTTCTGTAGTGTTAATATATTTGGAGGAAAATAGTGATAGTTGAGTGATATTTTGGTTCGAAATGAAACATAAATGATATTTCAAGGCAATTCCCTAAACTTGAGTGAGCATTTAGGAAATTGACTCGGGACTATTTGGGTAAATATTTTAGTTCAGGATGTACTTTGTGGATTTTTCTCATATGTTTAAGACCATAAAAATAAATGACATTTTGATAGATATTAAATATCTTTAACTTATGATCACAAAATTTAAGTAAAAAGTTCATAGATTGGATATGAAATAATTATTATGTAATATCATGATGAAAGCCTTAAATTAACTAATTAAAATCTAAACCTTAATCAATTTTAAAATGAAACATGTTTCCCTCATCCAAATAAGACTTTGGAAAAATAAATATTATTGTATGATACACCGCGGGTGTTGTTTTCAATATGAGTATATTTTATATGTTTAGTTGATTATATATATGAAGAAGAAGTTGCACCATTTTAGGAAAAGAAGAAAATTACCAACAATGGATATCAAAAGACTCTTGTTGAGTTTCTGTTCCTTTTACCTTGTAGTAATTCTTCATCTTTTTGCTCTTACTAATGCTGCGGCAGTCCCCGCGAAGCGCTTTGTGGCACCTTTTAACAGGACAAGTTTCCCTTCTGATTTCATATTTGGTGCTGCTTCAGCTGCTTATCAGGTATTGATAAAATTTCATACTAATCTTATTTAGCTACAGATATTATATGAAAATTCAATTAGCTAGCTAGAAGTTATTTAAATTATTTAGTTAATTTCATGTTTTCTAGTTTTTTATAGGATCACACACATTTTTCTAATATTTTTTGTTTGAATAAGTAGATTGAAGGAGGAGCTCATCAAGGAGGCAGGGGAGCTAGTATATGGGATACTTTCACTCACAAACATCCAGGTTTTTTCTATCCTCTCTACGTATCTTAACCATATACTCCGTCCATCACTGCTTCCACATTATTAGAAATATACATTCTCTAGAAAAAATGATGATATTCGACCTTTGATGTGTTTATTGTAACATAACTAATTTAGATCAATAATGCTTCTTGTAGATGCATACTATCTCAACTAACATGAACAATAAAGCATTTTAAACTTCCTTAAACATATGCTTCGAAAAGCTAAGCTTCGATCTCACTGAACTGGCTAATTCTCAATATAATATAATGTTCTTGGAAAGCCATTGACTAGTTTGTAATTAATCAATTCAAACTCCTAGACTTTAATTTCTTCACTGAACTGGCTAATTCTCAATATAATATAATGTTCTTGGAAAGCCATTGACTAGTTTGTAATTAATCAATTCAAACTCCTAGACTTTAATTTCTTCAGTAGATCTAGTAGTTGACTCCTTCAGCAGTTAAAATATGGCGTAAACAACACCGCCATATCATAATATTTTTTTTTGGAATAAATTAATTGATATAATACATAAACGTGTGTTTTAACTTGATATTAGTTGACATTTGTGTCTTTTCAATATTTAAAGTTGTATTAATTTAAACAATTAAACACACACATTCTATGTAACATGTGTGACAATTTACGTGAGATACACAAAACTTGATTTGTATTATGACACATAGAATGTGTGTGTTTACTTGTTCAACTTTATATAAATTTAAGTGTTTACTTGTCAACCCATAAAATTAAAGGGACATAAATATCAACTAATGTCAAGTTAAAGGATACATTTATATTAATATTATGTGAAAATCATATAGTACAATTGAATTTGACATATAATATAGTTTATAATTGTCTACATATATATTATCGTGGACTATTTCAATTTCATTTTAAAAATAATGGCTGCGTATGTCTCACAGTTCTAGACTAGATAATGAGCTGTGTTTTATATATATTAAAATGCTAATAATTATTTTAAACAGAAATATAATAATATATTGTAATTCAAGTTTGACTTTAACATATAATAAGCATTATTCTGTTTATTGTTACATAAAAGTTATTCAACTTTAAAATTTACATACATAAATTATTTTTTATTTTCTATGACATAAAAATCAACCTACTTTAAAATTTATTGTATTAAAGTCATTTTTCTACGTTTTGTCACACATATCCAAGGAATAGGTGTTATTCGAAACAAGATTTATCCCAATTAAATTTAATACCACGAGTTTTGAGGTTATTATACATAAACATTTCCATACTTTTGAATTCCTCGTAAAATTTTTGGATCTACTGCCTGCTTCAATTTCCTATTGATAAGTTGTCATACTATTTATTTTCATAATTGATCTAAATTTGACAGCGTGAGATGTTATGACTCTACAAAATGTCATATTTCATGGATCTAATTAATGTCTAACATATTATTATGGAAATGATTTTTTATGATCACTTATAAATTAAATAGAAGAAAATGATCTTTTTAAATATTTTATGTACAAAAATAAAGACCTCTTATATTTAAAAAAAAAAAAGAAGCTAAAATCAAGTTTGTAGAGGATTTTAATTGTATTTGTAATAGTGTATTTTGTTTCAGAGTAATTGCCCTCTCTTTAACAATTTATTATCCTTAAATTACAGAAAAAATTGCTGGCCGTTCAACCGGAGATATCGCTGTTGATTTCTATCACCGTTACAAGGTATTTATGATTATATAATTAAGAAAAGTGTATCGCATCAATAAATAAAATTATATACGACAGGAATAAAATTATCCAAAAAGATCATCGATACAAAAGAAAGAGTTTGAACATTATTCAATATAGGGCTATAAAGCAATTGACGTTAAAATAAATATTGCATCTATCTACACGAGCATTACAGGGAGACATACGTCTGCTTAAGGAAGTTGGCATGCAGGCATTCAGGTTGTCCATCTCCTGGTCTCGAATTTTACCATGTAAGTATACTTGACTTATCAATATAGGGATGGTATCCTCGTATTTTAAAATCAAATACTTATACTTCCTATAGGCTTACATAAAGGTTTATCTTAACCATATAACGCTAGCTGTATGAAAATATCATTTGTATTAAAACATTAAACTACATGTAAAAGCTTTCTGCGTATTTGATTAGTTTAACATAATTTAAGAGGATAAATATTTTTGCCAAAAACTTTTATTCACATAATAAAAAAGAATAGAATTAACATCTTCTACACATGAATGATGAACTTTTGAAAAATCCTAATAAGAAATGTAATACAAACTATCACTTAATAAGATATACAATTGGTACATGTACGATATTTGCATTTTCTGAAATTATAATATTTGATAACATAGGATTTTCTCATCTTTATTTTAGTTTGTTCATTTATAGTTTCACTTCGAACCGTCTTAAATTACTTAGTTAAATATATCTTCATTCTGTGAAGTTATCATTATATAAAGAGTTTAAATATTATTTTTTTACGAATAAAGTAACATTGTTATATTTATGTACAATTTTCATAATGTAGCGGGTGTGAGTACTTAATTTTGAAGTACAAAGGAATATACCTTCAATTGAATTCATATCACATGGTTATTTTGGGTGTAATTCAAAAAATTAAATAGAAAGGACACACTAATAGTTAATATTTTAACATTACTGAACTGAAACGACTTTGCTTTAGATGGAAAGGTAAGCAAAGGGGTGAATTCAGAAGGCATCAAATTCTACAACAACGTCATCAATGAACTTATCTCGAATGGTACAAATAGCTTTTACCTCATTCTAGTTAATATAACCCTTTCAGAAATCATCATAATTAAGGTTCCTAACCTTTCTTTTAATTTTTAAAAAAGGTTTGACACCATTTGTGACGTTTTTCCACTGGGACACACCACAAGGCCTTGAGGACGAATATGGAGGCTTTATGAGTTCAGAAATAGCGTAAGATGGTTTAAGTATTCAATTAGAAATCAAAACTTTCATGGATGTTTGACCATGATAGATATCATATTTTTAATTACTTAATTATATGTTATGTCTGAATATACCGCCTCATTTATGTGCTTCACTTTTTTTTTAATGAGTCGAACTTGTAAATATTTTAGTTAGTTATTTCAGTAGAGATAAGTTTTTAAGCTAAGATCTCTTATTTGGTTTGATGTATATCATATTGAAATTGTATGATCATTTCAGGTAAGATCTTATATTATTAAAAATAATAGCACAATATTTTTGATTATTTAATTATATTATATCTTGATTGAACTTAATGCGTCCAGGAAAGACTATGGTGACTATGTGGATATTTGTTTCAAAGAATTTGGTGATAGAGTAAAGCATTGGATCACTTTAAATGAGCCATTATCTTATAGCATGTTCGGATATGCAAGCGGTACGTTTGCACCAGGAAGATGTTCGAGTTATGTTGGAAACTGTACAAAGGGTGATTCTGCAACCGAGCCATATATTGTAGCTCACAACTTGCTTCTTGCCCATGCAACCGGTGTCAAAATATATAGAGAAAAATATCAGGTATATAATTACCTCCATTAATTAACCAATGGAGGTAATTAAGATTATTAGACTAACTATATAGTTGTTTTCTTTTTGAGTTTAATTGATATATGTAAAGGATTTTTCATATTATCATGTTAAACCTAACTGATATTTTCAAGAAAGTATCCTTAAAATATGAAACTTTATTTTAAAAATATATTACCTTCTTTAAAAAATGTAAAAAGATCTTCTAGTGTATTAATTCTTTAGATGAATAGCGAATATAATTTAACCTTTTTTTTTAATTTATCGTTATGCTCTGAGCTTCTCTATCAATTCAGCTTGAGTTGGTTTATGTTTTTTTTCTCTCAATTTAGGCTATCAAGACGCAACCTTTGTTTCCTAACCCACTCTTTAGCTTTGTTAGTCTTGATCCCTCTCTTTACCTTAGGCTCATTTTTTAGTCTACCCAAAAAATTACATTATGTGTCAAACAATATTGTTGAATACACAACTTGTTCATCATAGTTGGTTACATTATGTTTGATTTTCCATAGAGGGTTTAAATGGTTCTCGATTGAACTTCACTCATTGATCAAGAATTTGAATTGAATGCACAAATTCTCACATACTTAACTTTTAACATTTTTAACCTAGTTATCAATGTCGGCATATGTTTCACTTGGGCCAAAATTACTTAGTCTGCATTCCCCCTCCTTTTTTAAAGTAGATTATTAGCTCCAGTACATTCATATTAAAATTATTTTTCAACAAGTCCGCTGTTTAACCCCTTAATTTCATTCTTTTTTATATCAAACATAGTTGTGTGAGTTGTATAGTTACCCAATGATCTACAAATGTGCTAACTTTCTTAATTTCAATTTGACATTTTGCATTCTTTCTATTTTGTGAGAACTTTTAGAAAACTCAAAACGGAAAAATAGGAATCACTTTGGTAACTCACTGGTTCGTACCAAAAATCAAGACTCCACTAGGACTCAGTGCCCCCCAAAAAGCACTTGATTTTTTTTTGGGATGGTAAGTTTTTTCCCACTGCACTCCCTTGTTTTATTATTTCATTGCAAACTTTTTGTTATGATCAGGTTATCGAGTTTTCTAAGAATTTTAATGTTGCAAGCTATCTCGTTCGATGTGAAAGGTGTTACTATTTAACAAGTCAAACAATTATTATTTTTTAATTATAATTAACTTTCTCAAACACTCTGAAATATTTTGAATTATTATGTGTGTCAACTTAAATAATACTTGTTATGTAATTTCTATTATAAAATTCTTGAAAAATCAATGAGTGAATGTACACAAAAAACTAGGTGGTTTATTTGTCATACTCTGAATCCATTCACATAATTTGAAGCGAGGGGATGAATTTTAGTTTGAATAAACTTTACTTTATACTTGGACTAATGAATTGATCAAAATTCGAGATCATTTCTCCATTTCTTATTGCTTTATCAAATGTTCATGACATTTCTATATCACTATATATATTTTTTATTTAAATTTTTTTTCTTCTATAGGTTCTTGGATCCAATTACATATGGTGACTACCCAGACAGCATGCGCGCTAATGTAGGGCGTCGGCTCCCAAAATTCACACCGGAGCAGAAAAAGTTGGTCAAAGGGTCCATTGATTTCTTAGGAATGAATTACTATACTACTCAGTATGCATCTCCAATGCTATCTGTCCCCAGAGTAAACCTTAGCTATACCACAGATGGTCATATTGATATGACTAGTAAGTCGTCAAATTTATTCATCTCTTTGAGAGAAATTTATTCATTACTCCCTCCGATCTATCTTAATTTATGTGATATAGTTTGACTTGACATCAAGTTTAAGAAAGAAATAATTTTTTTTTAAAACTTGTGATCTGAAATAAGTTATAGATGTTTGTGTCACTATAAATTGTTTCATTAATTAAGGGTGAAATGAACATTTATAATTTAAATTGTTAGTAAATATAGAAATGTATCATTTTTGTGTATTGAATAAAAAGAAAAGTAAATCATATAAATTGGTACACAGAATATTATTTTTTACTATAAAGTACATAAATTTGGGTTGTTTTTGGTACCTTAAGTAAGAAAATTTTGTTTCTCAGTTAAAAAAAAAAACTCTCTTTGTCTCAATTTATCTGTCTTAAGTCAATCTTTAAAGGAATGACATAATTTATATGTAGTAATAATTTAATTTTAAAATATCAATTTTATCCTTAACTAAATGATTTATGATCGCACAAACATGTATGAATTATTTTAGACCATAAGTTTCAAAAGTCTTTCTTTTTTCTTAAGCTTTATATGAAGACAAAGTATATTACATAAATTGGAATAGAGGATATTATGTACTCCGTTATTTAACAGTTTGTATTTCATAATTCAGCACAAAAGGACGGAAAGCCTATCGGTACACCGGTACTAATTCTCTCCTTTCCTTTAATTTTTCATGTGACATATTTATGTATTTGTATGGAGTATGAACTATATTTTTATTTTATATTATCTTGCAGACTGCCCTGAGTTGGCTATACATTTATCCAAGAGGAATATATGACCTCATGCTTTACCTCAAACAAAAATACAAGAATCCTCCCATTTACATAACAGAAAATGGTAGTTTTTTTTAGTTTCTTTTAAAACCACTTTAAACTAGCTATTCCAACCCAAAAGCTTTTTATTTCTTTTTTAGTTAAGCAAATTAACTGACATTATGTATTGCAGGAATGGCAGACGCGAACAACAACACATTGCCACTTAAACAAGCCCTTAAAGATGATATGAGGATAAGGTATTACGAGGGACACCTATGGTTTCTATCAAAAGCCATCAAGTAAGATATTCTGGTTATTTTAAATTTTGCTAGAGTTTGATTATAAATTTTTGAAAATTTACCTTGTAAACCTGTCTTCAAATATTTCTAAGTTTCAATTTTTCAGCTTTATAAATATATATATATCCAAACACAATTTCAAAAACTCAAATTTCAACTTCAATATCTATAGCTTACTTGCGCATTAATTATTGGCAGGGCGGGGGCAAATGTGAAAGGACATTTTGCATGGTCATTCTTGGATGACTATGAATGGGATGCTGGTTTCACTGTCCGATTTGGCATTACATTTGTTGATTACAAAAATGGACTTAAAAGATATTTCAAGAAATCTGCTTACTGGTACAAGAAGTTCCTCTTAAATAATGGCAAATAAATATGAGTTTCACTCGGCTCGTCGCTCTTGGGATGTCTTGTGTCATTGCATTTTCTCACAATGTTTGCTTTCTTTATGTTTTTTTCATTTTCATTATAAGTGGGGAACGCCACAATAATTTGTACATGGGTCAATCAGATTCAGCTACTTCAAAATGTGTTTGTACTTGTAGTCTCAATATAATATGAAATCAAGTTCATTTATTGGAAAAATAATAATACCATTTAGAAATTGTATCTACATTACATAGCAATAATAACAAAAGAGTGATAACGATATTCAAATCTTTTAATGGAATAAACTATAATATTCATATAGAGTACATCACGATCCGAAATCGAGCCATGATGGCGCCTACTATAACCCCCATAGTAGGCAAACCTAAACCCAACATAAGATGCGGAAGACAACAATTTAATAACAATAATAAGAATTAGCGTAAGAAAACATAGAATATGAGAAATGGGCCATATCATATATCTGTAGTGCGATACAAGATGTACAAAGAGGCCCAAAAGTGACTGAGAACGACAGACTTATACAAGAACCAACCCTAGACCTGGTGTCACCTATACAGGAGCTACTAAGTATCGAAAAGCCAAATGTACAAGAAACTGACTAAGCAAAATACAAAACATAAGTTAGTACAAAAGAGAGAAAGCAACAAGTCTCTGAATACCAAGCGTTCACCACGATCCAAGTCTGCGACGGCCAAGGTAAATCTAATGCTCACAGAGGGTGGCTCGTACTAGGATCTACATCAGAAAAAGATGCAAAAGTATAGTATGAGTATCAAAATACGGCGTACTCGATAGGCATCATAGGCCGACCGAGCTCAGAAAGATTAAAAGTACAAAAGAAGCATGACGATACTAATACATCAAGAAATAATAATGAGATACGATAATCATACCATAGGGAACAAGCAAGCGATTTACAAGAATTTAGTCACAGGTAAACACAAAGACAAGGCAACCCAAATATGCTCCAAAGGCCAAATCATACCATAATGCAATGCAAGTTACTAAAAGGAGTAAAGCAATAAGCTTTGAATAAACATCGAGCCGCTCGGAATAATACCTCCAGCTTAACCGTAAAGTACCAATAACCCGGATATATGTATCCATGGGCTGCCCAGGATGATACATCGATCTTATCAACAAGTATAAATGATAGAATGTAGCCCGGGCCTAAGCCAACGTGCCACCCAGAGTGATACATCGAGCTCATCAGAGTAAAAGCAGCCAAAAAGCACAGGCAATCAAGTAAATGAGCATTTTTACCATTTTAAGTAGTAACAGGTCCCAAGGACTTCCAAATCATTTAAATAAGCGGTTCTTTTTACCAATATCAAGTCTTTTTTTCCAACAATGAGCATTCAAGTGCAGCAACCGCCACCAAAGACATCGAAATTCCAAAGCTCTACACCAAATCACAACACACCAAGCACGTATTCGAGTAAATTCTCGTCATAGTACAGACGTACTAACCTGGGACTCCAGGTTGTCCAAGCTCATGACCTCGGACCCAGCAATCAATAATAATAAGAATAAAAGTCCAACAAGCACCATAAGAGACCAACAACGTAACTCAAACCAAGCAAGACACGCGGTAACCTAAGTTTTACGCCACCTAAGAGAAATTTCTAAGGATACTATGTGATAGAAGCACAAGGATTGACCGAAATTAAGGCTTTTCCAACTAAATCCTACACTATGCAACCTAATAATGGTCATAAGTTGAATAAGGATCAAAAGCCTAAACTAGTCCTAACTCCAACCTAATCATGCAATACAACTCATAATACATTCACTCTAAATGAGCCAAGTCCAACAAAATGGAAACTGTAACCTACCTCAAATCTAAAACCGCACACGAACGATAATTCGGGTACTTTTCCCTTCCAGAGAGCCTCGGACTATTGCCAAGCTATCAAGAACAACACTAGCAAATTAATACGGGACTAACGATACCCATATCAGCAATATGAAAAACGGACAGGAAATCGGCTAAAAAATTGACCCTTGAACGACATTACAAAATAACGAAACTAAAACCATCATTATGTTACCCTCTTAATGAGGATCACATGTCCTATGGATGGGCGAAAATGGAGTTCAATTTGGACCTCAAATGGTCTAATTACCTTTCTTTAAAGATTAGAAATCAAGGAAATTAAGGTCGGAAATGGAATCGATTTATTAAAGTAAAGCTAGAATAAAGTTAAGGAACAGGAATGGAAGAAATTTACCTTTAATCACTGAAATTGGTCAAGAAATGAGCAAAATCACCCTTGCCCGAGCTCCACTCAATTGGGTTTCTTCCTTGAAGAAATGAAGAAGAAAAGGGATTTTAATCCCATCTATTTTTGCTAAAGTGGCCATTTGGTCGCCTAAGAGATCATCGGTTAAGCCGTCAAAGGATCGCAAACGCGACCCCCGCCTAAGAGGCGTCTGTCGTTTAGGCGGCTCCATGGTCGCAAAAGCGACCTCCGCTAAAGCGGCTACCCGATCGCTTAAGCGACCCCTGCCCACTGGTGCCTCTTTGCTTAAGCGACCCCTTGGTTGCTAAAGTGACCATTGCTTAAGCGATCAAGGGTCGGCAAAAGCGAATGCACCAGAAGCCACATGTTAGCGAAATAACTAAGTGTTCCCAAACTTCAATCGGGCCCTTGGAATTCATTTGGGCTCCAAATGACGCAAACCAAAGAACAAACCACTCTGAAATGATATTACAGACTCAACGGGATCGATGAAACAACAAATAGAGGTTGTATTGTCAAAATATTGACTAAAGTCAACACTTTACAAAGAAATATTAACAAAATGCTAAAAGCAAAATACTCATCCCGATACCTTCGGGAACTGAACCAAAGGTCATTCTAGACTAAATTCGTTATTTTAGAGCTAATCGCACTGACAGAATTCCATTCAAAGTGCATGTACCAAGAAAGTTGACCAAAGACAAACTTTTGGCAAAACTCAAAAGCTAAAATGCCTAATCGCACCAACTCCTAACGAAAGCCTTAAAACACGATCAATCATCATACAGACCAAAATGACCCCTCTAAAGCTTAAGAAATTGACGGAATTCCGATCTGACATCAGAATCTCCGGATGTTGACAAAAGTCAACTCTATCAAGCATTAAACCTCCAAAACAGAATAGCTCACACCAAATTCAACCGATCACCTCAGGAAGTGTGCCACCCAATCCAGTACCACACAAAAGCTATAAGGAAGCTACGGGGAGGGGAAAACAGTAAAAATCATGCCAAAAAACAAAAATGAACACAAGGGTCATTACAACCATTGTCATGACCCATAATTAGGACATGATGGTGCCTACTATATATAACCCCTCGAGTAGGCAAGCCTAAACCCAACATAAGATGCAGAGGACTAAAATTTAATAACAATAATAAGAATAAGTGGAAGAAGACAAAGAATATAAGAAGCGCCATATCATATCTGTAGTGCGATACAAGATGTACAAAGAGGCCCAAAAGTGACTGAGAATGACAGACTAACACAAGAACATACCACAGACCTAGTGTCAGCTATACATGAGCTACTAAGTACCAAAAAGCCAAATGTACAAGAAAGTGACTAAGCAAAATATAAAACATAAGCCAGTACAAAAGAGAGAAAGAAGAAAGTCTTTGAAGCCTAGGAGCTCACCACGATCCATGTCTGTGACGGCCAAGGTAGATCCAACGCTCACGGAGGGTGGCTCGTACTGGGAGCTACATCAGAAAAAGATGCAGAAGTGCTGTATGAGTACTAAAATATGGGGTACTCAATAGGCATCATAGGCTGACCGATCTCAGAAAGAACAAAAGTATAAAAAGAAGCACAGGGATACTAATAAGTCAAGAAATAATACAAAGATACAATAATCATACCATGGGGAACAGGTAAGCGATTTACAAGAATTCAATCACAGCTACACACCAAGACAAGGCAACCCAAACATGCTCCAAGGCCAAATCATACAGAAATTCAATGCAAGTGACTAAAAGGAGTAAAGCTATAAGCCAAGAAGAAACATCGAGCTTCCCAGAATAATACCTTGATCTTAACAGTAAAGTGCCAATAACCCCGATATATGTATCCACGGGCCACCTGGGATGATAATCTTATCAACAAGCATAAATGATAGAATGTAGCCCGGTCTTAAGACAACAGGCCGCCCAAAATGATACATTGAGCTCATCATAGTAAAAGCAACCAAAATCATGGGCAATCAAGCAAATGAGCATTTTGACGACCATTTTTAAGTCGTAATAGGTCCTCAGGACCACCAAATCATTTAAATAAACTTTACTTTTTAACAATATCAAGTCTTTTGTTTCAAAAAATGAGCATTCAAGTGAAACAACCACCACTAAAGCTGTCAACATTCTGAAGCTTTACACCAAATCACAACACACCAAGCACATATTCGGGTAAATTCTCGTCATTGTACAGGCGTACTAACCTGGGACTCCAGCTTGTCCAAGATCACAAACTCTAGCCCAACAATCAATAATAATAAGAATAAAACCCCAAAAAGCACCATAAGTAACCAACAACTCAAACCAAGCAAGACACGTGGTAACCAAAGTTTCACGCCACCTAAGAGCAATTTCTAAGGATACTATGCTATACAAGTACACGGATCAACCTAAATTAAGGATTTTCCAACTAAAACCTATACTAAGCAACCCAATAATGGACATAAGTTGACTAAGGATCAAAAGCCTAAACTAGTCTTAACTCCAACCTAATCATGCAATACTACTCAAAATACATCCACTCTAAATGAGCTAAGTCTAACAAAAGAGAAACTGTAACCTACCTCAAAATTGAAACCACACACGAACTATAACTTGGGTACTTTTCCCTTCTGGAGAGCCTCAGATTGCTTCCAATATATCAAGAATAGACTGAGAAAATCAATACGGGACTAACGATACACCTATCAACAATATAAAAAATGGACCAGAAATTGGGTAAAAAATCAACCCTTGAACAACGTTACAGAATTACGAAACTAAAACCATCATTATGTTTCCCTAGGAATAAGTATCACACACCAAAATATGGGCAAAATGGAGTTCAATTTGGACCTCAAATGGTCTAATACCTTGGTTTAAAGATTAGAAATCAAGGAATTTAAGGTCGGAAATGGAATCGATTTATGAAAGTAAAGCTAGAATCAAGTTAAGGAAGAGGAAGGGAAGAAATCTACCTTTGAATCATTGAAATTGGTCAAGAAATGAGCAACATCGCCCTTGGTTAAGCTCCACTCAGCTGGGTTTCTTCCTTGATGAAATGAAGAAGAAAAGGGATTTTAATCCCAGTGATTTTCGCAAAAGTAGCCATTGGGTCGCCCAAGCAATCATTGCTTAAACCGTCAAAAGATAGCAAATACGACCCCATATAGGAGTCGCCTGTCGCTTAATCTGCTCCATGGTCGCAAAAGTGACCTCTGCTAAAGTGGCTAGACGGTCGCTTAAGCGATCCCCACCTATTGGTGCCTCTTTGCTTAAGCGACCCCTTGGTCACTAAAGTGACCCTCAGTTAACCGATCAAGGGTCGGCAACAGCGAATGCACCAGAAGCCACATATAAACAAAATCGCTAAGTGTTCCCAAACTTCAAATGGGCTCTCAAAATTCATTCAGGGTCCAAATGACACAAAATAAGAGTGCAAACCACTCCGAAATAACATTTTGGACTCAACAGAATCAACAAAAGAACCAATAGAGTTCATCTCATCAAAATATTGACCAAAGTCAATAATTTACAAAGAAACACCAACAAAACCCTAAAACTCAAAAACTAATCCTGATACCCTCAGGACCAAATCAAAGGTCACTCTAGACCAAACTCGGCATTCTAGAGCTAATCACGCTGATGGAATTCCATTCCGAATGTATTTACCAAGAAAGTTGACTAAAGTCAAACTTTAGGTAAAACTTAAAAGCTAAAATGTCTAATCACACCAACTCCAAACAAAAGCCTCGAAACCCAAACTGATCATCACACTTGACCAAAATGACCCTTCCAGAGCTGATGAAACTATCAGAATTCCAATCCGACATCAGGATCTCCAGGTGTTGACAAAAGTCAACCCTCTCAAGTATTAAGCCTGTTAAAGTGAAAAACTCACACCAAACTCAATTGATCACCTCGGGAAGCATGCCCCCAATCCAGCACTACTTAAAAGCTATAAGGAAGAAAACAGAAGAGGAAAAATAGTAAAAAGCACGCAAAAATATAGAAATAACCTCGAGGGTCATTACAACATTCCTACTAAAAGGACTTTCGTCTATGAAATGAAAACAAAGGGAGTACCTGAAGACTTTGAAAGTTGAGGATTTTGGGTTCGCATATCAAGCTAAGACTCCCAAGTAGCCTCCTCAACTGGACGGTGCCTCCATTGAACCTTCACTGATGGGATCTTCTAAGGGGAACATAATGGCGGTTGTAGTTTCATAATTCTGTAACGTCGTTCGAGGGTTGATTTCTAACCTGATTTCCAATCCATTTTTTGTTTTGTTGATATGGGTATTATTAGTCCCATATTGATTTGACCATTCTATTCTTGATAGATTGGCAGCAGTTCGAGGTCCTTTAGAAGAGAAAATCACTCAAGTTATAGTTTATGTGTGGTTTCAGCTTTGAGGTAGGTTACAATTTCCCTTTTCTTAGACTTGTCTCATTTAGAGTTAATGCATTTTGAGTAATATTGAATGATTAGGTTGGAGTTAGGACTACTTTAGGATTTTGATCTTTAGTCGCCTTATGGCCATTATTGGGTTGCTTAGTGTAGGTTTTAGTTGGAAAAGCCTTAGTTTAGGTTCATCCTTATACTTGTATCGCGTAGTATCCTTAGAAATTTCTCTTAGGTGGTGTGAAACTTAGGTTACTATGTGTCTTTCTTGGTTTGAGTTGTTGGTTGCCTATGGTGCTTTTTGGGTTTTTTTTTTCTTATTATTATTGATTGTTGGACCCAAGATTGTGAGCTTGGTTAACCTGGAGTCCCAGGTTAATACATCTTTACTGTGACAAGAATTTACTCGAATATGTTCTTGGCGTGTTGTGATTTAGTTTAAAGCTTCGGAATGTGGATGGCTTTGGTGGTGGTTGTTGCACTTGAATGCTCATTGTTGGAAAAAAAGACTTGATATTTGTAAAAAGAACAGTTTATCCAAATGATTTGGTAGTCCTTGGAATTTGTTACGACTTTAAAAATGGTAAAACTACTCATTTACTTGATTGCCCGTACTTTTGGATGCTTTTACATTGATGAGCTCGATGTATCGTTTCGAATAGCCCGTTCGCTTAGGCTCGGGCTACATTCAATCATTTATACTTATTGATAATCTTGATGTATCATTCCGGGTGGCCCGTGGATACATATATCTCGGTTATTGGCACTTTAAAGTTAAACTCGAGGTATGATTTCGAGCGGCTCAATGTTTTTTTTGGGCTTATTGCTTTACTCCTTTTAGTCACATGCACTGCATTATGGTATGTTCTGGCCTTGGAGCATGTTTGGGTTGCCTTATGTTTGTGTGTAGGTGTGATTAAATTCTTCTAAATCGCTTGCCTATTCCCCATGGTATGATTATCATATCTCAATATTATTTCTTGACTTATTAGTATCATTGTGCTTCTTTTAATACTTTTAATCTCTGTGAGCTCGATCGGCTTATGATGCCTACTGAGTACATCGTGTTTTAATACTCATACTACACTTCTGTATCTTTTTCTGATGCAGCTCCTAGTATGAGCCACCCTTTGTGAGTGTTGGATCTACCTTAGTCATCACAGGCTTGGATCATGTTTCGCTCTAGGCATTCAGTCTTACTGATTTCTCTCTTTTGTACTGACTTATGTTTTATATTTTGCTTAGTCAGTTTCTTATACATTTGGCTTTTCAGTACATAGGTTAGTATGTCGTTCTCAGTCACTTTTGGGCCTCTTTGTAAATCTTGTATCACACTATAGATATGATATGGCTCATTTCTTATATTCTATGTCTTCTTCAACTTATTCTTATTATTGTTATTAAATTGTTGTCTTCCACATCTTATGTTAGGTTTAGGCTTGCCTACTCAGGTGTTCTAGTAGGTGCCGTCATGGTATCATAGCCTTAGGTTCAGTGGTCTTACCAGTACAAGAGCAAGTGCCTAGTAGAGTCTCATAGATTGGTAAAATGACGTCCGTATCCAATCTTCAAGATGCTATAGGGCATTCTTTGGAATACTTCATTATTTCTTGTTTCTTATCATGCGTGATGGTTGTACCAATGTCTAAACTCCATTTCTTTCACTTTTTCTCAGATGGCTAGGATGAGGCCATCCGGGGGCGGGCGAGGGCCTCCTACACCCCCAGATTGAGCCTCAGATAGGGGTCGAGGTCGAGGCCAACCCAAAGGTCAAGGGAGAGCATGGGCTACCATACTAGCTCGAGGTCAGGAGCTTGCACCAGCACCAGAGCCTGAGATAGAGGTTGAGCATGTTCAACATTAGTCAGATGGTGTGGGGCTGGCCCAGCCTCCACCAGAATTCAGGGCCACGCTAGTGCTACATGATACTTTGGATAGGATCCTCAGCTTCATGGAGGGCATGTCACAAGTGGGTACTTTTTCCTATCACTTCAGCTGGACCTCAGATTAGAGGTGATGCTCAGACTTCAGCTCAGGTAGGGGCATAAGGTGTTCAGATCCCACAGGGACATCATGCTGCTGTGACTCCTCGTTTAGTGGTTCATCCAGTTCTGGATTTTGCTCCACCTATGGCCCCTAGGCCAGCTATGTCTTTAGAGGAGCAGAAGATGTTGGGACGGTTCATCAGATTAGGCCCTTCGAGGTTTATGGGTGCTATGGGCGAGGATGCCCATGCATTTATGGTTAATATTTAAAAAGGTTGCATAATCCCAGGCTAGTGGAGTTCCATGGGGTTGATTATACCACCTTCCAGCTTGATGGGTCGGTGAAGTAGTGGTGGAGATATTATTATGAGTGCAGACCAGATCGAGATGTATTGAAGAGTTAGGAAGGAGAAAAGGCAAGAAATTTTAAAAAATTGGTCATTTAAAGATCAAAAGACTCTTGGTCTTTCGGTTGAAAACCCAATAGGCGAGCTGCGACTAACGTCGCTAAAGCTATTTGACGACTCGCTCGAAGGAGTTTAAGCTCGCCAATTTAGCCTCTAAGAACCATCAACCCTGAATTTCAACTCGGTGAACTCGACTCATCTCGCCAAACAATGTCGGTGAATTCGAATGGTGTAGGAGCTCATCGAAATTGATAGAACCATTTCCAATTTTTTGGAGCCTGCGAGGCGAGCTAAGATCTACTCGCCTAACCAATTTGGTGAATTGCCCACTGAGCCTGCTTATTGCCAATTTTTCCTAGAAGTAGGGACCTTACTTCCACCTGTACATCTCAACACACTTTATTGAAAAACACAAAAAACTTGGGTTTCCTCCCAAGATGTGCCTTATTTAATTTCGTGGCACGACGTGGTTATGCTTTCAAGCATCATTCCTCGGGTTGGCAATGGTGTCACTTGCCAAACTTCCTCTTGGCCTTGGGTTTAAATGAGTTGAAACTTGGCATATTTGAGCTTCAAGTTGCTTATTTGAAATTGAGTGAAAAGTCACAGTTCAGGTCAAAGTGGAGAAATTAGTCTTTAATTCTTTCAACACTTTGTCAGAATCCTCAACTTTGTTAGAGATTCTCGCCAACATATCTTTAGTTTGAAAATTTTCCAGATCCGCTTGTTCCTTTGGTTTAGGGCGGTCATGGGGTGACACATATCTATCTGTCACCTTCACGCTCCTTCCAGTTTGTGCCTCTATCACACCTATCCCTTTCACGGTCTCTCCAACCATTGTCACAATTTTTGTTCCAACCTGGTCTGGGATAACTCGGGTGAGAACCCACCATTTGGTTGCTCAAGAACTAAACTTCTTCATAGTACATAGCTTCAAATTTTGCATCCTCTGGGCTCAATCCACTACTAGTACCCACTGCATTTATTGACTTGAATCCACTCCCATGACATGCTTTGACAACAAGTCAGGTTGGGTCATCATTTTAGCCATCTTTTTATCACGCTCTTGGTTCTTCACTAATTGCTCCTTGGTCAAACCCAGATTGAGGGGACATACTTGATATTCCCTTGTATGCCATGCACGGTTGATTTTGGTCATCTTATCAAAGCAACTTCAAATGGTTGCCTCATAATTTCACCTTGAATGAGTTGGTTAGCTATTCCCTTGTTCATGGAATGAAGACTCCGGTAAAAATATTACTACAACACTGTATCTGACAACTCATGATTAGGGCATTGTAATACTAGATTTTTGAACCTAATCCATGTTTCATGGATAGTTTCACCTTTGATTCACTTAAAAGTTTGGATGATGTCCCTAAGCTTCACCATCTTCAAAGGAGGAAAGAATCTTTCAAAGAACACTTCAGTTAACTCCTCCCAAGAAGTGATTAAGTCCCTTGGTACTTCAGCCAACCATTTCAAAGCTTCCCCCATTAGAGAGAAATGGAACAACCTCAACCGAATGGAATCTTGGGTAATATTCTTGAAATTAAATGGACCACATATGTCCACAAAATTGCGAATTTGTTCATGGGGATCTTCATGGGCTAGTCCCCTAAACAATCCCTCCATTTGGAGTAATTGAAGCATGGTTCTGGTTATGTGAAATATAGAATTCCCCACAATTAGGGGTAACTAGATGACTCCTGTACTCTCTGTTGCATTAAAGTCCACATCATTCAAATTCCCAACATCATCAATCTACCCATGTTGACTAGCATCATTGTTTCCAATGACACTCATATCGTCACTTGTAAAGAGCACAACAATGAAATAAATGGTAAAAGTATTCTACTACACTAAATAAGTTCACAAAATTACTTCACCAAAAGAATTTTAAACACCACTCCCCGGCAACAGTGCCATTTTTGATAATGCTCAAATTACTTATAAAATAATAAAAAAAGTAAGCGATTGTTAGCAATCTAATTACCCAATGTATGAGGCTGGGGTCAAATCCCATAGGAAGTGGTGTATGGAAGAATTCAATTACGAAGTCAATTTGTGTCCTAATCTATTGTAGAGAGATGGTAACAAGGGTGTATAAATTTCAAATATCAAATTAAGATTGTTTAGTAACCAAATTTTGACAAAATGAACAAAAATGATTGTTTAGAAAGCAAGCAGAGTAACAATCTAGGAGTGTGCGGGAGTGGGTATTGATTTTAAGTGGTGGATCAATGTGATTGCTCAACTAAATTAATTACCCATGGATAGGCTGGGCCAATCTCAAACACACATTGCATTTCTCAATCACAACATGCTTATCACAATAATTCCTCTCGGACATTCCCATGTACAATCTACTAAATAACCCATTACCTTGACATAGATCTTCTCTCTCGAGCAAGTCTAGCATTTAGAAATGAAACCCCAAATTTCTCTCTCAAGCAAATAAGGAATACAAATCTAATATGCGTGCATCAAATTAATTGCCCACTTCATGTACTCTCTCTCAAGCAATGCATGAAGATATAAAGTAGAATTAAGTTTCCAATCTCAATTCATAAATTAACACATGATAATCAATTTGAATCCATGAAAATTAAACTGAGCAATATTCCACTAATTTTATCAACACCCAACTTCATTTGCACACCCCTAGAATAGGGGTTTTTAGCCAATCATGCTAAAAGTAAAAGAAAACATATCGAAAACATTCACAGTCATGATATTGTCGATTTAAAACTTTTAATCTAGAGACCCACTTCCAAATTCAACTAAAATGATGGGTTACAAGCTTGCCTCTCACTTAAGAAAATGGAAAGTTCTATTGTACTCTAATTTCAGAAAGTCTAAGATCCAAAATATATGATCAAAGATGTATTTTTCTCTTTATTTTTGACTTATTTTCCCCAAAATTCAACCAAAATTTCATTAGCTAACTCAGTTGGCGAGGTTAGTCAGGCTCACCGACTCAATCAGCGTGTCACCAACTTGGTCTTTTCCTCTCCTTTTCTTGGATTCATGCTTTAGGTGTTTGAACCACAATTGGTGAACTCGATGGAGCTCGTCGTTCACATTCAGTGAATCACATATCACCACCTATGTTCACCTTTTTGGCCTTCAATTTACCCTAATAGTTCAGTCAATTTCGGCGTGGCCTGACACATTTGGCAAGTCACCGAGTGTCTTTGGCAAGCATCAACTTTATATTTTCATCTTTTTTCTATATTTTTAGCCTCTTTTTATATGATTTCATCCTTGTATTGTCTTAAGCCTTTATAGCTACAAAACAACAATAAACCATCAAATATGGACATAAAAAGGCATTGAGGACTCTATTTGTTAAACTAAAAGGCTTCAAATAGTCAAAATCTCCGACTCATCATAGGAGCGACCTATGGCTTCAGACATTCAGTCCATAGCCATCAGACGGTTAGACTTGATATTTCTGAGCAGGATAGAGTACTTGCTTGTAAGGAGGCTAGATCTTATTTAGTGGAGTAGATTCAGGCACATCAATTTGAGGATCTGAAATTAAGGGTGATTCGGGACAAGTTGTTAGTGGCAAGGCTAGGAAGGTGATCTTAGATCTGGAAGGTATTTTGAGGATTGAGGGTCGTATCTCTGTCCCTAGAGTTTGTGAGTTAGTTTGGCTAATTCTTTAGGAGTCCCATTATTCTAGTTATTCTATTCATCTCGGTGCTGCAATTATGTATCATATTCTGAGGTAGCATTATTAGTGGTGTATGATGAAGAGGGATCATTGTAGCATTCGTGGTTAGGTTCTTGAACTGTCAGCATATGAAGTATGAGCACCAGAGAATAGGTAGTTTAACCCAGCGGCTACCCATTCCGGAGTGAAAGTGGGAGCACATAGCCATGGACTTTGTGGTAGGCTTACCACATACTTTTCGGGGTTTTGATTATTTTTGGGTCATTGTAGATCAATTTACCAAGTCGGCTCACTTTATACTGGTTCAGACTTCCTACAATTTGGAGAGATTTACGTAGATTAACCGTAGAGAGATTATCCATTTGCATGGGTGCCAGTTTATATCATTTCAAATCATGGTAATCAGTTTACTTAACACTTTTGGAGGTCAATTTAGAGAGAGTTGGGTACTAGGGTTGAGCTCAATACAACTTTTAACCCTCAGACCGATGGTCAATTTAAGAGGACTATTAAAGGTTTTGGAGGATATGCTACGGGATTGTGTTATCAATTTCAGTGGTTAGTGGGATCAGTCCTTGACTTTGGTGGAGTTTTTATATAGTAATAGCTACCATTCGAGTATCCAAATGGCACCTTTTAAGGCATTATATGGTAGGAGGTGTCGTTCTACAATGGGATCATTTGATGCTTTTGAGTTAGAGCATGGGGCACCGACTTATTGAGAGATTGTACGGATAGGGCATGTGTGATCCAGGATTGACTTCGTACTGCCTAGAGTAGGTAGAAGAGCTATGATGATGGAAGGATGCGGCCATTAAATTTCATGGTTGGTGATTGGGTATTTGGAAGGAGGGGAAAGCTTAGCCCCAGATTTATCGGCCCTATTAAAATTTTGAGGTGGGTAGGAGAGGTGGCTTATGTGATAGCCTTACCTCCAGCTCTTTCAGGTGTTCATTCTGTGATTCATGTCTCTATGTTGAGATGGTATGTTCACGATGAGTATAACTTTCTTCAGTGTTATTCGATGCATCTTGATGAGTCCTTATGTTTTGAGGAAGAGCCTATGGCCATTCTAGGCAGGTAAGTTAGGAGGTTGTAGTCTAAGGAGATCCCATCAGTTAAGTTTCAGTGGAGGCACCATCCATTAGAGGAGGCTACTTGGGAGTCCGAGCTTGATATGTGGACCCGATATCTTCATCATTTCGAGCCTTCAAGTACTTTCTTTATTTTACTTTTGTAGATAAAAGTCATTTTAGTAGTGGATATTATAATGACCTTCAAGGTCATTTCTATGTTTTTGTGTTCTTTTTACTATTTTATCACTTCTCATAGCTTCCTTATAGTTTTTGTGTGGTGCTGGATTGGGTGGCATGCTTTCCAAGGTGATCAATTGAGTTTGATGTGAGTTTCTAAGTTTTGGAGGCTTCATGCTTGAAAGAGTTGACTTTAGTTAACAACTGGAGATTATGATGTTGGATCAAAATTCCGTCAGTTCCATAAGTTTCGGAAAGATCATTTTGGTCTAGTGTGATGATCAATTTGGGTTTTGAGATGGTGCGATTAGATGTTTTAGCTTTTGAGTTTTGTCCAAAGTTTGACTTTGGTCAACTTTCTTGGTAAGCATACTTGGTATGAAATTCCATTAGCGTGGTTAGCTCTGGAATGTCAAGTTTGGTCTAGAACGACCTTTGGTTTGGTTCCCAAGGGTACTGGTATGACTTTTTGGCTTTTAGCATTTTGTTGGTCTTTCTTTGTAAGAAGACGACCTCTGTTGGTTGTTTCGTCAATTTCATTGAGTCTGGAATGTTGTTTCAGAGTGGTTTGCACTTTTGGTTTGTGTAGTTTAGACCCCAAACCCGTTTGATGTTTCAGAACACTTAGCTATTTTGCTGATATGTGGCTTCTGGTGTATTCTCTTTTTTCGACCCTTGATTGCTTAAGTAATGGTCACTTTAGCAACCAAGGGGTCGCTTAAGTGAAGAGGTACCAGTGGGTGGGGGTCGCTTAAGAGATTGGCGAGCCACTTTAGCAGAGATCGCTTTTGCTACCATGGAGCCACTTAAGCGACATACACCTCTTAGGTGGGGGTCGCATTTGCAATCCTTTTATGGCTTAAGCGATGATCACTTAGGTGAAAAAATTGCTGCTTTTGCAAAAATTGTTGGTAGTAAAATTCCTTTTCTTTTGAGTGGATCTCAGCCCAGGGAGATTTTTCTCCTTTCTTGACCAATTTTAGTGATTCAAAGGTAAATTTCTTCCCTTCCTCTTCCTTAACTTGATTCTACCTTTACTTTCATAAATATATTCCATTTCCAACCTTAAATTCCTTGATTACTAATCTTTAAAGGTAATTAGAATATTTGATGTCCAAATCGATCTCCATTTTGCCTATCTTTCGGGCATGTGATCCTCATTCTGAGGGGAACATAATAATGGTTCTAGTTTCATAATTCTGTAACGTTATTCAAGGGTTAATTTTGACCTAATTTCTGGTCCATTCTTTGTATTGTTGATGGGTATTGTTAGTTCCGTATTGGTTTGCTCGTTCTGTTCTTGATAGCTTGGCAGTAGTCTGAGGCTCTCCGAAAGGGAAAAGCATCTGAGTTATAGTTCATGTGCAGTTTCAGTTTTGAGGTAGGTTAAGGTTTCCCTTTTCTTAAATTTGGCTCATTCAGAGTGAATATATTTTGAGAAGTATTGCATGATTAGGTTGGAGTTAGGACTAGTTTAGGGTTTTGATCCTTAATCGACTTATGGCAATTATTTGGCTGCTTAGTGTGGGTTTTAGTCGGAAAAGCCTTAGTTTAGGTTGATCCTTGTACTTGTGTCGCTTCGTATCCTTAGAAATTATTCTTAAGTGGTGTGAAACTTAGGTTACCGCGTGTCTTGCTTGGTATGAGTAGTTGGTTGCTTATGGTTCTGTTTGGTCATTCATTCTTATTATTATTGATTGTTGGGCCCAAGGTCGTGAGCTTGGACAAGCTGGAGTCCCAGGTTAGTGCATTTGTACTGTGACGGGAATTTACCCAAATACGTTCTTGGTGTGTTGTGGTTTGATATAAAGCATCATAATGTTGATTGCTTGGGTGATGGTTGTTGCACTTGAATTTTCATTATTTGAAAAAAAGACTTGATATTGGTAAAATGAACAATTTATTTAAATGATTTTGTAGTCCTTGGGACCTATTATGACTTATAAATGTTAAAAGTACTCATTTACTTGATTGCATATGCTTTTGGCTTTTTTTACCCTGATGAGCTCGATGTATCATTTCGGGCAGCTCGTTGGCTTAGGCCCGGGCTACCTTTTGTCATTTATAATTGTTGATAAGCATAATGTATCATACCGAGCGGCCCATGGATAAATATGTCCGTGTTATTGACACTTTATGATTAAACTCGAGGTATTATTCTAGGCGGCACGAGGTTTCTTCCAGGCTTATTTCTTTACTTCTTTTAGTCCCTTGTATTGCATTGTGGTATGATCTAGCATTCGAGCATGTTTGGGTTTCCTTGTGTTTTTGTGCAGCTGTGATTGAATTCTTGTAAATCCCCTACCTATTCCCCGTGGTATGATTATCTTATATAAATATTATTTCTTGTCTTATTAGTATCATCGTGCTTGTTTTTATACTTTTAATCTTTATGACCTCAGTCGACCTATGATTCCTATTGAGTACCCCATGTTTTGGTATTCATACTACACATCTGCATCTTTTTTTAATGCATCTCCAGTACGAGCTACCTCCGTGAGCATTGGATCTACCTTAACCATCACATACTTGGATCGTGGTGAGCTCCTGCATCCAGAGACTTGCTGCTTTCTTTATTTTGTACTGACTTATGTTTTGTATTTTGCTTAGTCAGTTTCTTGTAGATTTGGCTTTTCAGTACTTAGTAGCTCTTGTATAGGTGACACCGGGTTTGGGGTTGGTTCTTGTGTTGGTCATTCATTCTCGGTCGCTTTTGGGTCTCTTTGTACATCTTGTATCGCACTACAGATATATGATATGGCCCATATATTATATTCTATGTCTTCTTCCACTTATTCTTATTATTGTTATTGAATTGTTGTCTTCTGCATCATATGTTGGGCTTAGGCTTGCTTACTTAGGGGGTTATAGTAGGTGCCATCATGACCTGTCTCACTAGTTAAGGAACAAGTGCCTAGTAGAGTCTCGTGGATTGGTACGATGACGTGTTTATCCAATCTTCATGAGGCTATAAGGCATTCTTAGGAACACTTCACTGTTTCTTATTTCTTATCATGCTTTTATGGTTGTACCAATGTCTAAATTTTCTTGTTTCAATCTTTCTTAGATGGCTAGGATGAGGTGGTATGAGGGTGGGCGAGAGCCTTTTGAACCTTCGGATGGAGCCCTGGATAGGGGTAGAGGTCAAGGCCAACCCAGAGGTCGAGGGAGGGAACGGGCTTCAACACCAGCTCAAGATCAGGAGCGGGCAGCAATACCAGAGCCCGAGATAAAGGGTGAGTATATTCAACATCAGCCGAATGGTGTGGGCCAGCCTAACCTCCACCAGGATTTATGGCCACGCTAGTGCTACAGGATACTTTGGTCAGGATTCCAACTTCACGGAGGGCATGTCAAAGGCTGGTACTTTACCTAGCACTTTCACAAGACCCCATATTAGAGGTGATGCTTAGACTTCAGCTCAGGCAAGAGCACATGGTGTTCAGACCCCACATGCACATCATGCTATCGCGGCTCCTCATTTAGTGGTTTAGCCTGTTTCGAATTTTACTCCACCTATGGCCCCTAGGCCAACTATGTCTTTGGAGGAGCAGATGATATTGGGATGGTTCATTAGATTGGGTCCTCCGAGGTTCACGGGTGCTGCGGGTGAGGATGACCATGAGTTTCTGGTTAGTTGTCAGGAGAGGTTGAATAACCTCAGGCTAGTGGAGTCTCATGGGGTTGATTATACCACCTTCAAACTTGATGGGTTAGCGAAGCAGTGGTGAAGATCTTATCTTGAGTGCACAGGTCACCTTTGATGGCTTGGGATCAGTTCTCCAAGGCTTTCTTTGAGAAGTATGTACCTCGCAGCCTGAGGGAGAGATTGCGGGATGAGTTTACAGACTTGACTCTTGGATCCATGTAAGTTGCAGAGTATGAGACATGGTTCCATGAGTTGGCTAGATATGTAGCTATGCTTATGCTGATAGAGCACGATATGGTGCATATATTTGTTAGAGCTCTTCCATTCCCACTTTAGATAGCTATAGTGAAGATGGTCACATCGGGCTATTCATTTCTTCAGATAGTTAATCATGCATGCACCATTGAGGGAATCCATCGCGATGCCTATGGAGGCAGCGACAAAAGGCCCTACCATCAGGATGGTTTAAACTGGTCTCAGTTTTGTGGTAGGGGTTTTAGAGAAGAGGTTACCCATAGCAGTTTTAGACTACTAGGCTAGTTCAGGCAGCCCTACATCTTACAAATGGTTGCAATGCAGGTACTAGTGGTCATATGGTTTAGTCTTTGGTTTAGAATTCTTGTGGTGCCTAATCGAGCTATGCAAGTTGTGGTGACCCAGTCAGGTTCAGTCGAGTCATCTCAACAGTGTTTTTCTAGTAGTGGTTGCTTTGAGCATGGTATTGTGGGTTATTTTGATCGAGAGTATCCTATGACCAGTCATCACAGGAGACAAGGTCGGTAGGTTCAGGCCCTTACGGCTCCTGTACAGTCGACTAGAGGTGGTTCTTAGGGTAGTAGGGGTGGTCCCCAGGGTTCTTGAGGTAGCCCTCAGTCAGGCAGGTTGAGTGGTCAAGGTGGATGCGGCTATATGTATGCTTTTCCATGAAAGCAGAGGCGAAGTCATCAAATTCTATTATCACATGTACAATCTTCGTCTCCTATCAACCTGCTTATAATTATTTGTTCCGGGGTAAACATTTTAATATGTGTTTTCTTATTATGCTATGCGACTGAAGTTATCTTATGAGCTGATGTCTATACCTATGTGTGTAGCTACCCCCGTGGGTGATTCTTTAGTAGTGGATCAAGTTTATAGAGCTTGTGGGGTGACCATCTTAGGGTATAATACTAGGGTAGACATTGTGCTAAATATGGTTGATTTTGACTTGATTCTAGGCATGGATTGGTTGTCTCCCTATCATGCGGTCTTAGATTGATTCTCTAATACTGTTAATTTGCACATGCCTAGTATTCCTCCTCTTTTGTGGACTGGTTCTGATAGTCATGTGCCAAGAGGTGTGATTTTTTTCTGATGGCGCGCCGGTTGGTAGGGAAAGGGTGTTTGTCTTATTTTGCCTATGTCCGTGATACCAGTGTTGACACTCTTCCTCTTTAGTCAATTTTTGTGATTAGAGAGTTTGCTGATGTGTTTCCTACTGACCTATCTAGTCTTCCTCTGAACGTGATATTGATTTTGGAATTGATGTTGAGCTGGGAACACAACCAGTTTCTATTCCACCATACCAGATGGCTCTAGCTTAGTTAAGGGAGCTTAGGGAGCAACTGCAGCATCTCTTAGGTAAGGGGTTCATTAGACCGAGAGTATTTTCTTGGGGTTCTCCTGTCCTATTCATGAAGAAGAATGATTGTACCTTGCGTATGTGCGTTGACTACAGATAGCTGAATAAGGTGAACATCAAGAACATGTATCCTATGCAGCGTATCGATGACTTATTTGACCAGTTTTAGGGTGCAACACTGTTCTCTAAGATAGACTTGAGATCGGGCTACCACCAATTGAGGATTAGGGCTGTGAACATCCCAAAACTTCTTTTACACTCGGTACAACCACTATAAGTTTTTAGTCATGTCTTTTAGGTTGACTAATGCCCCAACAATGTTCATGGAGTTGATGAACCGTGCGTACATGCCCTATTTGGACTCCTTCGTGATAGTGTTTATCGATGAAATCTTGGTCTACTTTTGGAGTAAGGAGCAACATGAGCAAAATTTGAGGATTGTACTCCAGACCTTGAGAGATCAGTAGTTGTATGACAAATTCACTAAGTGTGAGTTTTTGCTTGAGTGTGTAGCATTTTTGGGGCACGTGGTGTCCAAGGATGGGATTATTGTGGATCCGGTGAAGATTGAGGCAGTTCATGTTTGGGCCAGGCCTACTTCTCCTACTAAGGTTCATAGTTTCTTCGGGTTAGTAAGATACTACAGATGGTTCATGGAGGGTTTTTTTTCGATTGTTACACCTTTGACTAGATTGACTTAGAAGAATGTCCCCATTCACTGGTCTAATTAGTGCGAGGCGAGCTTTTTGAAACTCAAGACTTTGTTGACTTCAGCATCAATTCTGACTCTTCTTGTTGAGGGCCTTGGATATACGGTCTACTATGATGCTTTCAGTGTTGGCTTAGGATGTGTATTGATGCAGTAGAGTAGGGTTATTGCTTATTCTCTCGGACAGCTGAAGCTTCACCAGAAGAACTACCCCACTCATGACTTGGAGTTGACGGCAAGCTTAGCCCAGTTTCATCAGTCCTTTTGAGATTTTGAGGCGGGTAGGAGAGGTGGCTTATGAGTTAGCCTTACTTCCAACTCTTTCAAGTGTTCATCCTATGTTTCATGTCTCTAAGTTGAAATGGTGTGTTCCTGATGAGTCTCAAGTGCTTCAGCAGGATTTGGTGTTGCTCGATGATTCCTTGAATTTTGAGAGGGTGCCTATGGCCATTCTAGATAGACAGGTTAGAAGGTTGCGGTCTAAGGAGATCTTGTCATTGAAGGTTTAGTAGAGGCACTATCTATTGGGAGAGACTACTTAGGAGTCCGAACTTGACATGCCGACCCGATATCCTCATATTTTCAAACCTTTAGGTACTTCATTTGTTTTACTTTTGCAGATGAAAGTTCTTTTAGTAGTGGATGTTGCATAGACCCTCGAGGTCATTTCTATGTTTTTGTGTGCTTTTTACTATTTTCCTCCTTCCCGTAGCTTCCTTATAGATTTATGTGAAGCTGGTTGGGTGGCATATTTCCCATGGTGATCGGTTGAGTTTGGATTGAGTTTTTCAGTTATGGAGGCTTGATGCTTGAAATAGTTAACTTTAGTCAGCATCCGTAGATTCTTATGTTAGATCAGAATTCCGTCAGTTCCATCAGCTTCAGAAGGGTCATTTTGGTCTAGCTAATGATCGGTTTGGGTTTTGAGGTTTTTGTTTGTTGTTAGTGAGATTAGGCATTTTTATCTTTTGACTTGTGCCCAATGTTTGACTTTGGTCCTCTTTCTTGGTAAACGCTCTTAGAATTGAATTCCATGTAATGACTCTCAAGGTCATCTCTGTGTTGATGGCTTTTGTTCGTTGTTTAGAGTGTTTCTATTGAAACCCCAAGTCATAAATGACTTGCTGGGACTGACATTTTTGTCACAATGGTCATTGGTTTGGTTTTTATGGGAATTTATGTGTTTTGGAGCTTTTGAACCTTGAACGGTTGATTTTGATCAAAAGTTTAGGAAGGCGACCTCAGTATCCAATTCTGATGATTTCATCAGCTCTCTAGAAGGGTCATTTTAGGCTAGTTTCATGGTCGACATGCTCCTGAGGCTTTCAGTGCGAGTTTGTGTATTAGGCATTTTAACTTTCAAGTTTTGGCCTAAGTTTGACCTTGGGTAATATTCTTGGTAAACATGTCTGGATGAGAATTTCATCAGCACCGTTAGCTCTAGAATGTCAAGTTTTTTCTACAAAGACCCTTTGTGCGGATCCTCAGCTACGGGATTAATTCCGAGCCCCCTTGTAGATTTTGACTAAAAATATAGTTTGGGTGTGGGACCCACTTTTTATTGAGATGACCTTGGATGAAAGTTTTGACTACTCCGTTGAGTTTGAAATATCAAATTTGGTAGGGTTGCATATCTCATTTGCATGTATGGGGTTCTGAACGAATTCCAAACACCCCGTTAGAGATTTTAAACTTGCCAAAACCAGTTGATGTGCATCAGCTGGTGAAGCCTAGAAAAGCCCCTCGCATTCGCGGGCCTTGGGGGATGCGTTAACGAAGCCCAGCTGTCCAGGCCTTTGCATTCGTGAGGAGCCTACCACGTTCACGAGGGTTAGACCTATTGACCCTCTGCATTCGTGGGAGATTCCTGCGCATTTATGATACCTAATTTTTGGGTTTGTCACGATCGGGGGACTTTACCTTCGCGATCGCGATGGGTTATTTTGTCTGGACTTTTATTTAAACACCAGACGTGAGCATCTCAATCAAGAATATTAAAATTCTGATTTCTCCTCTGTTAGAGCTCCAATTTGAGTGATTCAAAGAGACCTATGGATTTGTGGAGGTATGGCTACGTGTGTGAGTGATCGAAAGTTGTTGAAGGGCCTTAATTTAAGGCAATTCTCATGTTTTTGGGACTACATTGCTTCTTTGTTGTCTTATAGAAGTGAAATATATTGCATGTGTTGCTACTCGCTGTTTCGAGCCCTGAATTGTGTTCTATTTTGGAACAAAAGTTTAGGGTACTGATTTGGACCTTTTGCTGGAGTTGTTTCCAAAAATTGCAGTGGAGTTTCCACGATTCTAATTTTGACTTCAAAATTGGCCCGTCTCCGTTTAGTGTGATTTTATTGTCTAAATGACCATATTAATGTTGTGATTATATTTTTGATGGCGTGGTAGCGTTCTGAAGTCTTTCGGAAAGGAAAAGCTCTGGAAATGTGATTTGGAGCGCACACGGTCGACTTAAAAGTAGGCTACGACTTCCTTTTTCCTAGATTGAGCTTGAATATGTAAATTAATATTGAATTGAGTGAATTGGGGCCGAATACCTACTCATTCATAGTTCATTGCTTAGAAACTATATTTTAGGCTTGGTTATGTATTTTTCGTGATTAGAAGCGTGCTAGTCGGGTTTATGTGATCATCGTTATGTTGTGATTAGACTTGATTGTTGTTATTCTTGTTTATTTGAGAATGATTGGCCTTATTCTAGGCTTAGACTATTGCTTGGCATAGACTTGTGAAATCTATAGCCTTTATGGCCTTGTTTCATCTTCGACGTCGATATGGATGACTTAGCTCCTTGTAGACTAGTGTAGCAGACTTGAGTCTAATAGAATGAACATTAGTTTATGCGTTGACTCACTTTTTATCAGGACGACCTCGGATGGAAGTTTTGACTGCTCCATTGAGTCCGAGATATCAAATTTGGTAGGGTTGCATATCTCATTTGTATGTATGGTGTTCTGAACAAATTCCGAACACCTGTTGGATATTTGGAACTTGCCAAATCCAGCTGATGTGCATTAGTTAGTGCTGCCTAGAAATTCCCTTTACGTTCGCGGGCCTTGGGGGTCGCATTGGCAAAGTCCAGCTATCCTGGCCTTCGCATTCGCGAGGAACCCTCTGCGTTTGCAAGGGTATGACTTGTTGACTCTTTGCGTTCGCGGGAGATTCCTTCGCATTCTCTATCCCCAATTTTTGGGTTGGTCATGATCGCGGGCCTTGGCCTCCACGATCGGGATGGGTTATTTTGTATGTTCTTTTATTTAAAGACCAGACGCGACCAACTCAAGTTAGAATATTAGAATTGTTATTTATCCTCCATTAGAGCTCTGATATGAGTGATTCAAAAACTTATTGGTTCATGGAGGTTGTGGCTACATGTGTGAGTGATCAGAAGTTGTTGAGGGCCCTTCGTTTGAGGTAATTCCCATGTTTTCGAGACTGCATTGCATCTTTGTTGTCCTTTAAAATTGAAATATATTGCAAGTGTTATTACCTGCTGTTTCGAGCCCTGAATTGTGCTCCATTAATGAACACAAGTTCAGGGTACTGAATTGGACCTTTGATAGAGTCATTTTGGAAAATTCTGGCGCAGGTCCCACGAGTGCCATTTTGACTCCAAAATTAGCCCGTCTCTATTTTATGTGGTTTTGGAGTCTAAATGACCATATTAACATTATGATTTTATTTTTGATAGCATGGCAGCGTTCTGAGGCCATTTAGAAAGGAAAAGCTCTAGAGACGTGATTTGTAGCGTGCACGGTTGGCCTAAAGGTAGGCTATGAATTTCCTTCTCCTAGATTGAGCTTGAATTTGTAAATTTATATGTTGAAATTAGTGAATTGGGGGCAGGTACCTAGTCATCCATACTTCATTGCCTAGAAACCATATTTTAGGCTTGATTCGATATTTTCGAGATTAGAAGCATGCTAGTCAAGTTTATATGATCATCCTTATCATGTGATTAGACTTGATTGTTGTTATTGTTGTTTATTTGAGCATGATTTGCCTTAGACTAGGCTTAGACCAGTGCTTGCCATAGACTTGTGATATTTGTAGTATTTTAGGCCTTTTTACATCTCAGACATCGATTCAGATGGCTTAGATCCTTGTAGACTGGTGTAGTAGAATTGAGTTTGATAGGATGAGCCTTAGCTTAGGAGTTAACCCAGCTTTGATGATTTTCTACCCTTCCTCCCTCTTTCTACGACCCTGTTGTTGTATTTGAGGTTTTTCGCTTCACTAGGCGACTTAGGATTGGAGTTGGTTCAAGCTTAGAGTGTTGTTTGGATTACTTGGGAATGCACGTCCTTCTATAGTGGTATTGTTGATGGTTGTCATGAGGTTCTTTGATGATCTTGCTGATGCGCCCGGGTTTACTCTTGCTAGCTGGGTGGGTGCCCCTGGGAGTTTACTGTTTGGCTGGATGGCCCCCGAGTTTACTCCTGCTAGCTGGGCGGGTGCCCATAGGAGTATACTATCTAGCAGACAACACCTTATTTGGGTGTCTTACTGATGCCCCCGGGTTTAGTCTTGCTAGCTGGGTGGGTGCCCTTGGTAGTTTACTAGTAGTCCTTGGGAATTTACTGTGAATATGTGATGGCAATTTATCTGAATATGTGCTTGGTGTGTTGTGATTTAGTATAAAGCTTCGCAATGTCAATGGCTTTTGTGGTGGTTGTTGCACTTGAATGCTCATTGTTGGAAAAAAGACTTGATATTGGTAAAAAATAATAGTTTATTTAAATGATTCGGTAGTCCTTGGGACTTGTTACGACTTAAAAATGGTAAAACTGCTCATTTTCTTGATTGCTTGAGCTTTTGGTTGCTTTTACTCTGACGAACTCAATGTATCATTCTGGGCGGCCTGTTGGCTTAGGCTCGGGCTACATCCTATCATTTATACTTGTTTATAAGTTCGATGTATCATCCCAAGTGGCCCGTGGATACATAAATCCAGGATATTGGAACTTTATGGTTAAGCTCAAGGTATTATTCTGGGCGGCTAAATGTTTCTTCCGGGCTTATTGCTTTACTCCGTTTTAGTCATTTGCAATGCATTACGGTATGACATGGCCTTGGAGCATATTAAGGTTGCCTTGTGTTTGTGTGTAGTTGTGATTGAATTCATTTAAATCACTTACCTGTTCCCCATGGCATGATTATCGTATGTTAATATTATTTCTTCACTTATTAGTGTCATTTTGCTTCTTTTTATACTTTTGATCTTTCTAAGCTCGGTTGGCCTATGATGCCTTACTGAGTACCTCGTGTTTTGCGACTCATACTACGCTTCTGCATCTTCTTATGATGTAGCTCCCAGTACGAGCCACCCTCCGTGAGCATTGAATCTACCCTGGCCATCACATATTTGGATCATGGTGAACTCTTGGCGTTTAGAGACTTGCTGCTTTCTCTCTTTTGTGCTGACTTATTTTTGTAATTTGCTTAGTCAGTTTCTTGTACATTTGGCTTTTCAGTACTTAGTTGCTCATGTATAGGTGACACCAGTTCTAGGTTGGTTCTTGTGTTAGTCTGTCCTTCTCGATCACTTTTTGGCCTCTTTGTATATCTTGTATCATACTACACATATAAGATATGACCTGCTTCTTATATTCTATGTCTTCTTCAGCTTATTCTTATTATTGTTATCAAATTGTTGTCTGCTGCATCTTATGTTGGGTTTAGGCTTGCTTACTCGGGGGTTATAGTAGACGCCATCATGGCCTGATTTTGGGTCGTGACAGCGTGGTATCATATCTAATAATACTTATTATAATTTAGTAGCATCAACAGAGTACTACACTTTCAAAAATAAAACACTAATTTATTTCGTACAACTCACTGCAATATTACTTTCACTTTGTTTTTTCACCGGTTGTAAATAGTTTGTGGATTACTCTCTCTATGCTCTCTATTGCTCTTTCTATTTTGGTATGGTAAAAAATAAAAGTGACAGCCGAAGCTTTATTTATATATGCAAAAAATCCACCATTTCTTCAAACAATCATAACGCCTACAATTGCAGCCACCATTTTTCTTCTTCCATCATCTTATTCTCTTTTATTTTTTTGGTGTTTTCCTTTTATTTAATTTAATTTAATTTATTTAATGTAATTTCTCTTTTAATTTTAATTTTTCTATATCATTTCAAGACTTGATCTCAACTTCTGAAAATCTTCAAACTTGAGAGGTTTTATAAAAATATTCACAACTCAATTTTTGAATTTCATATACTTTAGTTCTATCTCTTATTGGCAATGCATTATTATCTGAAGTGGTATCTTGTATTTATGTGCTTGCTTTGATCATGACACACTAGATTCTTGGTAAGTATATAAATTTGTTGTCAACACAAATCGTCATGGCTTTAATTCATGACAATTTGAGCTCCTTCATCTTCTCAACAAAATAGCATGACATATACATGATGTTACTGCCACATTCAACTTCACCTTCACAAATCGAGAGAGTAATAATGGATTATTTCTGTAAACTCCAAAAAATTAAAAAATCACCCAATTTTTTTTCCAGTAAACTCCAAAAAATTACAAAGTCACCCTAAAAAATTACAAAATCAGTTATGCTTTTTCTATCATGAATATTTGACGTAGAATCAGTATCACAAAATTTCACAAGGTTAAAATCATTAGAAGGAGAATAAAACAGCCCAAGGTATATCATATGTTGTAAGTAACGAAGAATTCTTCTAAGAACTTTCAAGTGAGTGGAGGTGGGAGCTTTCAAGAGACTAACTACATAAACTACAAATAGTATATTTGATCTCGTATATGTTAAATATTCAATTCCACTAGAATTTTGAATAGAGTGGAATCCACCTTTTTCCATATCAAGCTTTGACAGTTTTGTTCCATTCTTCACTGGGGTGTTCAAAGGGTTTCACTTGAACATGTAGAATTTCTTCAAAATCTTCTTTGTATAACTTTATTGAGATATGAAGATGCATTAATTAATTTGCTAGAATTCTAGGTCCAAGTAATATAACATGAGCCCTATGTCCGTCATTTCAAACTCACTATACATAGCTTTTCTGAAATTTCAAACAAACTTGGATTATTAGCCGTCAGAATAAGATCATCAACGTTGACCCTCTTTTCTTTTAAATTATTTTTTGGGCCTCTAATATCATTGATAATATAGGAATCTTTATTATATCACTTTTACCATAAATTTATTATTATTATTTGAGTTATTCATTTTATTATCTTTCGCATAAGGCATGTCATATTTTTTATTTAATAAAAAATAGTAATACTTCTTCAACTCGACACGTTATAAATATTTACTCTAATGAGTAGTATTTTTACGTAATGATAGTTTAATAACTATTTTTATTCAAAATTATAATTTTAATTAATTAATTAATTACTTTCTTAATAGTTATATGCTAATATTGTAAAGAATGATACTAGACACCTAAAGAAGTTGGAATAAGAAGGAAAATCCCTAGAATATTCAACCTAAGCATTAGCTATTTCAGTCCATTTGATTTATTATTCCATTCTGCTGTAGTAAACTTAGCAACAATAATAATCCATGCCCAAAATTATCCCTTTACTCCTTAGAAGAGAATTCAAATCAACCCTAAGTCCTAATCTCTCTCACTTATCATCTTTTTTGTTTTATTTTTCTATTTATGACAAAATTTCATTTGGATAAAGGTTCAACCTCCATCAACCATGAAATATCATTTGTAATAAACCCGAAGCTCATTTTTTGGATTTTCTAGAAAATAACCATTTTACCCTCTCCCTGGATAGTTGCCATGAATCATGTTTGATCAGTTTATGAAGCTAGTTTTGGATTTGGATCGAAAAGTTGAGTTTTCTGGGAGTTTTGAAGTTTTGGAAGCTTTTAAGTTGATATAAGTGACTTTAGTCAACATCCAGAGCAACGAATCTTGAAATGAAATTTTGTCAGTTTCATCAGCTTTAGAATGCAGAATTCGGTCTAGGAGCATTGTTGTTTTCATTTCCTAAAATTTTATGTGCATTTGAGCCTTGAGTTGGACATTTAGGTGAATTTAGGCCAGGGTTTGACTTTGGTCAATTTTCAGAGTTCAGATGCTTGTATTCATTTTCTATCGATTCAGGAGGTTGTTTTAGGCCTAGATAAGGTCTTGATTCAAGTTTTGGTGGTTCAGAGGGTGGTTTGGTCCTTTTGGTGGAATTAGATGTGGCTTTAACGGTGCTGGGTCAATGAGACCTCAGATTGGTATTATGATGGTTCCAATGGGTTCGAAACGTCGAATTTAGTAGGGTAGCATATTTTGGTTTGTGTGCACATAATTTCTAACAAATCTTGAGGTTACATTTGGAGAATTTGAAGTCTTCATGTTTCGTTGTCTCTACTGTTTATGATGCTGATGAATTCCTTCTTCACGATCACGAGCCTTTAGGCACGATTGTGTGGTTTGTGATCCATGTGCATCGTGGTTGCCGGGTCCTTGGTGCGATCACGTAGGACTTAAACCTTCGCCATCACGATCGCGTACTTGGTGTCGCAATCGCGTAAATGAAAAGGGGTTTGACTTAATTTCTTATTCTTGATTGCATAGAGGGTGCTGCGATCAGATAGAACAAAGTACCTGGGCATAACTTAATCCTCCAAAATATGATTTCTTCTCCATTCCTCCATTTTTTGACCTTGAGAGCTCAAGTTAGGAGATTTCAAAGAGGATATTCAAGATTAAGCTATTGGGTAAGTTATTTTAACTCCAACCCTTCATTACCCATCCATTATTTCATGATTCTAACATCAAAATCATTGATTTCAAATTCAAAATTTGGGGATTTTTTCTCATGAAATTGAGGTTTAGTAATTTGGACTTTTAAGTATGATTTATAACTTATTTTTTGATACAATTTCACGTGTGAGTTCCTAAATCCTTGGGTAAATTGTTTTCTTATAAAATTCAGAATTACCCTTAGCCCTCGAGTTTGATATTTTGGAGCGATTTGGATCCGATTTTCAAAATTAGCATTATGGGTATCATGGTTCATATTTTCTTATGAGGATTCTATACTTGATTAGATTGTGCGGATTCTAAGACCCGGTGTAAAGGAAAGGGTCTAGTCCTGATTTAATTTCTTTATTTTAAGGAAACTGGACCTTTTTGACTCTTTTACAAAATGTGTTGACCTTGTTTGATGTGTCTTAGTGATTGGTAGAAATGGGGAATGGTGAGGCTATACGTGTTAACCTATTAACAAGTAAACACCTGAATTCTAGAGTCAAGTATGTGGGGTTAATTGTACTTGTTCAATTATTGTTGTGTATTATGCCCATGAGTGGCCTTGAAGGACTATTATGATCCTTTATTGATGATATGCCATGATTGTTGTTGTTGATCATTGATGTTCTACTTGTCATCCTCTCATTATGCATATGACCTTGTTATTTGTATTGGTGTTGAGACTTTAATATGAGATGACACAATGTGGAATTGATAAAACAAATTATGACCTGATGGAAAAAGAATGACAAAGAGGATGTGATATGATGATCTAAGATACAATGTGATATGATCTGATATGATCGGAGGTGCATGGACTAATATGTCCCCTATGGATCCTGACTGGCCAATGAGCAGTGAGTGTGTATCGATAGAACAAACATGCATCATTTTCTATGACATTTGCATTGCATTGCACCTTATTATCGTTGATTGATATATATGAGTGAATTTCTATTAACATGGTTAAATTAATTGGGAAAGTTGAAGTGATACTGTTGAGAGGCTGATGGTGTTGTTTATTTTCGGGGTTACTTCTATTGCTTATGTCCTTTGAAAATACTATAATTGCTAGGATAGGTTGGATTCTAATTTTCGTGTAGGTTGTAGTATTTGGAGGTTCGGATAGTGTGTCAAGGTTGAGGGTGTTCGACACCACTTTGTTTAGGGCCTGCTAGGGGTACTTGATAAGTTCCCATTGTTGCTTTAGTAGTCATTCCCTTGCTTTTCTACACTTGTGTAGGTTATAGGCCCTAGTCTTCCTGATTGTCCTCCTACATTAGAGTAAGAGGCTTGCACTTAGGATACTGAAGTACCTTCTAGTTGTTCTAGCAGACATCACATACCCTTATATTATGTCTTATTTCTATTCTAGATCTGGAGTCATTTAGACTTATTCTTTCATCTATAATGACCCTCCATATCATTTATGTGATAATACCTTCTATTCAAAATCTAATTCTCACAGTTCCTTCAGCTCCAAAAGGGTCATTTTAGGCTAGTGGCATGGTCGGCATGACTCTCGAGGCTTTCAGTGCGAGTTTGTGTGATTAGGCGTTTAAATATTTAAGTGTTGGCCTAACTTTGATCTTTGTCAACATTCTTGGTAAATGTTCCTGAATGAGAATTCCACTAGTGCGGTTAGCTCCAGAATGTCCATTTCGGTTTTGAACAACCCTTCATGTTGTTCCTGTACTAATTTCGAGTCCCCTTGTTGATTTTTGCTTAAAATAGAGTTTGGGTATGGGACCCACTTTTTATTGAGACAACCTCTTATGGAAGTTTCGACTGCTCTGTTTAGTCTAGAATGTTGAATTTGATAGGGTGGCAATCCCTTTTGTGTGCACAGGGTTCTGAACAAATTCTGAACACCCCATCGGAGTTTTTGAAGTTACCTAAAATAGTTGATATGTATTAGCTGGTGCAAGAAAAATTTGGCCTTTACATTCACGAGCAATGCGCCGCATTCATGGAGACTAGAGAAATTGGTCACTGTGTTCGTGGGACCCATGCCTCGTTCGCTATAGGATGGCCCCCTTCCCTCTGCCATCGTAGGGCCCCCACTGCATTTACGGGGTCCAGAGTTTCTTACCCTAGGAATTCACAGGGATCTTGCCACGTTCATGAACGACAATCTTGCTGAGCCTCAGCATCCGCAGTATGGTCTTTTTAAATAAGACCAGATCCCAACCAACTTTGGAGTTAAAACTTTAGAATTTGATTTCTTTCTTGTTTATGCTCCATTTTTGGTAAATCAAATTCCCACAATTCCCATTTTGGCTCATAAATGGGTCTGTCTCCATTTTAAGTGAATTTAGTGTCTTAACAACTATTTTAATGTTTTAAGTGAATTTAGTGTCTAAATGGCAGTGTTCTGAGTCCATACCAAAGGGAAAAGCTCTAGAAAAGTGATGTGGAGTGCGCATGATCGGTCAAAAGGTAGGCTACGCCTTTCCTTTCTCTCGATTGAGGTTGAATGCCACACCCCAAACTAGGGGAGGCATAAAAGGCACCCGGTGCCTCACTTGACTGAGTGAACCGACTAAAATATAAGGGAAATGAAACAACAAAGGCCGACAAGGTTGCCATAATAACCTGCTAAAACAAGATGCCTGAATCGACAAGTTAAAAACAACATTAATGACATAATGAATGGGCCGGCAAGGAAAACTTAACTAATGAAGAACTAGAAAGCCAATGAGGCTGCAACTAAAGCCATATATACAATAAGCCGACAATACTACAAACATAAAGCTGAAAAGACCCAATAGAGTATGTCCACAAGAATATTATGAATACTATAACTCAACTGGTTGTGACAAGGCCCCAATAATACCAACTACTATATACAAAATTAAAGTATACAAAACCTAGAGACAAGCAACAGCTCCAGGAAGAATGGTGCTTACCCATCCTGACTGAGATTACACTCCTATCACACGGTTGATCACAACCTCTATCTAAATCTGTTAGCATGAGATGCAGTGTCCACAGGAAATGGGACATATGTACGAATGAAAATGTACTTGTATGTAAGGTGAAAAGTGAAATCATAAATAGTTGCGATAAAAAGGGTTATAGAGATACAACCTGAAACTCAAACTTTGATAGCCTTCATGGCTGACATCTTATCTCATAGTAGTCAAATATGCATGGTATGCTTGTATAATCGCATGTCATTAAAACATGTATATAGATGCAAATGCATGACATACCCAACCAAATTCTAGCAATGGTGGTGCCTTCTGGTAGCTAACCGACATCATATTCGCTGACTCGTAGCCATTTGTGTCTCATACGTATAAATATAGGCAATAGGCCCTATACCTCTCGATTAGAGATAGGGAGTAGAATGCATAGCATGTCATGTGCTTGATTCGCATTTCATATATTATGTCTTCTACATAAGAGGCAGAGGCTTGCACTTAGGAGTACTGAAGTACCGCTACTTGTTCCAGAAGACGTCACATACCCTTATATTATGTCTTATTTCTATTCTAGATCTGAAGACATTTAAACTTGGTCTTTCATCTATAATGACTCTCCATGTCATTTCTGTGTTAATGCCTTTTATTAAAAATTCAATTCTCAATGTTCCATCAGCTCCAAAAGGGTCATTTTAGGTTAGTGACATGGTCGGGATGAATCTCGAGACTTTCAGTGCGAGTTTGTGTGATTAGGCATTTAAATATTTAAGTTTTGGCCTAACTTTGATCTTTGTCAACATTCTTGGTAAATGTGCCTAAATGAGAATTCCACTATTGTGGTTAGCTCCAGAATGTCGAGTTCGGTCTTGAACAACCTTCTGTGCGGATCCCAAGCTAATTTCGAGCCTCCTTGTGGATTTTAACTTAAAATAGAGTTTAGGTGTGGGACTCACTTTTTATTGAGACAACCTCGCATGGATGTTTCGACTGCTCTGTTTAGTTTTGAGTGTTGAATTTGATAGGGTGGTGTATCCCGTTTGTGTGCACAGGGCTCTGAACAAATTCTGAACACCCCGTCGGAGTTTTTGAAGTTGCCTAAAAAAGTTGATATGCATTAGCTGGTGCAGGCCAAATTTGGCCTTCATGTTCGCAAGAAATGGGCTGCGTTCGTGGAGACTAGAGAAACTGGTCTCTGTGTTTGCGGGAACCATGCCACGTTTTCCATGGGATGGCCCCCTTCCCTCCGTGATCATAGGGTACCCACTGCATTTACGGTCCCTGAGTTTCTTACCCTAGGCATTCATGGGGATCTTCCCATGTTCGTGAACGATAATCTTGCCGAGTCTCCACGTTTGCGAAGAGTATTTCGGTATGGTCTTTTTAAATAACACTAGATCCCAACCAACTTTTGTGTTAAAACTTTAGAAGTAGATTTCTTTCTTGTTTATGCTCCATTTTTGGTAAATCAAAGTCCTGTGTGATTGTCGAGCTTGTGGCTATGTGGGTGCATTATTGGAAAGTGTTGGGGAATCTCTGTTTGAGGTAAATTCACGTATTTATGGGCCACCATACCTTTGTTCTGTTCCTTAATTGTAAATTTTGTTGCATGAGTTGGTTTCACTGTTCTGAGCCCCCAAATTGTGTTCCTATTGGGATCATAAGTTCGGGGCATTGTTTAGGGCCTTTTGACGGAGTCGTTTCTAGAATTCTCTGTGCAGGGTCCCATAATTCCCATTTTGACTCATAAATGGGTCCGTCTTTGTTTTAAGTGAATTTAATGTCTAAACGACTGCATTAACGTTTTAATGAATTTAGTGTGCAAATGGCAGTGTTCTGAGTCCATACAGAAAGGAAAAGCTCTAGAAAAGTGACGTGGAGTGCCCACGATCGGCCTAAAGGTAGGCTACGCTTTTCCTTTCTCTCGATTGGGCTTGAATGTCACACCCCAAACTAGGGGAGGCGTAAAAGGCACCCGGTGTCTCACTTGACTGAGCGAACCGACTAAAATATAGAGGAAATGAAACAATAAGGGCCGACAAGGCCGCCACAATAGCCTGTTGAAACAAGATACCCGAATCGGTGAGGTCAAAACAACATCAAAGACATAATAAATGGGCCGACAAGGAAAACATAACTAATAAAGAACTAGAAAGCCAAAAGGGCTGCAACTAAAGCCATATATACAATAAGCCGACAATGCTACAAGCATAAAGCTGAAAAGACTCAATAGAGTATGTCCACGAGTCTCTTATGATACTATAACTCAACTGGTTGTGACAAGGCCCTAACAATACCAACTACTATATACAAAATTAAAGTATACAAAACCTAGAGACAAACAACAGCTTCAGGAAGAATGGTGCTTACCAATCCTCAACTGAGATTATACTCCTATCACAAGGCCGATCAGGACCTCTCTATGAATCTGCAGCATGACATTCAGTGTCCCCAGGAAATGGGACATCATTACGAATGAAAATGTACTGGTCTGTAAGGCAGAACGTGAAATCATAAATAGTTGCAATAAAAAGGGTTATAGAGATACCACCTGAAACTGTAACTCTGATAGCCTTCATGGCTGACATCTTACCTCATAGTAGTCAAATATGCACAGTATGCTCGTATAATCGCATGTCGTGAATACATATATATAGATTCAAATGCATAACATACCCAATCAAATGCTAGCAATGGTGGTGCCTTCCGGTAGTTAAACGACATCATATTTGCCAACTTGTGGCCATTTGTGTCTCATACGTATAAATATAGGCAATAGGCCCCTTACCTCCCGATTATAGCTTGGGAGTAGAATGCATAGCATTTCATGTCATGGATTCGTATAAATCTTTGCCCGTTGCTACTCTTGTTCTCATAATCTCATAATCATTTCCGTATAACATGTAAATGACTCATAGAAAGTCATATGCTCTTAGAATAAACCTAAATGCTTAACTCAACTGTAGAAAGGTAACTTAAAAACTGAGGATTTTCATAAGATCTTGATGTTCTTAAAGAATTTCCCTGTGACTTCACTAAACTTTTGTACGACCATTTAGACCTATAAAACTCATAATAGACTCGAAACTCCTGGCTCAACTTCAACTTAGAAAATTAATCATTTAGGAACCCAAAAGAAGACTGGCATGCTTAACTTGATCTAAGAATGAGTCCAATTTGGTATTGTTATGGTCCTTTTTAGAAACAAGATTGCTTGACATCTATATAACCAAAAGAATAGAATACAAGGTCTAGTATTGATATCATTTTCAAAAAACATTTTCATAGAAACTTCTGGAAAGAAAGAATGACTTAATCACTCCCTTAGATACAACATAATAATTTTCCAACATTTCGGCCATACTCTTAGGTCCATAGCTCGCTAATAGACATAAGGACTAAGAATTTTAAGACATATTTTCCGACATTACAAATGCTATAATCATATGATAAAATCAAGGAATAAAATCAGCTAACATCTCAATGCCCTTCACAGATGGTCTTCCTAGCAATAGAATAGCGAAACAAATGATTCATTTCATAATTTGTAATTTTTGAGAGTCATGCGTTTTGAAAAAGAAAGTTTTGCCTTAACATACCTTGAATAAGGGCTTAAATAACTTGACGTAGATAAGCAGTTTTCTTTCGATTATCAATTAAATTATTAGATTTAATTTTCCCCTCCAAATCATATTCAACGTGCATATAGTGTTGATGCAAATAGACGCAACACTTCAAAAAATACTTTCATGAAGAGAAAGGAGAAGAAGCACCATATGGTGTGTAATGTATTTACACCATACGTATAGAAGTAAAAGGAAAATGAATTGGTTAACAACTAACCATAAATTACTATTACCATATATACAAAGTGATGCCACCTAAGTTATTATATCTTGTTGTCCACTCCCTCCACTTCCACGTGGAAGTGGAGGTCACACATCCATAAAAAATAATTCTATCACATTACATAAATATTCGGATATTACATAGGCTCGTGGTAAAATAGATACAATTTTTTTTATATATTATAATTAATAAGAAATTATTTTAAATAAATTCGACCTCATATAATAATAATTGTTCAATATAATTAGTCTCACTATTTCCATAAAAATATTAATATACTATAAACTCTTATAAAATAATATAGACAAATATATCGTAATAAAAGAATTCTTTTCATAAATATTTAAGGCATTTATTAAAGAGACTAAAAATATATTTTTATCAAATTTTAATTTAAACACGATGTTCCCATAACACGAGCTGTATTACAATAAAATTCACAAATTTAGGTTCGTAAGCCCTTGACATGAAACAAAGGACAATCGTAAACACCCAAAGTGTTACATCCTTCCCCCCTCAGACACATTTGTCCGCAAATGAAAATAACACTTTCAGGGCTTAGTCTAAGATTTCTTTTGAAGTTTTTAAAGAGGTTCCTTTATATACCGAACCATTCTAAACCTAAAACTTAGCCAAACTCTACCTATGTGTCTCACAGGGTGACATTAAACATATAAACATAAGATGCTCAACTTCTCATTAATTAGAGCATAACACATAATGAAACTCAATAGGGACTCTTACCTTTACTTAACTACTCAATTTTGTGTTTGTGAGACGACATGTAATATATGAACCAGAATGTCACATATAATTTATGTTATATAAACAAATGAACACGAAGGGAGCGAAATCATGTGAACTAGTGACTTATAAAAGAAGAGCTTTAACCCATACATATGTGGGCCTTGTAGGCATATGACATATGGACAACATAGCTAGAAAATATGTCATTTATATTCAAATAAAGGCGAAATGATCTGATGGACCCTTGTACTTGTATGAGTTTGTATTTTGAACCCTCTTACTCTATACTTTATCAACTGGACCCTTAAACTTATTAAAACACACTATTTGAAACCCCTCTGACCATTGATCAAACCTATGTGACATAAATATTGCTTAGTTGGAAAAATGTGTGAATACACTCACTTTCAAGCGCGTAAATACACTATATTATATTTAGAAATATTTTTTTTAGAAACATTATTTTTTTAATTAAAAAACTTATTTTTTCATTAACCCTCTCCCACCCCAATTTCTCTTCTTCTCCAACACTCTTCTCACCCCCAACCCTAAACTTTCTTCTCTTCTTCTTCAACAAAATCACCCACCACACGCATTCTCTTAGTTTTCTTCGAAATCACCCGCCATACCCACTCTCCTCTTTGCAACAAATCAAAATTCCATCCCTAATTTCTTTTTTCAGCCCCTATTTTTCTAAATTCTTAGTATTTTTTTATTTAAAAGTTGAAATCATTGTTTGTGTTAGTTGGATTCAAAGAGGAGGTATGATATGAATTAACGTAAAGGGTGATGGTGGGTATTGAAAAAGTTGAAAACTCCATTGATAAGCTTGAGAAAGCTTGAGGAACAATAAATGGGTCTTATAAATTTGTGAAATTAATTCAAATTTGGGATTGGGGCTCATTGGATTTGTGTTAGTGAACTTGAAGTTAAAATTTCAAGTCAAATAAAGAAGAATTTCATCTATTTGACATGAATTTGATGCTCTAATTGTGAGCATATATGAAGGTTGAAGAACATGACTATTTAAAAATTTCCAGAATTTACAAAAGTTAAATATTTGATTTTTTTATTTTCTTTATATTTAATTTCTTACGTATCATTGAAAAATGATATGGAATTACATGTGTAAGAGGTTGGATTACACACACAGTGATATGATGTGAAAAGGATTTAAAATATTGTGTTTTAATGAGTTTAAGGGTTTAGTTGACAAAGTGTTGAGTAGGAGGGTTCAGAATACAAACGCATCCAATTATAAGGGTCCATCATACTATTTCGCCTTAAATAAATTGTGAAATACACAACAATGCGCGTACCAGTGAAGTCTCAGACATAAATTATTATCTAAAATTTAATGTGCACCTTGTAATTAAGAGAGATATGAAACTACTTCAAACATAAGCTCTCAGACTTTGAAATCTTATATCATACAATTAACTTAAGTTTAACATACATGCATGCATTCGATAACATTAAAACATATAAACTTATAAACATATATCCTTTCTACAATTTAAACATCTAAAACTTGCACGAATAGACTTAATATTTATAAAACAGATGGCATTTAAACAAACAAGTTAGAAATCGATTTGACATATAATTATGCAATTTTCAAAATATATAGTATACGGATGGAAAGCTTTGTTATGTATTCCTTATAACATAAAGTCACCTATCATACTTTCCCATTTTGCATAAGGACAAACCCTAATCCAATTCTTGAAGCATCACAATAAACCACAAATCTGTTGGATCCTTTCGGGAAGGTCAGCACCGGAGCCGAGGTAAATCTATCTATCAATTTTTGAAAACTCTTTTCACACACTTCGGACCATATGAACTTAATCTTATTTTGAGTCAAAGCCGTCAATGGAGAAGCAATCGAAGAAAACCCTTCAACAAACCTTCTATAATAACATGCCAAACCCAAGAAACTTCGAATATACGATGGTGATAGGGGTCTAGGCCAATTCTTAACTGCATCTGTCTTTTAGGGATCTACCTCAATACCTTTGTCGGAGACAATGTGACCAAGAAAAGCCATGAACCTTAGCCAAAGCTCATATTTATCAAATTTTGCAAAGAATTGTTGGTCCTTGAGGATTTTCAACATAATCCTCAAATGATCGGTATGCTCACCCTCACTCCTTGAGTAAATCAAAATATCATCAATAAACATGATCACAAACATATCAAGGTACTGTCTAAACACCCTATTCATCAAATCCATAAATGTGGCCGGAGCATTCGTCAAGCCAAAAGACATCACTAAAAGCTCCTAGTGACCATACGTAGTCCGAAAGGCCGTCTTTGGAATGTATCTTCCTTCACCCTCAATTGGTGATAACCCGACCGAAGGTCAATTTTAGAGAAGTAGCTTGCCCCTTTGGAGTTGGTCAAACAAATCATCAATCTTTGGAAGATGATACTTATTTTTAATGGTAACCTTGGTTCAATTAGCGGTAGTCAATACACATACAGAGTGAACCATCCTTCTTTCAAACAAACAAAACTGAAGCACCCAATGGAGAGATACTCGGTCGGATGAAACCCTTGTCCAACAAATCTTTCAATTGATCCTTCAATTCCTTAAGTTCTACCGGAGCCATTCGGAAAGGAGGAATAGAGATGGTTTGCGTATTGGGGAGAAGGTCAACACCGAAGTATATTTCCCTTTTGGAGGAACATCGGGTAGATCATCGAGAAACACTTCCAGAAACATATTAACAACGGGGACCGACTCAAGAGTAGGGGTTTCAGAATCCATATCCCTCACCCTAACTAGATGGTATATGTAATCCTTACAAATCATCTTTCTAGCTTTAAGACAAGAAACAAATTGACCCTTGGGCATATAATTTCCCCCTTTCCACTCCAGGGTAGGCTTACTTGGAAATTGAAACTTGACCACTCGGGTCCTACAATCAATATAAGCATAAAGAGAATGCAACCAATCCATCCCAAGGATAACATCAAAATCCACCATATCAAGCTCTACAAGATCAACATGAGTGACTTTAAGGGATAAGGAGACGGGACAATTTCTATAGACTCTCTTAGCCACAATGGATTCACCAATAGGAGTAGAGACACAAAAGGGGTATAGCAACACATCCGAAAGAACATCAAACCTCATAGCCACATATGGCGTCACAAAATACAAGGTAGCACCGGGATCAAGCAAAGCATAAACATCAAAGTGAAAGATTTTCAACATACCGATAACCACATTGGGAGAACCCCCTTGCTTATGACGAGTTTGGAGTGCATAGAATCAGTTTTGCTATGGAGCACTTGAACTCGAACCACTAGGTGGAGCTTATCTACCTTTTCTCCCCTTATCCGCAAATGATGGAAAATCCCTTATCTTATGACCGCTCTTTCCACAACCAAAACAACCATCTGTACCGGCTAAGAACTTACCCTCATGCTTCTTTCCACACTTAGCACAAGTAGCCGACGGGAATCCCCAACCATTTTCTCCTTGAGGCTTAGGGTTAGCCACCCTATCTTTGTTGAAAATGCACCATGAGATGGGAAATGTCTATATAATTGATGAGCATAGCAGTACAACATTCTTTGACCACCCCCGAAACAAACTTACTCATTCTTGCCCTAGGATTGGCAACCATAGTAGGAGCATATCTAGATAATTGCGTGAACTTCAAGGCATACTTCTTCACACTCATGCATTCATGGCGAAGGTTGATAAATTCAAGCACCTTGGCCTCCTTCATCTCTAGGGGAAAGAACCTATCAAGAAAATCAATCTTGAACTCCTCCCAATCAAGAGGACCCACATCAACCTCCCTCTCACTCTTCCATTGCCCAAACCACACTTGAGCCACACCCTTAAGTTAATAGGCGACCAATTCCGCCTTTTCCACCGGGGTCACACCCATAATCATCAACACTTTATACACCTCGTCAATAAACTCTAGAGGATCTTCCTCAACCTTAAAACCATGCAACTCCAGAGGATTCATTCTAGTAAAGTCCCTCACTCTAGATGCTGCCGTACCCACATTTGGGTTCACGGGGGTCACAACCTCCCTATTGGCTTAACTGTCATGGCTTGAGCCAACACTTGAAAAACAGCCCTAAACTCTGCATTAGTCACTTGTTCGGCCAAAGGGTCGGCCGGAACTTGAGGAGCTTGAGGAGGAGCTTCTTGTTCCACATTCTCTCTCGCATTCCTTCTAGCATATGCCCTGCGAGTGGCCATATCCTGAAAACCATAGGATAGGGATTAGGAGAGAGACATATAGATTTATGCTCTATCGCAAGACTTAGGAGTAATGAAAGAAGTGGAGTTTCCTAAACATCTTATAGCCTCTCATTCATAAATGTTGCGCGCTTCACACTTATGAACAAGGCTCTACCCGACGTGGCTTATGAGACTTCCTAGGACCTTTCTAAACCTTGTGCTATGAATACCAAGTTTGTCATGACCTAAAGTACCCCCTAGACGTGACATGGCGTACGAGACCCCGAAAGGCCTTATACAAGCCACTTAGCATGCATAATACAAGATCATAGAATTTAAAGGACTCAAAAATCCATTTCATATCAAGAGTTTAACAAAAGTAGTGGAAGTCTAACATAGTCTCAAAGCCATCTAAACCTTCATAGAATGAAAGTTGGGACGCAACCCATACAAGTTCAAAAGTAAAAGACAAGAAAGATAAACGTGGCCTTGTCCTCGAAGTGTGAGGACTCACCATGTCTTTAAACTTCTTCTAATACAAGCTTTAGCCATGAATGGATGGGGAGGAGTCGTCACGCCCTACATTTGGGAAAAAATGTTGGCAAGAGTATGCGTTAGTACAAAAATGTACCAAGTATGATAACTATGCATAGAGATATAAAATCATGCCAAAAGGATATAATTATAAGATGAAATGACCAATTCAAATCATAAAGTAACATGGTGAAAACATGAGTAAAAAGGTCATTGTCAATGCAAGAAATTCATCTTTAAGGAAACATACTTAAAATACCTTTTTCTTTGGAAACAACCTTAGTTCATTATGTGAGAAGTTAGCCTTAACCGACATAGACCATGCGAGCTATAACATGAAATCCGGTGTCTACCCCACACTGAAAAGAGGTGTCCTTACTTGCCAAGGTAAGAACTATATCCTCGAGCTTAAGTTGATCCACTAGCTAATGTCTATCTAAGACAATTATCCTATGGCGGCACATAGTTAAGGGGTAAGGAGATTGCTACTAGAAACCCGACCTCTATTAACGGGAGAGCTTCCATCTCGATATCCTCTCGGTGCTAAGCATAAATCCCATGGAATAGTCATTTAATTATAATTCATACTTTATCTCATCATTGGTAGATGGGTAATCACCTCTTGTCTATCATTAGAATAGCTCCTTAATTCTTAATTCAAGTTTAGTTGAGAAAACCTTTCAATCCTTATGAATCCTTTATGTGAGAAAACCCTTTCACATTCATGTCATGAGTAATATGTGAGGAATCCTTTCACAATATAACAACAACCTCAACATCAATTCCTCACTCTCAATGCCATCTTAAATCATTGATCTTAAAGCATTTGTTTCAATTCATAAAGAACATGCATAATTATCATAAATTCCCTCTTTTCATAATTCTAAATCTCATCATAAATCATAATCTAGAAATCATGGATTTCACATGGGTTCATGGGGATTCATCTTAAAACATGCAATTCAACTCAATTCATGCATAGAAAGCCATAAATAAAGCAATTTGATCATAATTGATAAGAACCCATGAGATAGAAGAAAACCTGAGTTTTTGATTAGAGAATTCTTACTTAGAAAATTAGGGATTTTGGAAACCCTATGGAGGTAGGACTCCATAGGTTAAAGATATCATACCTCAATGCCAAAAACTTTAAATCAATGGAGGATTAGGAGACTTGACCCTCAAACCCTAGCTTCTTCTTCTTCCTTAGAGAGAGAAATATTTGGGGAAGCTTGGAGGGATTTTGGGTAAAGTTAAAAAGTAATTAGAAAGGATAGAAATTAGGCTCAAAAGGCTTATATAGGGTCTAGACTTATAGGGTAACCGACTTAGATTAGGCATTAAATAATTAAAGAAAATACCGAATAGCCCTAATTTTTTTTTGGAAAAGCTAAAGAAAAGAAAACCAGAGCTCGAACAAGCCACTCGGCAACTCGCCCAGTGAGATTCTAGCTCGCCAAAAAGTCCAGTGAGTTGGCTCATGAACTAAGCCAACTCGGCGAACGTAAGTGCACTTCGGCTATATGCCGAATGGAATGGTGATCTCGATCCATCTCGCCTAAATTAACTAGAAAAACTGGATGCAGAAGTCAAGTCTAAATGGAGAGAAGGCGTGCGTATCGGAGGATCAGCGAGTTGTTCAGCGATCATGACTAACTTCGCTGATGGGACTGAACCTGTAAATTTTACCTTCTTTTAAAATACGAAGTGTTACATTATCTCCCCCTTGGGAATATTCATCCTTGAATGGAACTCAAGACATCATAAGGAGGGTAGAAATAAGATCTAACAGCCCAATCAGAATGCAATCACATAAATGCACATATCTGAGGAGGAAACATCAACTTCAAGCTAAAACATGTTCAAAACATCATTTCATAAAGGCCATATGCAACTCATGCCCAAATGCACATAATAATGGAGAAATCAATCAAGGTAACTCTTTTTCTCAAAATTTAAGCTTATCATGAACATGCATAAATAAGGAATCATGGAAATTACTAAGACACATATGATGCCAAAAGAATGAACCATGAGGAACTAAATACCTCAAGCTAGAGTAGGATCGGAGGGAAATAGATGAGGATATCAGGACATCATATCGTCCTTGGCCTCCCAAGTAACACCCTCAACTAACTGATTCCTCCAAAGGACATTCACGAAAGCAACTTCTAATTTCCTCAACTTCTGGACTTGCCGGTCCAAAATCTCAACTGGAACTTCTTCATAAGAAAGACTATCCTTTATACCAAGACTCTCCAATGGTACTATGGATGTCGGATCACCAACACATTTCTTCAACAAGGAGACATGGAAAACTGGATGAATCGACGCTAAATCATTAGGCAAATCAAGTTCATAAGCAACCTTGCCAACACGCCTCAAAATTTGATATGGGCCCATATAATAGGGACTAAGCTTTCCTTTTTTTGAAAACCTCATCACACCCTTCATGGGTGAGATTTTCAAGTAAACCCAATCATTAACATCAAATTCTTGATCTCTTCTTCTAACATCGGCATAGGACTTTTGCCGACTTTAAGCCATTTTCAACCTTTCTCTAATAAGCTGAACTTTCTCCATAGCCTCATGTACAAACTTGGGACCTATCAAAGCAACTTCGCCAACTTTGCCAGCTTCAAACCAACCTATAGGTGATCTACACCTCCTACCATGAAGAGCCTTAAATGGAGCCATACAAATACTCAAATGATAGCTATTGTTATAGGCAAACTCAATTAAAGGCAAATGATCATCCCAATTATCCTTGAAATCAATCACACAAGATCTCAACATGTCTTCCAGAGTTTGGATAGTACATTCTGCTTACCCATCGATTTGAGGATGAAAGGCCGTGCTAAACTTAACACGAGTAGCAAGGCCCTTTTGGAAAGATTTCCAAAACTGAGAAGTAAATTGGGTACCACGATCAGAAATTATGGATAGAGGCACTCCATGCAACCTAACCATTTCCCTCAAGTACAGCTTAGCATAGTCTTCCGCCGAATAAGAATCTTGATGGGAATGAAATGGTCTGATTTCGTCATTCGATCTACAATAACCCAAATTGAGTCATGTTGCTGCCGGGTGTGTGGTAGACCAATAATGAAGTCCATATTCAAGTCTTCCCACTTCCAAGTAGGAACACTAATATCTTGGGACAAACCTCCCGGTTTTTGATGCTTAACTTTCACTTGTTTACAATTAGGACACCTAGCCACAAATTCCGCAATATCCTTCTTTATCCCATTCCACCAATAGACCTCCCGCAAGTCACAATACATCTTGGTGGCTCCCGGGTGAATGGAATATCAAGAACTATGGGCTTCTGATAAAATTTGTCCTCTCAAGTCATCTACATTGGGAACACACAAATGACCTTTATATCGAAGCACCCCATGTCTCCCTTGGGAGAAAGCCTCAACATTATTCTTTAGCACCGCTTCCTTCAATTCCACCAAATTCGTATCAAGTCCTTGCTTTGGCCTTCACATCACACAAAAGATGATTCTGAACCATAATGAACCATAACACCACCTTTTCTGGAGACAACCAACCGAACACCCAATCGGGCCAATCTATGAACATCTCGAACCAATTCCTTCTTATCATCCTCAACATGAGCAACACTACCCATATATAACCAACTAAGAGCATCCGCCACTATATTCGCCTTACCGGGGTGATAGAAGACACTCATTTCATAGTCCTTTAACAACTCAAGCCACCTCCTTTGGCGAATATTTAGATCTTTCTATTTGAACACGTATTGTAAACTCTTATGGCCAGTAAAGACGTCAATATGCACACCATACAAATAATGCCTCCAAATCCTTAGAGAAAACCCGACTGCCGCTAGTTCCAAGTCATGGGTGGGATAGTTTTTCTCATGAATCTTAAATTGCCTTGAAGCATAAGCAATGAATTTCCCATTTTTCATAAGGACATACCCTAACCCAATTCTTGAAGAATAACAATAAACCACAAATCAATCGGATCCTTCCGGTAAGGTCAGCACCGGAGCCGAGGTAAGTTTATCTTTCAATTCTTGAAAACTCTTCTCACATTCTTCGAACCATATGAACTTAACCTTCTTTTGAGTCAAAGCCGTCAATGGAGAAGCAATCGAAGAAAACCGTTCAACAAACCTCCTATAATAACCAGCCAAACCCAAGAAACTTTGAATATCTGAAAGTGATAGGGGTCTAGGCCAATTCTTAACTGCATCCGTCTTCTTAGGGTCTACCTCAATAGCTTTGCAAGAGACAATGTGACCAAGAAAAGCCACAGACCTTAGCCAAAGCTCACATTTATCAAATTTTACAAAGAGTTGTTGGTCCTTGAGGATTTTCAACACAATCCTCAAATGATCGGTATGCTCACCCTCACTCCTTGAGTAAATCAAAATATCATCAATAAACACGATCACAAACATATCTAGGTACGGTCTAAACACCCTATTCATCAAATCCATAAATGCGACCAGAGCATTCGTCAAGCCAAAAGACATCACTAAAAACTCATAGTGACCATACCTAGTCTGAAAGGCCGTCTTTGGAATGTCATCTTCCTTCACCCTCAATTGGTGATAACCCGACCGAAGGTCAATTTTAGAGAAGTAGCTCGCCCCCTTGGAGTTTGTCAAACAAATCATCTATCTTTGGAAGATGATACTTATTTTTAATGGTAACCTTGTTCAATTGGCGGTAGTAAATACACATACGGAGTGAACCATCCTTCTTCCGAACAAAAAAAATTAGAGCACCCCATGGAGAGTTGCTCGGTCGGATGAAACCCTTGTCCAACAAATATTTCAATTGATCCTTCAATTCCTTAAGTTCTGCCGGAGCCATTCGGTAAAGAGGAATAGAGATGGGTTGCGTATCGGGGAGAAGGTTCGTACCGAAGTATATTTTCCTTATGGGAGGAACACCAGGTAGATCATTGGGAAACACTTCAGAAAACTCATTAACAATGGGGACCGACTCAAGAGTAGGGGTTTCGGAATCCATATCCCTCACCCTAACTAGATGGTATATGTAGCCCTTACAAATCATCTTTCTAGCTTTAAGACAAGAAACAAATTGACCCTTGGGCATACAATTTCCCCCTTTCCACTCAAGGGTAGGCTCACTTGGAAATTGAAACTTGACCACTCGGGTCCTACAATCAATATAAGTAGAACGAGAATGCAACCAATCCATCCCAAGGATAACATCAAAATCCACCATATCAAGCTCTACAAGATCAACATGAGTGACTTTATGGGATAAGGAGACAGGACAATTTCTATAGACTCTCTTAGCCATAGTGGATTCACCAATAGGAGTAGAGACACAAAAGGGGTCTAGCAATACATCCGGAAGAACATCAAACCTCATAGCCATATATGGTGTCACAAAAGATAAGGTAGCACCGGGATCAAGAAAAGCATAAAAATAAAAGTGAAGGACTTTCAACATATCGGTAACCACATCGGGAGAACCCTTTTACTCACGACGAGTTTGGAGTGCATAGAATTGGTTTTGCTTTGAAACACTTGAACCCGAACCACTAGGCGGAGCTTGTCTGCCTTCTCTCCCCTTAGCTTAAAATGATGGACAATCCGTTATCTTATGACCGCTCTTTCTACAACCAAAACATTCATCCGTACCGGCTAAGCACTTACCCTCATGCTTCGTTCCACACTTAGCACGAGTAGCCGACGAGAACCCCCCACCATTTCCTCCTTGAGGCTTAGGGTTAGACACCCTATCTTTGTTGAACATGCACCATGAGACGAGAAATGTCCATATTATTGATGAGCATAGCGGTACTACATTCTTTGACCACCATTTCTGTAATGACCCGTAAGGTCATTTTTAGAAAATTTCATGAGAATTATCATTTTACCCCTCCTGATAGTTGCCTCGAGTCATTAATTATTAGTTGGTGAAGTTGGTTTGGGAATTTTGAATTATTGAATAACTATGGTTATTTAATTGACGGGTATTTATTAAATAATTTATTTGTTTAGTTGGTGGTTAATGAGCCAAGTCTATAATTTATTTAATACCCTACATCACTTGAACCATGTATTGAATTGTGTTGGTAGGATTTAATAGTTTAGATCATATAATTTAAGGAAAAAAAAGAACTCCGAAAGTCAAAGACAACCACCGCAGGTGCTAAACTCTTTCTCGCCTTTCCATTTTTCTCTTGTAAATTGTTAATGACAATAATGGGTATAAGAAACATTTTGGTTAAGAATGATCATGCTAGCAAGAGGGTTAAAAATTAATGGATATTGAATTGGGTTTATAAGATGGGAACCTACTGTATAATTCATGTTAGTGGGAATTTAATAGGGTAATATGAAGATATATATCATAGCTAATATATTCATTACTGTAGTTTGGTGATCTAGGGTACAAAAATAAATGAGTAGCTAAATTTGTCAATAATAGAGTAATGACGAAGATATCAGCACGAACTGTATGAAAGACGTGAATATGAGTTGAAGTGTTCATTCGATGTTAGAGATTACATGTTATGTATTAATTTTCGATTTCAAAGTTATTTTGTGGTCATCATATTATGATTCAAGTTTTGACATATTGAGATTGGTAATTAAATATTAGGTGTATTATATTATATGAAAACTATTAGGGTTCTATTGTTTGGAGAAATTGGAACTTAACCCTAGGCTTGAATTTGAAAAAAAAAATGAGACTTGACATATTAATTGACATCAAGATTAAGAACTTGATTATAGATTTGGATGAATTTTTGGGTCTAGGCTAGACATATAGTAATATGAGTGTTGTTAGTTTTTAAATCTTATTGTGATTATTTATTCGAATAGATTGCATTGGGTTGGAAATTCAACGAAAGGGGAAGGCTCAAGTCCCGAAGTGAATTCTTGATTGATTGAGGCAAGTGGATTTCTCAACCCTTGTTAAGTGCATAGAATCGTGTATTTCCTTGTGGATGTGTTGGGGAGTAATGGCACTTAGTGATGGGTTGACTTGTCCATATTGAATAATTTTAATGATAAAGGGGTAAAAGGCAATGTTAATAATTATTGGTGTGTGATGTGTTGAGAATGGTGTGAAAGGCTTATTCATTTATTATTGATGTTGTATCACGATTGTATTATTGGGAATTGTGCATTATAATGGAAAGGGTCATCTTCTCATTATTTGTGTGAACATTTCATTTGCATTGGTTCTGAGACATGGTAATGACAAGTGTTATGTGAATAGAGAAAAAAAATAAGAAATTAAAGAGGATGTACCATTTCGAGGGACGTGTCACGCGCTGCGACAAATAATATGATTCGAGGGATATGTTGCATGCCGCGATGAATTCTATTATCAGGGAACGGGTCACACACCGTGATTGATTCTATTATCGAGGACGTGTCGTACGCCGTGAAGGATTTTATTATCGAGGGTCGTGTCGCACGCCGCGATGGATGCATGGACAGATATTTCCCCATGGGTCCCGGACTGAGAGACAACGGATGTGTATCACTAGGTCAGACATGCATCATTATACTCGACATTGCATTTCATTGCATTGTGCATCTTTATCATTTGTGAACTTACGAGTACTTTTCTGTGGAACTTGTGATTTGTGAACTTAATCTTGCGTGTTGCTGATGTGTAATTGTTGAAGTCATGTGGTTGAGCTATGTGTTGTGTAAATTGTGAACTAGTAGGTTGGGCTGGTTTTTATGCAGGTCGTAGTTTTGGAGGTTCCGTTGGGGTGTAAGGGGTACCCGTATTCCATACCCTTGTCTTGTGTTTAGAAGTTTTCTTGTTGAGTACCATGTTGTTTGGTACTCACCCCTTGCTCCTACATTTTATTGTAGGTTACGAGCCCGGATCTTTGTGATACTTTCTATTATCTTCTTTTCTGAGGCTTCATGTGGAGATTTGTGAGGTAGTTGTTTGTCATCTCACCGCACCTACTTACTCCTATTTATGATCTTTTTCTACTTTAATGACAACATCATTTGAGACGTATGTTTTTCTTTCAAATCCATTGTAATACATTAGAGGCTTATGCACGTGACAACTAGGTTTTGGGGTATGTTTAAGTCGATTATGAATTTCCGTATTATTAAAGTACAAGACTTTTATTTATAGTTTATTTCTGCACTTTATCATAATGGTTGAGTTTTAGGCTGACTTATCTTTGTGGGATAAGACGAGTGCCATCACGTCTATTTTTGGGTGGTGACAAATGGTATCAGAGACCTAGGTTCATAGGTCTCACGTGTATACAAGCCAAATCTAGTAGAGTCTCAAGGATCGGCACGGAGACGTTTGTTGCTTATCTTCGAGAGGCTATGGTGACTTTTAGGAATAATCTTCACTTCTTGAATCTTTATCTTGCGTCCTTGGTCCGATCTGTTTCCTATCACTCTATTCCATTCTCTCAAATATAGTGATGACTCGTGCGTAATTCTTTGTGTGAGTAGTTAGTGTGTCGTGTATGGCTTGAATGTTAGATTTGTCTCTAACGTGGAAGCGATAAGCTTATGGAAATGATGTGTGGTCAGATTTTGAATGTTCAACGATTCGAAGAGATTGTGTGAGGTTTTGGTTTGATGATGCACTTTTAGGATATTTGAATGATGAGATTGAACAATGGTTAGAGGAACTTCATGAACGTGTTATATTTTTTGGGTTAGTTACCCAGCCACGAGAATAGTACTTGTGTGGTTTATGCAATAACTTGAGTGGTTTGATGATTGAAAGTGAAATAATTAAAGGGACGACTAGATAAAGAACAATGTAACTTGGAAAACTACATTTAGTAAAGTTGTCATAACATGTATAGATTGCTTAGCAAATGATGAGAATGATCTTACGCAAATTGAGGTTGGAATCTCTACTACGGTTTCATAGATTGAGTATATATCCAAGAGGGTCATGATATGACTACTACAATGGTACCAATGCCTAGTTAGTTAAAGTTAGGGAGTGTGTTACTTCTGCTATCAACCTGATCTATGAAAGGATGCATATCGCTTGGGCTAGAGACAGAACAAATTTGATAATATTTTATAGCTATTCAATTGGTAGAAATGTGTGGGCTATTTGGGTACAATCTTCTCGGTAGGTATGATGTGTTCTAGTGGTGGATCTAACGGACTTTCATGGTGTAGTACTAGTGGTATATGAAAATGGATACGTCGATTGTCAAATGTGAATACTAACTACTTAAAGGGTTATCAGTTGTATCAAATGCTCGTATAATGAGATTCAATGTTGCCGTGACGTTTGAGGAACCAACTAGTTTGTTACTATGGACACTTGGGTTAAGCATTGTTTATAAGGAAGGTTTTAGTGGTGGATCATTGGTACGATATTAATGCATTTAGGTTGTGTGGTGTATCCTGAGGGTTCTAAATAAAGACTGGTGATTTCATTGTAATGTCCAAGGGAGTGGATCGATATCAAAATGACAAGCTTATGGGTAAAGGAAGTACCAACGAGTATATTTGTGTAAAGGTAATTGAGGATTTTAGTAATAAAATGCATATAAAATTGGGTTAGTCCTTTAGATTTGGTTGGTAAAAGTGGGTTTAAGGTGTCATGTCGATAATAAGGTTGACTTCGTGATGATGACAATGACTACTGAGTATAACAGTAATAAGAGTTTGTGATGGATTTTGACCAGGATGCAACCATATGATAAGAATTATTTTTTGTTCAATGGATTCTCTATGGTAATAACAACTTGCGTGTATCTAAAATTGTGATTTTCTACTACTTGGTGAGTAGCCTGGTCGTATGGAAAGTTGTAGGATGTGTTGAGACACCACTCGAATGAAATTGAAAGGAGCTAGAGTCATAAATGAAAAGAATTAGTGAGATGTAGTTTAGCTTTCAGAAGGAGGAGAGAACAAGGATATTTACTTTGATTTCAAGGGACAAAGATGTATCTTTAGAAAGAGTGGATAATTGGATTCACAGACACGTTGTTCCATTTGTTCTTCCCAGATTATGGTGATAGTGTTACATGTCATTCATAAGGGTTAAAAGTTATTAGATAAGATTTGAGAAGGAAGTCTATAGATATTCGGCTTGAGTGTGGTGATAAGTTCTTTTATGGTTTCGAGTTTGGTAACTGGTATGGTTGGAATCAAAATTCAAGTTTTTCATTGTAACTCTGCGATCGTGATAATATTTTTGTCAAGGTATGGATTGATAAGGTAAGAAATGATTGATCGCATCAGGTATTGAGTATTTCGAAGGACTTATACATGGTTTGGGTCATAAAGTTTGTTACTTTTGATTTTTAAAGGACCTAAGGAAGTGTTTTCACTTTAAGTTATTGTAGAGTCAGAGATAAAATGTCATGTGTTTTCTGTCAAAGGATAAGATTGGTAACCGAGTTAGTGAAAGGAATAAGAGTCAAGTATATTGAAGAGTTCAAGGTGTTTGGAATTTGCATCATGGGAGGAATATAAGAAAGGTGAAGGAATAAGTCATCTCGTATAGACCCTTGGTTCGGAGTTGAAGGTAGTAAGGATTTTTTCCTTTGAGTTCTGACGTGACTATACAATGTGAACTGGTTTGACACGACTTACTAGGGGATTATTATCGACTTTTATGAAGATTGAGTTTGGTTTAGGTGACAAACAGTGATGTATGGAAGATTTTACGTGTTTATGTGGGGTTCGGTTATTCAAATTATGGTAGATGATTTATGAATGTGTTACGGTACGGACCTACAGTGCTACATGGTTATGGAGGATTTTGAGGGGATTGAAACTACTTTATTGGTTGGACTACATAGACTGTCATGATGTGTTACATAGACATTTTATGGTGAGTACAGATTATGAGCTTATAGTATATAGAATTATTGGAGTGACCAAGGATTTCTCTGAGTTTTTGGCGTGAGGTATATGATGTTTTGAATAATTATTGAATATTAGTATGTGAAAGAATGCGTGGAGTTGACATTGGGTGTGATTCAATAGCTTTATCTCAATGAGAAATGTACTACCAGGTTTAGAATTAGTGCTATCGGCCTTGGGTGGAACCTGTATCTGTCATGGAATGCTTATATGGAAAGAGAGGGAGTCATAGTTTAGAAATTTTTGAGGCGAAAATGTGTTTGCTAAGAAGACTTTGATACGAGTGACAGTTGAGAGTAAGGTAAATAACTAGTGTGGTCATGATGTTTATTAGTATTAAGAGTGTTGGCTTCAGTGGAGTACTGTGAAAAGTATGTGGGGTTTTGATAAATTGAGTATGTGTATGATTGTAATAAGGACCAGACTAGTTGATTGTTTGTGGCTAAAACTCAGAGAGATGGAGTCAGATAAATGGAAAGATTTGATATGGGAACTATGTAAGGAGTATCTTGTATAATTCAACCTTAGTTTTGTACATTCTAATGTGATCACCTACTTCATTTTGGACATGATTTATAGTATGATTCACTGCCTATGCCCGTGCATGTTTTCACTTCTATGGGTGAATCCCTAGTGGTAGATCGGATATATCGATCCTCTTATGTCCTCCTAATAGGGTAGGATGCTTGAGCAGACTTAGTCATTTCAGATATGGCAGATTTGGTGTTGCCTTGGGGAAATTGAAGTTTTCTAGTAGCTCTACACATACCGTTTTGCTTATGAGAATTTACAGAAGAGCTACCACGAATATGTTTAGTTGTCCGACAGCCTTAACAATAATCTAGTCATCGAGGTCACGTTCTGGCTATGTGTGATCGAATGTGTGGGGCCATTGGGTCTAGTTCTATCATTCTTAAGAGTTGTCTACAATCACAGTTAATGATCTATATCACTCTGATAGTGTTGTTAGAGGTTCGGTATGCTTGAGTGTATCACTCGCTAGGTGGTTACTCGATCATTTCCTTCTTTGGGTTAGATAAGTTTGATACACCCTTGACTAATACCCGATGTCTAAAGATAAGATTTTTATAACTTAAGCTCATGGAAAGATTATGATGTGAGAAGGAAATCTTGATAAGATCTATGATGGTTTGTGCATTATGAGTGTGTGGTAGTTGGTTAAGGTTAACTCTTGATTTTAGTCGGTATTGGTTCAGAATTTTCTCGTGATTATGTAAGAAAAGATTTGTCCTGATGATTGTGTTATGGTCCAGTATATTTCAGTTCAAATTGGGTTCATCGGTTAGTATGTGGCTTGGTAACCACTCCAGATTTGTAGATCTTCCAAAGTTTGATTCAAAAGTTCAAGTTCTTAGTAGTTGGTCTTGATAGAATGGTCTTAAGGAGGAGCTTACTTGGAGAGATGAACGCTGACTCTGAAAGATCATTCCCCAGGTTTTTGATTACGACGACTATTCTTCCTTCTTCTTCCTTATGTTCGAGGAAGAACATGATTTTTAGTGGTGGATAATGTAATGACTCGTAAGGTCATTTTTGGAAATTTTTATGAGAATTACCATTTTATCCCTCCTTATAGTTGCCCCGAGTCATTTATGATTAGTTAGTGTAGTTGGTTTGAGAATTTTGAACTATTGAATTACTATGATTATTTAATTGACGGGTATTTATTAAATAATTTATTTATTTAGTTGGTGGATAATGGGCCAAGTTCATAATTTATTTAATATCCTACATCACTTGAACCATGTATTGAATTAAGTTGGTAGGGTTTAATAGTTTAGATCATATAATTTAAGGAAAGAAAGAACTCCAAAAGTCAAAGACAACCACCGCAGGTGCTAAACTCTTTCTCGCCTTTCCATTTTTCTCTTGTAAATTGTTAATGACAATAACGGGTTTAAGAAAATTTGGTTAGGAAAGATCATGTTAGCAAGAGGGTTAAAAATTAATGGATATTGAATTGGGTTTATAAGATGGGAACCTACTGTATAATTCATGTTAGTGGGAATTTACTAGGGTAATATGAAGATATATATCGTAGCTAATATATTCATTACTGTAGTTTGGTGATCTAGGGTACAAAAATAAATGAGTAGCTAAATTTGTCAATAATAGAGTAATGACGAACTGTATGAAAGAGGTGAATATGAGATGAAGTGTTCATTCGATGTTAGAGATTACATGTTATGTATTAATTTTTGATTTCAAAGTTATTTTGTAGTCATCATATTATTATTCAAGTTTTGACATATTGGGATTGGTAATTAAATATTAGGTGTATTATATTATATGAAAACTATTAGGGTTCTATTGTTTGGAGAAATTGGAACTTAGCCCTAGGCTTGAATTTGAGAAAAAAAAATGAGACTTGACATATTAATTGACATCAAGATTAAGAACTTGATTATAGATTTGGATGAGTTTTTGGGTCTAGGCTAGACATATAGTAATATGAGTGTTGTTAGTTTTGAAATCTTATTGTGATTATTTATTTGAATAGATTGCATTGAGTTGGAAGTTCAACAAAAGGGGAAGGCTCAAGTCCCGAAGTGAATTCTTGATTGATTGAGGCAAGTAGATTTCTCAACCCTTGTTAAGTGTATAGAATCGTGTATTTCCTTGTGGTATGTGTTGGGGAGTAATGGGACTTGGTGATGGGTTGACTTGTCCATATTGAATAATTTTAATGATGAAAAAGGGGTACTAAAAGGCAATGTGATTAATTATTAGTGTGTGATGTGTTGACAAAACTTTGAAAGGCTTATTGATTCATTGTTGATGTTGTGTCATGATTGTATTGTTGTGAGTTGTGCATTATTATGGAAAGGGTCATCTCTTTATTATTTGTGTGAACATGTCATTTTCATTGGTTCTGAAACATGGTAAAGACAAATGTTATGTGAATTGAGAAAAAAATAAGAAATTAAAGAGGATGTACCATTTCGAGGGACGTGTCACGCGCCGCAACAGATATTATAATTCGAGGGACGTGTCGCACGCTGCGATAGATTCTATTATCGAGGGACGTGTCACACAGCGTGATGGATTCTATTATCGAGAGACATGTCACACGCCGTGATGCATTGTATTATCGAGGGTCGTGTCACAAGTCTCAATGGATGAATGGACAAATATGTCCCCCATGGGTCCCGGACTGAGAGACAGTGGGTGTGTATCACTAGGTCAGACATGCATCATTATACTTGACATTGCATTTCATTGCATTGTTCATCTTTAATATTTGTGAACTTACGAGTTCTTTTCTGTGGAACTTGTGATTTGTGAACATAATCTTGCGTGTTGCTGATCTGTAATTGTTAAAGTGATGTGGTTGAGCTATGTATTGTGTAAATTGTGAACTATTAGGTTGGGCTGGTTTTTATGCAGGTTATAGTTGTGGAGGTTCGGTTGGGGTGTAGGAGTACCCGTATTCCATACCTTTTGCTTGTGTTTAGAAATTTACTTGTTGAGTACTGTGTGGTTTGGTACTCACCCCTTGCTCCTACATTTTTGTAGTTTATGAGCCGGATCTTTGTGATACTTTCTATTCTCTTCTTTTTTGAGGCTTCTTGTGGAGATTTATGAAGTAGCTGTTTGTCATCTCAGCAGACCTACTTACTCCTATTTATGATCTTGTTCTACTTTAGTGACAACATCATTTGAGACGTGTGTTTTTATTTAGAATCCATTGTAATACATTAGAGGCTTATGCATGTGAAACCAGGTTTTGAGGTATAATTAAGTCGATTATGAATTTTCGCATTATATTAAAGTATAAGACTTTTATTTATAGTTTATTTCTGCACTTTATCGTAATTGTTGAGTTTTAGATTGACTTGTCTTGGTGGGATAAGACGAGTGTCATCACGTCTATTTTTGGGTAGTGACAGTTTCGGACACTCCCAAACAAACTTACTCATTCTTGCCCTAGGATCGGCAACCATAGTAGAAGCATATCTAGACAATTACATGAACTTCAAGTTATACTCCTTCACACTCAAGCTTCCTTGACGAAGGTTGATAAATTCGAGCACCTTGGCCTCCCTCATCTCAAGGGGAAATAACCTATCAAGGAAAGCAACCTTGAACTTCTCCCAATCAAGAGGACCCACATCAACCGCCCTCTCACTCTTCCATTGCTTAAACCACACTTGAGCCACACGATTAAGTTGATAGGCGGCCAATTCCTCCTTTTCCACCGGGGTCACACCCATAATCATCAACACTTTATACACCTCATCAATAAGCTCTCTAGGATCTTCCTCAACCTTAGAACCATGAAACTCCTGAGAATTCATTCTAGTAAAGTCCCTCACTCTAGATGCTGCCGTACCCACATTTGGGTTCACAGGGGTCACAACCTCCCTATTGGCTTAACTGTCATGGCTTGAGCCAATACTTGAAAAGCAGCCCTAAACTCTGCATTAGTCACTTGTTTAGCCAAAGGGTTAGCCGAAACTTGAGGAGTTTGAGGAGGAGCTTTTTGTTCCACATTCTCTCTCGCATTCCTTCTAGTATACGCCCTTCGAGTGGCCATATCCTGAAAAGCATAGGATAGGGATTAGGAGAGATACATATAGATTTACACTCTATCGCACGACTTAGGAGTAATGAAAGAAGTGGAGTTTCATAAACATCTTATAGCCTCGTATTCATAAATGTGGCAATAAACATGGCCTTGTCCTCGAAGTGTGAGGACTCACCAAGTTCTTAAAAGTTCTTCTAATACAAGCTCTAGCCACGAATGGATTGGCAGGAGTCGTTATGCCCTACATTTGGGAAAAAAATGTAGGCAAGAGTATGCGTTAGTACAAACATGTACCAAGTATGATAACTATGCATAGAGATATAAAATCATTCCAAAAGGATATCATCATAAGATGAAATGACCAGTTCCAATCATAAAGTAACATGGTGAAAACATGAGTAAAAAGGTCATTGTCAATGCAAGAAATTCATCTTTAAGGAAGCATACTTGAAATACCTTTTTCTTTGAAAACAACCTTAGTTCATTTTGTGGGAAGTGAGCCTTAACTGACATAGACCATGTGAGCTATAACATGGAATCTGGTGTCTACCCTACACCAAAAAGAGGTGTCCTTACTTGACAAGGTAAGAACCATATCTTCTAGCTTAAGTGGATCTATTAGCTAATGTCTATCTAAGACAGTCATCCTATGGTGGCACATAGTTAAGGGATAAGGAGATTGTTACTAGAAACCCGGACCTCTACTAACGAGAGAGCTTCTATCTCGATATCCTCTCAGTGCTAAGCTTAAATCCCACAGAATAGTCATTTTATCATAATTCATACTTTATGTCATCATTAGTAGAGATGGGTGATACCTCTTGTCTTTCATTAGAATAGCTCCTTAATTCTTGATTCAAATTTAGTTGAGAAAACCTTTCAACCTTTATGAATCCTTTATGTGAGAAAACCCTTTCACATTCATATCATGAGTAATATGTGAGGAATCCTTTCACAATATAACAAAAACCTCAACATCAATTCCTCACTCTCAAGGCCATCTTAAAGCATTGATCTTAAAGCATTTGTTTCAATTCATAAACAACATGCACAATTATCATAAATTCCCTCTTTTCATAATTCAAAATCTCATCATAAATCATAATCTAGAAATCATGGATTTCACATGGGTTCATGGGAATTCATCTTGAAACATGCAATTCAACTCAATTCATGCATAGAAAGCCATAAATAAAACAATTTTATCATAATTGATAAGAACCCATGAGATAAAAGAAAACCCTAGTTTTTGATTAGACAATTCTTACTCAGAAAATTAGGGATTTTGGGAACCCTATGGAGGAAAGGACCCCATAGCTGAAAGCTATCATACCTCAATGCCAAAAGCTTGAAATCAATGGAGAATTAGGAGACTTGACCCCCAAACCCTAGCTTCTTCTTCTTCTTCCTTAGAGAGAGAAATATTTGGGAAAACTTGGAGGGATTTTGGGTAAAGTTAAAAAGTGATTAGTAAGGGTAGAGATTAGGCTCAAAAGGCTTATTTAGGGTCTAGAATTAAAGGGTAGCCGACTTAGATTTGGCATTAAACAATTAGGGAAAAGACCGAAAAGCCCTTTAAAAAATTTGAAAAAGCTGAAGAAAAGAAAGGCTAGAGGTCGCAAAAGCCACTCGGCGACTTGCCGAGTGAGCTTCTAGCTCACCAAAAATTCTAGTGAGTTGGCTCATGAACTAAGCCAACTCAGCGAACTAAAGTGCACTTTGGCGATACGCCGAATGGAATGGCGATATCGATCCAGCTCGCCTAAATTAATAGAACAACTGGATGCAGAAGTCAAGTCCAAATGGCGAGAAGGCGTGCTTATCGGTAGATCGTCGAGTCGTGCGGTGATCCCGACTAACTTTATCGATGGGACTAAACCTGCAAATTTTACCTTCTTTTAAAATTTGAAGTGTTACAAAAGCCAAATCTTTAGGATTCGTGACACATGTTTGACATTCAAGGCATGTTAAGACTTTCAGAGTTTGTTGAAGGATGTTTTTTCTAATTAAAGATTAAATATGAAATAGACAATGGGTAAGGGTGAAAGATGGGGGTCTCGTATCAATAGTGTGATGGGTATTGGTGCGAGTATTGGTTATAAAGGAAAGGTTTATTACTATAGAATGACATATTGTAATCCCAGAGTGCCAAAACATATGGATATTAACTGATATATTACTGACTTGGTTTCTTTTGTATTGTTGTGTTTCTTTATTGAACCCGTATATTACACTCTCCAAAGCTCATATTTGTAACAATAACATTTGTTTAACAAATGATTTCATTATTACTCAAGATATTAATGAAGATATCATTTTAGGTATTCCATTTATTACTCAGATAAAACCAGCCTAACACTCCTTCAAAAGAAGGAAAGCAAATGGCGAAACCATTCGTCTTACCCCCTTTAACACCGGCAAAACCACCACAAAGACCGGTTTTTGATAACAGATATACTTTATTAGCAGACTATCCGAAATTGCCTGCACCAACTCCCCCTACTCCAACCAAATTAATCCAATTAAGGCCAAATAGACCTTTCACTCCAGAAGCATCAAGTTCTTTAGTACAAACTAAGAACAACTATGCAATGAAGGCTCCTGAATCCTTCGCGCAAGCAGTAAAACCAGAGTTACAAACTCCTAAATAGACTACTATCTCAAAGGAAGAAAAATTTGAATTCGTAACAACTCAAATGTTACCATTATTAGCAATAGACAAGGATTATGAAAATTTTGGGATCGAAACTCTCATAAAACCTTGTTACACAGATAATAATTTTGTTGATACAGATTGTGCATACAAGACCAGAAAGTTCTATGAAGCTATTTTGGTGGATACAGAATCCATAGAGATTGAGCATAACCGAGATGATCAAAATCCTAATTTCATTAGGTATTCCCGTTTTACTATCAAGAGAATTTTATCTCCGTTTGAATGGTACACAGATCATTTGCATACTCCGATATCATTGTCTATGCCACATAGGCCACAAACCTATAATTGGCATGATTACAGGGCGGCTTGGTTCAACTTTATTTATTTAAGACCAAGACACACCTGGTTTGTTAAATATTGCCCAAAGGTAATAAAATCAGTTATTCCTAGATGGTTCTATGAATGGTGGAACATTTTTGGAGGAAATTTGCAGATTCTACCTCAACAGTTTCATGTTCGATTTAATGAATTCCAAAGCAAAGAAGGGATTTCTACTCTTACTGAGCATATTAAGTTGTGTAAATTCTTTATTCAAAAAAGAATATCCTATATTATTTCTTGGAATTTTACCAAAGTAGATATAGATAGAATTCGCTTCTTAGCTAAAGAAGTTATGATCAGTTGTCCATCATTAGATGATTTTACTTGGTATAAATATAACTTTATGCAGAAAGTTATGATCAGACCAGATTGCAATCTAGATTTTTGGAAGGAAAGATTTGTAAGTGGTCTTCCGCCTCTCTTTGCTGATAAGGTCAGAACCAAAATCAGAGATAGAAATGATGGAAAAATCCCATATAGTCAAATGACTTATGGAGATTTAATCAGTGTTATAAATACTGTAGGATTGGAACTTTGTACAGATATCAAGTTGAAACATCAACTTAAAAAGGAGAGATCTTCTTCAAGAAGGTAATTAGGAAGTTTCTGCCAAGACTTCGGTTTCATTTCTTTAACTCCTCCTTCAAGTAAAAATAGAAAGGATAATAAGGAGTCAAAGAAAGTTCATCGCAGTAAGTCAAGAAGAACTTCTGAAAAGGATTACAAAAAATCTTTCAAAAAGAATAGAAAACACAAAGGATTCAAGAAATCCAAAGAGGATGTATGCTGGACATGTGGCAAAACTAGCCATAAAGCAAATGAATGCAGGTCTGGTAAACAGAAAAGGATCAACAATCTTGAGATTGATGAAGCAACTAAAGAAAAAATCTTTTCTATTCTTGAAGAACCTTTGTCCGATTCTTCAAATAATTCTGCTGATTATAGCGATGAAGAAAATATCAACATCGACTATAGCTTTCCGCATTTCAAACTTATAAAAGACTTAGTATTTGAGATATTCTACTTGTCGTTTATCTTTTCACTTTATTTATTTAGTTAATTTGTTAACACTAATGGGTTGGGTTACCTATCGGTTAGGAATATAGGTGTCATCACGACATGTGAATTTTGGGTCGTGACAATTCAGTAGCAGAGCGCTAGGTTCATCGGTGTCACGAGTACAAGAGCAATGTCTAGTAGAGTCTTACAGATCGGTATGATGACGTCCATACATATCTTCGAGAGGCTATAGGACATTTAGGCAACTTCTATTCTTTCATTCCTGTAACACCTCGGAGTTTAAAAGAAGGAAAATTCTTAAATTTCAGCATGAAGTCCCATTGGCGAGGCTAGGCCTGATCACCGTACGACTCGGCGATACGCTGAGAGGTGCTTTCTCACCCTTTTTGACTTGAAATCTTTATCCAGTGTTCTGTTAAATTAGGCGAGCTGGATTGAGCTCGCTGTTCCATTCGGCGAGTCGGCTAATCGCCCATTTTATCACTGAGTTGACTTAGTCCTGGAGCCAACCCACTGGAACTTTTGGTGAGTTGGAAGCTCACTCGGCGAGTCACCGAGTGGCTTTGGCGAGCTACAGCATTTTCAGCTTCTTCGCTTGGCAGTTATTTTAAAAAGGGCTTTTTGGTCTTTTCCCTAATTATTTAATGTCTAATCTAAGTCAGTTACCCTTTAATTCTAGACCATATATAAATCTTTTTAGCCTAATTTCTACCTTTTCTAATCACTTTTCAAAGTTCCCCAAATCCCTCCAAGTTTCCCCAAATATTTCTCTCTTTAGAAGAAGAAGAAAAAGCTAGGGTTTGAAGGTTGTCTCCTAATCCTCCATTGATTTGAAGCTTTTGGCATTGAGGTATGATGGCTTTCACCTATGGAGTCCTTTCCTCCATAGGGTCCCCAAGTCCTCCAATTTGAAAAGTTAGATTCTTCAATTGAAAAAAGGGTTTTCTTCAATCTCATGGGTTCTTTCCAATTATGATCAAATTGATTGAATTATGTTTAATTATGCATGAATTGAGTAAATTCAATGATTTTAAGATGAAATTATATGAGCCCATGCATGATTTATGGTTTCTAAGCTATGATTCTATGATGAAACCTATGAATGATCAAAAGATGAATTTTATGAAAGTATGCATGTTCAATTATGAAATTATGATGATTTAAGACTTGCTTTGAGAGTGAAGCATAAATGTTAATTGTTATTGAGTTGTGAAAGGATTTTCTCACATACTACTCAAAACATGATTTGTGAAAGGACTAATCTCACATTAAGGATTCATAAGGGTTGAAAGGTTTTCTCAACTAAAATTGAATCAAGAGCTAAGGAGCTATCCTAATGACTGAAGGGACAAGAGGTGATTACCCATGTTCCCTAAAGATAGACAAGAGCCGATTACCCATGTCTATACATGATAAGATGAACTATGTTTTATGATTAATCCGTGGGAACTATGTCGAGCACCTAGTGGACAAGTGGCGATTACCTATGTCCCATAAACTATGTGCCACCATAGGACGATTGTCTTAGATAGACATTAGCTAGTGGATCCACTTAAGCTAGAAGTTCATGGTCCTTACCTTGGCAAGTAGGACAACCCCTTTTCGGTGTGGGGCAAACACCGAATTTCATGTTATAGCTCACATGGTCTCTATGTCGGTTAAGGCTCACTTCCCACAATAATGATGAACTAAGGTTACTTCAAGAAGTATCTGACAAGTGTTCAAAGTTGAGTTTTACTTGCATTGACCATGATTATGATGATGTTTTCTAACCTTTTATTATATGGTTTTAATTTGGTCTTTGCATGACATGAATGTCCTTTTTAGCATGATTTTATACCTTTATGCATAGTTATCATACTTGGTACATTCTTGTACTAACACATACTCTTGCCTACATTTTCTTATAAGTGAAGGGTCTGGCTCGTCTCCATCCTCTCTTGGCTAGTGCTCGTGATAAAGAGCTTTGAAACTTTGGTGAGTCCTCAGATGTTTGAGGACATAGCCACATTTAGCTTTCATGTCATTTCATTTTAAGACTTGTATGGGTTGCGTCCCAGTACTATCTTTTGATTCATGTAATAGATGACTTTGAGACTATGTTTAGACTTCCGCTACTCTTTGATATAAATTGTCTTTTGAACTCCTTATCTACTCTTATCTTCCATGATGTATGCTAAGTGGCTTGTATGGGGCCTTTTGGGGTCTTGTACGCCATGTCACGTCTAGGGGGTACTTTGGGTCGTGATAAACTTGGTATTCAGAGGACAAGGTTTTAGAAGGTCCTAGGATGTCTCATAAGCCACATCAAGTAGAGTCTTGTTCAAAAGTGTGAAGCGCGCCACATTTATGAATGAGAGGCTATAAGATGATTAAGAAACTCCACTTCTTTCATTATGCTTTCGTGTGATAGAGTGTAACTCTATATATCTTTTTCCTAATCCCTATGCTATGCTTTCCAGGATATGGCTATTCGAAGGGCATACGCTAGGAGGAACGCGAGAGAGAATATGGAACAAGAAGTCCCTCAAGTTCTGGCTGACCCTTTGGCCGAGCAAGTGACTAATGTGGAGTTTAGGGCTGCCTTTCAAGTGTTGGATCAAGCCATGACGGCTCAAGCCAATAGGAGTTTGTGACTCCCATGAATTCAAATGTGGGTACAACGGCATCGAGAGTGAGGGATTTCACTATAATGAATCCTACGAAGTTTTATGGCTCTAGGGTTTAGGAATATTCTCAAGAGTTCATTGATGAAGTGCACAAGGTGCTAATGATCATGGGTGTGACGCCGAAAGAAAAGGCGGAGTTGGCCACTTATCAACTTAAGGGTGTTTCTCAAGTGTAGTTTGAACAATGGAAAAATGAGAGGGCAGCTGATGCGGGTCCTCTTGATTAGGAGAAGTTTAAGGTTGCTTTCCTTGATAGGTTCTTTCCCCTTGAGATGAGGGAGGCAAGGGTACTTGAGTTTATCAACCTTCGTCAAGGTAACATGAGTGTAAAGGAGTATGCTTTGAAGTTCGCTCAATTGTCTAGGTATGCTCCTACTATGGTTGCCGATCCTAGGGCAATCATGAGTAAGTTTGTTTCGAGAGTGTCTGAAATGGTGGTCAATGAATGTCGTACCGCTATGCTTATCCATGATATGGACATTTCTCACCTAATGACTCACGCACAATAAATAGAAGAGGAGAAACTTAAGGAGAGGTCTCGGGAGGCAAAGAGGGCTAAGACCAGGATGGTAACTTTTCACATTCAAGGTTTGATGGATATGGTCGTCCTAAGTTTCGACAAAGGTTCTCCGATCAAGGTTCCTCCAATGTTCCTCCTAAGTTCAATAAGGAAAGGGTTTCTAACCCTAAGCTTCAAGGAGGAAATGGTAATGGGTCTTCATTGTCTACTTGTTCCAAATGTGGAAGGAAGCATGAGGGTAGATGTCTAGCATATTCTAATGCATGCTTTGGTTGTGGCAAGTCGGATCATAAGATTAGGGATTTCCCCTCCATTGCTAACACAGGAGGAGATGACTGTCGACAGGTTCAACCCCATCCTCCATCGGGTTGTAGTAGGAGTCAAAAGCAGAACCGATTCTATGCGCTTCAAACTCGTCATGATCAAGAGGGTTCTCCCGATGTTGTTACCGATATGTTGAAAGTTTTTCACTTGAATGTTTATGCTTTGTTTGATCCCAGTGCTACCTTGTCTTTTGTGACGCCATATGTGGCCATGATGTTTAATGTTCTTCCGGATGTATTGCTAGATCCCTTTTGCGTCTCCACTCCTATTGGTGAATCTATCATGGCTAAGAGAGTCTATAGAAATTGTCCTGTCTCCTTACCCCATAGAGTCACCCATATTGATCTTGTAGAACTTGATATGTTAGATTTCGATGTTATTCTTGGGATGGATTGGTTGCATTCATGTTATGCCTCTATTGATTGTAGAACCCGAGTGGTCAAGTTTCAATTTCTGAATGAGCCTATCCTAGAATGGAAAGGGGGAAATTCTATGCTTGAGAGTCGATTTGTTTCTGGCCTTAAAGCTAGAAAGATGATCTCTAAGGGTTGCATATACCATCTAGTTAGGGTGAGGGATAAGGATTCCGAAACCCCTACCTTTGAGTCGGTCCCCATTGTTAATGAGTTTCTGGAAGTGTTTCTCAATGATCTACCCAGTGTTCCTCCCGGAAAGGAAATAGACTTTGGTATCGACCTTCTCCCAGATACGCAACCTATCTCTATTCCTCCTTATCGAATGGCTCCGGTGGAACTTATGGAACTAAAGGAACAATTGAAAGACTTGTTGGATAACGGCTTCATCCGACCGAGTATCTCTCTATGGGGTGCTCCAGTTTTGTTTGTCCGAAAGAAGAATGGTTCACTCCGCATGTGTATTGACTATTGGCAATTAAACAAGGTTACCATTAAGAATAAGTATCCTCTCCCAAGGATAGATGATTTATTTGACCAACTTCAAGGAGCGAGCTACTTCTCCAAGATTGACCTTCGGTCGGGCTATCACCAATTGAGGGTGAAGGAAGATGACATTAAGAAGATAGCTTTTCAGACTAGATACGACCATTAAGAATTCTTAGTAATGTCGTGTCACTACCCGATTTCTCGAATCATGATGGCGCCTACCAACCCATCAGTAGGCCAGCTAAAACCTTATCCCGGAACTTAGTAGTAGTAGGACTAAGGGTGGAAACTAATCCTCAACTAAGCAGAAGCGAAAAATATAGCACATCTAAAGGCGGAAGCAAAACCAAACTATATATACAAGACACCTCCAAGAACCTGGAAGTCACAAGTACAAAACTACTAACAAAAATACAAGTCCCAAATGTGAACCACAGAAACAAACTGTCCCGAAAACAAAAGACAAGTCAAAATATAAATACAGAAGGAGACAGGTAATCCCAGAACGCCATGTGCTCACCCTCGTCTCCTGAACAGAAAGCTGTAGGCTCGAACTCAATGCTGAGAACTGGTGCTCAGACCTGCATCACGAAAATAGATGCAGAGCGCAACATGAGTACCAAAATGCCAGGTACCCAGTAGGCATCATAGGCCAACTGAGTTAGAAAGGTAAAAACAGGCAGACAAGATAGAATCAGCACAAACAGAGGTCAACAGAAACAGGAATAGAGAAAGCGAAAAGCAAACTAAGAACAACTAAGCTAAACCCAGCTAAGCCCCCATAAGACCCGGTGGGCACACTCGTGCGCAAGTTTAAATAAAACCTGAATGGACCCCCATAAGCCCGACAGGTACGCAGAAGAGCTATTCTATAGAAACAAAGGAAAACCTAACTCCAGAAGCCTCAACACCCATAGATCTCGGACCCAAAAAGATAACACCTGGGCCCCACTCAATCATCAGTCACGAGCTGGAAATACCGGACTCTTACCGTGTAACGTCAACCTCGAGCTAGAACAATACCTGGGCCCGGCCAAATCATCAGTCACGAGCTGGAAATATCGGACGCTAATCGTGTAACATCAGCCTCGAACCAAAATTCACACCTCTCGCTCAACAGCCTAGAGCTGGAAATACCAGGTCCAATCGGGTAACGTCAGCTGCGCAGCTGGGACTAGTAGCCTACGAACAACGGTCTTGCACTGGAAATAATGGGCTGCAATCATGTAACATCACCTGTGGACCAGAGCTAGCAGCCTACCCCCGACAGCCTAGCGCTGGAAATATCGGATGCTAATCGGGTAACGTCAGCTGCGTACTGGAGCTAACAACCTCGAACCGGATAAAGCCACTAACAAACAATACAACACACGGCTAAACACCTTGGCCCGCCGGCCCCACAAGGATATCAACCGAAGGCTCCCAGCCTAGCACTATCCAACCGTCAATCGGCGCAACAAAAACATCTTCCGGCAGCACCCCAGAATCACAGAAATAAGGGAGAAAGAATCGAAAGATTCGAAAGCTATGAAAACGCCTAAACTAAGGCTCATACTATCAGACACAAGTCTGCTATACTAGTCTACAAGGACCTAGTCCATCCGAAACGACGTTGGATACATACTCCAGTCAAGGGGTGCATAGGACTAAGGTAAATACTATCCTAACCTATTCTATGGTCAAAACAGTCACAGAAATCAACATCAATCAAGCAAATATCCCAAACCCACGCATGCAACAATAGATAGCCACCCAACAGATAACCCACAGTAAATCAACAACAGCCGAGGTCAACAACTCATCCTAAAGCATGAAGCTAATCTAGAATAGCCCAGAAAACAACTCTAAACGAAGAAAATCAGAGAAGAAGAACAAAAGCACTAGCTACCCACCCCAGATAAATACACATCAACCAGCATTTATGCATTCAAGCTCAATCTAGAAAGAAGGGAAGCCATAACCTACCAGAAAGCCGATCACGCGCGCTCCAAGTCACTCTGCTAGAGCTTTTCCCTTCCGAACGGCCTCAGACTGATGCCTTGCTATCAAAAATAGAATTACAGCATCAATACTGTCATATAGGCACTAAAATAATCAAATTTGGAGACAGACCAATTTTGGAGTCAAAATCAGGAACGTGGGACCAGCTCTTGATTTTTTGGAATTAACTCGGAGAAGAGGTCCCAAATCCTCCCCCGAACTTGTATTCCAAAATGGAACACTCATCGGGGCTCGGATCAGCTCCATGCAACTCAAACAAGAAACACAAAACTTTACAACAAATAGGCCTAAGATAGAAACTTACGCCTCGAATTCACGGAAAATGAGGTACACCTAACGCAATCCAACCACGAACCCACGAAGCCAATGAGAATCTGAATGCCTAGGACTTCGAATCACCAAAACCTGACAACCGAGGGTGAGATATGAATTTTTGATTGTTTCATCAACAATGAGCTCGACCTCTATTTATAACCACTGCCACCCGTTCTTCTCCGAGAACGCGGAGGGAAACTAACCACTCGGAGGCAAACCCACAACAGCTCGGTGAACGCTGCCCCAAACCCGCGAATGCGGAGAGCAAGAACACCCCCACACCACAGACCTCGTTGAACACGAAGCAACTCCCGCGAATGCGGAGTACAAGACCAAAAACCTCCGCGAACACGGAGTAGACACTCTTACACCTCCGCGAATGCAGAGCCTATCTCACGAACAGGGAGAGTAAATATGTCTGCATTTTTGACAGCTGCAACAATTGAGTTTTGGACAACTACAAAACTCTGACGGGTTGCTCGAAATTCGTTCGGAACCCCGTTCACGCAAATGAGATATGCTACCCCCATGAATTCGACGTTCCAAACTCAATGGTGTAGTTAAATTTCTGTACGAGGTCGTTTCAACAAAAAGTGGGTCCCACACCTAGTGGGTCATTTTCGCCAATTTCTATCGAAGGCCTCAGATTTTGATCGAAAGTTCTTGAAGGGTCATTCTAGAGCAAACTCGGTATTTTGGAACTAACCGCGCTGAAATTTTTTTCATCCGAGCATGTTTACCAAGAATGTTGACCAAAGTCAACTTTAAGCCAAACTTCGAATGCTAAAGAGCTAACTGCCCCCAAAATCAAACCGGAAGCCCTAGGACTCGGGCAAACCATGCTTCTAGCCTAATTTGGCTGCTCCGTAGCTGATGAAATCGTTAGAATTCCCATATGAGGTTGTTTACCTGAAGACATGACCGAAATCAACTTTTCAAGGTTTAAAAGCTCTAAAACAGGAAAACATGCATAAAATCTAAACTAACGACCAAGTGACCGAACAGTCAGTGCCAGTAAGTCATAAATGACTTGGGGTCGCTACAGGAATGCTCTAAACGACAGAAAGGAGGCATTAACACAGAAATAACCTAGAGGGTCATTACAACATCCACTACTAAAATGACTTTCGTCCTCGAAAGTAAGAGTCAAGAAGTACCTGTGGGATCAAATAAGCTAGGGAACTGCTCCCGCATCTCCCGCTCGGTCTCCCAGGTAGCCTCCTCAACTGGAAGGTGCCTCCAATGGACCTTAACTACAAGAATGGCTCTCAACCTCAGATGCCTCACATCTCTGGCCAAAATAGTAACTGGCTCCTCAATATAGGTCAGGCGATCATCCAACTCAACTTCATCACTCGAACATATCGGCGTAGCATCAAAACTTGGAAAACTGGATGAACAGCAGCGAATGTTTGAGGTAAAGCTAACTCGTAGGCCACCTCACCAACTGCCCTCAAAATATCAAAAGGCCCAATAGACCTGGGGCTAAGCTTGCGCCGCCTTGGAAATCTCATCACGCCCTTCATGGGTGACACTTGAAGGAATACTCTATCACCCACGACAAATCTCAACGGTCGGCGCCTGTAGTCTACATAACTCAGTGGTCTATTCTGAGCCGTCTTGAGCTGATCCTGAATCAATCTCACATGCACAATGGTCTCTTGAAACAGATCTGTCCCCCACGGCCTAGGCTTCGTAGACTCAAACCAACCAACTAGAGTGCGACAACGCCTAGCATACAAGGTTTCAAACGGGGCCATCTGAATACTGGAATGGTAGTTGTTGTTGTACGCAAACTCTGCCAAGGGCAAAAAATGGTCCCAGTGACCTCCAAAATCTATAACACAGGCTCGCAACATATCCTCAAGGACCTGGATAATGCGCTCTGATAACCATCACTCTGCGGGTGAAAGTTGTGCTAAGATCCACCCGGGTGCCCAACTCCTCCAAAAACACCCTCCAGAAGCTAGAAGTGAACTGCGGACTTCGATCTGAAATGATGGAAACAGGCACACCATGAAGACGGACCACCTCCCAGATGTAGATACGAGCTAACCTCTCAGCATAGAAGGATGTATGAACAGCTATGAAGTGTCCTGAGTTGGTCAATCGATCCACGATGACCCAAATGCTGTCAACACCTCTAGAATTCTGTGGCAGCCCCACAACGAAGTTCATGGTAATACGCTCCAACTTCCACTCAGGAATGGGTAATCTCTGCAACTCTCCACCAGGCATCAAATGCTCGGCCTTCACCTGCTGTCAACACAAGCAACGAGACACATAGTCTGAGATGTCTCTCCTCATACCGCTCCACCACTAGTGCTGCCTCAAATCATGATACATCTTAACTGTGTCCGAATGGATGGAATACCGGAATTATGGGCCTCGCTAAGGATCAGCTGGATCAAATCACCAACTCTCGAAACACACAAACGACCAGCAAACCTCAAAACCCCATCTATATCTAAGGAAGCCTGCCCGACATGATCCGCCAAAACTCTATCTCTGAGTGCCACCAAAGACTCATCCTCGATCTGATGACTACAGATCTAAGCAAGAAGCGATGACTGAACCCCCACATAAGCCAACACTCGACTGGAATCTGAAAAATCAAGTCTGACCATCCGATTGGCTAAGGACTGGATGTCCATAGCAAAAGGTCACTCCAAAACAGAAACAAAAGTTAGACTACCCATACTCCCTGCCCTCCGACTCAAGGTGTTCTCTACTACATTCGCCTTGCCTGGGTGGTAGAGAATAGAGAGGTCATAGTCCTTTAGGAGCTTAATCCAACAAAGCTGCCTTGAATTAAGGTCCCTCTGGCTCATAATGTACTGAAGGCTCCGGTGACCAGTATAGATCTCACAACGAACTCCATAAAGGTAATGCCTCCAGATCTTAAGCGCGAAAACTACCGCTGCCAACTCCAGATCATGAGTGGGGTAGTTGTGCTCATGCAGCTTAAGCTACCTCGATGCATAAGCAATAACCCAGCCCTGCTGCATCAGAACACAACCCAAATCAATGCTGGATGCGTCACAATAAACCGTGAAGCCCTCGCCCTCAACTTGAAGAGTCAAAATAGGAGCGGTGGTCAGCAACTCTTTAAGCCTCAGAAAGCTCCTCTCACACTCCTCCGACCACACAAAGGGAACATCCTGGCGAGTCAACCGAGTCAGAGGTGTTGCTATAGTGGAGAAACCCTAGACAAAACGCCTGTAATACACTTCCAATCCAATGAAACTCCGAATCTCAGTCACAGAGGTGGGCCTAACCCAATCACGAATAGCCTCAATCTTCGTCGGATCAACCATAATACCATCCTTGGACACCACGTACCCCAAGAAAGCTACGGACTCAAGCAAAAACTTGCACTTTGAGAACTTGGCATGCAGCCGAAGATCTCTCAAAGTATGGAGCACTATTCTCAGATGCTGCTCATGCTCACTATGGATCCGCGAGTATACCAAGATGTCATCAATAAAAACTATGATGAAGGAGTCCAGATACGGCCTGAATACACGAGTCATCAAGTCCATAAAGGCGGAAGGGGCATTAGTCAACCCAAAAGACATCACTAGGAACTCATAATGGCCTTTACGAGTCCTAAATGTTGTCTTAGGGATGTCCGCTGCTCTCACCATCAACTGATGGTAGCAAGATCTCAAGTCAATCTTTGAAAACACGGCGGCACCCTGAGCTGGTCAAATAGATCATCAATACGAGGCATGGGGTAACAGTTCCTCACCGTCACCTTATTCAGTTGCCTTTAATCAATACACATCCGCATGGTGCCATCCTTCTTCTTCACAAACAGGACTGGGGCACCCCAAGGCGACACACTAGGCCAAATGAACCCCTTACCCAAGAGGTACTGAAGCTCAGCACTGAGCTCCTTGACGTCTGCAGGTGTCATACGATATGGTGGGATAGAAATAGGACGAGTACTCGGCTCTAAATCTATGGAGAAGTCAATATCCCGCTCTGGGGGTAGGCCAGGAAGGTCGGTGGGAAACACATTTGCGAACTCTCAGATTATAGGAACAGAATCAACTATAGGGCCCTCCCTACTCATATCTCTAACATATGCCAAATAAGCCAAACATCCGCTGTCCACTAGCCTCTGGGCCTGAATACAATAAATCACCCCAACTGGTGTGCGACTGCGAGAGCCCTGCCACACCATTGGTGGAATACCAGGCATGGCTAAAGTAATAGTCTTGGCATAGCAATCCAAGATGGCCCGGTGAGGGGATAGCCAATCCAGGCCCAAAATCACATCAAAATCCACCATACATAGAACAACAAAATCGACCAGAGTGTCCTGCCCCTGAACAGTCACCACACAAGATCTACACACCCGATCCACTACTAAAGAATCTCCTACTGGGGTCGAAACACGCAAAGGCAAAGATAAGGGCTCAGAACTAACTCCCAATTGAGGCACACAATAAACCGACACATAAGAATAAGTAGAACCAGGGTCAAATAAGGCTGAAGCAGACTGATGGCAAAAAGAACCGTATCTATCATCTGGCCTAGCCCTCTTGTCGCTGCCCCCATAGGCCTCGAGACGGAGCTGCTTGATAGTGCGGACATGGTCCACCACATCCAGAAATGAACGGCCCGCTGATAGCATAGACTGCAACTTGATCCTCAACTCCAGCCTCATACCTCTGACAAAGCATCGGACCCGCTCCCTTTCTGTACGCAGAATCATCGTGGCATGACGGGACAACTCCAGAAATCTGGCCTCATACTTTGATACTATCATGGAGCCCAGCTCCAACCTCGTGAACTCATCACGGAGTCGTTCCCTAACACTCCGTAGAATATATCTAGCTAGAAAGGCCTTAGAAAACTCTGTCCACGATACCGGTGGTGACCCAGCTGGCCTAGTCTCGCTGAAAGCATGCCATCACTGTCTGGCCGGTCCGTCTAACTGATAAGATATGAAGTCAGCTCCCCTGACTCCACTAACGCCAAAGTCTACAATCTCTACTAACAAGTAGTCAGGAACTCGTAGGCATCCTCCCCCAGAGCCTCGGAAAACCTCGGTGGTGATAGTCTAAGAAACACCCCGAGCATCTTCAGCTCTCACAGAGGCCTAACCCCGTCCAAAAGGTCCGTCTGAACCGTGGCTGGTGCTGGCGGCTAGTGAACCTTTGGAGCCTCTAACGCAGGCTGGCCCAGCTATGCTGGAACTGGCTCTGGGACTGGTGCTGGGGCCGGCTGCTGCTACTGCTGCATACCCTCGATAGCAGCTAGGATCTTGGGCAAGCATGCCCTGAAGATCTAGGGCGGCAGCTGGTACAGACAGTGGCTGGGCTGGTCCCGGCTCCACCGGCTAAGGAGGAATCTGATCTACCTGAGGCTTCGGTTCCCACTCTGGAGTCCTCTGTAACACCCCAAGCTTCCAAGGGATTTTAAAATTTGGAACTCACCTGAAGACAGTGACCTACAGAGGCCACCTACGGGCCGTAGATGGATTGACTGGTCGTAGGTAGGAACAGTCAATGGCACTGTGAAATTTTAGGATTTCCAATTTTCTGAACTTTGACCTACGAAATAGCAGGACGGTTCGTAGTGCAGTTGATGGGCTGTAGATGGGTTCCGTAGATGCCTTCCAGACTTGGCCAAATTATCAGCCAAAATGAACTTTCTGAATCAATTGACGAAAGAACAGGACGGTCCGTCAATTGATGTACGGACCGTAGATCCTGTCCAGTTATTGGCCCCGATAGTTTTTAATTAAGGGCTTTTCGGTCTTTTCCCTAATTGCTTACCTATTAAGCTAAATCGGTTATACCCTTAATATTAGACCTATAAATACTTTCTAAGCCTAATTCCTTTCATTCTAATTCATTCCAAAACTCTCCTCTCTCAAATATTTCTCTCTCAACTCTCAAGGAAAAAGAAGAAGCTTGAATCCTCCATTGAAGACCTTCAATCTTCTCCAATTCTTATGGATTGCTTTGAGGTATGATAGTATTCACCATTAGGAGTCTTCTAGTGAAAGCTCTCCCGTTAGTAGAGGCCGGGTTTTCTAGATGGACCTCTCCCGTTAGTTGAGGCCGAGTCTCCTAAAGCAATCTCTATCCCATAAACTATGTTGCCACCTTAGGATGTTTTCTTTAAGTAGACATTAGCTAGTGGATCCACATAAGCTAAGAAGTTCATGGTCTTACCTTGGCAAGTACGACACCCCTTTTCGGTGTTGGGTAGACACCGGATTCCGTATTGATAGCTCACATGGTCTTATATGTCGGTTAAAGATTTTCCATACAAGTTAATGAACAAGTGTTTTCATGATGAAGTAAAGAAAAGAAGGAAAGATGATTTAGCTTGCTTTGACCTTGATATATGCTTTATGTTTCATGTTTCTCATGTTCATCATGTTTTTAGCTTGTCCATTGTATGTCATGAATATGTCTCTCTCTAGCATGATTTATGTATTTATGTGCATTGCTATCATACTTAGTACTTAATTGTGCTAACGCATACTCTTGCCTACATTAACTTCTTTTGTGTAGTACGTGGCGATTCACCTTCCACTCGTGGCTAGAGCATTGACTTAGAGTTGAGAAGAAGACTTGGTGAGTCCTCATCCATCCGAAGACATAGCCTTGTTGGATTTTACATTTTATGTCTTTCCTTATGTTGGATATTGTATTGGGCTGCGTCCCTATCACTTTTATTCATATTCTATGATATTAGAAGGCTTTGAGACATGAGTTGCAGACTTCCGCTATTTTGAGTAAAGCTTTGATATAAAATGCTCTTTGAACTCTTATTTCTCTATTATCTTGTATGTTATGTATGCAAGGGCTTGTATGAGGCCTCTCGGGGTCTTGTACGCCGTGTTACATCTAGGGGCTACCCTGGGTCATGACATCCTCGATCTATCACGGCCTGGTGCCACAACACCACCTCAACCTCGGGGTAAGCCTTCACTGCGCGTGCAAGCCATCTTGCAACAGTGTGAAGCAAGAGAGATTTCATGAAACCAATCAGACACAACGCACGAACAGGAATCAAAACAAGAAAATCTCCTACGGACACCCTATTGCCTCCCGAAGATAAGTCACGGACGTCTCCGCGCCGATCCTCAAGACTCTACTAGATGCTAGTTCAGTACAAGTGAGACCAACGAACCTAGGGCTCTGATACCAACTTGTCACGACCCGATTTCTTGAATCATGATGGTGCTTACAAACCTACTAGTAGGCCAGCTAAAACCCTATCCCAGAACATAGCAGTAATGGGACTAAGGGTGGAAAATAATCCTCAACTAAGCAAAAGCAACAAATACAACACATAAGAAGGCGGAAGAGAAACCAAACTATATATACAAGACACCTTCCAGAACCTGGAAGTCACAAGTACAGAACTACTAACAAAGGTACAAGTCCAAAAAGTGGACCACATAAACAAACTATCTCAAAAACAAAAGACAAGTCAAAATATAAATATAGAAGGAGACAGGTAATCCCATAACGCCATGTGCTCACCCTCGTCTCCTGAACAGACATCTGCAGGCTCGAACTCAATGCTGAGAAATGGTGCTCGGACCTGCATCACGAAAACATATACAGAGTGCAGCACGAGTACCAAAATGATAGGTACCCAGTAGGCATCATATGCCGACTGAGCTAGAAAGGTAAAAATAGGCAGACAAGATAGAATCAGCACAAACAGAGGTCAACGGAAAAAGGAACAGAGAAAGCGGAAAGCAAACTAAGAACAACTAAGCGAAACCCAGCTGAGCCCCCCATAAGATCCGCTGGGCACACTCGTGCGCAAGTTTAAATAAAACCTGAACGGACCTCCATAAGCCCGACAGGTACACAGAAGAGCTATTCTACAGAAACGAAGGAAAACCCAACTCAAGAAGCCTCAACACTCATGGGTCCAAGACCCAAAAATATAACACTTGGGCCCTGCCCAATCATCAGTCACGAGCTGGAAATATCAAATTCTAATCGTGTAACATCAACCTCGAGCTGGAAAAGTACATGGCCCCGGCCTAATCATCAGTCACTAGCTAGAAATACCAGACTCTAACTATGTAACATCAGCCTCGGACAGAAAATCATACCTCTCGTTTAACAGCCTAGTACTGGAAATACTAGCTCTAACCCGGTAACGTCAACTGCGCAGCTGAGACTAGTAGCCTACGAGCAATGGTCTCGCGCTGGAAATAACGGACTGCAATCGTGTAAAGTCAGTTGCGAACCGGAGCTAGCATCCTACCCCCGACAGCCTAACGCTAGAAATACCGGATGCTCATCGGGTAACGTCAGTTGCGTACTGGAGCTAACAACCTCGAACCGAATAAAGCCACCAACAAACAATACAACACAAGGCTAAACACCATGGCCCGTCGGCCCCACAAGGATATCAATCGAAGGCTCCAAGCCTAGCACAATCCAACCGTCAATCGATGCAACAACATCTTTTGGTAGCACCCCAGAATCGCAGAAATAAGGGAGAAAGAATCTAAAGATTCGAAAGCCACGAAATCACCTAAACATAGGCTCATACTATCAGACCTAAGTCTGCTATACATGTCTATAAGGACCTAGTCCATTCGAAACGACGTCAGATACATACTCAAGTCAACAAGTGTATAGGACTAAGGCAATACTATCCTAACCTATTCTAAGGTTGAAACAGTCACAAAAACCAACAACAATTAAGAAAATATCCCGAACCCATGCATGCAACAACAGATAGCCACCCAACAGATAACCCACAGCAAATCAACAATAGCCCAGGTCAACAACTCATCCTAAAGCATGAAACTAATCCCGAACAACCAAGAAAACAACTCTAAACGAAGAAAATCAGAGAAGAAGAACAAACGCACTTGCTACCCATCCCAGATTCACACACATCAACCAGCATTTACGCCTTCAAGCTCAATCTAGAAAGAAGGGAACCCGTAACCTATCAAAATGCCGATCACGAGCGCTCCAAATCACTCTGCTGGAGCTTTCTCCTTTCGAACGGCCTTAGACTCTTGCCAAACTATCAAAAATAGAATCACAGCGTCAATACGGTCGTTTAGACACTAAAATCATCAAATTCGGAGACAGACCAATTTTAGAGTCAAAATCAAGAATGTGGGACCCGCTCTGAATTTTCTGTAATTGACTCTGTGAAGAGGTCCCAAATCCTCCCCCAAACTTGTATTCCAAAATGGATCACTCATCGGGGCTCGAATAGCTCCATGTAACATCAGCCTCGGATCGAAAATCATACCTCTTGTTTAACAGCCTAGACTAGAAATACTGGCTCTAACCGGGTAACGTTAGCTGCGCAGCTGAGACTAGTAGCCTACGAGCAACGGTCTCGCGCTGGAAATAATGGGCTGCAATCGTGTAACGTCAGTTGCGGACCGGAGCTAGCATCCTACCCCCGACAGCCAAACGCTAGAAATACCGGATGCTCATCGGGTAACGTCAGCTGCGTACTGGAGCTAACAACCTCGAACCGGATAAAGCCACCAACAAACAATACAACACAAGGCTAAACACCACGGCCCGCCGGCCCCACAAGGATATCAACCAAAGGCTCCAAGCCTAGCACAATCCAACTGTCAATCGACGCAACAACAACATCTTTTGGTAGCACCCCAGAATCGCAGAAATAAGGGAGAAAGAATCTAAAGATTCGAAAGCCACGAAAACACCTAAACTAAGGCTCATACTATCAGACCCAAGTCTGCTATACCAGTCTATAAGGACCTAGTCCATTCGAAATGACATCGGATACATACTCAAGTCAACAGGTGTATAGGACTAAGGCAATACTATCCTAACTTATTCTAAGGTCGAAACAGTCACAGAAATTAACAACAATTAAGTAAATATCCCGAACCCATGCATGCAACAACAGATAGCCACCCCACAGATAACCCACAACAAATCAACAATAAGCCAGGTCAACAACTCATCCTAAAGCATGAAACTAATCCCGAACAACCAAGAAAACAACTCTAAACGAAGAAAATCGGAGAAGAAGAACAAACACACTTGCTACCCACCAGCATATACGCATTCAAGCTCAATCTAGAAAGAAGGGAAGCCGTAACCTACCAAAAAGCAAATCACGAGCGCTCCAAATCACTCGGCTGGAGCTTTCTCCTTTCGAACGGCCTTAGACTCCTGCCACGCTATCAAAAATAGAATCACAGCATCAATACGGTCGTTTAGACACTACAATCATCAAATTCGGAGACAGACCAATTTTAGAGTCAAAATTAAGAACGTGGGACCCGCTCTGAATTTTCCGTAATTGACTCTGTGAAGAGGTCCCAAATCTTCCCCCAAACTTGTATTCCAAAATGGAACACTCATCAGGGCTCGGATAGCTCCATGCAACTCAAACAAGAAACACAAAACTTTACAACAAATAGGCTTAAGATAGCAACTTACGCCTTGAATTCAAAGAAAACTAGGTACACCCAACGCAATCCAACCACGTACCCATGAAGCCAACAAGAATCTGAATGCCTGGGACTTTGGATAACCAAAAACTAACAACCGAGAAGGGAGATATGAATTTTTGAATGTTTCATCAACAATGAGCTCGACCTCCATTTATAATCACTACCACCCGCTCTTCTCCGCAAACGCGGCCCCCAGGCCCGGCGAACGCGGAAGGAAACTAACCACTACTCCGTGAACACGGGCCAAGGCCCACCAACTGCTCTAGTCTTAGGTGTAGGAGAAGTATGCAATGTCTGAAAGATCGTCTCCTGCCTTGGGCACTCCCTGGACAGTGATCAAAATCTCCACAATCATAGCAACCTCTATAGTCTGAAGGCCGGCGTGAAGAACGCGACGAACTCTTCTGGCAGCCCCTAACAAACTGTGAGCCATCTCCAGCCCTTTGGGAACCACCCCTAGCTGACTTTACCGGGTCCTGTGACACTCTCTAACAAAGTGGCCTACCTCGCCACACTCATAGCCACCATCACCAATATCGACCCGCTGAAAGGACCCGACTGGAATAGGACAAGCTCCAACACCTGAAGGCCTAATGTGCTCACCCCGAGAAGTTTGACCTGAACTTGTTCGGTGTAAGCTCCATGACCTACCTCAGAACTTCCTAGAACCTGAGGTGCTCCCGTCGTAGGCCTGATGGGTCGAGAAGAGATATGACCCTCGTTGAACTGATACTCACCCCGAAGTGGGATGTTGTCACCACTGTGCTGATGGCAAGGCCTCTTACCACTATATCTGTATGCCTCAAGGCATGCTTGCTCCATGGCCCTCGCATGACTAACAACTTGGGGAAAGGTAGACCCAGCCTCTATCAAGTGCCCCTCCGCCAGACCGAGTGGCAAAGACAAACCCCTGATGAACTAGTGACTCATATCCCGATCCGTAGGGGATGACGTGGGGTTATTCCCAGCCCACTCAAGAAATCCTACGACATACTCCAATAAAGATGATGAACCCTGCTGGGAACCATCAACCCATCTCTAGCTTGAGAACCATCTGCCGAAATTCAAAAAGAACCTGCTGATGTTCCTACTGCGCCCACCGGGAATCTCGTGCTATCCATCTAAGAGTGATTAGATTCCAAAGGATCAGTTTTAGAGGTTATTCAAAGCATGGACACACGATAAGGAGTAAAGAACAAAATTTCCTAAATGTGCACCATGGCCTGCCGAAGATAGGATACGACGTCTCCGCACCTATCCGTAGGACTCTACAAGGCATTTCCTTCATACCAACGATGCTGGTCAACCTAGAGCTCTGATACCAACTTGTCACGATCCGATTCCTCAGGTCATGATGGCACCTACTACAACCCACTAGTAGGTAAACTAACCCATAGCCCGGAACCAGAATCAACGGGCTATCAAGCGGAAGAGGAACCAATGAAGTAACAAACGAATATAAAGAGAAGAAAGAGGAATCAATATAGATATATCAAAGGAATCGTCCCCAAGACCTGGCATCAGTCGATATTCGGGCATCTAGTCAGAATAAGAGTACAAGGCTTATACAAATACAAAATAGATACAAACAACCTAGGAAAGCAAGTATAGACTAGTCCTAGCCCAAACTAGATGGAAATCAGTAATTCCGGACACCATGAGCTCACCCAATCTTTGAATGCTAGATGCTCTGCACCAAGACCAATCACCGGCGATAACCCGTACTATGATCTGCAGAGTACAGAAGTGTAGTATGAGTACCAAACGAATGGTACTCAGTAAGCATAGGCCGATTGAGCTCCACAGATAAAGCAAGTATAAATACCACATAAACAGGGTAGGAACATCACAAGTAACTAAAAGAACGCACTTGCAAACGCAAGCCAGAACCTATTTACAATAAGAGAGCACTATAGGAGTCAACTAATCAAGAACAAAATACTGACGGCCACCGCTAATAACCTAGGAACTAATCCAACTGAACCTAGCAGGAAGAACCCATAAAAAATCCAGACTAAGACACCTTGTAGACCAACTACAAATAAAACATAAGATAAATACAAGTATAATCAAATAATAACCGACCGGACGCCTATACCCTCAGAAGGTACAAATAATAACAAACGTACCCTCGGCCCCCATAAACCCAGAAGGTACCAATAATACCTAAGCCTACAAGACCGAAGGCTAAACCAGATCCGAATCAAACAACCAGTCAAATCCCAGCCCAGCTAGCAAGGGTGACTACCAACTCAGTATGAGATTTCAGATATCCAGGCCGCCCCGCCAGCCAGTAACTCCCAGGGGCGTCACCCACCCAGGCAGCAAGAGTGCCCGGAGGTGTATCAACTCCGAAGAGGATCTCAAAGTATCTCAAATATCTAAGCCTCCCAGTTAGCCAGCCACTCCTATGGGCGTCAGTCGCCCAGCTAGTAAGAGGGCCCAGGGTGTATCAACTCCAAAGAGGATCTCAAAGTATCTCAAATATTCGAGCCGCCAAGCCAGCCAGTCACTCCCAAGGGTGTCAACCACCTAGCTAGCAAGAGGACCCGGGGGCGTATCAACTCCGAAGAGGATCTCAAATATCTCAAATATCCAGGCCGCCCAGCCAGCCAGCCACTCCTAGGGGCGTCAGCCGCCCAATTAGCAAGAGGACCCGGGGGCGTATCAACTCCAAAGAGGATCTCAAATATCCAAGTCATCGTCGAATGACGTCCACTTCTAACAATATCACAAACGGAACCAATATAGAAGCACTCCAATCCCAAGGAAACACACCATCTCCTGTAGCGCATCGAAGCCACAGAAATGGGGAGAGGAAACAGAAAGGCGAACAAGCAGCACAAAAGCCTAAGCTAAGGCACATACAATTAGACCCAAGTATGCTATTCCGGTCTACAAGGACCTAGTCCATCTGAAACGATGTCGGAGACATACCACAGTCACAAGGTGCATGGGTCAAAGGCAACACTAGTTTATCCTAGACTAAGGCCAAAACATGCTCCAAACACAATAATTCAACCAAGTAAATCACAAGCATGCTTCAACACACATACAACCCCCAATCAGCATGGTACTAGCCTTGAAACTGTAGAAAAAAACCAATAAAAGTAATGGGATCGTACCACAATAAGTAAAAATGCTCAATCAATGCAAGCATGCCATCACCAACATCCAAACAAGGTACACACAATCAAAAATGTAATACCAAATCATGTCACACTACCAAGACAAGGGAAACTAACTTGGGATCCAATTGCTCCTCGATACGGCCTCAGGCCCAACAATAGACACTAGTTAATAAGGCATCACAAGCCTATTACTGGTCAGAAAGCGCAGAAATCGAGAGATGGCTCAAAATCAAATAGGGGGAGAAATATCTCTAGGATCAACGCCTTACCCCAAAATATGCCATCTCAGCTCCCAATGAGCACAACTAAGCCAAACCTATACCTAGGACAAGCCTCAGAGGTCTCAGGCACTAGCACAAGGTACACCATCCATAACAAGCCCTACCGGGAGCTACGCCTAGCTATAAGGGCGGTACACAACATAATAAACCATCCAAGGCTCAAACCTAGCCTAAGGCCATCAATACCAATCTTAAATAGGATAAAAACGCTAAGTCAATACCACAACCAAGGCCCATAGCCTAAATCTAAGGATTCACAAGACTACTCTAGTCTAATGCTCAACCGGGAATCAAAAAGTGCACTGGGAGGAGGCAACACCTATACTCGGCAAGTACCAACCTAAATCACATGTAATTCATACTAAACCAAATCTAATAAAGTAAAGTCAAAGTGGGAGATGATAGCCTACCTCGAAACTGATCACGTGCGCTTCGAATCCACCCAATTAAAGCTCCTCCTTTATGAATCACCTCCAATCGCCGCCACGCTATCGAAATATTGATTACAACGTCATTACAGACGTTTTGACACAAAAAATTGCATTAATCAGAGATGAACCCAATATTGGGTCTAAAATCGAATGATAGGACCCGCGCCGGGAATCCTGAAATCGACTCCGTGAAAAGGTACATTTTACCCACCATTAAAGAACACAAAATAAAGCTTGCAACATCTAAAACTAAGAAAATACCTCAAACGAAGGTCCCCCGATAATCCCCGAGCACTCCAATGCGTAGCCATGAACTTTCCGAACACGCTGGACTTCGAATCACCCAAAATGGAGCTAAAATGAGAGAGAAAACTCAATTTGAAATGTTATATTTCAAACTGGCTACATCTGGTTCTTTAAATAAAGGACCAGGCGTGGCTGACCTGCGCGAACGCGGCTTCAGGCCCGCAAACAAGGAGGTGAAAGTCCCAGACCTCCGTGAACACGGAGACATTCTCGTGAACGCAGAGAAGAGAGAGACAGACCTCTGCGAATGCGGAGACCTTCCCGCGAACGTGGAGAGGAGTAACCAGAGCTTCACGAACGTGGCCCTACACCCACGAATGCAAAGGGCAAATGAGGCCTACAACACCAGTTAGTTTTAACCTTTGCCAACTCTTCGATGGGGTGCTCGGGATTCGTTCGAAACCCCGTTCACACAAACGAGATATGCTACCCCATCAAATTCGACATTCCAAACGCAAGGGCGCAGTCAGAATTTCCATAAGAGGTCATTTCGACAAAAAGTGGGTCCTACACCCAAGCGCCATTTTAGCTAACTTCTACAAAGGGCCTCGAAATTAGATCGAAAGCCCCGAGAATTGCACGAAGGGTTGTTCTAGACCAAACTTGACATTCCAGAACTAACCGCGCTGACAAAATTCTCATCTGAGCATGTTTACAAAGAATTTTGACCAGAGTCAAACTTAGGCCAAAGCTTAAAGGCTAAAATGCCTAATGGCTCAAACTCGCACCGAAAGCCTCGGAACACGAGCTAGACAAGCCACTAGCCTAAAATGACCATTCCAGAGCTAATAGGACTTTAGAATTCCATTGTGAGACCATTTTCTTGGAGTTTGTCAACCGTTCAAATTCTAAGAGCTCCAAAACACAAAAACGGGCATAAAGCCCAAATGAACGACCAGGCGACCGAACAATCAGTGCCAGCCAGTCATAAATGACTTGGGGTCGCTACAGAAAAGCTCTAAACACTGAAAACATCAAAAAATGGAGAAAATGACTTGGAGGGTCATTACATGGGTATCTCATACCAATGGTGTGATGAGCATTTGTACGAGTACCAGTGTTATAAAGGGAAAGTTCATTACTATAGAATGATGGATTGTAATCCGAGAATGCCAAAGCATATGGGCATTAGATGATACATTATTGACTTGGTTTCTTTTGTGTTGTTATGTTTCTTTAGTGAAGTCGTATATTTGTGATAGTTGAGGTGATTATATGTCATATCAATATTTGATTGATTGAGATGCATCATCATCCCCTTTTATTGAAATCATATTGTGCACATGCATTGACATGAGATTGAGTATAAGTTGGGCATGTGGAGATAGTCCGTTCTGGGGATTGTTCGATTTTATGATTATAAGTTGGGCACGTGGAGACCGTCCGTTCTGTGAATTGTTTGATTTTATGATAGTGCATTGAGATCGTCCGTACAAACACGTCGAGATCATTTTGTCTGTATATGGACCTCGCGAGTCCCTCATGGACCACAAACTCTCGATCTATTTCTGAGAAATATCGTGAATATATGGTTGATTGAGTACTTAGCATCTGAGGCATATCATTTAATGGTGTCACATTGCATTGCATCTCATTACATTCTTCATTCTTGTTGATTATGTGCGTTGTTGGTGGTTGGATATTACGTGTTATTTGACTACCCCTGTTTGATGAAACTTGACTGATAAGTATGATGTAGACTTGTATAAGTAAAAGGATGATTTTATATTTGAACTCCTGTAGCTACTTCTTCATTGTCTTTCTATGAGATATACTGAGTACACGTGGTTTCGTACTCATACTACACTTGTTACACTCTTTTGTAGTGCAGATTCGATTCCCAATACGAGCACACCTCGTATAGCTTTTTGAGTCCGTGCTTGGAGTATCTTGGAGTTGTGGTGAGCTGCTTGGCTATTTCGCGACCCACACCTCCTACTATCTTATTATATGTTCTGTTGTTTTTCGTATTCAAAAATGATATTTTTTATGTTTAGACTTGTCATTTAGTTTCAGACTTGCATCGTATTTTAAAAGCTCTTGTACTTATGACACCAAAATCTTGGGTGATATTTTAGATTTTCTCATTTCATATTTATGAAAGACTTAGTGTCTGAGATATTCTACTTGTCGTTTATCTTTTCACCTTATGTATTTAGTTAATTTGGTAACACTAGTGGGTTGGTGTACCTTTCGATTGGGAATATAGGTGCCATCACGACATGTGAATTTTGGGTCATAACAAACATAAATGTTAGCCACATGTATAATTAGTTAGATTTTAAAAAATGAAAAAAATAAAAAGAGTTATATTAAATGTGGTAACTATATTTAAAAAGATGATGTTAAATAAAATGCGTAGCTTTTTAAATTTTTTTAAACTTAACTGATTTTTAATTTAATTTTAAAATTTTTATTTTTTAAAACACAAAAATTGATATTCTTAATTCCTATTTTTAAAAATTGAATAATTGAGAAATTCTGTGGTACTAACAAGTGACACTTTTTACTTTTCCTAGTATATATACAAAATATAAATTTTAAAATTCTTTAAATTATAAATTATTTATTTTAAAAATGCTCTAACGTTAATTTTAAAAACGGTTTCAATTAAGGCCAGAATCTCGTGAGATAATTTAGGGGAAGTGAATTTTAAATAGTACTTATTATTTTTAAGTATTCTTTAAATTATAAATTATTTATTTCTAAAAGATCTATAATGTAAAATTTAAAGAACTGTTTTAAATTTATGTATTTTTTAAAAAACAATGTAATTTATAGTTTAATATTTCTTACAGATATTTAATTTCATATAACGACCCGTTAGGCCATTCTGAGCACTAGACCTATTTCGTTGTCACAACCCAAAATCGGGTGTGATGACACTTGTCCTATCCCATCAGGACAAGTCTGCCTAAACCCAAAAAAAAAGAAATAACAGCGAAAATAAGCAATATAACGAAAAACAACATATGTAACACCCCAGTTTTTGAAAAGAAAGAAAAAATGCAGTTTTAAAATTTTTCTGATGCCAGTGACGACGAAGGCCATCTACGGACCGTAGGTGGAGTGACGGGTCGTAGATGGGAACCGTCGATGGCCCTGAACTTATTATGAATTGAGTTAAGGATTATGCTTATTAAGCTATGAATTTCATGTAAGACTATGAATGATGAAAACAGGATATTTTTATGAGAAGATGCATGTTCAATCAAAATCTTTGATTTTCCTCTATTATGTGGGTTCCCTCAATTATGACTAAATTGCCTTGATTTATGGCTTTCTAAGTATAAGCTTGCATCGAATTGCATGTTTTGAGGTGAAGCTTATGAACCCATGATTTTGAGTTAAGAGCATGATGAGCTATGTAAATATGAAGCTTATGAACTCATGTATGTTTTATGAAGTTTATGATATGTTAATGGAAATGTTGAGTGGTGAAAGGGCTCCTCATGTAATGCTCAACCTATGAATGTGAAAGGTTTTCTCACACGAAATGATTCATATCTTGTTGAAAGGTTTGCTCAACTAAGCTTGAATCCACGATTTAGGGGCTATTCTATGAAGGGACAAGAGGCAATTACCCATGTTCCCTAACTTAGACAAGAGGCGATTAACCATGTCTACTATTAATGAAATCAAGAATGAAGGGACAAGAGGCGATTACCCATGTCTACTAATAATGAACTATGATTAATCTGTGGGAAGTATGCTTAGTACGGAGTGGACAAGTGGCAATTACCCATGTCCCATAACCTATGTGCCACCATAGGGTGATGGTCTATGATAGACACTAGCTAGTGGATCCACATAAGCTAGGAGGTTCATGGTCTTACCTTGGCAAGTAGGACACCCCTTTTCAGTATGGGGCAGACACCAGATTCCATGTTGATAGCTCACATGGTCTTATATGTCGGTTAAGGTTATTCCCCGCAATTAATGAACTTAAGTGTTCTCATGATGATGTAAGGTAAAGGAAAGATGAATAACTTGTCTTGGCCATGGTTTATGCTTCATGTTTCTTATGTTCTATCATGTTTTAGCTTGGCCATTGAATGTCAAGATTATATGTCATTCTAGCATGCTTTATATGCCCTATGTGCATTGCTATCATACTTGGTACTTGATTGTACTAACGCATACTCTTGCCTACATTGATTCTAGTGATGTAGGGCTTGGTGGCTCCTCTCATCCCACTCGTGGCTAGTCAGTTCTAGTGATCGTGAAGACTTGGTGAGGCCTCCTATGTCTGAGAGCCTAACCTCGTTACTTTTTCATGCTTTTCCATTATTTTTGATATTGTACTGGGCTGCGTCCCAAACCTTTATTTCTATTCCATTATGTTAGATGGCTTTAGACATAAGTGGTAGACTTCCGCTGTTTTGATAAAAAATGCTCTTTTGAACTCTTATTTCACTACTATCTTGTATGTTATGTATGCTAAGGAATTGTATGAGGCCTCTCGGGGTCTTGTATGCCGTGTTACATCTAGGGGCTACCCTAGGTCGTGAAAAACTTGGTATTCAGAGCACAAGGTTTATGAAAGATTCTAGGATGTCTCATAAGCCACGTCGAGTAGAGTCTTGTTCATGAGTGTGAAGCGCACCACATTTATGAATGAGAGGCTACGAGATGATTAGGAAACTCCACTTCTTCATTATCCTTAAGTCGTGCAATAGAGTGTTACTCTATATGTCTCTCTCCTAATCCCTATCCTACACGTTTCAGGATATGGCATCTCGAAGAGCTTATACTCGAAGGAATGCGAGAGAGAGTGAAGAGCAAGAATTTCCTCCTCAAGCTCCTCAAGTTTCGGTCGATCGTTTGACCGAGCAGGTAACCAATGCGGAGTTCAGGGCTGCTTTTCATGTGTTGGCCCAAGCCGTGATGGCTCAAGCCAATAGGGAGGTTTTGGCTCCTGTGAACCCAAATATAGGTACGACGGCGTCAAGAGTGAGGGACTTCACTAGGATGAACCCTTCGGAGTTTCATGGTTCTAAAGTGGAGGAAGATCCTCAAGAGTTTATTGATGAGGTTTATAAAGTGTTGATGATCATGGGAGTGTCACCGACGGAAAAGGCGGAATTGTCCGCCTACCAACTCAAAGGTGTCGCTCAAATTTGGTACAACCAATGGAAGAGTGAGATGGCGGTTGATGAGGGTCCTCTAGAGTGGGAGAGATTCAAGGGTGCTTTCCTCGATAGATTCTTTCCCCTTGAGATGAGGGAGGCTAAGGTACTTGAATTCATCAACCTTCGTCAAGGGAGTATGGGTGTGAAAGAGTATGCTTTGAAGTTCACACAATTGGCTCGATATGCTCCTTCTATGGTTGCCGATCCTAGGGCAAGAATGAGCAAATTTGTTTCGGGAGTGTCTGAAATGGTGGTAAAGGAGTGTCATACCGCCATGCTTATTGATAATATGGATATTTCTCACCTCGTGATTCATGCACAACAAACAGAGGAGGAAATGCTCAAGGAAAGGTCTAGGGACTCCAAGATGGCTAAGATCGGTGATAGTGGTTTCTCTCATTCAAGGTCCGATGGACATGGTCGTTTTAAGCCTGGACAAAGGTTCTCTAATCAAGGTTGTTCCAACGCTCCTCCTAAGTTCAACAAAGGAAGGGTGTCTAACCCTAAGCCTCAAGGAGGAAATGGTAGTGGCTCCTCATTGCCTACTTGTGCCAAGTGTGGGAGGAAACATGAGGGTATTTGTCTAGCCAGTTCGAATTCATGTTTTGGATGTGGTAAGACGGGTCATAAAGTAAGGGATTGTCCCTTGGCTACTAAGAAGGGAGGAGAAAATCATCGAAGGGCTCAACCCCAAAATCTGGCAAGTTCTAATGGAAATCAAAAGCAAAACCGGTTCTATGCACTTCAGGCCCATCATGAGCTAGAGGGTTTTCCCGATGTGGTTACCGGTATGTTGAAAATATTCCACTTCGATGTTTATGCTTCTCTTGATCCTGGTTCTACTTTGTCTTTTTTGATGCCTTATGTGGCTATGAAGTTTGATGTTGTTCCGGATGTGTTGCTAGATCCATTCTGTGTCTCCACTCCTATCGGTGAATCTATTATGGCTAAGAGAGTCTATAGAAATTGTTCCGTCTCTTTATTCCATAGAGTCACTCATGTGGATCTTGTAGAGCTTGATATGCTAGACTTCGATGTCATTCTTGGGATAGATTGGTTGCATTCTTGTTATGCCTCTATTGATTGTAGGACCCGAATGGTCAAGTTTTAGTTTCCAAATGAGCCTATCCTATAGTGGAAGGGAGGAAATTCTATGATTCGAGGTCAATCTGTTTCTTATCTAAAAGCTAGAAAGATGATATCAAAGGGGTGCATTTACCATCTTGTTAAGGTGAGGGATATAGATTCCGAGACCCCTACTCTCTAGTCGGTTCCCGTTGTTAATGAATTTTCAGAAGTGTTTCCCGATGATTTACCCAGTGTTCCTCCCGAGAGGGAAATAGACTTCGATATTGACCTTCTCCCCGGTACGCAACCTATCTCTATCCCTCCTTATAGAATGGCTCCAGCAAAACTTAAGGAACTAAATGAGCAATTGAAAGATTTGTTGGATAAGGGTTTCATCTGACCAAGTATTTCTTCATGGGGTGCTTCGATCTTGTTTGTTAGAAAGAAAGATGGTTCACTCTGTATGTGTATTGACTACCGCCAATTGAATAAGGTTACTATCAAGAATAATATCCCCTCCCAAAAATTGATGATTTATTTGACAAACTCCAAGGGGCTAGCTATTTCTCTAAGATTGATCTACGTTCGAGCTATCACCAATTAAAGGTAAGGGCAGATTACATTTCGAAAATGGCTTTTCGGACCAGATATGGGCACTATGAGTTACTGGTGATGTCTTTCGGGTTGACTAATGCTCCGGCCGCATTTATGGATTTGATGAATTGGGTGTTTAGACAATACCTGGATATGTTCGTCATTGTGTTTATCGATGATATCTTGATTTACTCAAGGAGTGATAGTGAGCATGCTGATCATTTGAGGATTGTGTTGCAAGTTCTCAAGGACCAACAACTCTTTGCTAAGTTTGAGAAATGTGAGTTTTGGTTAAAGTCCGTAGCTTTCCTTGGTCACATTGTTTCCGATAAAGGTGTCGAGGTAGATCCTAAGAAGGCGGATGCAGTTAAGAATTGGCCTAGACCTCTATCACCTTTGGATATTCATAGTTTCTTCGGTTTAGCCGGTTACTATCGAAGGTTTGTTGAAGGGTTTTCTTCAATTGCTTCACCAGTGACGGCTCTAACTTAAAAGAAGGATAAGTTTACTTGGTCCGAAAGGTGTGAAGCGAGTTTTCAAGAGTTTAAAGATAGACTTACCTCAGCTCCGGTGTTGACCCCACTGGAAGGGTCCAATGGGTTTGTAGTCTATTGTGATGCTTCAAGAATTGGGTTAGGGTGTGTACTTATGCAAAATGGGAAAGTCATTTCTTATGCTTCAAGGCAACTAAAGGTGCATCAAAAGAATTACCCTACTCATGATTTGGAGTTAGCGGCGGTTGTGTTTTCTTTAAAGATATGGAGGCATTACTTGTATAGTGTCCATGTTGACGTCTTTACTGACCATAAGAGTTTGCAATATGTATTTAAGCAAAAGGATCTAAATCTTCGCCAACGAAGGTGGCTTGAGCTATTAAAGGACTATGACATGAACGTCCTCTATCACCCCGACAAGGCTAATGTGGTGGCAGATGCTCTCAGTCTGATGTAATGGGCAGTGTTGTTCATATAGGGGAGGGTAAGAAGGAACTAGTTTGAGATGTTCATAGGTTGGCCCGTTTGGGTGTTCGATTGGTTGATTCTACCAAAGGTGGTGTTATGGTTCACAATGCTTCAGAATCGTCCTATGTACATGATGTGAAAGCTAAGCAAGATCTTGACCCAAAACTAGTCGAATTGAAAGAAGAGGTGCTAAAGAAGTCCGTTGAGGCTTTCTCCCAAGGGGGAGATGGAGTGCTCAGATATCAGGGTCGTTTGTGTGTTCCTAATGTAAATGACTTAAGAGGACAAATTTTGATTGAGGCCCATAATTCTCGTTATTTCATTCACCCGGAGCTACCAAGATGTACCATGATTTGCGGGAGATCTATTGGTGGAATGGGATGAAGAAGGATAATGCAGAATTTGTGGCTAAATGTCCTAATTGTCAACAAGTGGAAGTTGAGCACCAAAGGCCGGGAGGTTTGTCCCAAGATATTGATATCCCTACTTGGAAGTGGGAAGATGTGAACATGGACTTTTATTGTTGGCTTGCCACGCACTTGGCGACAATATGATTCGATTTGGGTGATTGTAGATCGTATAACAAAATCAGCTCATTTCATTCCCGTCAAGGTTTCTTATTCGGCGGAGGATTATGCTAAATTGTACTTGAAGGAGATGGTTAGGTTGCATGGAGTGCCTTTATCCATTATCTCCGATCATGGTACATAATTTACTTCTTAGTTTTGTAAATCTTTCCAGAAGGGCCTTGGTACTCGTGTTAAGCTTAGCACGACCTTTCATCCCCAATGTGATGGGCAAGAGGAGTGTACTATCCAAACTTTGGAAGATATGTTGAGAGCATGTGTAATTGACTTCAAGGGTAATTGGGAGGATCATTTGCTTTTGATTGAGTTTGCTTATAATAACAGCTACCATTCTAGTATTGGCATGGCTCCATTTGAGGCTCTCTATGGTAGGAGGTGTAGATCTCCTATAGGTTGGTTTGAAGTTGGGGAAGTTACTTTGATAGGTCCGGAGTTAGTGCATGAGGCTATGGAGAAAGTTTGGCTTATTAGAGAAAGGTTGAAAATGACTCAAAGTCGACAAAAGTCCTTTGCCGATGTTAGATAAGAGAAATAGAATTTCATGTTGATGATTGGGTCTACTTGAAAGTCTCACCCATGAAGGGCATAATGAGATTCGGGAAGAAAGGGAAGGTTAGTCCCCGCTATGTGGGCTCTTATCAGATTTTGAGACATGTTGGTAAGGTTGCCTATGAGCTTGACTTGCCAAATGATTTGGCATCGTGCATCAAGTTTTCCATGTCTCCTTACTAAAGAAGTGCATTGGTGATCCGTTGACTATAGTGCCTTTAGAATATCTTGGCATTAAGGATAGCCTTTCTTATGAAGAAGTTCCGATTGAGATTCTAGACCGGCAAGTCCGGAAGTTGAGAAATAAAGAAGTTGCTTCTGTGAAAGTGTTATGGAGGAATCAATTAGTTGAGGGTGCTACTTGGGAGGCCGAGGCCGAAATGATGTCCCGTTACCCTCATCTCTTCTCTACCGATCCTCCTCTAGCTTGAGGTACCTAGTCCCTCATGGTTCATTCTTTGATTTCATGTGTCATAGTTGATTTCCATGATTCCTTGATTATATATGTTCATGAAGAGTCTTATATGATTATGTGCATTTGAGTATGAGTTGCATAAAGTCTTCATGATATGATGTGTTGATCATGCTTTAGTTTGGAGTTGATGTTTCATCCTCGGATATATGAATTATGTGATTGCATGTTTTAGGTTGGGTTGATTGTAGGTGTCTTTCACCCTTCCCTTAACGGCTTTATCTCCATTCGAGGACGAATGTTCACAAGGGTGAGATATTGTAACACCCCAATTTTTGAAAAGAAAGAAAAAAATGAAGTTTTAAAATTTTTCTAATGCCAGTGACGACGGAGGCCATCTACGGACCGTAGGTGGAGTGACGGGCCGTAGATGGGAACCGTCGATGTCCCTGTTAACTTTATGAATTTTGAGTTTCTGAACCTTGGCCTACAGAATAGCAGGACGGTTTGTAGTTTGGTTGATGGGCCGTAGATGGGTTCCGGAGATGCCTTCCAGACTTGGCCAAACTCCTTAAACTCAGCCAGTGATCTACGGTTGTGGTGTACGGTCCGTAGATAGATCTACCAACCGTAAATATAGACCATCGTTGCAGGGTCCCCAAATACCAACTCTCTGAATCTTTTGACGATTCAACAGGACAGTCCGTCAACAGATGTACGGATCGTAGATCCTGCCCGTCGATTGACAGTAGTATTTAAGGGCTTTTTCGACTTTTCCCTAAATGTTTATTCCCTATCCTAGATGATTTTCCCCCTTAACCCTGGCCCTATTTATACTTTCTAAACCCTAATCCCTTCATTCCAACTCTCATCTCCCAAAAATATTTCTCCCTCTTGAAGAACTAGAAGAAAAAGAAGAGAGCAAGGGTTTCTCATCAAGGTCATCAATCCTCCTTTTATTTCAAGGCATTGACATTAAGGTATGATAGTATTTACCATTTGGAGTCTTTCCTCCAATGGGTCCTCTTTCCTTAAGGTTTTCAAGGTTTAGTCTTGCCCAAGAGAGCTAGGGTTTTGACATATTCTTATGGGATCTTCATTATGCTTCCCATTGTTGATGTTATGGTTGATAGTGCACGATCTAGCGTGGTAAAGTAAGCTAGTGCACGATTTAGCGTGATTTACATGCAACTTGACGAACCCCATGAGTCCATGCTAAGTTCCCCCAAATTATGATTATGCTTATGTTGTGGGTTGAATTGAGAAAAAGATGAATTGCACGAACTCTTTATGAATTGAGTTAAGGATTATGATTATCAAGCTATGAATTTCATGTAAGACTATGAATGATGAAAGGAGGATATTTTTATGAGAAGGTGCATGTTCAATCAAAATCTTTGATTTTCCTCTATTATGTGGGTTCCCTCAATTATGACTAAATTGCCTTGATTTATGAATTTCTAAGTATTAGCTTGCATCGAATTGCATGTTTTGAGGTGAAGCTTATGAACCCATGATTTATGAGTTAAGAGCATGATGAGCTATGTAAATATGAAGCTTATGAACTCATGTATGTTTTATTAAGTTTATGATATGTTAATGGAAATGTTGAGTGGTGAAAGGGTTCCTCATGTAATTCCAACCTATGAATGTGAAAGGTTTTCTCACACGAAATGATTCATAACTTGTTGAAAGGTTTGCTTAACTAAGCTTGAATCCACGATTTAGGGGCTATTCTATAAAGGGACAAGAGGCAATTACCCATGTTCCCTAACGTAGACAAGAGGCGATTACCCATGTCTACTATTAATGAAATCATGAATAAAGGGACAAGAGGCGATTACCCATGTACCCTAATGTAGACAAAGTGGCGATTACCCAAGTCTACCAATAGTGAACTTATGACTAAGGATAGACAAGAGGCGATTACCCATGTCTACTAATAATGAACTATGATTAATCTGTGGGAAGTATCCTTAGTACCGAGTGGACAAGCGGCGATTACCCATGTCCCATAACCTATGTGCCACCATAGGGTGATGGTCTATGATAGACACTAGCTAGTGGATCCATATAAGCTAAGAGGTTCATGGTCTTACCTTGGCAAGTAGGACACCCTTTTTCGGTATGGGGCAGACACCGGATTCCATGTTGATAGCTCACATGGTCTTATATGTCGGTTAAGGTTATTCCACGCAGTTAATGAACTTAAGTGTTCTTATGATGATGTAAGGTAAAGGAAAGATGAATAGCTTGTATTGGCCATGGTTTAAGCTTCATGTTTCTTATGTTCTATCATGTTTTAGCTTGTCCATTGCATGTCATGATTATATGTCATTCTTGCATGTTTTATATGCCCTATGTGCATTGCTATCATACTTGGTACTTGATTGTACTAACGCATACTCTTGCCCACATTTATTCTATTGATGTAGGGCTTGGCGGCTCCTCTCATCCCACTCGTGGCTAGTCAGTTCTAGTGATCGTGAAGACTTGGTGAGGCTTCCTATGTCCGAGAGCCTAACCTCGTTACTTTTTCATGCTTTTCCATTATTTTGGATATTGTACTGGGTTGCATCCCAAACCTTCATTTCTATTATATTATGTTAGATGGCTTGAGACATAAGTTGTAGACTTCCGCAGTTTTAATATAAAATGCTCTTCTGAACTCTTATTTCGCTATTATCTTGTATGTTATGTATGCTAAGGGCTTGTATGAGGCCTCTCGAGGTCTTGAACGCTGTGTTACTTGTAGGGGCTACCCTGGGTCGTGACAACATAACAGAAAGATCTTCCAAACTTAAATAACTCCCAAGGGTTGATTGTCAAATCTACAAGCCGCTAATAACAGAATTGAAATCAGAATAAGAGACTCAATATGTCCTTGCTTCTCAAGTAGAACCAAGCATAAAAACAGGGATAGGAGAGAAATTCATAGGATTACAATAGCTACCTCTCACAGTCTACTGGAAAGCCTCGGATGAACAGAAAAGAGAAACTCACAGTCCGGGCTCGAAACCTACACAAGTGTAGAAGCAAGGGGTGAGTACCAAGAAACACGGTACTCAGCAAGACAACAACAAAACTAGGCAAATCTAAAAGACACTAGAACCCCTTTCATCCCAACCGAACCTCCAAAACTACAACCTACACAGAAAATCAGCCTACATAGTTCATATAGCACATAACTCAACAATAGCTCATCAACATCACCGAATAATGCACATCAGTATAAGATATATAAATCACCGAGGTACAAGGAGAATATACACAGCTTCACAATGACTGATAAGATGTAATGCAATGTCACGTAAAGTGATGCATGTCTGTCCTAATGATACACATCCGCTGAATCTCAATCTGGAACCCATGGGGGATGCACAAGGTCCATGTATCTGCCGAAACCATTTCCCATCGGTATAATCATCAATCACCAGAACCATTTCCCATCGGCATCACCGGAACCATTTCCCATCGGCATTATCGGATCCATTTCCCATCAGCATAATTATCAATAGCCGGAACCATTTCACATCGGCATAAAGTAACAATAGTCGGAACCATTTCCCATCAGCTTTAGTATCAATCGGTCTCATCATAGTGTTCCAGAACCAATGCACATAAGCATGTTTACATAAATAATGAGAAAATGATGATGTTCACAGTCACAACGCAATTCATATCAATGCAATTCAAGTCACTATTAATAGTATAACAACATCAACATTTACATCATTTACATCATTATAAGTCACTAAGCCTCCATTTCATTACCCCTTTATCAAAATTATGATCAATCAGTAAGCAAGTATTTCAAGTCTATTCCCCTAATTACACAATGAGCAAAAGACATTTTCATCAAGTTCACAATCACATCGATGCTATCATAGCATTTCATCGAATTCACATTAAGTTCTAATCAAAGAGTTCACGTTACCAACTATAATCATAGAACACATTGTTCTTTCATTAGCCCCGTCTTTCATTAAACACAATTCACATGCTTAGCATTCCCAAACGTTGATCCCATTACTCACCAACACACTTACGAAAGCAAGTTCAAGTAATCTACAAGATTTATGGAGTTTTAGAAGTTCACTTCTCTTAGCCAAAATCGCGATCAATCCACAACCGGAGCTTTCCCCTTCCTAATAAAATATCAAGAACCACAATCTATTCAAATAATGATTCACAATAAAATTTCAAAACTATCGACACCAAGAACACAAAATTTAGGAAAAAGGCGCAAAACGGTTCAAAAATTTGATTTACAAAACAGGGTTTAAATCCAGATATTTTTACATGGAGATGATCCTCAAAGAATTAGGAATCCATTGGTGAAAACCGTTTCGAAAAAAGAGTTCAAATCAGTTCGCAATCACCATTTGATTGAAAATTCGAATTTCAAGAAAAACCCCAAATTTCTTCCTTTAAAATCTCAAATTCAAGTTAAAATCATAATAAAATCGATGGGTAATGAAGGTTTAAGGTTAAAATCACTTCCCCAATTGGTTTCCCACGAAAATCCCCTTTCAAAATCACCCAACCGAGCTTCCAAAGTCTAAAAATGGTGAAAATGGGTGTTTCCCGACTTAACAATGTTTCATGTCTAAAATGTTCTCCGCGAACGCGCTACCATATCCGTGAATGCGGAGAACAGACAAGGGATCCTCTGGGAACATGGAGGTTAAAAAGCTCTATCCTCTGCGAACACAGGACCCTCTCCGCGAATGCGGAGGCTTGCACCAGGTAGCGGAAAAACCAGCAAACACACAAGGAAGCCAAGTCTCCGAATGGACCCTCGCGATTCATTCGGAACTGCATGCATGCAAACGACATATGCTACCCTACTAAATTCGACGTTCCTGACTCAATAGAATCGTCAGAATTCAAATTCAAGGTCTTCTTGACCCGGAACCTGATAAAGCGCAACTAAACTAACTTAAGCCTCAAAAACTCAACTCAAGCTCGGGACCTCTAAAAATTCAACCAAGGAAACTCCTAGGCCTAAAATGATCCTCCAAATCCAATGGAGTTGTTGGAATTCGATTCCGAGCATCCGATCTCCGAATGTTGAACAAAGTCAACTCTATGGCCAAAAACTCACTATTTTCCAACTCAAGGCCTCAAATCCACGTTATAGACCCAAATCTAATTTCGTCAACTCTCCTAGACCAAATTTCACATTTCAGAGCTAATGGAATCGACATAATTTCATTCCGAGTTCTGAAACTCCGAGTGACCTCAAATACCACTTTTTGACAACTTAAGCTTCCAAAACTTAAAATTTTCAAAAATCTTAGCTGACAAGGAAATTTCAAAAAACCAACTTCAAATACATATAAAACATGACTCGGGGCTACTCTCGAGAGGGGTAAAATGGTCATTTTGTAAAAATTACCAAAAACGACATTCAGGGTCATTACATCATCCACCACTAAAAACCATGTTCGTCCTCGAACATAAAGCAAAAGAAAGTACCTGGAGCATCGAAAATCTGAGGATATCTGGCAGGCATGTCGGACTCGAACTCCCAAGTAGCCTCTCTAACTGAATGGTATCCCTACTGCACCTTCAATGAAGCAATCTCCTTGGTCCTAAGTTTACTGACCTGCCTATCTAGGATAGCTGTAGGCTCCTCCTCATAAGTCAAATCTGGACCGAACTCCACGGAATCGAGTGTAATCACATGAGACTCATCCGGGATATACTTCCGAAGCATAGAAATATGAAACACATGATGCACAACTAACAAGCTAGGCAGCAAAGCCAACTTATAGGCAACCTTTCCCACTCAACTCAGAATCTTAAAAGGACCAATGAATCTAGGACTAAGCTTGACCTTCTTTACGAACCACATAACACCCTTCATGGGTGACACTCAGAGCAAAACAGTATCGCCCACCATGAATACAAAGTCTCGGACTCTCCGATCGGTATAACTTTTCTGTCAACTCTGAGCTGTCAACAACCTACACTGAATCAAGATAACCTGCTCCATGGCATCCCTAAGCAAGTCAGTGTCTAAGGATTCCATCTCCGCCGAGTCAAACCAACCAATCGATGATCTACACCATCTGCCATACAACGCCTCAAATGGGGCCATCTGAATACTAAAATGATAGTTGTTGTTGTAGGCAAACTCTGCTAAGGGCAGATGCTGATCCCACCTAGCACCAAAGTCAATCACATAAGCACGGAGCATGTCCTCAAGCACCTGAATCATCTGCTCGGACTGACCATCTTTCTGAGGGTGAAATTTTGTACTCATATCTAACTGAGTACCCAAACCATGTTGTAAAGCCCTCAAGAAGTGCAAAGTGAACAAAGAACCCCGATCGAAGACTATAGATATCGGCACCCCATGAAATCTAACAATCTGACTAATGTAGAGCTGGGCTAACTTCTCTGTTGTATTGTTCAGCCGAGCTAAAATGAAATGAGCAAATTGGTCAGTCTATCAATGACCACCTAAATAGAATCATAATCACCCACAATGGTAGATAGACCCACAACAAAATCCATAGTAATACGCTCCCACTTCCAAGTAGGAATGGGCATCCTCTGAGACACACCTTCGGGCCGCTGGTACTCACACTTGACCTGTTGACAGGTCAAATATCTAGAAACAAAGTCTTCAATATCTCTCTTCATACCACACCACCAGTAATGTTGACTCAGATCATGATACATCTTTGCCGCTCTCGGATGGATAGAATATTTAGAACAATGAGCCTCCTTTAGAATCAATCTAATAAGGTCACCCACTTTAGGCACACAAATCCGACCTCCAATCCTCGAAACTCCATCGGAATCAAGTACAGCCTCCTTGGCTTCACCTCTCATCACCTTGTCTCGAATAATACATAGCTTCTTATCCTCAAACTGGCGCTCTCGAATCTACTCAACTAAGAAAGAATGGGCCTCAATGCACCCAATCAAGCCACCACTCTCCTCAGCAACCCGCAATAGGACAAGGCTATTGGCTAACCTCTTAACATCTCTATCCAAGGGCCTCATATCAACACTATCGCGACAAGACTCCCCATACTAGGAGTCTTCCTACTCAAGGCATCGGCCACCTCATTAGCCTTCCTGGGATGGTACAAAATGGTCCTATCATAGTCCTTCAGTAATTCAAGCCATCTGCGTTGTCACAAATTTAGATCCCTCTGACTGAAAATGTACTGAAGACTCCGATGATCTATGAAAATATCACAATGAATCCCATACAAGTAGTGTCACCACAACTTAAGTACAAATACCACCGTCGCAAGCTCTAGGTCGTGGGTAGGGTAATTCTTCTCATGCACTTTCAACTATATAGAAGCGTAGGCAATAACCTTCCCTTTTTGCATCAACACACCTCCAAAACCAACTTCGAAGGCATCACAGTATACGGTAAAACCCACACCCTCCTCGGGCAAAGTCAAAACAAGATCCAAAGTCAACAGAGTCTTAAGCTTTTGAAAGCTCGCCTCACACTCATCAAACCAATGGAAATCCACAGTCTTCTGAGTCAATCTAGTCAATAGTGCTGCAATAGTAGAGAAGTTCTGCACAAACCGCCTGTAGTAGCCTGCCAACCCGACAAAACTCCGAATCTCATTAGGAGAAGTATGTCTCGTCCAACCCTTAAGTGCCTCAATCTTGGCTGGATCAACTATAATACCCTCCTTGGACACCACATGCCCCAAGAATGCCACAGACTCGTGCCAAAACTCACACTTGGAGAACTTGGCATACAACTTCTGCTCCCTCAATCTCTGAAGCACCAACCTCAAGTGACGGGTGTGATCCTCCTCGGTGTTGGAATATATCAAAATTTTATCAATGCATACGATCACAAAGGAATCCAAGTACTGGCGGAATACTCCATTCATCAACTCCATAAATGTTGCAGGAGCATTAGTCAATGCGAAAGACATCACTAAGAACTCATAATGGCCATAATGAATCCGGAAGGCTGTCTTAGGAATATCTGATGGCCTAATCGTTAATTGATGATAACCAAACCTCAAGTCAATCTTAGAAAACAATGTCTCACCCTGAAGCTGATCAAACAAATCATTAATGTGAGGAAGATGATACTTTTTCTTAACAATCACCTTGTTCAACTACCTATAGTCAATACACATCTTCATCGAACCATCTTTCTTCTTTACAAAAAGGACCGGTGCACCCCACGGAGACACACTAGGGAGAATAAACCATTTTCTCAACAAGTCATGCAACTAGTCCTTCAACTCTTTCAACTCAACTGGGGCCATACGATACGGGGCAATAGAGATGGGCTTAGTGCACGGCTCTAAGTCAATAGCAAAATCAATGACCCGATCCAGAGGAACACCAAAAAGATCCATAGGGAACACATCGGCAAACTCCTTAACCACGGGAACGAACTCCATAGGAGGCAACTCAACATTAGCATCCCGAATAAAAGCCAAAAAGGAAAAACACCCTCTATCAATCAACCTCTAGGCTCGGATGTTGGAGATATAATCTTACTAGGGTAAGAACCACTAGTACCCTTCCATTCTACCATCAGAACGCCAGGCAACGTTAAGGTGACAGTCTTAGCATAACAATCAAGGATCACATGATAGGGAGAAAGCCAATCCATACCTTAATCACATCAAAATCTACCATCCCCAAAATAATCAAGTCTACCCAAGTGTCGTACCCAACCAAATAAATAAGACAGGATTGATACACTCGATCCACCACTAAGGGCTCACCCACGGGTGTAGAAACATGCAAAGGAATAGGCATACAATCACATACTAAATCAAACCCAGATGCAAAGTAATTTAGTGCACAAATTAGCTTGATTTATATGATGTGATGTATAAATTTGATGAACCAATGCTATTTTCCCAAAGATTTCGAAATCTATTCTTTGATTGGTGGGTTGGATTATGAAGTGATGAATTGTGTGAAATCTCTATGAATCCATGCATGAATTAGGATTCCTAAGCTAAGACTTTTCATGAAAGAGATTGTGAATGACCTAATGATGATTTTATGAAATCAAGCATGTTCAATCAAAATCTATGATTTTACTCTATTACGTGGGTTCCTTCGATTATGGTCAAATTGACTTGTCTATGGCTTTTTAAGCATGAGTTTGCATTGAATTACATGAATTAGGAGAAATCCTCATGAAGCTATGTGAAACCTATGATTTGAAAATTATGAGCATGATGAACTATGTGAAGATGAAGTTTTATGAAATTATGCATGACTCATATGAAGTTAATGACAAATTAAGGGTGCTTTGAGATTGAAGTACCAAAGTATATGATATGTTGATGATGTTGTTGAATTTGAAAGGTTTTCTCACATGTAATAATTTATAACTTGCTGAAAGGATTGCTCAACTAACCTTGAATGGATGATTAAGGAGCTATTCTAATGAACGGACAAGAGGCGATCACTCATGTTCCCTAATGTAGACAAGAGGCGATCACCCATGTCTACTAATGATGAACTTATGACTAATGATAGATAAGAGGCGACTACCCATGTCTTCTTATGATAGTTGAACTATGTCTAATACGTGGGAATTACGCTTAGCACGAGTGGACAAGTGGCGATTACCTATGTCCCATAAACTATGTGCCACCATAGGATGATGGTCGTGATAGACATTAGCTAGTGGATCCACGTAAGCTATATGTTAAGTAAAGAGTCCTACCTTGGCAAGAAGGATGGCCCTATCGGTGTGGTGTTATAAACCAGATTCCATGTTGATAGCTCACATGGTCTTACATGTTGGTTAAGGCTATTCTGTATAACTAATGAGCATAAGTGTTGTTAAGATGTTCTCAAGTGAAGTGAAGATGTTTAACTTGCTTTGACCATGATTTAAGTTTTATGTTTTCTAAACCTTATCATGTTTGTCTTGGTCATTGCAGATTATGAAATGTCCAATTTTAGCATGTTTTAAATGATTTCGTGCATTGCTATCATACTTGGTACTTGATGATACTAACGCATACTCTTACCTACATTGACTTGTTGATTTAGGGTGTGGCGATTCACCATCCACTCGTGGCTAGAGCTTAGTAGAAGAATTGTGATGACTTGGTAAGTCCTCATCCATCCGAGGACATACCCTAGTTGTACTTACTTTTATATTCTTTGTTTTGACATTGTATTGGGTGTCGTCCCACACCTTATTTCTCTTCTTATGGTTAGATTGGCTTGAGACATGAGATGTAGACTTCCGCTATTTTGCTTAAAAGCTTTGATATGACATTCTCTTTTGAACTCTTAATCTTTATGATCTTTTATGTATGTATGCTAAGTGACTTGTATGAGGCCTTTCACGTTCTTGTACGCCATTTCACATCTAGGGGGTACCTTGGGTCTTGACAAACTTGGTATTTAGAGCACAAGGTTTTAGAAAGATCCTAGGATGTCTCATAAGCCACGTCGAGTAGAGTCTTGTTCATGAATGTGAAGCCCGCCACATATACGAATGAGAGGCTATAAGATGTTTAAGAAACTTAACTTCTTTCATTACTCATAAGTCATTCCATAGAGTTTAACTCTATATGTCTCTCTCCTAATCCATATCCTATGCATTTCAGGATATGGTTACCCGAAAAGCTTATGCTAGAGGAAATGTGGGAGAGAATGTGGATCAACAAGCTCCTCCTCAAACTCCACAAGTTCCGGTCAACCCTTTGGCCGAACAAGTATCCAATACAGAGTTTAGGGCTGCTTTCTAAGTGTTGGCCCAAGCCGTGATGGCTCAAGCCAATAGAGTGGTTGTGGCTCTCGTGAACCCAAATGTGAGTACGGTGGCATCTACGGTAAGAGACTTCACAAGGATGAACCCTCTGGAATTCCATGGTTCTAAGGTGGAGGAAGATCCTCAAGAATTCATAGATGAAGTGTACAAGGTATTGATGATCATGGTGGTATTATCAGAGTAAAAGACGGAGTTGGTCGCTTATCAACTCAAGGGTGACAAGGGAATATTAGATGAATGTTCCTGCTTTGCGAGATGGTATAATAAAGTGGATTGCTGAACTTATTACAACTGTGGGTGAGGTAGCTCCATGGGTAACCAACTAGAGGCTGCACATTACAGAGGCATCCTTGACTTTTTCCGCAAAGTTCTGGTGGGCTGTGGTTAGTGCACAGTTAAGGATGACAACAAATGACAACACCATCTATTTGTTAGTGGCATCTTTATTAGTTTGTATTATGTTCTGATATGCACTGAATGCAGGTCGACTGATTGCCATCGAAATGAGGGATCGTGCTCTGAATAAAAATACTTGTTTTCCCTTTCCTTGTCACATAAGGAAACTATGTGATCATGCCCAAGTGCTAGATAACAATTTAGTTGATCGGCAAAATGATGCAACTAAATTTACATGTGTAGCCTTGATTAAAGACCTGGCGAACCCATTGTATAGTACAAGAGCATGTCTAGTAGCACTATTGGCTAGGTTGCAAAATTTACCAGCCAAGTTGCCCTGGGTGAGGGGGTAGCTGGAGAGTCTACAAATGGAACAGCTCAGGCAGATTTGGGAGTCAGCATAGGTAAAATTTTCATGGTCCCCGTGGCATTTCTGGAGAAACATGTAGCGGAGCAGAGGCAGACCAGGGCAATACTAGATCAGGTAGGTTAAAAACTACCACAAGTGGTTCAAAGCTTAGTCCAAGATGCTGAACATAGGTTGCATGATGAGCTCAAGAGAGAAATGGTTATAATGAGGGGTCGCATGTATGGCCTAGAGACACATTTCATAGGCTGAATAGATTCCTTGAGTTCTATGGATGCTGAGTCCCTGCAGACTCAACTAACGGCTATGAAAGTCGACATTGATAAACTGGCTGACAAGCCGGTTGAGGTACCTCCTACATTATCCACAAATTCACTGATGGATCTATTAAGCGCACACCCCCCAAAAATGGGAATAGTGGGTGAAATTTGGGGCGATCTTTCAAGGCAAGTGGAGGAACAAGATAAATGAAAAAAAAGAGCCTTGAGTCCACCCTCCCCGATGAGTCTCCCCGGGTAGAGACCAAAAGACTCATGTGACCTAGAAAAGCCTCTAGGAGAGTTGCGAGAGAACAAGAGGCCCAAGGGCAGCAATGTGACACATTGAGGTTTGGCTCCTCCGGTAGTTACATTACGGCGACTATGATTAGTGAGACACCATTAAATCTTACCAGACCTACCAAGAGCTACATTCCAGAGAAAGTGCCTACACTAGAGAGGGTACCAGATGATGCAGGTGCCACCACCACTCTCACTACCGACACCTAGAGCGTTGCAGGTATGACCCCTCCTCACAGCTTCTTTGTTTTGTACTTTGAGAGCAGAGTCTATTTTTTTTTTGGGGGGGGGATTTGATTTGTAACCTGCCATTAGTAGTTGTAGTGTGTGGAGGTTGGCTCAAATGTTTATTTGTCTATAAGTACTAGGAAATTGTCAAAGTATTTGCAAAAGGGAAGGTGTTTTTATGTTAAGTATGTTGAAAACAACTTTTGATTTGATAGTTGACTGTCTAGGCTCTTTGTGCAACATCTCATGTACCTACGTATTGATCATTTCTAACTAGAACATGAATTTGTTGACTGGATGGTAGAGAGTGAAAGCATTTGCCAGGAGTGCATGAGTGTTTGTTTGAAGTCTGACTCAGTAGGTATAAGCTAGAACTTGCCCGAGTAGTCTTGCCAAGTTTGTTCAATAGCTGGAGAGGAAAGGATCATAGGCCATTTTTATTTTAAAGCCCACAATAGCAAAAAACACCGACCAAATGAAATCATGAACCCTTTAAATCATGTTTGATCCTTGAAATTGATTTTTGTTTGTCATTTGATGTCGTATCCTTGGATCTCCGAAGTCACGATTCATGACTGAGGCAAAAATCTTAAGTTGAGGGTGGGTATGAGCAAAATGAAGAATAAATAGCTTAGCAATATCATATCCTTGTCTCTTCCAAAAGCACAAACCCACAACACAGAATAAAATGGTTCAAATAGATGGTGGATATAAAAAAGTGAAAATGAAAAGAAGAAAAGAAAATGATGTGGGTGTCAAGGTGCGAGAAAGCGTAAAAGGAAATCATAAGAAAGAAAGAAGAGTCAAAAATACATAAGTGAGAGTTGTGTACTAAAAAGTAACATTGGGGGACAAAGGTAATCTAGTCACTCATATTCCCAAATAATCCATTCCCTAAACCCGAGAAAACATTACAAGATAATAAAGTCCTATAGTGATCGTATCGCGATTGTTCGATAATTAAGGTATAGAAAATAAGGGCAAGCCTATGGTCTGTGTACTTGCATTGTCAGAAGTCTTTTAGAGAGCGAGCATATCTGTCAAGCAAAGGTTGTTGTGTGGTGAACTTATAGCACATTTGATGCACAAAATAAAGCATTAGTGCAAGAAATCAAGTATGTTTATGTAAATATGATGTTTCTTTTGTTTAATGTGCAAGAAAAGAAGTGTTAAACAAATTTGGAACAGAGATCTTGAAATTTGAGTGAAGTAGCTAAGGGCGGAAGGATAAACGGACTGTGCACTTATATATGGCCGGTGAACCGAAACCATAAATACCATCTGTAGGAAGAAAAAGGGAAGTGGGAAGAAAAGAGAACAAAAACTACACACAACCTGTGAAGCTGTATACGGACCGTACAGTGGTTCATTGGAAGATGAAGAAAGCTGAAGTTGTATTTCTAAGTATGGTACCACGGAAGGCTAAAATGGACCGTGAAAAGCTTCCTGAGCCGTGTGCCTGTCTGCGCATGTTGTCGACTGAACTACACTTCTACTTCGATTAGGAGTCATGCTTAAGACTAGAATTAGTTACATACGGTTTGTTTCTATTAATATCTATATTTTGAGACAAGTTTTCATCGCTGAGACAATAGCTTTTTATTTTGGATAATTGAACAACGTTTAATCTTAGATTCGAGTTCTTAATCAAGATTGATTGGTTTTCATTATTTTAAGTTTAATGAATCTAAACTTCCATAAATACTTCATTATCATTTTGTTAAGAACATGAGTAGCTAAACACCACAACTAGGATTGTGGGAACTATGAGTAGGGAACATTGTTAAAATTTACCACGAATAACTGTTAATTGTTGTTTTGCATGCTTCATTTCTATTTTCGTATTGATTGCTTTCTAATGAGTGCACGTATTAGAACATGCCTCTATTCATTACTTGCTCGAGAGAGAAGGATAAGATTTAGAATGAGCTCCACAAGTGAATAACTTATTTTGAAGATTTAAGCTCGAGCAGGAATAGTTTTCTAAATGGGAAAGGAAGAGCTAATTTTATAAATAATCTACGATCGAGAGGAGATGAAGGATACTCACCTAATAGGGCTCACAAGCGTTTAGGTGTACTTAACTTTCTAATAATGCATGCAATATATCAAAAGACTGTTATTTGTGCGAAATCTAAGTTGTAGTCCAAATGTCATATGGAACACAATCGTAGTCTACTCTAATTGATAATCAAACCTTGGAACTGTCGTATGTTACACTTACTCTTTAATTATAAATAAAATTGTTTACTTTGATATTAAGACAAACCGAATATTTACTTTATGCAATTTTATTTCGGGAAATGTCAACCACAACTGAAGATAAGAACTAGAAGAGTTATTTCTTCTGCATTCCTATGGGATTGACCCCAACTCATGTTGGGTTTTATAATTGACTTTGAATATTTTATACTTTTTAATTGAGGTGTAAGTTTTGATGTATCAATAGGATACTTATTCTTTATAGTAATCTTATTTAGTAACCTATTGTCAATGCACATATGAAGTGAACCATCCTTCTTTCGAAAAAACAACACCAGACAACGCCTAGTGAGATACTCAGTATAATGAAATCCTTATCCAGCAAGTCCTTCAATTGATCCTTTAGTTTCACTAGAGCCATATGGTAAGGAGGAATAGAGATATGTTATGTATCTTGGAGAAGCTCAATACCTAAGCCTATTCCCTTATCGGGAGGAATACCAGGAAGATCATCAGGAAATACTTCCAGAAACTCATTTACAATCAGAACTAACTCAAGAATAAGGGTTTTAGAATCCATATCCCTAACCCTAACAAGATTATAAATGCAACCCTTAGAAATAATTTTCATAACCTTTAGGCAAGATATGAATAGACCTTGAGGTGCTGAAGAAGAAGAACTAGGATGATCTGATGACCATCCGTACCTTTGCTTGCATGCGAATGTCAATCTCTCAATCTGTGACCTTACTTACCTAAAACAAAACATGCACCCGAACCGGCTAAGCACTCTCCTGGGTGACTCTTCTCACACCTCTTATATACAGGGAAAGTGTACCCACTAGGAGTTATCTCTTGAGGATTAGGGTAAGGAACCCTATCCTTGTTGAATTTTTGAGTTAGAGCACTAGATGAATTTTGACTAGAGAACTTATGTCAAAATTGAGAACACCACCGAACCTTGAGTTAGCGAAATCACCACTATTATTTCTTGTACTCATCGACTCTCTAGCCCTCTCCTTAAGTTGTTCATCCTCATTTTGTTGGGATTGAGTCATTAACTTTGAGATGTCCATCTCTTTGATCAACATTTCAGTTCAACATTCTTTGACCACCATTTTGGAAATATCAAAAATAAACTTATTCATATGAGCTCTAGAGTCGGCGACCTTTGCCGGAGCATACTTAGACAATTGAGTGAATTTCAATGTATAGTCCTTCACCTTCATGTTGACCTCCCTTAAGTTTACAAGCTCTTTCACTTTAGCTTCCCTCATCTCAAGGGGAAAGAATCGATCAAGATACATTCCTTTGAACTTTTTCTAATCCAAAGGACCCGCATATAATAGCCCTTTCATCCTTCCATTGAGCAAACTAAACTTGAGCAACCCCTTTCAATTGGTAAGCGGCAAAATCTTCCTTCTCAACAGGAGTCCCTCCCATGATGTCCACAATCTTATGGATTCCCTCAATGAACTCTTGTGAATCCTCAACAACTTTGGAACCATGAAGTTCCATAGGATTCATCCTAGTGAAGTCTCTTACCCTCGTAGCAATCGTATTTCTATTTGGGTTAACGGGAGCTCCAACTTCACCATTAGCTTGTGCCATCACGTCTTAGGCCAACAATTAGAAAGAAGCCAAGACTTGGCATGTAAGACCTGCTTAGCCAATGAATCAACTAACAATTTAGGAACATTGGGTTCCACATTATCATTAACATTCCTTCTAATTGGAGCTCTTCGTTGAGGCATGTTCTTGAAATGCATAGAAGAAGGATTAGAAGGAAAAACTTTATAGAGTTCAACTCTATCGCAAGACTTTAGAGCAATGAAAGAAAAGGAGTTTCTTAAACGTCCCATAGCCTTATTCATAAATATGGTGCGCTTCACACCCATGAACAACACTCTACTCAACGCGAATTGTCAGACTCTTAGCACTATTTATAACCTAATGCCCTGAATACCAAGTTTCTCATGACCCAAACTACCCCTAGTGTGACATGATGAATAGGATTTCGAGAGACCTTAAACAAGCCACATTACATATGCATAACACTAAGATACACAATATACGAGAATGAAGATATAATCCCAATTAATAGTCTTTTAAAGATACAAAAAACATAGTACAATAACTTCATAAGTGGAAACATAAAAAACTTGATATTAAGCATCAACTAATTATACATGTGGCTTTGATACACCCTAGCTCATGAATAAGTCTGAAACTAAAAATACATGAAAATAATAGAAGATATGTAGTGACAAGGTCCCGAAACCGTGAGGACTCATGAAATCTTGACCCTCACTGATCAACACAACTAGCCACGACTGATCAATGCAATAGTCAAAAATCATATCCTAAGTTTGTTCATGACATGTATATAAAACATAAGCTATTTAAGAAATCATATCTATTGTAGGATGCTTACCATTAATTGACATAGACCATGTGTGCTATACCATGGAATCTAGTGTCTTACTCCTATGGTGAAAAGAGAATGTCCTACTTGCCAGGATAAGGATCATGTTCTTAAGATTAGGTGGATCCAATAGATAATTATCCATTTGTGACATCCTATGGAGGCATGTAGTACAAGGGCTTTGGGAATCACCGAAGTTTGTTCGGTGCTAAGTAAACTCCCAACGAAAATCATATAGATTATATCAAGTAATGTTCGTAATCTTTGAAATGGTAAGATTCTAGTACTACCAAGACAATCATAATTTTCATATAAAAATCATAAGAATCGCTTCTTTAAAGTATCATTATTTCATAACATAATCAATTCATAAGAGACACTTAATCGAAATATCTAAATCAATATATTCCTTTAAAAATAGTATACTTCAATTGGAAGGAACCTAGTTTCATAATTCATAATAACACTTCATTAGAAAGCATTACTAAATCATAAATTCCTCAACTCATAATGCATGCATATCATAAAAGCTTGATTTCATAATCAAATTAGGCATATAACATTGGTTCATGTGAAATTTATTGAAAACATGTAATTTAGATCAAATCATGCATAATAATATCAATTATAATGAATAAAACACTAATTAATTGAATTCATAACAAAATCATGGAGACCTATCAATTGGGGAAATTCCATAGAGAGAAATTGAGAATTTCTTGGGACTCAATGGATGAAAAAAGATCCATTGATGAATTTCCCACATACTTTGAGGAATCCTAGCTTTAGAATTGAAATATGAGACTTGGATCTGGAAGATCCATTGAATCTATTGAATCCTTTGATAAACCAGAGAGAAGAAGATTGGAGAAATATTGGTATTTTGAGTGAATGAGAGGGAATGGGTGGATTAAGGTCTTTAGAAATCATTTATATTCATTTAGAATAAGTAAAAATGACAAAGTATATGGGTTAAAAGAGATGGAAAAGGCCAAAATAGCCCTGACTTAAAACTTCTGAAACACCCTCTAAGGAAGCCTTCCACATACGATTAATCATTTAACCAACCATGAATCCATCTGTAGACCTTTGCCTTAGAATAATTTCCATAGGGTTCAGGTCTAAGGATTGCTTCACTACATCTGGACCCTTCCACCATCCGTGAACCCATCCATAGACCCTTTCCATAATATATTTTTCATAGGGTTCAAGTCCAAGGATTGCTTCACTTCCCGTGGAACCTTTCACCAGCCGTGAACCCTTTCTTACAAGCCCACTTTTTATAGATTTCACTGTATTTTCTCATTCCAACTTCCGACTGACTTTTTACACTTCTGAGGAGTTACAATGAGCCGCTAGTGCAATCGATTCTAACTGAGGCGGTCTATGGACCAATGATCAAGCTCCCTTTACTCATAGAAACCATGTGAAGATTGACCCCTAAAATATCAGCCACAACAACTTGAAGTGCCCCACTTTGAACTGATTGAACTCTTACCCACACCAAAATCACCCTCTGAAGTCAGATAGGACTCCCAAAAGAAGGAATAGAACCAAGCTAATAAATATCAATTCTGTAGAGGACAATGTGCCCGAATCATGGACTGCAGTTGAACATCTAGTGTCCAGACCTTGAATCTTCAAAATTAAGTAGATATGCATGACCAAACCTTGAATCTGCGACCGAATGAGCTGTTATAGAAGAATCCTATATCAAATCACCACAAAAAGGCCACCATGGAAGGTCTTTGTGAGACCCTGTGGTTCTTTCGCATAATATACGTAGCATGGGATGAGTGTATGAAGTGAATATGACTTGGTGTATCTCGTTGGGAAAATGAGGTTTCAAAGGGGTAGTAAGATCAAGAATTAGACTTAAGTTGTGGGTCAATGATCCTTTAAACAAGTTTGAGTTAAAGAATGCCTCTTGTAACACCTCGCCCGTTCGGAAGGTTTAAATTAATCAGTACTTTTGGGGTACGACTAAGAGTATCTTATATGCTATGAAGGATGTTTTATAAGGAAATATAGTCACACAATGATCGTAAGTTACGTTTTGAAATCAAGCAAGTTGTGAACTAAAAGTCAGCAAATGTTAGAGTAAGTTACTTTGATACACTTTCTGAAATTTGGGTTAAATGTCTCGGAGATTTTCTCCCAATCTTTGAAGCTTTAGAAAGACCCCAATATACCAAATCAAAGGTCCAAGATTCTACTTTCCAACGCATTACACCATTCATCCATACGAATTATGAATAGAGATATATTCACATTTTCGTGAGACTGCACAAGCAGGCACGTGAAGGTTTAACTTTATAAATGTTCATTTCCCTTCGTTTTATCTCATTATTTTTGCACAAATAATAAGAACTGTAGTCCTAAATCCTCTATAAGGCTCCCCTACCATCCAAGCCAATCTCAATAAGATTTCAACGTGGTTTCACCCTTGGAATGTTCGTAGAGATTGTGTTACTTCTTTCCTCCCCATTGATTGCGATTTAAAGGATTCTTCATGGTGAAAGAGTCTCGTTTTTAGTGTTTCTGCAGCTGTTTGGAGGTAATAATTCTCACCTTTCATTTTATTGAGTGAATCCAAGTTATAGCCAATCTATATAAGTAAGAACACACGAATAGATGGTTGGAAAATCGTATTTTGATAGTTATGTTATGTTGGACTGTTTTGAAGTATTTTCTGATGTTGTTGCTGCTGGAAATTTTTGAAATGATTTTTATGTGTGTGGCTGTTGTTGATATGAATCTGGGAGAGAAGAAGAAGTATAGATGGGGATTGAATAGTAAGGTAAATTAGTGTGACGTTAGTTCTATTATTGTATTGTGATTTTCACATGGTTTCTTCTTGATTGAAGATCTTCTATTTGAGGAGACAGTTTATTATTTGAGGAGGCAAGCTAAAATACAAGAAAAAACATCATGTTTAAGTTAATGTTCTGCCCTTTTAACCCCTCAGTGCTTTAGAGGAGAAATACATGATTCTAGACGTCATTGTTGGACAAACTCACAAAATAATGATCGGTAGCCGCGAGTTCGAGTTATTATGGTCATGTTGAACAATTATAGGACTGTATCAAATATATTTCTTGATTTAAAGGTTTGAATACTCATGGTTGGGGTTTTGTTGTGGCTATTATGGGGTTGGAAAGGAGGGGTGTGGCTTTACCCCGAATTTTTCTTATTGTGAAGGCGTACTCTCTTTTGTTGTGGTGGACTATTTTCATAGGCCTCCAGTTGTTCATAGCTTCTGGAAAAATGCCTGTTATGTCATTAATTTGTGGTTGTTATTTGGAGAAGAAAATGTAATGAAGCATAAGTTTAAAAAGTCTCCGGCGAGCTAATCACTCTCCTAGTAATCTCTAAATTGCTACTTTGACCCTGACGTGTTAATACTCAGTTTGTAATAGTTGTGTCACTTGATTTTGTGTAGATTACATACTGTAAAGAAGGGGTAAATTCCATATTAATACCACAACCCCAAGAATCGAGGTATCCTAAGGCTAAGCTTTGTACTTCCTTTGAGCATGAATTTTAGAAACCAAATAGTCAAATGCTGTTTTACTATTCTATTGCTAGAAAGACATTCTGTGAAAGGTATTGGGATTGCAGCTGAAATATTTTTGTGACTCCATTATGTTGATATTCCACTCGTTCGGTTATATAGGGTGTTCAGTGTGTATATGTCATTTTGTCGGTTACTTTGACTATAGGTCCATGTGTATAAATTCTTATTCCTCTTTGGGTGTTGTGACTTAAAAAAATTATGGTGGAAAATTGAGAATTTGCAATCAGTCCTCCTTCCTCGCTAATATGTTTCTTTGAAAAACCTTAAAACAATACATCAATTTCAAAAACACCCAAATGTAACTTGTATGTTTTAACTACTAAAGGGCATTTTTTCTTGAAATACTTTCTTTTACAAATATTAAGGAAATATATATATAAAAACTGTGTTTTAAGTTACCTTTCTAAAGTTGAATTAAGTGTTCTAGTTTATTCTACAAGCATATGAGGTTCTACGAGGCATTTACATGTTATATTAAAGTGATTACGGGATTATGAGAAAAAGAGTACCAACGGGCCAAGATTGGCAACATGATTATGGTAACATATATGCATTACAAATCCATGACATGACATGATATACATTCTAACTCCGAGCTATCATCGGGAGGTATGGGGCCTATTGCCTATATTTATACGTATGAGACACAGATGGCCACAAGTTGGCAAATGTGATGCCGGTTAGCTATCGAAAAGCACAACCATTGCTAGCACTTGGTTGGGTATGACATGCATTTGCATCTATATATATGTATTCACAAAATGCGATTACACGAGCATACCATGCATACTTAATTTATATAAGGACGGATATCATCCATGGAGGCTATCAAAGTTTCTATTTCAGGTAGTATCTTTATTACCCTTTTAGATCAGCTGTTTATAATTTTACTTTCTGCCATAAATACCAGTACATTTTTGTTCGTACTGATGTCCCGTTGCCTAGGGACACTGCATTTTTTGTTTCGTGCGTGCAGGTCCAGGTATGGATTCTGATTGACCCCTCCGCTAGGATTCGGGGTTCAGCTGTGAATTGGTAGGCTCCACCTCTTCCGGGAGCTTTAATAGGATATTTACTTTTGTTGTATAGTTTGGGTATAGTTTGGGCCTTGTCCTGACCAGTGCTTATGACACTCATAGAGGCTATTGTGGACACGATATTCTGGGTTTGTTTCTGCAGCATCCAGTCTCCAGCCCCATAGGCTTGGCATGTATATATATGTATGTACGTATGTATGTGTTCAGTTGCGGCCTCGTCGGCCAGCCAGTACTTTACTATTTTTGTCTTGTCTACCTTCGTCTATATGAATTTGTTATTCAGGTTATGACCTTAGTGATCCAGGATTAATAATTTAGATGTTATGCTGCCCGACCTTCTAGGCCCACAGTTTAGTCAGTTTGTATGTTTTAGTGTCTAACTCGATTGAATAAGGTATCGAGTGCCAGTCACGCCTCCCCTAGTTTGGGGCGTGACAAACGTTGTATCAGAGGAGGTCGTGTCCCAGGGAGTCCACAAGTTGTATCTTGTAAATTCTTGTTTATGGGTGTGTTGTGCACCACAATTATAATCAGAAAGCTATAGGGCATTTAGGACTGGTTACATTTCTTTCAATTTATAGATCGTGCTATTAAGTTGAGTTATAAGTACATATGAAATCTAAATCGTGCTTTGTGTTTCTTATCTTATTTAGCACTTATGCTCTAGAGGATTTACCGAGGTTTTACGGTAGAGATTGTGACTCGTCAAAAATTGGTATACCTGATAGAGCTAGTGATGCTCGACTTTATTATTAATATGGGCATGGATTGGCCGAAACCTTGTTATGACAATGTCGACTATTGAGAGAAGACTGTTAGATTTTCATTCCCAAGGGAAGTTGTATGATAATGGGAGGCTAATGCATCAACACTGAAAGGCAAGTTTATTTCCAATCTTCAGGAAAAGAAATGGTTACCAAAGGTTGCATTTATCATATTGTCTGAGCGAGTTTAAGATATTGATGCGAAGACATCGACTCTTCAGTTATTCTAGTTGTCAATGAGTTTCTAGACGTATTTCCAGGTGAGTTTGTTGGTATTCCCCTAAGAGCAGGAGACTGATTTTTCTACTGATACATTACCAGATGCCAAGCGAATATCAATTCCCCCATTTAGAATTGCACTTGAAAAATTGAAGGTATTGAAAAAACAAATAAAGAATATATTAGATAAGGGCTTCATCATGCCTAGTGCATCACCGAGCGGTGCACTAATGTTATTTGTACGGAAGAAAGATGACTTATTGCAAAAGTGTATAGACTACCAAAAATTGAATAAGGTGACTATAAAAAACAAATATCTGCTACAAAGGATTGGATGGGTTTTTTGACCAACTATATGATGTCTGATGCTTCCCAAAGAATGATTTACATTTTGGGTACCACTTGGTACTCTGTTCAAGAGAGTAATATTCCAAAGACAACCTTCATGATTAGATATGGATATTTTGAGTTGCTTGTAATGTCTTTTAGATTGAAAAATGCCCCAGCAATAATTATGAACCTGATGAATAATATATTCATGTCATTTTTAGACTTGTTCGTAATTGTATTAGTTAATGATATTCCAGTACATTCTCATTCAAAGGCAAAGCATAGATATCATCTCCAAGTAGTGCTTCAGATTCTCCAAGGTTAGAGGTATTTATGCTAAGCTCTCGAAGTATGAGTTCTGGTTGTGTTTAGTGGTTTTTTTTAGGAGGGCATATTGTATTAGATGTTGGTATTATATTTGACTTACAGAAGATTGAGGCCGTGATGACTTTGCCTAGACCTATGAATCTCGTAGAAGTTCAAACCTTTTTGGGGGTTAGTAGAGTATTACAGAAGGTTTGTGGAAGGATTTTTTTTCTTTCAGCACCCCTAACAAAGTTGACTCAGAAAGACGATAGGTTTCAATTGAGAATAGCCTATGACGGGAGATGCCAAGAGCTGAGAGATAGATAGACTTATATTTTCAAAATGGAGGGGTATGTTCAAAAACACAATTTTCGCAAGCAAGACTATATTCATAGTACAAAACAAGCCACAACCTCAAAAAAAGAAAACAACGAATTTACACATAAGAAAGCCGTCAACCAATCCATCATTGAGCAAACTCATACATCTATTCGGGAGTGGCTACTCAGACTTCACCACAACTGGCTACTCAGACTTCAGCATGCACATATGGCTACTATGACTTCACCACAAAACAACAGTCAAACACAACCACAACCAATCGGCGCTTTACCCTTAAGAAAGTCGTCACTTTATCCATCATAGGGCATCACCAATCAATAACATCTCCAATACCCAACACCATCACAAAATAAAGAACCTATCAAAAGCAATAAAAACGAGTATAACGGAAATGACTAATCCAACACGATTCACAATTAAGATCCAAAAACCAGACAAGGGCACATTATCAACAACATAAAACAAATATCCAACAACACAATCCCAAACATCCAAAATAAACATCCAAAGCAAAAAAATATAAACAAGAGTCACAAGGGAGGCACCCCCAATTGAAAATCAAATAGTGTCCTCACAGTAGAAAATCAAAAGAGAATACGAGGGGCTCACTAAAATGCATCACTCAGAGCTCGAACTAGAGGGAAAGGTGATGTCCTCATCATCTAAAGCACAGCTATCGCATAAGCTCCAAAGGTTGCCCATCATCTTTCTGAGGAACTTGTTCTTCTTCTTCTCGTGCTACCAGAAAGTCCTCTGACACTACTCAATCTTCCCCTATATCTGAATCATATGCTCAAGTCTATCGGACATCGCTTTCTGTGCAGCAGTTACACAAGCAATAGTAGGTAAGGGGGCACCCTCTGCGGTGGTGGCACCAGATGAGCTAGAAGGTAGACAACCAGCCAGCTCCCTAAACTGAGCATCCACTCCATATATCTGGGAGGAGATACATAGCATAGTAGCAGGTCCAAACTGAAGGGGTCTTGCAGCAGAAGAGGTACGGACTTAGAATCGGGCTAGGTGAATTGGCCAAACTGGGGTTGGCCACATCAATCATCCTATTTTTACTCTTGCTCCCCTGGGTTGCCTTCTTCTTTAAAGGGTGAATCTCCTTGCCCGGCTTCTTCTTCTCATCAGTGGGCAGTCTGGAGACCCCAGCACTGCAGCAGAACTAGGTAATCAATGAAGGGACAATGATACTTTTGGCTCTACCCTGAGCCAACTCACAAATATGATCAACATTCAGCTGGCCCACATTAACCTCTAGTTCATCCCTAATAGCTGCAATCACCAGTGCCATGTCCATGGTAACCTCGGTATCATGGGTAGAAGGAATGACCGGAACACATAAGATAGAGAGAGAAGTCTTGGCCTCAGCTGTGAAGTCATGGTACTCGATCCCCCTCTTCGACTCAAACCACTCTGGAGGCTCCCCGTCAAGTTGCTTATCCACCAACCACTGATTACTTAACTCTTTGAACCGCTCCAAATATACCCGATTATCAACATTAAGGAGACCGTATAAAGCATTAATAACAGTCGGGCTGAAAGGCACTTGCACCCCTCGGACGGTGGTCACCGCAACCTCTCAAAAGTCAGTCTCAAAGGTATTAGCATAAAATTCCACTACCAGTGTGTGATTAGCCTTGATAGGCTCAGCAGCATAGACCATCCACCGATTAGACACAAGCCGGTTATAGAATTTCGGCATTCCACTCTCGAGCTTCTCCAAACAAATGCCCTTCTCCTTCACCACAGCTCTGCCCAAATATTCATCATATTTGTGGGCACATTTAGATGACAGGAATCAGGTCTCATCAAAGTAATCCTCCTTCGGTGCAATTTCAGACTCTCAGGGAATGTTGTCGGAAGACATAGTTAGCTCAAATTACCTACAAAAGAAGCCAACATGTTAAAAGTTCTTATGGACACTTAAAGAAATGTATTCGAAAGTATTTAGGCCAAAGAAAATAATTAAAAGAGGTCCCTAGCGATGCTGTGCGAAGCTACAGTTTTGGGACATAAACAGTTTATTCTCAGCGTTGGCGGAGAAGTAGACGCCATTCCTCTGCATTCGCAGAGAGGCAGCACTTTAACAAAAATTTTCTACCAAAATTCGCCCCTATTTATACCCCAAAAAAGCAATTATCAATTAAGAAACCAACAAAAATCTAATCTACCCAAAAACCAACAATTAAACACAACTATATCAAGTTCAAATTAAGAACACAATGAAGCATAATATTTCAAGATTTACTAACAATAAATAAACCAAAGATAAGGGATAAAGAGCATACCTTGAATGTAGAGTCTAACAACAAAGTGCTAAAGCCGAAAGTAAATCAGATGAGGGGAATTTTTAGTTTTGTAACAATAGGGACGAACTGCTACTTTTAAAGAAAGAACAAAAAATTGAAATAACCTTTAGCAGAAAGAACCAAAAACTGAAATGACCTTCGGTTGTTCTGCCTTTTAATCTACCCGACTCTCCGCGTTCATGGAATTTTTGATGCGTTCGTGCCCCAGTGAGAATTAATGACCTCCGCGTTCGCGGTCAAGAAGGAGCATTTGCGGAAGGTCTAACATTTTGACCTCCGCATTAGCGAACTCTCGTCCGCGTTTGCGGATAGTACTTGATGCCCCCTGGCAGGTTTCTGAAATTTTTGGCTGTGGCTGGGTCCATTAGACGACTGGCCCATTGCATTTCGGTGATCTTCAGTTCCAAAAAGGTGTTCCATCCCCTATTTTGAAGATAGTTCAACCCTAAGCTTCAATCCCAAGTTAATTTTCGCTTCCAAACATGTTCAAAACACTTCCAAACACTTTGATATCATGAGGATTAGTCAAAAATAAAATTCTAATCTATCCTAAAACTAAAATTTCAAAATTAACTAAAAGTTAAAATTTTTGATTCCGATGGGTTGCCTCCCATCAACCGCATAATTTAACGGCGCGGCGCGATGCCGGTTGCATAACCCTTTATGTTTCCCCTTCGAGGCGATGTACCTTCTCCCCAAGTTTTAATCACTTTCTCTTCGAAGGGCATGGGAATGACATGAGATCATCACACATTTAACTCGATCTCTCTACTTCGAAGATTTAAATTTCTTGCCCAACTTCACATCATTTTTTCATGGAGGAGCATTGGGCAATAGTTATAGGGTCACTAGGACATTCGAGCATCGTACTTCATAACCCTTGGCCTTCAAGTGACTGACACCATCACTTTCAAATGAACTAGAGTTGCCATATATGATTTTTTGGCTTTTTCTTGCAAAGCTAGTATCATTTCCTTGATTTTGGCATCTTGGAATATTATTGGCTTGGTTTGGTTTCAAATACCCCAGATTTCATCCATGCTAATCAAAACCTCTTTTTCTTGTGACTCCAACTTCAACGCGTTAGTTTTGACCACTTGAGAAGGAGCATTCCATACTCTAACTCTTGATCTCACAGTGGTCTTCAAAGTAGTAATTTCAAACTCACGTTGGATCATCTCATGGCATCGAGTTAGGTGCAAGTTGCAGAATTCATCCCTCATTTGGAACATAGATCTCTTAGTCTCACACCCATTGCAAGTCTTCGAGATAAGTTCAAGAGCCAAGCTTGACTCACAACACCTATCTCTTCACACATCTCTTCATCTAAAGAGGCATCCACAGAACTATTCCCAAGATGAAGTCTTCCACAACAAGGCCATGGATCATCAACATAGGGCTTGCAATCGCCAAATCTTTTTTCTACACAAGAATCCATAAAAACAAAAAAAAAAACAAATATTCACAATTTGGATAGAAATTAGTAAACTATAAATTCTAAATCAATTCAATATGCCAAATTGTTCCCCGACAGCGGCGCCATTTTTGATAACGCTTAACTACATATCTTAAGATTCAAGGTGTTAGCAGTCGCTATTAAGTATAAACCCAATGAGGAGTTGGGGTCTATCCACGAGGAACAATGTGTAGGCTATTGAAGAAATAAAGATTTACAAGCTACTAGTTTGAATCCGAAATGAAAGATTCAATTATAAAATGAAGATTTCGAGTAACAATTTAGGATAGGGGATAGAGGAGAACAAGGGACAAAGCCTTTTCAAGCAAGGATACCAAAGGGATTTGAGAATGGGAAATCAATTAATACCAATACAATCCATTGCAATTTAGCTTCACACAATCTCAATTAATCATGGGTAAAATCATATATGCCTTGGAAACTAAATTATCCACCTATTTCTATCGAATATAGGCAAATATTTCTCAACTAGTTCTCACGAACTTAGTCAAGGCATTGCAAGGAATCATTATTTCTAGCTATAATTTGGTAAATGAGTTGCTAAACCTCAAATAATGCACCAATCAACCTTTCCCAACCTCAATTCACACTCACAAGCTCAATCAAAGTAAATGGGCAAGTCCAAGGAGTGATCAATTCCAGTGGAAAGCTCTAAAAGCATGAAATTGTTTGGATAATCAAAGACCGATTTCATATATGAAAAAACATTCATCTACAGGGTAGAAATTAAAAACATAAATATTATTTATCACTAACACAATATCAAAATCACCAAACAACAATTAACACCTAGAATTAAGCATTACAAAATAAAGAGTTGAAGTAAGGATGAAAAATAATTACAAATCAAGATTTAAATCTTCAATCTAATGGTGTTTGTTGTGGAATCTTGCTCTCTATGCTAAGCCCTAAATTAAAGCCTCAATCACCAAAATTAGTGGTTCTTTCTTCTCTTCTCGATTCCTTTTTCAAATGGCTGAGTTTCAGTGTAAATTGTGAATTAGGGTCAAAAGATGAAATTCCAAATCTGCCAAGACGCCTAGCATGTTTTCTTCTCCACGTTCGCAGAGGGATAGGTGCATTTGCGGAGCTCAGTAAACTTGTGCTACGCGTTCCAAGAGGTAGCACCGCGTTTGCGGATGCCAACAGACTTGTACTCCATGTTCACAGAGGCTTTGCCCGCGTTCGCACTTTACTGATAACTGGACCTCCACGTTTGCGGGTTACTTGACCGCGTTCGCGGAGAACAGTTAGCTCCCAGTTCCAAAATCTCTATTTTCAGCTCCATTTTACCCCAATTTCCATACTTTTCCATCAAAACTCCTTGCCAACCTAAATATACCTGAAACAACCATATTCAAAGGATAATTAGCCTCTTTCTCTACTTAAGTGCCCCAAAATCATAAGAAAAGAGCTCCAAATGAGTTAAAATCACCCACTCATCTACGACAACAAGAGTGAGGGATTTCACTAGAATGAATCCCTCGGAGTTCTATGGTTCTAAGGATACGGAAGATCCTCAAGAATTCATCAATGAAATGTATAAGGTTTTGATGATCATGGGAGTGATGCCGGTGAAAAATGTAGAATTAGCTGCTTATCAACCTAAGGGTGTTGCTCAAGTTTGGTTCAACCAATGGAAGGAAGAGAGGGCGCTTGATGCGGTTCCTGTTGATTTGGAAATATTTAAGGTTGCATTTCTTGATAGGTTCTTTCCCCTTGAGACAAAGGTGATTGAGTTCATAAATATCTTCCAAGGTGATATGAGTGTGAAGGAATATGCTTTGAAGTTCATTCATTTGACTAAGTATGTTCCGACTATAGTTCTCGACTCTAGGGCAAGGATGAGTAAGTTTGTATCGGGTGCGTCTGACTTGGTTGTCAAAGAATGTCGTACCGCCATGCTGATCAAGGAGATGGATATTTCTCGTTTGATGGCACATGCCCAATAAATTGAAGAGGAGAAGCTTAAGTAAAGGCCTAGGGAGTCTGAGAGGGAAAATACCGGTTATGGTGACTTTTCACACTCGAGATCCGATGGACATGGTCATTCTATATTCTGACAAAGGTTTTCTGGTCAAGGTTCTTCTAATGCTCTGGCTCCAAAGTTCAACAAAGATAAGGTGTGTAACCCTAAGCTTCAAGGAGAAAATGGTTGTGGAACTTCTTTATCTGCATGTGCTAGGTGTTGAAGGAAGAATGATTGTAAATGCTTAGCTGTTATAGATGGTTGCTTTAGTTGTGGTAAGACTGGTCACAAAATAAGGGATTTTCCGTCATTTGCTACTAAGGGAAGAGATGGTAGGCAAATTGAACCTAGTCGTTCGGGTTCAGGTGCTCTAAAGCAAAATCGATTCTATGAACTTCAAACTCTACATCATCAAGAGGGTTCTCCCAATGTGGTCACTAGTATATTGAAAGTCTTTCATCTTGATGTTTATTCCTTGCTTGATCCCAATGCTACTTTGTCTTTTGTGATGCCATATGTGGCTATGAGATTTGATGTTTCTCCAGATGTGATGTTAGACGCTTTTCTGCCCCTACTCCTATTGGTAAATCTATTGTCGCTAAGAGAGTTTGTAGAAATTGTCCCATCTCCTTGTCTCATAGAGTCACTTATATTGATCTTGTAGAGATTGATATGTTTGATTTCGATGCTATTCTTGGTATGGATTGAATGCATTCTTATTATGCTTCTGTTGATTGTAGAACCCAAGTGGCCAAGTTCCAGTTTCCTAATGACCCCGCCCTAGAGTGGAAAGGGGGAAATTCTATGCTTAAGAGTCAGTTTTTTTCTTGTCTAAAGGCTAGGAAAATGATTTCTAAGGGTTATGTTCTTATGGCCGGAAGCATATGGAAAGAGTTTTCAAGAGTTATAAGATAGGCCTACCTCCGCTCCGGTGTTGACTTTGCCGGAAGGTTCCGATGGGTTGTTGTGTATTCTGATGATTGAAGGATTGGATTGGGAGTGTTCTTATGCAAAATGTAAAAGTGATTGCTTATCCTTCAAGGAAACTTAAGATTGACAAAAAGAATTATCCTACCCATGATTTGGAATTGGCGGCAGTTGTTTTTTCCTTAAGGATTTGGAGACATTACTGTATGGGGTGAATGTAGAAGTATTCACAGAACACAAAAGTATGCAATACGTATTCAAGCAAAAAGATCTAAATCTTCGCCAACACTTATGGCTAGACTTCTTAAAAGACTTTGACATGAGTATCCTCTATCACTCGGTCAAGGCCAATGTAGTGGCCGATACCTTAAGTCAGTAGTCAATGAGTGGTGTTGCACATGTTGAAGATGGTAAGAAAGAATTAGTTCGTGATGTTCATAGATTGGATCGAATGGGTGTTCTCTTCGTTGATTCTAATAAAGGTGGAGTAGTCGTTCATAATGGTTTGGAGTCGTCTTTTGTATCAGATGTGAAGGCTAAGCAAGATCTTGATCCGATATTAGTTGACTTGAAGAAGTCAATTTCTGAAAAAGCCATAGAGGCTTTCTCCCAAGGGGGAGACGGTGTCCTTCGATATCAAGGTCAGTTATATGTTCCAATGTTGATGATTTGAGGGAACAAATTTATCAAAAGCCTATTGTTCTTGGTATTCCATTCCCCCGGGAGCAACCAAGATGTATCGGGACTTGTGGGAGGTCTATTGGTCTAATGGGACGAAGAAGGATATTGCGGAATTTTTGGCTAAGTGTCCTAATTGTCAACAAGTGAAAGTTGAGCATCAAAAGCCAGGAGGTTTGTCCCAAGATATTAGTATTCCTACTTGGAAGTGGGAAGATTTTAATATGGAATTTATTGTTTGTTTACCCCGCACTCGATGGCAACATGACTCGATTTGGGTTATTATGGATCGTATGACAAAATTGAATCATTTCATTCCCGTCAAGGGTCGATCGCACGAGGAATATGGTTTACACTTAATCTGATTTAGTGTTATTTGTATGTTTAGATGAATTATCTCTGAAAAATGGGGGATTTGTAAATAAAAGTAATAATTGATGTAGGACTAGTAACCAGTAAATAAGTAACACAATTTGCAATTTGTTATTTAAATATAAGAATGAAACTAGGGCACATGTGTTCCCCACAAATTCTTAACTAAGTAATCCTAATAATAGTAACTCTTTCCTAGTGTTTAACATGCATAGTCGGTAAGTTAGGTATCCCTAAGTGATTAGTCCTCCAAATAGGGAATTTCACCACGCAACTTGGTCCGTCTACGTGTGTTGATTTACTAACCCTTACCTTTGACCCAGATAAGCCCTCTACGTATGTGGTTCAGACTATTAGATAGCAGACTAATCAACGCTAAATCTCCATCGTTTAATTTTTTTCTAATTCATTATATCCTTGGCCAGCAAGTAGGAACGACGCGGGTTCTAACGTTGTACACCGTTAAAAAGAATTTAAATCGAGAGATTAACAAATACATGCATAAACACTTATCAAGAATTACAACATTATTAGTTTTATTTTCGTTAATTACTCATGGTTCCCAAAACCCTAGTTGTGGAATTAGCTACTCATGCTTGAAGGTTCACAATTCATATTAGGGTTTGAATAATAAATCATGAACTTACAATGATAAAAGATGAAATCCAAAATCTCAAATTGAAAAGCAAACGCAAACTTTATAATCCAAACTTCAAGAATTAATTGCTACAAATGTTGGCATTATAATTCTAAAAGCTAGAGAAAAATATTCAAAAAAATGTCTAACAATGCAAAAAAAGAAAATTACAACAGGTATTTATAAAAAATAAATCCTAAACCAAATAGGAAAAGAAAAACAAAGAAATTCAACTTGGGCAGTATCATCTACGGTTGGTGACTTACGGCTTGTAGTTAGACCTACGGCTTGTAGGTTCCCACCATCATCAAGAAATTAGTAAAAATCCTGAGGGTCAATTTCTACGGGCATGATCTACGGCTCATAGACCTTTGTACGGCCCTTCTTGCTCTTCCGTCAACAAAGTACTGAAGGTCACCCTCTCTTAAGTTATCTACGGTTCGTAGCACAAACTACGACTCGTCATCCTAGTTTGTCGTTCCATACTTAGTCAAATCTTAAGGCACCCGAACCCACGACCTAAATCTACAACTCGTCCATGGAATGACAGCTCATAGATGAACTCGTACATCACCAAAATTCCACTGTTGCAACACTTTGCTCACCAACTGCTCCAAAAGCCTATTTACTGTAAAATTAACCACAAATACCATAACATCTAATAACAAAATGCCTAAGAAGTATGCAAAGCTCTAAATCTAATTCATTAAAAGTAGCGTAAATACACAGTACATCAACACCCTCAACTTAAAATCATTGCTTGTCCTTAAGTGACACAAGAAACTCTAACTGACAGTTGTTTATAAGCAACCCTTACTTCAAGCAATCACAAAGCAATGTCTCAATCATCCTACTTATTTATTTTCAACATAGTGCAAATTTCTTTATAAACTCAACAAGCTAACTCATGTGGATCAATATATTACATAGACAGACAATTAGACACATTCACATGTACAGACAACAATCACAAAGATACCGACTTTTCAACAACGCAACTTGTGCCCTTACCACAAGGAAATCCCTCATTCACACAGAATTTGAAACTCTTTTTAGGGACTCGGTATTCATTCACACTCAGAACGAATTCTGTACGGTTTTTTGCTCAATACCATAGGCTTGCCCTTATTTTCTATGCTTTCATTTTTTTTAAACATGTCACTTAGGATCACTATAGGACTTTCTTAGCTTGTAACGTAGGCTCGGGGTCAGGTGTGGTATATTAGGGTATTTAGTGACTTTTATGCCCTCCTTCACATTACATTGGCTAGCTTTACCTCTCTTTACAAAAAATTATTACATCATTCACGCTTTATACCCTTCTTCTAATGATTCATTTAAGCTTGAGTTTAACTTTTGACTTGATCATCTTGTTGGATTCACCTGTTTCTTCATCTTCTTGTTTAAGCATTTGGTTATTTTTTTGTTTCTCTTTTCTTTTTGTTTAGTCACACTATTTTCATCTTTTTCACTCAGTTTGCTTTCTTTGCTCTACACACGAATCTTTTCATACACTTTCTTTCTTGCTTTCCTTCATACTAGCCACCTTCAACTTAGACGTTTAGTATGAGTTGAGGTACACAATATCCTAGGAAGGAGAATTTAGGTAACTTTGTAGTAGCCACCCTCAACTTAGGCTTTTAGCCTAAGTCGAGGTGCACAATGTCTAAAGAGGGAACAGGGCCAAAACAAAGTTTCACAATAGTATTAGGGAAGGTGAATTTTGTGTTAGAAAGAACAGTCTCTTTTAGACTCAAACATTTAAATTGAAGGGAGAAATTTATCTTTTTGGTTGGTTGTTTTTTAGATCTAAGTGGACTTCGTATTAACAATGGCCTATGATCATCTCCTAGTTTCCAGTTCAAATCACCTTAGCCAGACCAAAAGGGCAAGTTCTTGATTGGCACGTACCATAGGAATATATAAACCACCTTACACACACATGGCACCTTGTTCCAATTATTAAATTGTCAATGAATCTAGTTAATGTTCTTACTTAAGTGATCATTTCATACTGATACTTATCATGTCATACAAAGATCCTACACATTCAACTTATTGAATTCACAGTCATAGCACAAATAAATTTGGAGGGATATCAATTTCATACTCTATTGCCATCATGCTTTTATTTCCAAGTTACCTCTACACAATTACAATCCTACACATGCCGGTTCAACAGAAATTAAACATTTCATCGGGGAAAAAAGAACACAGGCAATAAAACACCAAGGAAGGATAATGAGTTAAGTTACTCAGACTTCACGTCAACTTACAATCCATTTATCCCACCCCTGCAAATAAAAGTAGTGCAACGTCTTCAGGGTACAGGTAAAAGTAAAAAAATTGGGTGAGACAAACCCGTGGCCCATAAGTGCCAAAGAACAATCAAGAAAAAGGTGGGGCCGGTTGCCCAGAACCCGCAGGAACATCTAGTAAGGCGCCCTCAGTAATGCCCTCAATAGTAGTAGTGTGGGGTACACCTTCAGTAGCGTGCCCCGAACCAGAAGCTCCCGCAATCTCTGCTGTCTCAACTGCTCCTCTACTATGGACTACTGCTGAGTAGTATCCTATGCCCATCTCTCTCTCTTGTGGGCTCGTCGTGCCTCCTCCGAGTCTATATCAAAGTCCTCACTAGTCTGCACGCATTTCCCTACTGACTGGGAGGACTCAATAGCTTGCTGCGCAGCACCAAAAAGTGCTTTAATCACTATATTATCAGCATCAACCTCCGGGGTGGGTGCCGGATCAGCACTTTTGATGGCAGCCAAAGCAGTAAGGTGAGCACGGAGACTAGCTAACTTCGTCTGGAATGCAGAACGATCAATCATATGCCCAGGCTAGGACCAATGAATCATCCTACTCTCAAAAGCATCAACGCTCCAGTATACTGCCTGTATCTTAGCTTCCACCATCCGCTCAATCCTTGCCTCAGATTCCTCCACCGATTTCTGCATCCAAGGCCGTATATGTTGTAACAGGGCCGCCATTTGAGCCTCTAACCTGCTGACTCTAGTAATCGAAAGTAAGGCCGAAGTGGGAGCACATGGTGTACTCGCTGTAGAACTTCAAGTTATGGATAGGGGAATAGACCCCTGAGGCTCCGTAGTAGGAGCTGGAAAAGTATCTGCATCAGGCTGCTCGAGGGCTAATGCCTCACCCATGGGCGGTAAATCAATCTGAATACCCTTGCGTGGTGTGGCGGGGTTAGTGTATTATCTAATAAGACAAATATCCACGTCTTAGTCACCTCTATGTAAGAATCTCCAAAATATACCGGTAAGGTCGCCTCGGGACATAGCCTGAAGATAAGACATCGAAAAGGCAAAGTAGTCATCTTGCGGAATGCCCACTCGTGGATCTCCGAAATATCACCCTGGCAAAGTCAATCTCGTTCCCCACCATCAAGCATACTACCATGACCACTCTGTCCCATGTCAATTGGTTGTCCGCCATCATAGGGAACAACCTGGTACAGACAATAGACCACCAAAACATTGCCACGAAGTTCAACGTGGCCTTCTTGACTGAAAGGTTCATATCTCTTACCCACTCAGCATAGGCCCCTGGTCTGCGACATAACCTGCCATCCATAAAATAAGAAGCTATACTATGAATTGGGTTGCCTCCCAATAAGTGCTTGATTTAATGTCACGGCACAAAACACTTAATTTTACAATTTTTCCTTCCACTTTTAACATATGAATTGCACCCCTAATTTTGTATCAATTTTTCTATTATGCTCAAGAGGTGGTGGTACAAAAATAAAGGTGCCAAGCAATAGATATCGCATAACACACTTTATGGATCCTAAGTGAGGAATGTAATTCTCTGATTTTGGAACAATAAATTCGAGAACATAGACATATTGTACCTCCTCCATACACTATTCTATAGGCTCATATGGCTCGATTAATATCTCACCATCGAAACATAATGCGGAAAAATGATTGGAATGAGGTCCAATGCATACTAACTCATGAATTTTACTATTATTTACATCCTCATATTTACACACACTAGATTTAAAAAAAATAATATTATCTACTTCGTTACATAACTCTAATGTACTCTTCTTAACAGGGACAACATCAATAAAAGTATGGTCAAGTAATTCGCCCTCCAATTTTAGCTTCTCAAGTTGGCTTATACGCATCTTTTCTTCCTCACACATGTTATTACTAAATTGTTGGGTGTTATATGCATCAATCCTTGCATTCAACTCAGCATTTAATTTATAAATATTCCAACCAAATATCTAAACCTCATACATACGCTTAATTATTGATTTCTTGGAGAGCATCAGCAAATCTTCCATGTCCCCATACAAATTATCTTGTTGAGAAAAAATTAACCGTAAGAATCCATAAAATCACTGTGTACTTTTTCAGATGTCATCTCAAAAAAGTAAAAATAATAATAATAAACAAAACTAAATTAAAACTAATCCTAAAAAAAAAAAAAACTACAAGTAAAAATAAATACTAAAGATAATTTTTAAACCACATTCCCCGGCAACGGTGCCATTTTTCATTACATCCAAACATAATTTTTGAAAAGAAATATAAACGGTCAGATGCAATATATTTATCCAACTATGATTCGGGGTCGATCCCACAGAGAATATGGAAGAATATTTTCAATAGCCAATATTTCACTAGGTAGTCGTTATTTAAAAAGGGGATTTAAATTGAAATAAAAATAATAATAATAAAAAATAACAATAGATTGGAACTAAGTATTTACTTGTATTTAAATTATTAAAAATGACTAGGAATATGTTCCCCATGATTTCATAACATAGAAAGAATATTATACTACTGATCTATTTCAATTTTTAGCATGCAAAGACGGTAAGTTAGGTATCCCTAAGTGATTGGTCCTCCAAATAGGGAATTTCACCACACAACTTGGTCCATCTACGGGTGTATGCTTTACTAACCCTTACCTTTGACCCAGATTAACTCTCTGTGTATGTGGTTCAGACTATTAGATAGAGGACTCATCAACGCTAAATCTCCGTTGTTTAATCTCTTTCTCATTCATTACTTCCTTTGTCCGGCAAGTAGGAATGAGGCGAGTTCTATCGTTGGCTACCGTTAAAATGCAATCAAATTGAAGAGATTAACAATACATGCATAAAAATCAATCAAGAATCACTTTTTACATTAACTTACTATAATAATTCATCATGGTTCCCACATTCCTAATTATGAAATTTAGCTACTCATTATCTCAAAAACGCAATCAAAATTTATTCAAATAAATGTGCTTGTGCAAATGATAAAAAATTTAAGAACAATAGCTAAAAATATCTTTCAATAATGACGAATACAAATAAATAATAAAGGAGAAGAAAGAATAAACAAAAATTTTCCTGCCTCCATGGCGGCTCTTCTAAAGTTCCTAAACTATAAAGTTCTAAATTCTATGTTGTATATTGTTTGTTGGGTGACTTCTTGGCTAAAGAATAATTTTTATTCCCTATTTATAGATATAGAAACCTCAAATAAAATAATTGAGTCCAAAACAAATTAAGAAACCAAAGCCCGGAAGAATTGGATTTCTGTGTAACCGCTTGCCAGCCGCCTAAAAAAAATTTTTGGTTGGTCACTATATGCCTGCCACGTGGCAGCAGCTAGGCAGTTGCAATTTTCAATTTGCCGTTTCTGTTCACCTTGTGGCTATATGTATAAATATAATATTTTATTAAATTTAATCCATTAAACTCCGTGCTTGATTTTCCTTCTAGAATCTTCTATTTTTAATTCGTTTTAGCAACATACTTCTTCATCTTCACACCAATTTAATCCTACAAATAAAATATATTGTTTAGCACAATCCTTAAAATTTATGCTCAAAACGGACAAATACAAATAATAAATGTGAGGCAAATAATGATTAAATATATATATTTTTAGCCTCACATCAACAAACGTCAAAATGTACTTCTTGAAAGGAAATATAAACGGTCGTATGAAATATATTTACCCAACTATGAGTCTGGATAGATCCCACAGAGAATATGGAAGAATATTGTCAATAGAAAATATTTAACTAGGTAGTCGTTATTTAAAAATTGGGGATTTAAATTGAAACAAAAATAATAATAATAAAAAATAACAATAGCTTGGAACTAAGTATTTACTTGTATTTAGATTATTAAAAATAATAAAGGAGAAGAAAGAATAAACTAAAATTCGTCAGCCTCAATGGCGGCTCTTCAAAATTTCCTAAGCTATAAAGTTCTAAATTCTATTTTGTATATTATTTGTTGGGTGACTTCTTGGCTCCGTATTCCGCATCGCTGCTCTGTTGCGGACCATTTGCATCCTATAGTCGAATTCAACCATATTGATTGGCTGAGTATGAGAGGGGTCGTAAATAAAATGGTGGAGGGTGGCCTCAGATATGTCGACGGGAATATCCCATACACGAGTAGAGAGGAGAGGGGGCTGCTCCAATGCCTTTGCCCTCCTTGGCAGGTTCTGCTGGACCATGGCTGCATACGATGCGTAAAACTCACGCACCATGATTGGACTATATTTATTCAGCTTCTCAGCCATCCAACCACATCTGTGTCAATTCAAAAGATCAAGGATATATGGAATGGTGTGGAGGCTGCCCGTAAGTATTCACTGCTCCTCCTCAATCTGCCGGGTGTGTTTATGCTTCGCATTCTGGCTGCTTGCGTCGTTATAAATTTTAAATTATGCCTGGTACACACCATAAGTTAGGCTCGCCTGGAACCCTAATATGTTGTTCCACTCAACGCTTAGTGTCACCCAAGAAGAACCAAAAGCAGAGCCGTAAGCAGACCCCGATTCTGAGTCAGAGCTAAGCTCGGACTGGACTGCAGGCTAGGGGCTAGGGGAAACTCTATGTGGAGTGTCGTCCCCACCCTTACTCGAACTCTGCACTTTCTCTTCAGATTGGGAAGTGGCATCTTCACTACCGAGACTATAGCCAACTGTCTAGCCTACTGTCGAGTCAGTCGGGGTGACTTGGGAGAGCTAGCCCCCAAAGGTGGGTCATATTCGGACCTGCTCTGCTCCTCCTTGGATGCTTTATCAATAAGGCTTCGCTGGGCCGAAAGTGCTGTGGATTTTCTCTTACGCCCGTATTGTCGAGTGACCTTGGCTGGCGTGGTACCTGTGAAGCCATGTTTGTACCCGAACTTGAAAAGAAAACCTACAAAAGAAAGTAGAGAAAAGAAAAGAGATTCATCAACTAATACTGTTTTTGGGTATCTACGGTAAGTACTTACGGGCCGTAGAAGAGTCTATGAGCAGTAGGTCCTGACCGTAGATGAGGAAGTCAAATTTCAGGTTTCTGAAGTTTAAATGACAGTCTGCCAAGACGGTCCGTAGATAAAATCGTCAAAAATAACTTAGGCTATAGTTGGGCACTTCAGACTGATGGGAAGTGACCTACGGTCCGTAGGTGGCCCTACGATCCGTAGGTCATGGTCGTCAACCATAACAGTGTCGGTTGCAAAAACAACTTTGCCCAAAAGCACAATTTTAACATTGAAATAACACCTAGAATAAGCATTTCAATATAGATTCAGGTTATTCCTTCATTCCTAAAGTTTCAATTACACAATTAAGTTCATGATCATAAATTATATCAAAACCCTATGTCCGGAAGACATCTAGAAGCAGTTCATTCATAATTCACATCAAATTTCACAACGCCCATAACACTATCATCCCATGGGTAGTTTTAAACTAAGCAGACTCAATACGCACATACAAATACTACCCGAGGAAAAGTACAACTATCAATTTCAACTTCAAATTAAATTGCCAACTAGAATGTAGTACCTTCAATAGAGTTTGAGTCGTGAGAGGTTGCTATATGCCCAAACCACTTACTAGGAAGACACTGGACCCGCGGAGTGATAATTTAGAGACAATTTCAGGAGATATGGGAAAACAAAGCAGAAAGGGGAAGAACAACGAAAATTTTGGGAAGCCAAGAATATATAGGGTGTGAGGGGGTGATTGAAAGGGTGCTGTGGGGAGTGGGATGGGACAAATTAAAAGAATTTGGGAGGGGGGAAATGTTACCAACGGTTGGGGAAAAGATGGAAAGGGGGGATGTTTTTAAAAATTATAGGTTTTATTGAAATAATTAGCGGGTCGGGTCGATTTTAAAACTCTATTTGAACCTACGATTTCCCATCTACTGCTCATATATGATTGTACGAGTCATAGTTTTCATCGGTCATTTCTCCCAATACTAAAAGAAGTTTCGAAAACAAAACTGGGGTCTACGGTTGCAGACTACTGACAGTCAATTTCTGTACGGTTCGTACTGTGCAACCATAGACTTAAAACTGTAGCTGTTTTTGGACATCAAGGTCTACGATTTCCATTTACGGTCCGTCGTTTTATTGACTACTCGTAGATGGGACCCGTAGACCCTTCTGCACTTCAAATTCTTCTAGATTTTTATTATTTTCATGTACATGTCACGAACATTAGGACTTCCATTTAGCTTTTACTGACTCTTTATAGATGCGGACACTATACTATCCTAATCTAGCCAATACGAAGACTCACTAAAACATAAAACTAGAGAAAAAAAATTTAAACTTCATAAAATAACTAGAAACTCCTAAGTTGGCTAGATGTTTCATCTTGGGTTGCCTCCCAAGTAACGCTTGATTTAACGTCGCGGCACGATGCAGATCTCTTGACTACTTAGACTTCGTCATGACTCCATTGCTCAATTAACTCGTTGACCTCTTCCAAGTGTCCTATATAGAGTTTGATCCTCTGGCCATTTACTTTGAATTTTGTTCCTTCCTTGTTCTCGAGTTCAACTGCTCCATGTGAGAATACTTGGACGACTTTAAATGGTCCCATCCACTTTCACTTGAGCTTGCCAGGGAACAACCGCAACCTTGAGTTGAATAGAAGTACCATATCACCGGGAGCAAAACTTTGCTTTTCGATCTTTTGATCATGGTACTTCTTGATCTTCTCCTTGTACAAGGTTGAACTTTCATATGCTCTTCAGAGAAACTCATCTATTTCATAACTTGACCAATCAGTTATGTTTGCATTCATAGTCTTTGCAAGGATTTGCTTGATTTCTCTATTGGATACTTCAACTTTGCCGCTAGAGTATGGATGGTAAGGAGTTGCTACGCTCTGAAGAACATCATACTTCTCAAGCAACGCCTTAAATAGCTTATTACAAAAGTGGGAACCTCCATCACTAATAATCACCCTTGGTGTGCCACACCTTAAGAAAATATTCTTTTTCAGAAATGTAGTGACACTTTTACCTTCTTTGTTGGAAAGCACAACAACTTCCACCCATTTAGATGCAAAATCAACAGCTAAAAGAATATACTTCATTCCATTTAAACTTACAAACTGACCTATAAAATCAAGGCCTCCAACATCAAAGAGTTCAATTACTAAAATCGGGTTCATTGGGAGTCCTTGCTTCCTCGAAATACCTCTTTCTCTTTGACATCGATCACAGGACTTGGCGTAATCATGAGCATCTTGGTGAATGTTAGGCCAATAGTATCCACATTCTAAGATTTTATGGGCGGTCCGGATATTCACTATGATGACCACCAATCGGAGACGCATGACAAGCTTCTATTTACTCATCATCTCCAACTCAGGCACACAGCGATGAATAATCCCATCAGCACATATACGAAATAAGTAAGGCTCTTCCCAGAAAAACATCTTCACATCGGACATGAATTTCCTTCTTTGGTGGAATGATAAATCGGAAGGCACCACATCGTTTTCCAAATAAATGGTGAAATCTGCAAACTAATGAATAAGATCAAAAGAAGCAGTCAAAACCTGTTCGTATGGGAATGTATCATCGATCTCGACTCCATCCTCTAGCTTCAACATCACTTCTTCCTCTAATCTTGACAAGTGATCAGCCACTTGATTTTTTGTCCCCTTCCTATCTCTTACCTCGAAGTCAAATTCTAGCAACAGTAGTACCCATCGAATCAGTCTCGATTTTGCATCCTTCTTTTCCATTAGATACCGCAATGCAGAATGGTCAGTGTGCACAATTACTTTAGTGCCCTGCATATAGGATCAAAATATCTCAAAAGTGAAAACTACTGCAAGCAATTCTTGATCAGTGACCGTGTAATTCTTTTGAGCAACATTCAAGGCTTTGCTCACATAATATATGGGATGAAGAATCTTCTCATGCCTATGTCCCAATACTACGCCAAGTGCAACCCCACCCGCATCATACATAACTTCGAAGGATTGTCCCCAATCCATTGTAATAATGATGGGTGTAGAAGATAGCTTCTATTTTAGTGCCTCGAATGCTTTCAGAAAAACATCATCAAATTCAAACTTTGTCTCCTTTTCGAGCAGCTTGCACAAAGGATGTGCAATTTTTTAGAAGTCTTTAATAAATCTCCGATAGAACCCTACATGACCTAGAAAACTTCTAATACTTTTTACAGAGTTAGGTGGGGCAGTTTTTCAATTATCTCAACTTTAGCTCTATCGATCTTGATGCCTTTTTGTGAGATTCTATGGCTCATCACTATACCTTCTTTCACCATGAAGTGACATTTTTCCTAATTTAGCACAAGATTGCATTCTTCACAGCGATTCAGCACTTCACCTAAATGCACCAAACAATCATCAAAAAAGTGACAAACTACAAAAAAATCATCCATAAATACCTCAATAGCGTCTTCCACCTTATTGGAAAATATAGACATCACGCAACGTTGAAACGTCGCCAGTGCATTACACAAACCAAATGCCATTCGTTTAAAAGAGAATGTACCATATGGACAAGTGAAAGTAGTATTTTTTTGATCGTCCGAGGCTATAGAGATCTGATTGTAGCCCAAATATCAATCTTGAAAGCAGTACCATCCTTTTCCAGCAAGGTGATATAACATTTGGTCCATGAATGGCTTTGGGAAGTGATCTTTCTCAGTCCAGGCATTTAGCTTACGATAGTCCATGCAAAATCTCCATACCGTGACAAGCCTCATCGGAACGAGCTCATTCTTTGCATTTGGAACCACAGTGATCCCTCCCTTCTTTTGCACGCATTGGATTGGGCACACCCATTTACTATCAGAAATCGGGTATACTACTCCAGCATCTAACCACTTGATGATTTTGTTTTTTACAACTTCTTGCATTTGTGGATTCAACCTTCTCTGGTTCTCTACACTTGGTTTGCCGTCCGGCATGAGTTGAATTTTTTGAGAACAAATTTCCGGTGGAATACCATTTATATCAGCAATCGTCCATCTGATCGCCCTTTTATAACGCTTTAACACCGAGATCAAAGATCCTACTTGCCCTTCATTCAAATCAGTCACAATAATTATAGGCAAAGTATCATTAGGGCCTAAGAAAGCATACCGCAAATTGGATGGGAGAGCTTTTAACTCCAACTTCGAGGGTTCATCTATTGATGGTTTTGCATGTGGAGTATCTCAATTCTTCAAATCCAAGCTTAGCTTCCTTTGTGGACAACAAGGGAAAACACCATCATCAAGTGCAATAACTAGTTCATCATATTCCGCAATACCATCACCATCAAAATTCAGGATCACAGCCACTAATGCTTCAGCACCTAGCCTCTACTCCATGGACACCTCTGGCTTCTCCTCATCGACATGGTCTACTACTAACACTGAGTTAAGCTCGTTTTTATGCTTCATGGATCTGCAGATGTTAAATGTCACCTCTTCATTGTTCAACTGAAACTTCATCTGCCCTTTTTCCAATTCTACCAAAGCGCGTCCCGTAGCAAGGAACGGTCTGCCAAAGATTATAGGAACTTCAAAATCCACCTCGCAGTCTAGAATCACAAAATCCACTGGAAATATGAATGCTTTAACTTTCACCAAGACATCTTGGAGCACTCCTATTGATTTCTTCACCGTCTGGTCAGCCATTACTAGCCTCATTGCAGTCGGTTCAGGGGCTCCCAAGCCCAATTTCTTGAACACTGACAACGACATCAAATTAATACTAGCACCAAAGTCACATAGTGCTTTTGCAAAGTGCAACATGCCAATCGTGCATGGGATAGTGAAGGCTCCGGGATCTTCCTTCTTTTGCACTAATGACCTGTAGCAATAGCACTACAATGTTGCAGCTTATCATCATCTTCAAAGCTAACAACCATCTTTTTGGTCACTAGATCTTTCATGAACTTCACCTTACCGGGCCTCTGTTCTAACTCTTCAATCAATAGGACATCAATAGACAACTATTTTAACATACAAATAAATTTATGATACTTCCCTTCTTCCGTCATTTTAACCAACCTTTGTGGAAAGGGAAGTGGAGGTCTTGGCATAGGAATGACCTTTTTCGTGATTTCAGCCTCCTTCTCATTTTGATCTTTGGGCAGTTCTGGTGCCTCTACTTCATTTTCATTAGGTTTTTTCACGCCTTCCACCTCAGTCGGCATAGGAGGTTCAACAATATGTTTTCCTCCTCTAGTAGTAACTGACATGCAATGCCCATCATTCTTCGGATTTTGAACAGTATTGCTATGACTTGACTTCATGTATTTTCCATACACTTGAACTAAGATCTGTGGAAAAATAAAAACAACACTAAAACATAAATCGAGAAATAATTGGCTAAAGTGCAATAACAATATTAGTCTAATCTAAAAACCTTATTCCCCGGCAACGACACAAAAAATTGATATGCCCAAATTACACCTTCCTGAAGAGGTATAAGCGGTCGTTGTCAAATAAAGAATCTAACAAAGGTTAGGGTCGATCGCACGATGAATATGGTTTAGACTTAGTCCGATTTAGTGTTATTTGTACGTTTAGCAGAATTATCTCTGTAAAAAGAGGGGATTTGTAAATAAAAGTAATAATTGATGTACGAATAGTAACCAGAAAACAAGTAACACAATTTACAGTTTGTGATATTAATATAAGAATGAAACTAGGACACATGTGTCACGTCCCAAGGTACCCACTAGGCATGGCATGGTGTACAAGACCCCGAGAGGCCTCATACAAGCAACTTAGCATACATATATCAAAGATAATAGAGATTAAGAGTTCTAAAGAGATTTTCATATCAAAGCTTTTAAAAGAAACAACGGAAGTCTATATCTCATGACTCAAAGCCAACATAGAGAAATAAAGTTTTGGACGTAACCAAATATATCATCCGAAATGAAATAACATGAAAATAAGAAAAACTAGGCTATGCCTTCGGATGGATGAAGACTCACCAAGTCTTCTATCAATCTTCTACTAAGCTCTAGCCACGAGTGGATGGTGAATCGCCAAATCTTACATCAAAGAATTTATTGTAGGCAAGAGTATGCGTTAGTACAATCAAGTACCAAGTATGATTGAAATGAACATAAAACATTTAAAACATGCTAGAATTATACATAATCATGACATGCAATAGCAAAGCTAAAACATGATAAGGCATAAGAGGCATGAAGCATAAACCATGGCCAAAACAAGCTAAATCATCTTTCTTTACCTTACTTTACTTTACTTAAGATCATCATAACAACACTTTTGATCATTAGTTGTGGGGAGTTAGCCTTAACCTACATATAAGACCATGTGAGTTATCAGCATGGAATCCGGTGTCTACCCTACACTGAAATAGGGTTGCCCTACATCCCAAGGTAGGACCATAACTTCTTAGCTTACGTGGATCCACTAGCTAGTGTCTATCATAGATTATCATCCTATGGTGGCACATAGGTTATGGGACATGGATAATCGCCACTTGTCCACTCGGTGCTAAGCATATTTTCCCACGGATTATTCATAGTTCATTTGTCATAGGTAGACACGGGGAGTTGCCTCTTTTCTACATTAGGGAACATGGGTAATCGCCTCTTGTCCCTTCATTAGAATAGCTCCTTAAGAACATGTGTAATCGCCTGTTGTTCATTTAATTCGTAGTGTGAGCATTACATGAGAAACCCTTTCACAACTCAACACAACATCATCATGTCAAAACTTTAGTACTTCACTCTCAAAGCACCCTTAATTCATCATTAAATTCATATGAGATATACATAAGTTCATAAGCTACATCTTTACATAGTTCGTCATGCTCATAATTAATGAATCATAGAGTTCATATGGGTTCATAAAAGTTCAATTTAAATCATGCAAGCTCATGCTTAGAAAGTCATAAATAAGACAATTTACCCATACCTGAAGGAACTCACATAATAGGGGAAAAATCATGATTTTGACTTGAACATACTAACTTTCATAAAGTCATTCTCAATTAATTCATTATTCATGCATAGCTTCATAGAGATTTCGTAAAATTCTTCAATTCATAGCTCAACCCACCAATCAAAGCATAGATTACGAAATTTGGGAGAAATAGCATGGGTTCATGGGGATTCATTCAATCTTTACATCAAATCATGTAATTCACGCTAATTCGTGCACTAATTTACTTTATCACGCTAGATCGTGCACTAGGAATCATAAAATCAACAATTGAAATCCTAATTGAAGAACCCATAAGAATTTATCAAAAACCCTAATTCAATGGGGGAAATTGAAGCTTGAAAACTTGAAGAAAGTTAAGGACCCATTGGAGGAAATGGCTCTGAATGGTGAACACTATCATACCTCGACAAAGCACACAAGAAATTGATGAAAATTGATGGTCTTCAATGGAGAATCCTAGCTTTCTTCTTCCTTGAGAGTTGAGAGAATTTTCTTAGAGAGAGAAATATTTGAGATAGAAGAATTTGGGAATGATTTAGAATGAGTGAAATTAGGCTTATAAAATATAGATAGGGTCTGGATTAAGGGTATAAATGACTTAGATTAATAGTTAAAAATTTATGAAAAAAACCAAAGAGCCCTTAAATAAAAACTGTCGGGGGCAGTCTACGGTCAGGACGTATGGTCCTTAGGTCAATCTACGGACCGTCAACTGGATGACGACCTGTCCTGTTGCTCCATAGATCGAGGTTTAGAAACATGGAAATCCTGAAAGTTCACATTGCCAATGGCGGTTCCCACCTATGGCCCGTCATTCCACCTACGGTCCGTAGGTGACCTCCGTAGTCATTGGCACCAAGTTGAAAAATTGTATCTTCATTCCTTGGAAGGCTTTGGGGTATTACAATATCTACCCCTTTGGAACATTCATCCTCGAATGAGAATCAAGATATCATAAGGAGAGTAAAAGACACGGACTAACAACCCAACCTAGCATGCAATCACATAAATGCACATATCCGAGGACGAAACATCAACTCCAAGCTAAAGCATGTTCAACACATCATTTCATGAAGACTTTATGCAACTCATACTTAATGCACATAATCATATTAGACTCTTCATGAACATGCATAATCAAGGATTCATGGAAATCAACTACAACAAATGAGACCAAAAGAATGAACCATGAGGAACTAGGTACCTCAAGCTAGAGTAGGATCAGAAGGAAAGTGATGAGGATATCAGGACATCATATTGGCATCGGCCTCCCAAGTAGCAACCTCAACTAATTGATTCCTCCAAAGAACTTTCATGGAAGCAACTTCCTTATTCCTTAACTTTCGGACTTGCTGGTTTAAAATATCAACCGGAAATTCTTCATAGGAAAGACTATCCTGTATGCCAAGATTCTCTAATGGCACTATAGATGTCGGATCACCAACACTTTTCTTCAACAATGAGACATGGAAAATCGGATGCACCGATGCCAAATCATTAGGTAGATCAAGTTCATAAGCAACCTTACCAACATGCCTCAAAATCATAAATGGGCCTACATAATGGGGACTAAGCTTCCTTTCATCCCAAATCTCATTACACCCTTCATGGTTGAAATTTTCGAGTAAACCCAATCATCAATATCAAATTCCAAATCTCTCCTTCTAACATCGGCATAATACTTTTGTCGACTTTGGGTCATTTAAAACCTTTCCCTAATAAGCTGAACTTTCTCCATAGCCTCATACACAACCTCGGGGCCTATCAAAGCAACTTCACCAACTTCAAACCAACCTATAGGAGATCTACACCTCCTACCATAGAGAGCCTCAAATGGAGCAATACCAATGCAAGAATGGTAGCTATTATTATAAGAAAATTCAATCAAAGGCAAATGATCATCCCAAGTACCCTTGATATCAATTACACAAGCTCTCAACATATCTTCCAAAGTCTGGATAGTACGCTCCGCTTGCTCATTGGTTTGGGGATGAAAGGCCGTACTAAGCTTAACACGAGTACCAAGACCTTTTTGGAATGAGTTCCAAAATTTAGAAGTGAATTATGCACCACGATCGGAGATAATGAACAAAGGAACTCCATGCAGGCTAACCATTTCCCTCAAATACAACTTAGCATAATCCTCTACCGAATACGAAGTTTTGACGGGAATGAAATGGACTGACTTTGTCATTCGATATACAACAACCCAAATCAAATCATATTGTCACTTGGTGTGAGGTAAACCAACAATAAAATCCATATTCACATCCTCCTACTTCCAAGTAGAAATACTAATATCTTGGGTAAAACCTCCTGGATTTTGATGCTTAATCTTCACTTATTTACAATTAGGGAACTTAGCCACAAATTCTGCAATATCTTTCTTCATTCCATTCCACCAATAGATCTCTCGCAAATTGTGGTACATCTTTGTAGCTCCCAGGTGAATGGAATATTGAGAACTATGGGCTTTCGATAAAATTAGTCCTCTTACGTCATCTACATTGGGAACACACAAATGACCTTGCTAACGAAGCATAGCATCTCCTCCTTGGGTGAAACCCTCAATGGACTTCTTTAGCACCGCTTCCTTTAATTCAACTAAATTAGGATCAAGATCTTGTTTAGCCTTTACATCATGCACAAAAGATGATTCGGACCCATTGTGAACCATAACACCACCTTTAGCAGAATAAACCAACTGAACACCCAATTGGGCCAATCTATGAACATCGCGAACCAACTCTTTCTTACCTTCCTCAACATGAGCAACACTACCCACAGACAATCGACTAAGAGCATATGCCACCACATTAGCCTTACCGGGGTGATAGAAAACACTCATATCGTAATCTGTTAACAACTCTAGCAACCTTCTTTGGCGGAGATTCAGATCTTTCTATTTTAACACATATTGTAAACTCTTATGGTCGGAAAAGACATCCACATGTACCCCATACAAATAATGCCGCCATATTTTCAAAACAAACATTACCGCTACTAATTCTAGGTCATGAGTAGGATATCTCTTTACATGCACCTTGAGTTGTCTCGAAGCATAAGCAATAACTTTCTCATTTTTCATAAGAACACATCCCAATCCAATTCTTGAGGCATCACAATAAACCAAAAAACCATTGGATCTTTCCGGTAGAGTCGATATGGGAGCAAAAGTAAGTCTATCTTTCAGCTCTTGGAAACTCTTTTCACATACCTCGGACCATATGAATTTAACCTTTTTTTTAGTCAAACCCATCAATGGAGAAGCAATAGATGAAAACCCTTCAAGAAACCTGCTATAATAAACGGCTAAGCCCAAGAAACTACAGATATTGGAAGGTGATAGAGGTCTAGGCCAATTCTTTACCGCATCCGTTTTCTTAGGATCTACCTCAATACCTTTACCAGAAACAATGTGACCAAGAAAAGCCACGGACCTTAGCCAAAACTCACACTTACTAAACTTTGCAAAGAGTTGTTGGTCCTTGAGGACTTGCTATACAATCCTCAAATGATTCTCATGCTCATCCTCATTCCTTTAGTAAATCAAGATATCATCAATAAACACAATCATGAACATGTCAAGGTATTGTTTGAACACCCTATTCATCAATTCCATAAACGCGGCCAGAACATTTGTCAATCTAAATGACATTACCAAGAACTCGTAGTGACCATATCTAGTCCGAAAAGCCGTTTTCGGAATATCATACTCTTTCACCCTCAATTGGTGATAGCCCGAACGAAGGTCGATCTTAGAAAAATAACTAGCCCCTTAAAGGTGATCAAACAGGTCATCTGTCCTTGGAAAAGGATACTTATTCTTAATGGTAACCTTGTTCAATTGGCGGTAGTCAATGCACATACAGAGTGAACCATCTTTCTTTAGCACAACAAAAACCGGAGCACCCCATGGAGAAATACTTGGTCAGATGAAACCCTTATCCAACAATTCTTTTAATTGCTCCTTTAGCTCCTTACGTTTTTCTGGAGCCATTCTATACGGAGGAATAGAAATAGGTTGCGTATCCGAAAGAAGATCTATGCCGAAGTCTATTTCCCATTTGGAAGGAATACCGAGTAAATCATCGAGAAAAACTTCAGGAACTCATTAACAATGGGAACCGACTCAATAGTAGGGGTTTTCAAATCTATATCCCTCACCCTAAAAAGATGGTATAAGCAACCCTTAGAGATCATCTTTCTAGCTTTTAGGTAAGAAACAAATTGACCTCCAAACAGAGAATTTCCCCTCTTCCACTCAAGGATAGGCTCATTCGGGAATTGAAACTTGACCACTCAGGCCCTACAATCAATAGAAGCATAACAAGCATGCAACCAATCCATCCTAAGAATAACATAAAAATCTAACATATCAAGCTCTAGAAGATCAACATGAGTGCATCTATGGGATAAGGAGACGGGAAAATTTTTATAGATTCTCTTAGCCATGATAGATTCTCCAATCGGAGTAGGGACATGAAAAGGATCTAGCAACACATCCGGAACAACATCAAACCTCGCAGCCACATATGGTATCACAAAAGATAAGATAGCACCGGGATCAAGCAAGGCATAAACATCAAAGCGAAAAAACTTTCAACATACCGGTAACCACATCGAGAGAGCTCTCTTTCTCATGACGAGCTTGAAGTGAATAGAATCAGTTTTCCTTCTAATTTCCACTAGAGCTTGATGGATTTTGAGATTGAGTCTGTCGATGATTTTCTCCCTCTTTCCTAGCCACTAAGGGACAATCCCTTATCTTGTGATTCGTCTTGCCACAACCAAAGCATGCATTAGAACCGGCTAGACATGCACCCTCATGCTTTCTTCCACACTTAGCACAAGTAATCGATGAAAAACCACCACTATTTCCTCCTTGAGGCTTAGGGTTAGACACCCTATCTTTGTTGAACTTAGGAGGAGCATTGGAAGGACCTTGATTAGAAAACCTTTGTCTAGGTTTAAAATGACCTTGTCCCTTGGACCTTGAGTGCGAAAAGTTACCATCACCGGTCTTAGCCCTCTTTGCCTCTCTAGACCTTTCCTTAAGTTTCTCCTCTTCTATTTGTTGAGCATACACCATAAGACGAGAAATATCCATGTCATTGACAAGCATGGTGGTACGGTACTCTTTGACCACCATTTTGGTTACTCCCGAGACAAACTTGCTCATTCTTGCCCTAGGATCGGCAACAATGGAAGGAGCATATCAAGACAATTGTGTGAAATTCAAAGCATACTCTTTCACACTCATGATTCCTTGTCAAAGATTGATGAACTCAAGAACCCTTGCCTCCCTCATCTCAAGGGGAAATAACCTATCAAGGAAAGCAAACTTGAATTTCTCCCAATCAAGAGGACCCTCATTAACCATCCTCTCACTCTTCAATTGATTGAACCATATTTGAGCAACACCCTTTAGTTGATAAGCGACCAACTCCGCCTTTTCTTCCGGCGTCACACCCATAATCATCAACACCTTGTACACATCATCAATGAATTCTTGAGGATCTTCCTCAACGTTAGAGCCATGAAACTCCGAAGGGTTCATTCTAGTGAAGTCCCTCCCTCTTGATGCCGCCGTATCCACATTTGGGTTCACGGGAGCTACAACCTCTCTATTTGCTTGAGCCGTCACGGCTTGAGCCAAAACTTTAAAAGCATCCCTAAACTCTGAATTAGTCACTTGTTTGGCTAAAAGGGTCAGCCGAAACATGAGGAGCTTGGGGAGGAGCTTCTTGTTCCACATTATCTCCCGCATTTCTTCTAGCATAAGCTCTTCGGGTCGCCATATCCTGAAACGCGTAGGATAGGGATTAGGAGAGAGACATATAGAGTTAAACTCTATGGCACGACTTAGGAGCAATGAAAGAAGTGAAGTTTCTTAAACGTCTTATAGCCCCTCATTCATAAATGTGGTGCGCTTCACACTCATGAACAAGACTCTACTTGACGCGGCTTATGAAACATCCTAGGATCTTTATAAAACCTTGTGCTCTGAATACCAAGTTTGTCATGACCCAAGGTACCCCCTAGACATGACATGGCATACAAGACCCCGAGAGGCCTCATACAAGTCAGTTAGCATACATACATACAAGATAATAGAGATTAAGAGTTCGAAAGAGATTTTCATATAAAAGCTTTTAAAAGAAACAGCGGAAGTCTATATCTCATGTCTCAAAGACAATCTAACATAAAGAAATAAAGTTTGGGACGTAACCCAATACAACATCCATAATGATATAACATGAAAATAATAACAACTAGGCTATGTCCTAGGATGAATGAGGACTCACCAAGTCTTCTATCAATCTTCTACTAAGCTCTAGCCACAAGTAGATGGTGAATCGCCAAGTCCTAAATCGAAGAAATTAATGTACGCAACAGTATGCGTTAGTACAATCAAGTACCAAGTATGATAGCAATACACATAAAACATTTAAAACATGCTAGAATGAGACATAATCATGATATGCAATGGCCAAGTTAAAACATGATAAAGCATAAGAAGCATGAAGTATAAACCATGGCCAAAGCAAGCTAAATCATCTTTCCTTACCTTACTTCACTTTACTTGAGATCATCATAACAACACTTTTGTTCATTAGTTGTGGGGAATTATCCTTAACCGACATATAAGACCATGTGAGCTATCAACATGGAATCTGCTGTCTACCCTACATTGAAAAAGGGTTGCCCTACATTCCAAGATTGGACCATAACTTCTTAGCTTACGTGGATCCACTAGCTAGTGTCTACTATGGACAATCATCCTATGGCGGTACATAAGTTATGGGACATGGATAATCACCACTTGTCTACTCGGTGCTAAGCATATTTTCCCACGGATTAATCATAGTTCATTTTTCATAGGTAGAAATGGGTAATTGCCTCTTGTCCCTTCATTAGAATAGCTCCTTAAGAACATGGGTAATCACCTCTTGTTTATTTAATTCGTAGTGTGAGCATTACGTGAGAAACCCTTTCAAGACTCAACACAACATCATCATGTCATAACTTTGGTACTTCACTCTCAAAGCACCCTTAATTCATTATTAAATTCATATGAGACATGCATAAGTTCATAAGTTTAATCTTTAAATAGTTCATCATGCTCATAATTCATGAATCATAGATTTCATATGGGTTCATAAAAGTTCAACTTAAATCATGCAATTCAATGCAAGCTCATGCTTAAAAAGTCATAAATAAGACAATTTACCCATACTTGAAGGAACTCACATAATAGAGGAAAAATCATGCTTTTGACTTGAACATATTAACTTTCATAAAGTTATTCCCTATTCATTCATAATTCATGCATAGGTTTATAGAGATTTCATAAAATTTCTCAATTCATAGCTCAACCCACCAATCAAATCATAGATTAGGAAATTTGGGAGAAATAGCATGGGCTCATGGGGATTCATTCAATCTTTACATCAAATCATGTAATTCACGCTAATTCGTGCACTAAATTACTTTATCACGTTAGATCGTGCGCTAGGAATCATAAAATCAACAATTGAAATCCTAATTGAAGAACCAATAAGAATTGATCAAGAACCCTAATTTAATTAGGGAAATTGAACCTTGAAAACTTGAAAAAAGTTAAGGACCCATTGGAGGAAAGGGCTGCGAATGGCGAATACTATCATACCTCGATAAAGCCCACAAGAAAATGATAAAAATTTATAGCTTTCAATGGAGGATCCTAGCTTTCTTCTTCCTTGAGAGATGAGAGAATTTTCTTAGAGAGAGAAATATTTGAGAGAGGAGAATTTGGGAGTGATTTAGAATGAGTGAAATTAGGCTTAGAAAATATATATAGGGTCTCAGTTAAGGGTATAACCGACTTAGATTAATAGTTAAACATTTAGGGAAAATACCAAAGAGCCCTTAAATAAAAACTATCAAGGGCATTCTATGGTCAAGACCTACGGTCCGTAGGTCAATCGACGGACCGTCCTGTCCTTCCGTCAATTGATTCGTAGATTTCATACGGAACCCATCTACGGACCGTCAACTGGACGACGACCCGTCTTGTTGCTCCGTAGGTCGAGGTTCAGAAACTTGAAAATCCTGAAAGTTCATAGTGCCAACGACGGTTCCCACCTACAGCCCGTCATTCCACCTACGGTCCGTAGGTGACCTTTGCAGTCACTGGCACCAGGTTGAAAAATTGTATTTTCATTCCTTGGAAAGCTTTGGGGTATTACAACATGTGTTCCCCTCAAGTTCTTAACTCAGTAATCCTAATAATAGTAACTCTTTCCTAGTGTTTAACATTCATAGTCGGTAAGTTAGGTATCCCTAAGTGATTGGTCCTCCAAATGGGGAATTTCACCACGCAACTTGGTCCGTCTACGTGTCTTGCTTTACTAATGCTTACCTTTGACCCAGATAAGCCCTTTGCGTATGTGGTTCAAGCTATTAGATAGCGGACTAATCAACGCTAAATCTCCGTTGTTAATCTCTTTCTCATTCATTACTTCCTTGGTCCAGCAAGTAAGAACAAGGCGGGTTCTAAGGTTGTACACCGTTAAAAAGCATGAAAACGAAGAGATGAACAAATACATGTATAAACACTTATCAAGAATTGCAACATTATTAGTTTTACTTTTGTTAATTACTCATGGTTCCCACAACCCTAGTTGTGGATCTAGCTACTCATGCTTGAAGGTTCACAATTAATATTAGGTTTTGAATAATTAATTCTGAACTTACAATGATAAAAGATCAAATCCAAAATCTCAAATTGAAAAGCAAACGCAAACTTTATAATCCCAACTTCAAGAATTAATTGCTACAAATGTTCGCAATATAATTCCCAAAGCCAAAGCAAAATATTCAAAAAATGTCTAACAACGCAAAAAATGAAAATTACAACTGGTATTTATAGAAAATAAATCCTAAACCAAATAGGTAAGCACAAACCAATAAATTCAGCTTGGGTAGTATCATCTATGGTTGGTGACTTACGGCTCGTAGGTTCCCACCGTCATCCAGAAGTTAGTAAAAATCCTGAGGGTCACTTTCTACGAGCATGATCTACGGATCAAAGACCTTTTTACGGCCTGTCCTGCTATTCCATCAACCAAGTACTGTAGGTAACCCTCTCTGAAGTTATCTATGGTTCAGCATATGCGGTTCGTAGCAGGAACTATGACTCGCCATCCTAGTCTATCATTCCATACTTAGCAAAATCTTCAGGCACTTGAACCCAAGACCTCAATCTACGGTTCGTCCATGGAATGACGGCTCGTAGAACAACTCGTACATCACCAAAATTCCACTACTGCAACACTTTGCTCACCAACTGTGCCAAAAGACTATTTCCTATAAAATTAACCACAAATACCATCACATCTAATAACAAAATGCCTAAGAAGTATGCAAAACTCTAAATCTAAAGCATTAAAAGTACCGTAAATTCACGGTACATCAACTATCCAAACCTTGGAAGATATGTTGAGAGCTTGTGTGATTGACTTCAAGGGTGATTGGGATGATCATTTTCCTTTGATTGAGTTTGCGTATAATAATAGCTATCATTCAAATATCAGTATGGCTCCATTTGAGACTCTTTATGGTAGGAGATGTAGATCTCCTATAGGGTTGTTTGATGTTTGTGAGGTTGCTCTGATAGTGCCCGAGTTGGTTTATGAGGCTATGGTAAAGGTTTGGCTTTTTAGAGAAATGTTAAAAATTGCTCAAATCGACAAAAGTCCTATGTCGATGTTAGAAGAAGGGATCTTGAGTTCGATGTTTATGATTGGGTTTACTTGAAAATTTCACTTATGAAGGATGTCATGAGGTTTGGTGAGAAAGGGAATCTTAGTCCCCGTTATGTTGGTCCTTATCAAGTGTTGAGGTGGATAGGCAAGGTGGCTTATGAATTAGACTTGCCTTCTGATTTATCATCGGTGCATCCGGTATTCCATGTGTCCTTATTGAAGAAGTGTATCGGAGATCCGATATCTATTGTACCATTGGAGAGTCTTGGTATAAGGTAAAGCCTTTCTTATGAAGAGGTTCCGTTCTAGATTTTAGACCGACAAGTTAGGACGTTTAGAAACAAAGAGGTTCCATCCGTAAAGGTGTTTTGGAGGAATCAAATGGTTGAGGGTGCTACTTGGCAGGCCGAGGCCGATATGATGTCCCGATATCCTCATCTATTTCCCTTCGATGCTACTTTAGCTTGAGTTATTAGCTCCTCATGGTTCATTCTTCAGATTCACTTTTCTTAGTCATTCACGTGTTTCCATATGCATGCATATATGTTTTATGAATGATGTTTTGAGTACGTTGTAGCTTGGAGTCAGTTTTCCTCCTTGGTTATGGGCATATATATGATTGCATTTATGTTGGGTTGATAGATCTCTTTTCCCCATTCTTTTCATGGTAGCTTGAGTCACATTTGAGGATGAATATTCCTAAAGGGAAGATATTGTAACATCTCGGTTTTTTGAAAAGAAAAAGAAAATATTTTTTGTATACTAGTTGGAATCTACAAGTCTAGTCTACGAGCCGTAGAAGCTTCTACGGACAATAGAAGGCATTCGTAGAAAAAGGGGTTGAGTTTTGGGAAAATCAAATTTCTAAAGTTGAGTCTCCGATTGACCAAGATGGTCCGTCAAAGTTTTTACGGGTCATAGATAGGTTTCATAGAGAGGTCCCAGACTTATTGAAATTTTAGGGTCAAAGTTGAGTTCTACGGTTAGGGTCTACGGACGGTAGAATGTTCGACGGGCCGTAGACCGGTCTTATCAATGTTGGTTAATATTTACGGCTTCTGTACTTTTCTATGGTTGACTAGGAAGTTCCATAGAAAGTCCTACGGACCGTAGGTCCAAACTGTAGAAGGATCCGACAGTTATTTTTAAGGGCTTTTTGGAACTTTTTCCTATGTGTTTAATGCCTAAGAAATGTCGTTTTTACCAATATTATAAGCCCTATATAAGTATTTTATGTCCTAAAAATACCAAATTCTAAATCATTCTCCTAATTCCTAAATTCTCTCCAAGTTCTTCCCCCAAAATTTCTCTCTCAAGATAAGGAAGAAGAAGCTAGGGTTTTAAGGTCAAGTCTCAATTTCACCATAGATTTTTGTATTGGATCATTAAGGTATGTTAGTATTAAACATTGCAGTCCTTTCCACAATTGGGTTCCCAAGATCTTTAAATTTTACAAGTTCAATTCTCAAATTAAAGTTAGGGTTTTATCCAATCTTCATGGGTTCTTTTCAATTATGATTTAATTGCCTATATTCTATGTTCTAATGCATGAATAAAGTAAATACATGATTTTGAGTTGAATTCATATGAACCCATTCATGATCAATGATTTTTTACTATGAACACATGATAATGCTTATGTACTATGAACTATGATTTTAAGAATATATGCATGATTTTATGAGATTGATGGTTATGACTTGAGGATGCTATTAGATGAAAGTGTCAATGAAATTGTGAAAGATTTTCTCACATAATAATATAATCATGATTGTTAAAGGATTTCTCACAAAAGGATTCATAGGTTAAAAGGTTTCCTCACCTAAGTTGAATAAAGATTTAAGGAGCTATCCTAAATAACTTCAGCTTGGATTGGTAACTTCATTGTGCTTTTCCATGGATGATAAATGAATATGATTAATGACTATTTCGTGGGATTTTACTTAGCATCGACTGGATATTGAGACGGAGGATCACCCGTTAGTAGAGGTCGGGTCTCTAGTAGTAATCTCCTTGTCCCTAAATACGTGCCCCCGTAGGATGTCTAAGCTAGTTTATTCAAGTAAGCTAGAAGTTTATGGTCCTTACCTTAGCAAGTGGGACATTTGTTTTTAGTGTGAGATAGACACCGAATTCCATATTTTAGCTCACATGGTGTATTTGGTTAATGGTAAACATCCCACAATAATGAACTAGCTTACTTTCAAAGTATCTCACAAAGTGTTTTAATATGTTATAATTGCATTGACCATGATTTAAAACTATTATTTTCTAACCTTTTATCCTATGATTTAGCTTGGCCATTGCATGTCATTTAAAGTCCTTTTCCTATGATTTCATACCATTTATACATTGCTATCATACTTGGTACTTTCCATGTACTAATGCATACTTGTGCCTACATTGTCTCATAATGTAGGGTCCGACGCTCCTACATCGCATACCTTTTGCTAATTGATTCGTTGACGATTCGAAGATCAAGAGTTGGTGAGTCCTCATGCTCTGAGGACCAAGATACTTTTATAGCTTCTCTAACTTTCAATTTCAGACAGTTGTACGTGGTGTATGGATTACGTCCCAACCACTTCTTTTGATATATGAGATGGCTTGTTGAAACTATGTTAGACTTCCTCTTTGTCAAACTCTTTTGATATGAATATGCTACTTTTGAAATCTTTATTTCTATTATCTTATATGATGTATGCTAAGTGGCTTGTGTAGGGCCCTTTGGGGTTCTATACGCCATGTTACACCTAGGGTATACTTTGAGTTGTGACAAAGGCTCAAGAATAGGAGTCTTTAGTGTTCAATATAGAAGAAAATGGTATCCTTAAATATAGACATTGGTTGTTTGGTCCAGATATTGGACGTCTTTGATGAAAGATTACGAAGGAGGTACATTATTTCGGCTATTCTATTCTGCCAAGTGCTACGAAGATGTATCATGATATTAAAGAGATTTACTTGTGGCCTTGAATGAAGAAAGATATTGCTGAGTTCGAAGCCCAATGTCCTAACTGTTAGAAGGTGAATTTGAGAAACAAAAAACAGCGGGTTGACTCAAGAGATACACATGCCATTATGGAAGTTGGAGGCAATAAATATGGACCTTGTTATACGTTTGCCTCACTCCTAAAAGAAGGTTGACTGCCTTTAGGTGATTATGAAGAGGCTGACAAAATCAGCTCATTTGTTGCCTTTAGGTCTACATTTTTAGTTCATGATTATGCAGGGATATATATTTAAAAGATTGTTAGATTGTGTGGTGTCCCTGTACCAACTATTTCAGACATATTTTTGAGATAATTCTAGAAGGGTATGGGAACATAGGTCTATCATAGTACAACATTTTACCCTCAAACTGATGACCAAGCTCAATGTCTGATCTAGACGATGGAGGTCATATTATAGGTGTGTGTGCTAGATTTTAAAGGATATTGGGATAATCATTTTTAACTTCATGAGTTTCCTTATGATAATAGTTATCATCCTAGTATCAGTATGAAGCCATTTCAGGCTTTATCTGGGAAAAAATGTCGAGCCCCTCTTGGTTGGTTTAAAGTGGGTGAGTCAGGGTTGTTTTGACTAGAATTAGTACAGCAGGTAAGAGTGTGGTTCTTTATAGCATAAAGCCATCAAAAATTATATGCAGATGTTAGGAGACGAGACTTAGAGTTAGAGGTTGATAACTGGGTCTCTCTGAAAATTTCACCTATGGAAGGTGTTATGAGATTATGCAGAAAGGGCAAGTTGAGCCCTAGATAAATTCTTCCTTACCACATCTTGCGATAGATACACTAACTTACCTATGATTTGGAGTAACCTCCTGAGTTAGAGATAGTATACCATGGTTTTCATGTTTCTATGTTATAGAAAGGTATTACAGATCATACACGTATGGTGCCGACAAAAATGTTTAGATTTCAAAGGAGTTAACTTATGAAGAAGTCCTTGTTTCCATAATAGACAGCCAAATAAGAAGATTGTGAAATTTCATTAAAAGGGATATTTTGGCAGATCCTTAATGTGGAAGAGATGGCGTGGGAAGTTGAAGAGGACATGGAATCTAGATATCCCCACCTGTTAACTCTGTCAAATCATAATAATATCCCCATATATTATTATCATTTGATGAAAAATTTTCATAGGGGGGAAGGATATAATGCCCCATAAGTTTGTAGTATTTGAAATAACAAGCTTATGTTTGACAAGCTGATTTTAACATAATTTACTCAAATCATCATTTAGATGTTTGGAGAGTAATGGAATTTAGTGGCTATACTAACTAATAACTATATAAAGTAGTTGAAATTCTTAGATGGAAATCAGAGGCCAAGGGGTGCCTTGAAACAAAAATCTTAAGCAGCAGATTTATTAAAAGAAAGTTTTGATATAATCTTATTTATGTAGTGATTTGGGAAGAATATATAATATATATGGATTTAGGAGACCAATTATAGTCAAATCAAAGTCATACGAATCTAGTTACAAACACACAAAACCGTTAATCAATCTGTCATCAGAGTAAAGAGTTATGACCATTTTACTGCAGGCTATCTGGGCCAATCAGGAAACGGATCCAGGTCGGGTTTGGACGGATTTAAAATGTGCTTTTTGACATCAAAAAAGATAACTTTAACATTTTATAAAAGGAAAAATATCCAACAACAATTAATGAGAGATCAATGACCTTTAAGGAATTTCATGTGTAATCTGGTTGATAAGTTAAGGACATGGTTTAGCTACTTTGAGGTAAGGTTTAACGCCTACATTTCTTAAAATCTCATGGCTTAATGTTTTAAATTTAATCCTATGAACTAGGCTTTGTTTTGGTGCGTTTTCTTAAAGTTGCGGAGTTGGGATGGTGTTGGACCCTTGAGGCTGATTCTTGTGCTCGACATAAAATCTTTATAGTGAAGGTAAGTTTCCTCCAATCACTTCCCTTATGTTTTTGCATTTTTTGTCGTTTTGTCAGTTTTTAAGTCACAATGCGGTGTTTTAGTGCCGTGGATCCAAGCAGCCTAGTTGTTGTGTTGTTGTTAATCATTTTGATGTGTATATTAATGGTATTAAAGCAATGCGTGGATGAAAGATCGGTGTACAACTTTTAGGTGTTACGTATGTAGGTTATCGATGGAACAGTGTGATGTACGCCTTATTACATGACTCGGGAGCTTACCGCTATTGTGAGATTTTTATATATTTGTGTAGTTGTTATTAGCGGCTCGTTATTTTGAGATTTTTATTTTGTTTGATGAGTTAAAAGTTTGTTTCTCATGAGGATGACCTTAACACCTTATTTATTGGTTATGGCTCGTTTTTGCTGCATGATTAATTCTCACTTAATTGCATTATTTTTGGTCTGCAAATCTTCTTAAGGCACCTTTTGGGATTCGATTGAAAGGTATGTTAAGGTTATAATTTCTCTTCCGGTATGATCCTTATGGCCTAACCTTGTTATGGGATATATACAATCGTTATGTGATTCGTCGCCTAATTCTATTGAGTTGTCTACCACAGCTTGATATAGTCTCTATTAGTAGGACTCTATTCATGATTTAGCAACCTAGAAAAGCATGTTATGATAGTGTTTTTGTCGCTTTATCACGTGCTTTTGTTGTGAAATTGTAGGGTTCTTGAGCATACTGGTTGGATGATATACAATGCCTAAGGGCTAGGTAGACCGTGCCTAGGTAGTGCCTATGGGCCGAGTGGACCGTGCCTATGGGTTAGGTAGATCATTCTTACGGGTCGGGTTGATTAAACATACGGGACGGGCATGCGTCACTACAGGGAAGAACTTATACTAAACCACAGAGCCTATGATTGGCATTGATTCATGGAACATATATATTTAGAGAGTTCTAATCATATTATCACTGGGATCTAGGTAAGGGGTCCAATATGGGTATTTAGCAATTGTTTGTGCTTGTTTGGACATATAGTGATTGTGTAATGTTTGTACATGCCGGGCTTATGGCGGCCAAGTCAGGTTATTGCTTGTTAAGTGTTTATATTTTCTTATTGTAGGAAGACAAGGTATCATACTTGTGTTCCACCCTTCCCCCTTTCTGTCAATCCTTATACTTCAGTTTCACCTTTCAGTTGTCTTAGATGCTCCATACATTATTTTTTACTGACACCCCTCGGCTGGGGACATTGCATCTATGTCTGGATCTCTTAAGCGCCAATCAAACAGACATGTCGAGTAGCACAGTTGTCTATCCAGTTGATTGGTTGACTCCTTTATTGTATGGGTTATGAAAATCCTAGAGGTTTGCTTTCTTTGTTGTCTATAGATTTTTGGTAGGTCATGGCCTTATCCCATTCTGGTATCATATTCATAGAGACTTGCATACTAGTGTGTTGGGTTATGTAGCCACATTATTTGCCATGTTTGCCTTATTTGTTGGTTGACTGAAATTTGGTAGTTCTTTGATGTATTGGTTACATTTGTACATGTTTTCAACTTTTGTATAGAGATCATTACTGCTTTGATGGCCCATATTAGTTTATGCTTTCTTAGATACCATGGTAGCCTCGATGGGCCAAATAGGCTTTTGTTCTACTTGTTTATGGTGTTATATAAATTGTTGGGAGTAGCTATTTTCATAGAGCCATTGACATGGGCATTGCCAGCCGAGGGCTTATTTTTTATCTGAGATATACTTGGTTGTTTTCTTTATTGTATGTGGCTTCTATGTATCATTTCCAAATACTTCAGCAAGGTAGGCTCACGCCTATGTTTTGGCATTAGGTGCTAGTTTTTCTCCTCGAGTTTGAGGCGTGATATTTAACCATTTACTAAAATATTAAAATCAAAAATCAAACTTATAGCCCAATAATTTCTTTTAAACAAAATTGTATAAAAAACCATTAACTCAAAAACCCGATACTGATAAATCAATTTTTCTTTGATTGGGATTATCAGTTAAGCCAATTTTTGTACACCACTCTATTTTCATTACCCGCCTAAACCATTTTTTTACTAGACTCTCTGTCATGACCTAAAGTACCCCCTAGACGTGACATGGCGTACAAGACCCCGAAAGGCCCCATAGCATACATCATACAAGATAATAGTATATAAGAGTGGAAAAGACAATTTATATATTAAAAGAGTTGCCTAAAGTAGCGGAAGTCTAAACATTGTCTTAAAATCATTTAATATATCAATAGAATTAAAGTGGGATGTAACCCACACAAGTTCTAAAATGAAATGACATAAAACTGTAAATGTGGCCTTGTCCTCGAATGTATGAGGACTCACCAAGTCCTTTAATCTCGATACCACGATCTAGCCACGAAGGGATGGAGAAGGGCCAGATCCTACATTTGTTAGAACATGTAGGCAAGAGTATGCGTTAGTACAAAGAATGTACCAAGTATGATAACTATGCATAGAAGTTCTAAAATCATGCTAAGAAAGGGTTATACATAAGATACAATGACAAAGTTAAATCATATGATAACATGATAGAAAGCATGAGTTAAAAACCATGGCCAATGCAAGGAAATCATCTTTAGACCAAACATACTTGAAATACTTTTGTGGAACCTGTAATCTGCTGTCTACCCCACACTGAAAAGAGGTGTCCTTACTTTCCAAGGTAAGAACCATAACTTCTAACTTAAGTGGATCCACTACTTAATGTCTATCTAAGACAATCATCTTATGGTGGCACATAGATTATGGGACATGGGTAATCGCCACTTGTCCACTCGGTGCTAAGCATAATTCCCAAAGATTAATCATAATTCATAGCTTATCTTATCATTAGTAGACATGGGTAATCGCCTCTTATCTTATCATTATGGGACATGGGTAATCACCTCTTATCTTATCATTATGGGACATGGGTAATCGCCTCATGTACATTTATTCTTGGAAGGCACATAAAATAGCTAATCCAAGCTAGAGTTCATTAGGATAGCTCCTTAATCTTGATTCAAGCTTAGTTGAGAAAACCTTTCAACTCTATGAATCATTCGTGTGAGAAAATCCTTTCACAAATCATGTTTTGAGTAGTATGTGAGAAATCCTTTTACAACAAAAACAACAATAATGCTTCACTCTCAAAGAAACTTAAATCATCATCAATTTCATAAAGAACAAGCATATCTTCATAAATTCATCTTTTCATAGTTCAAAACCCCATCATATGATCAAAGTCTAGAAATCATGGATTTCACATAACTTCATGGGAATTCAACTTAGAAACATGCAATTAACTCAATTCATGCATAAAGAGGCATAATTCAATCAAATAGATCATAAATTGAAAGAACCCATAAGGTAGAAGAAAACCCTAACTTCACTTGGAGAATTCTAAGTTATAAAATTGAGGAATTTAGTAACCCTATGGAGGAAAGGACTCCATAGGTGAAAGTTATCATAGTATGCTGTTAAAAGCCTATAATCAATGGTGAATTTAGGAGACTTGAATTGAAATGCTAGATCTTCTTCTTCTTCAAGATTTTAGAGAGAGAAATATTTGGGGAAAGCTTTGGAGGGAGTTTCAAAAGGATTAGAATGGGTAGAATTAGGCTGAGAAGTCTTATATAGGGCCTAGGATTAGGAATAAACCACCTTTGATTAGGAATAAATAAATTAGGAAAAAACCAAAAAGCCCTTAAAAATAACTGACGGACTCAGACCTACAATTTTGACCTACGGTCTGTAGGTCCAACTACAGACCTTCCTGGTCAACCGTAGAAAGATTCAGAAACTGATAATTTTGGACTTCAAATGACGGGACCTATGTATGGTTCGTAGGTTCACTAACTGATCATATATGGAAACCGTAGATCCCAACTTAAGGCTTTTAAATTTAACTTAGTCTGGGAAAGACCTACGAGACCTATTTATGACTCATACAGAAGTGATGAGCCGTCTTGGAGAACCACCAAAGAGGTTCTGAAACTTGACATTTTGAAAAAGCTTACCTTGCAATATACGGTTCCCACTTATGACTCGTAAGTCAACATACGATCCATAGGTGGCTTTCGTCAGTACTGGCACCAGTTTTGACAAACCAGAAATTCCTTCTTTTCAAATATGAGGTGTTACAATATTTCCCCCTTAGGAACATTCTTCCTCGAATGGGAATCAAGACACCATAAGGAGGTTAGAAACTAAATCTAACAGCCCAACATGAATGCAAGCACATTTAAGGAAACACCAATTCCAAGCTAAAGCATGTTCAAAACATCATTTCATAAGGTCTATATGAAACTTATACTCAAATGCACATAAACATGGAGAAATCAATCAAGTCAACTCATTTGTTCAAAATTTAATCTTTTCATGAACATTCACAAATGAGGAATCATGGGAATATCTAAGACACATGGGACCAAAAGAGTGAACCATAAGGAACTAAGTACCTCAAGCTAAAGTAAGGACTGGGGGAAAAATATAAGGATAACGTGACATCATATCGGCCTCGGCCTTTTAAGTAGCACCCTCAACTAAATGAGTCCTCAAAAAACTTTTACGGAAGCAATTTCTTTTGTTTTTAAACTTTCAAACTTGCCGGCCTAAAATCTCAACCGAAACCTCTTCATAAGAAATACTCTCATTTATAACAAGACTCTCCAATGGCACTATGGATGCCGGATCACCAACACGTATATTCAATTAGGAGAGACGAAAAATCGGATGAATCCATGCTAAATCATTAGGCAAATTGAGTTCATAAGCAGCCTAACCAATACACCTCAAAATCTGATATGGGCCCACAAAACGGGGACTAAGCTTCCCTTTCTTTCCAAACCTCAGTACACCCTTTATAGGTGAGATTTTCAAGTAGACCCAATAATCAACACCAAATTCGAGATCTCTCCGCCTACCATTGACATAAGACTTTTGTCGACTTCGAGTCATTTTCAACCTTTCTCAAACAAGTCAAATTTTCTCCATAGCCTCATGTACTAATTCAAGACCTATCAAAGCGACCTCGCCAACTTCAAACCAACCTATAGGAGATCTAAACTTCCTACCATAAAGAGCTTCAAATGGAGCCATACCAATAGTGGATTGATAGCTATTACTATAAGTAAACTCAATCAAAGGCAAATGATCATCCCAATTACCCTTGAAATCAATCACACAAGCTCTCAACATATCTTCCAAAGTTTTGATAGTACGCTCCACTCGCCCATCGGTTTGAGGATGAAAGGTTGTGGTAAGCTTAACACAGGAATCGAGACCCTTTTTGAAAGATTTCCTAAATTGAGAAGTGAATTGGGTGCCACGATCGAATATAATGGATAGGGGCAGTCCATGCAACCTAACCATTTCACTTAGTTACAATTTAGCATAGTCTTCCACCGAATAGGAAATCTTGACGGGAATGAAATGAGCCGATTTCATCATACGATCCACAATAAGCCAAATCGAGTAATGTTGTCATCGGGTGCGTGGTAAACCAATAATGAAGTCCATATTAAAATCTTCCCACTTCCAAGTAGGAATACTAATATCTTGGGACAAATTTCCCAACTTTTGATGCTCAACTTTAACTTGTTGACAATTAGGACACTTAGCCACAAATTCTTCAATGTACCTCTTCATCCCATTCCACCAATAGACCTCCCACAAGTCACGGTACATCTTTGTGGCTCCCGGATGAATGGAATATCGGGAACTACGGGCTTCCGATAGAATATGTTCCCTTAAGTTAGAATATGTTCCCTTAAGTTATCAACATTCGGAACACACAAATGACCTTGATATAGAAGCACACCATCTCCCCCAAGGGAGAAAGCTTCAACAGACTTTTTAAGCACCGCTTCCTTCAACTCTATTAGGATTGGATCAAGACTTTGCTTTGCTTTCACATTCGACAGGAAGGGCGATTCTGAACCATTATGAACAACAACTCTACCTTCATTAGAATCAATCGATTGAACATCCAATTGGGCCAATCTATGAACATCTCGAACCAACTCCTTATTATTATCCTCAACATGAGCAACACTATCCATGGATAATCGACTAAGGGCATCCGCCACCACATTTACATTGCCGGGGTGATAGAGGACACTCATATCATAGTCCTTTAACAACTCAAGTCACCTTATTTGTCAAAGATTCAGATCCTTTTTCTTGAACACATATTGCAAACTCTTATGGTCGGTGAAGACGTCAACATGAAAACCATACAAGTAATGCCCCCAAATCTTTAGAGCAAACACAACCGCCTCTAGTTCTAAGTCTTAGGTAGAATAGTTCTTTTCATGAATCTTGAGTTGCCTTGAAACATAAGCAATGACTTTCCCATTCTTCATAAGGACACATCCCAACCCAACTCTTGAGTCATGACAATAAACAACAAATCCATTGGGTCCTTTCGGTATAGTTAACACCGGAGCAGAGGTGAGTCTATCTTTCAATTCTTGGAAACTCTTCTCACATGCTTCATACCATACAAACTTAACTTTATTTTGGGTCAATGCTGTCAATGGAGAGGCAATCGAAAAGAACCCCTCAAAAAACCTTCAATAGTAACCAGCCAAACCTAAGAAACTTCTAATATCCGAAGGGAATAGAGGTCTCGGCAAACTCTTAACCACATCCGTCTTCTTAGGATCTACCTCAATACCCTTACAAGAAACAATCTGAACAAGAAAAGCCATAGACCTCAACCAAAACTCGCATTTACTAAACTTTGCGAAGAGTTTTTTGTCCTTGAGAACTTGCAACAAAATCCTCAAATTAGTTGTTTGCTCATCCTCACTCCCTGAGTAAATCAGGATATCATCCATGAACACAATCACAAACATATCTACGTATTGTCTAAACACCGTAATCATCAAATCCATAAATGAGGCCAGAGCATTTCTCAAACCAAATGACATTACTAATAATTTGAAATGACCATATCTTGTTTGAAAAGCTGTCTTTGGAATGTCATCTTCCTTCACCCTCAATTGGTGATAGCCCGACCGAAGGTCAATCTTAGAGAAGTAACTTGCTCCTTGGAGTTGGTCAAACAAATCATCTATGGGAGAGAATAATTATTCTTAATAGTAATCTTATTCAACTGCCAATAGTCAATACATATACGAAGAGAACCATCTTTCTTTCGAAAAAACAACACTGGAGCACCCCATTGAGAGATACTCGGTCGGATGAAACCCTTATCCAAAAAATCTTTCAATTGCTCCTTTAATTCCTTAAGTTTTGTAGGATCCATTTAGTAAGGAGGAATAGAGATAGGTTGCATATCTGGGAGAAGGTCGATACCGAAGTCTATTTCTCTTTCAAGAGGAACACTGTGTAAATCATCGGGAAACACTTCCAAAAATTCATTAACAATGGGGACCGACTTAATGATAGGGGTTACGGAATCCATATCCCTAACCCGAACAATATGGTATATGAAACCCTTAGAAATCATCTTTCTAGCTTTAAGACAAATCAAATCGACTTTTAAGCATAGAATTTCCCCCTTTCAACTCTAGGATGGGTTCGTTGGGAAATTTGAACTTGACTACTTTGTTTCTACAATCGATAGAAGCATAGCATTAATGCATCCAATCCATCCCAAGAATAATATCAAAATCTAACATATCAAGCTCTACAAGATCAACATGAGTGACTCTATGGGATAAGGAGATGGGACATTTTTTGTAGACTCTGTTAGCCACGATAGATTCACCAATAGGAGTATAGACAGAAAAAGGCTCTAACAACACATCCGGAAGAATATCAAACTTCATATCCACATATGGGGTCACGAAAGATAAAGTAGCATCGGGATCAAGCAATGCATAAACATCAAGTTGAAAATCGTTCAACATACCAGTAACCACATCGGGCAAACCCTCTTGCTCGTGACAAGTTTGGAGTGCATAGAATTTATTTAGCTTCTAATTTCCACTAGAACCTGATGGAGGATAAGGTTGAGTTCGTCGACACTCATCTCCTCCTTTGTTAGCAACGGAGGGACAGTCTCTAATCTTATAATCTGTCTTGCCACAACCAAAGCATGCATTGGAACCAGCTAGGCATTTAATCTCATGCTTCTTTCCACACTTAGCATAAGTAGACAATGAAGACCCACTACCATTTCCTCCTTGAGGCTTAGGGTTAGGAACCCTATCTATGTTGATCTTAGGAACTGGAGCAATGGAGGATCCTTGACCAGAGAACCTTTGTCAAAACTTAGGATGACCATACCCATCAGACCTTGAGCGTGAAAAGTCACCATCACCGACCTTAGCCCTCTTCACCTATCTAGACTTTTCCTTGATTTTCTCTTCTTCTATTTGTTGAGCATGCACCATTAGATGAGAAATATCCATATCATAGATAAACATAGCGGTACGACATATCTTGACCACCATTTTGGACACTCCCGACACAAACTTACTCATTCTTGCCCTAGGATTGGCAACAATAGTAGGAGCATACCTAGACAATTGTGTCTATTTCAAAGTGTACTCCTTCACACTCATGTTTCCTTGACGAAGGTTGATGAACTCAAGAACTCTTGTCTCCCTCACCCAAGGGGAAAGAACCTATCAAGGAAAGCAACCATAAAATTCTCCCAAACAATAGGACCTGCATCAACCACCCTCTCACTCTTCCATTGCTCAAACCATACTTGAGCCACACCATTAAGTTGTTAAGCAACAAATTCCACCTTTTCCACTGGGGTTACACCCATGATCATCAACTCCTTTTACACCTCATTAATGAACTCTTGAGGATCTTAGTCATCCTTGGAACCATGAAACTCTGGAGGGTTCATCCTTGTGAAGTCTCTCACTCTAGTTGTCGTCGTACCCATATTTGGGTTCACGGGGTCCAGAGCCTCCCTATTGGCTTGGGCCAACACTTGAAAAGCAGCCGTAAACTCCGCATTAGTTACTTGCTTGGCCAAGGGGTTGACCCAAACTAGAGGAGCTTCTTGTTCTACGTTCTCTCTCGCATTCCTTCTAGCATATGCCCTTCGATTGGCCATATCATGATAAACATCAGATAAGGATTAGGAGAGAGATATATAAATTTAAACTCTATCACATTACTTTAGAGTGACGAAAGAATTGGAGCTTCCTAAACATCTTATAGCCTCTCATTCATAAGTGTGGCGGCTTCACTCCCATGAACAAGACTCTAATCCACGTGGCGTATGAGACATCCTAGGACCTTTCTAAAACTTTGTGCTATGAATACCAAGTTTGTCACGACATAAAGTACCTCCTAGACATGACATGGCGTACAAGACCCCGTAAGGCCCCATACAAGCCACTTAACATACATCATACAAGATAACTGTAAATAAGAGCTTAAAAGACAATCTATATATCAAAAGAGATGACTAAAGAAGCGAAAGTCTAAACATAGTCTCAAAGCCATATAATAAATCAATATAATTAAAGTGGGACATAACCTATACAAGTTCTAAAATGAAATGACATAAATCTGAAAATGTGGCCTTGTCCTCGAATGTATGAAGACTCACCAAGTCTACTTAATCTCGATTCCACGATCTAGACACAAAGGGATGGAGAAGAGCTGGATCCTACATTTGTGAGAACATGTAGGCAAGAGTATGTGTTAGTACAAAGAATGTTCCAAGTATGATAACTATTAATAGAGGTTATAAAATAATGCTAAGAAGTGGTTATACATAAGATACAATTACAAAGTTAAATCATATGATGACATGATAGAAAGCACGAGTTAAAAATGATGGTCAATGCAAGGAAATCATCTTTAGACAAAACATACTTCAAATACTTTTGTGGAAGTAGCCTTAGTTAATTATGTGGGAAATTAGCCTTAACCGACGTAGACCATGTGAGCTATAACATAGAATCCAGTGTTCACCCCACATCGAAAAGAGGTGTCCTTACCTTCAAAGGTAAGAACAACAACTTCTAACTTTAGTGGATCCACTAGCTAATGTCTATCTAAGACAATCATATTATGGTTGCACATAGTATATGGGACATGGGTAATCACCACTTGTCCACACGGTGCTAAGCATAATTCCCACAGATTAATCATAATTCATAACGTATCTTATCATTAGTAGACATGGGTAATCACCTCTTGTCTTATCAATAGGGGACATGGGTAATCTCCTCTTGTAAATTTATTCATTGAAGGCACATCAAATAGCTAATCCAAGCTAGAGTTCATTAGGATAGCTCCTTAATCTTGATTCAAGCTTAGTTGAGAAAACCTTTCAACTATATGAATCCTTCATGTGATAAAATCCTTTCAAAAATCAGGTTTTGAGCAGTATGTGAGAAATACTTTCACAACAACAACAACAATAATGTTTCACTCTCAAAGCAACTTAAATCATCTCAATTTCATAAAGAACAAGCATATCTTCATAAATTCACCTTTTCATAGTTCAAAACCCCATGATAAGATCAAAGTCTAGAAATCATGGATTTCACATAACTTCGTGGAAATTAAACTTAAAAACATGCAATTAACTCAATTTATGCATAAAAAGGCATAATTCAATCAAATAGATCATAAATTGAAAGAACCCATAAGGTAGAAGAAAACCCTAACTTCACTTGGAGAATTCTAACTTGTAAAATTGGGGAATTTAGGAACCCTATGGAGGAAAGGATTTCGTAAGTGAAAGCTATCATACCTTGCTATCAAAAGCCCACAATCAATGGTGAATTTAGAAGACTTGACTTGAAGCCCTAAATCTTCTTCTTGAAGTTTTTAGAGAGAGAAATATTTGGGGAAACCTTTGTAGGGAGTTTGAAATTTTTTAGAATGGGTAGAATTAGGCTTAGAGGTCATCTATAGGGCCTAGGATTAGGAATAAACGACCTTAGATTAGGAATATATACGTTAGGGAAAAGACCAAAGAGCCCTTTAAAATAACTGTCGGACTCGCACCTACGGTTCCGACCGAGTCCTGGTCAACTATAGAAAGATTAGAAACTGATAATTTTTTACTTCAAATGACGGGACCTATGTATGGTTTGTAGGTCCACTGATGGAATGTACATGGAAATCGTAGATCCCAATTTAAGGCATTAAAATTTTACTATGTCTGGGAGAGACCTACGAGACCCATCTATGACACGTACAAAGAGTGACGAGCCGTCCTGGCGAACTGTCAAAGTGATTCTGAAACTTGACATTTTGAAAAAGTTTACCTGGCCATCTAGGGTTCCCACCTACGACTCTTAAGTCAACCTACGTTCCATAGGTGGCTTTCTTCAGTACTGGCACCAGTTCTGAAAAACCAAAAATATCTTCTTTAAAATCCGAGGTGTTAAAATCTCACCCTTCTTTGGCACCTCAATCTCAACTATATAGCTTCTTTAAACAATCAACTTTTTTTATGTCTAGAAAGATGAAATACTATTAATCAAACATTAGTACATGGAGAAAGGACCAGAAATCCATTTAGATATAGAGGATTAGTTAACAAAAAGGAAGTTCGGGTGTAGGAGTACAAAAGGTCATTTGAGGCTCCTGGCATTGCTCTTGCAAGGGAGGTAAGTCTAATTTTTTAGTGCCTTTGTTGATTATCTTGCCGTGCCTATAGAGCAAAATATGGAACGTTGTTAAAACAATGTCTTTTCTAAAACATGTGAAGTGGCTTCCCTTCTAAGTCAAAGCATACACAACTTGTTGGTGTTTTTTTTTAAAATGGGACAACACAAAAGGATTGAAAATGTCTCTCAATATTTGATTAAGCATAATAAGGCTTTAAATAGTCAACTTGATAACATAATATGCAGAAAATCTGCCTAACAATTTTTTTTAAAAAAAGGCTAAATAATCTCGACAATTAAAACAACCTAACAAATATTTAAATTTCAAATTCATCCTAAAACTAGGTAATTTATTAAGATTAAAAATGAATGCAGTAACTAAAAGCAAACGCAACACTCCTCCTTTTATTTAGATACTGCAATTTAAAAAACTTGCTCCCCCTCGATTTCTACTTCTACAACTTGTGCTTGAATATTATTCTTCACCTTGCATACTTTTGTAACATGACCAGCTTGTTTGCAATTTCACATATTTCATCAAGTCTCCACCAGCAAAAATTTTCCAACTGTGTTTTTCTTTTGCAGTATTTGCAAAGAGGATAATTACCTTTTTCTTTTCTATTTTGTGCATAAAAGGCACCCTCAGTAACATTTTTTAGCCTGAAGGCTCTTCTTTGCTCTTGTGCTTCAAGAGCACTTATTAGTTCTTCAACAGAGATAGTAGAGCTACTTCGAGCATTATCAGAAAGGAAATATTTTTGCCCCTCCAAATAGTGAGCACTGAAAATATATACCTGAGAAGAAATAGAGTTGCACTTGTCATAGTCAATGGAAGACGAGCCCTTACAGTATAAGGTTAAATCATCAAATCATCATCGTCGTCATACTCTGTCTCATCATCTTCATTTTTGTTAGTACTTTTAGTACCTTCATTTCTCTCGTGATCACTTATGTATACTTTCATGGTGTCATCCTCTTGGTCTGAATCTTAGGTATTATAGCCAACTTCATGTATTTTTTGAAACTCAAGGTCGACTACACTTGAATCTAAGATAGTCGAATCAACATCATCTCTATGTAGCTTACTTGGAACATCCTCAATGTCATTGTCAATCACACTACTTTCAACTGAAACATCTTTATACACATCATCATTAGCAGTAAAAGATTCATCACTTTGCACCTCAGAATTTTGCATCTGTCGCACATCATATATGTCTTTCTTGAAATTTTTGCACAATTCGCCAATTCCCCCGCCCCCAAATTTTGTATCATCAACGTAAAAAACCTACTTCACTTTTGTAGCTAATACAAAAGAAACATCTTCATACAAAAATCTCTTTACATTAACACTGGTGAAATCTTTATCTTTCTGCATCCCTGTATTCTTGCGAAGATCAAACCACTTGCATTTAAATTGGACAACTCGATTGCTATCAACATACTCTAACTCAATGATGTCAATTATTGTACTATGAAAATCAATCACCTCATTTTCATGATAGCCTTCAACAACTATGCCGCTATTTTGACATTTACGTAATTCATCACGACTTTGAATATGGTACCTAACACCATTAACAATACAACCAGGACATTTCCTTCCACGCAAATCAGGTTACATTGCCAAAGGATATAATTTCTTAATAGATATTGATTTATCCTTATTATACAATTGCATAATCTACAACAAAAAATTATTGCATTCAATTACTAATGAAAAAAAACTTAAACTTTAACACAAACAAGGTTATCATATTAAAAAATCACTTACTTTCCTTTTGAACCATAGAAGAAAATGTTCTCTATGTTTCTCTTTTACATTCCCAACACCTTGCTTTATCAACTCCTCTTTATGTTCTCTGCATATGAAAATATAAACTATTTAGACGTGATTTAAAATAACAAATACCAATATAAATAAAGCAATGAACTTACTTTAGAAAAGGTTCAACTTCTTCACAATTATTCAACACATACCACCGCGCCATATCAAAATATTTCTTTGGTATTGCATCATAAACTCCTTTAAATGGTCTAACACTCTTTGAAAATATTTCTAGAACATGTTAATCTCTCTTACTAGATCCATCAGCATTTCGATCATCGCGATTAAATCTAGACTCAATGTCAGTAAGATACATAGAGCAAAATGTCAAACATTCATCAATAATATAGCCTTCTGCAATTGAACCTTCTGGTCGTGCCTTGTTTCGCACATAACACTTAAGCTTGCACAAAAACCTCTCAATTTTGTACATCCAACGACATTGTACCGGTCCCCCATACATAGCCTCTCGTGGTAAATGTACAGCCAAATGTACCATTACATAAAAAAAAGCAGGTGGAAAGATCATCTCAAGCTTACATAATATAATCACTATATCCTTTTCAAGTTGTTCTAAATCATCTCGTTTCAATGTCTTACAACATAACCGTTGAAAGAAATGACCTAACTGAATCAATGATAAAGAGACATCTTTATTTCTAAATTCACGAAGAGCTATAGGCAACCGTCGCTGTAACAAAACATGATAGTCATTACTTTTGAGTTTAGTTAACTTACCACCATCCTCACTTGCACACCCAGAGATATTTGAAGCTTAACCATGAGAAAATTTAACAGATTTCAAAAACTCCAAAAATAGTTTTTTCTCTTTATCTGACATATTATAACAAGCAAACGACATCATATAATAAGAACAATCATGTTGCAACCATTGTTCTTTTCTCATGTCCATATCCTTAAGATCTTGTCTTGCTTTAAATGTGTCCTTAGATTTTCCATCAATATTCAGTAATGTCCCTACAATACTCTCACAAATATTCTTTTCTATGTGCTTGACATCCAAATTATTTGGTAACTTCAAGTCCTTCTAGTATGGTAACTCAAAAAAAATACTTTTCCTCACCCAATTCAACTCTGTAGGAAGACGTTTTCGTCATGGTTATATTCGCGGACTTTAACTCGTCCACATCCCGGTGAAGTCCATCAATATCAACCTTCACGACTGTCAACTCCATAGTACTGCCCTCCTTCTTCTCACACTCCTCAACTTGAATGGTGAGGGCATCAAAAGCGAACCCGTGAGCCGTTATCACTCGGCACTGATCTTCTAACTCCACTCTAATGGAAGCAAGTGCCGTAACTATTGCACACTCAATCAAATTTGGAACATACGCCTCGACTTACGAAGCCCGCACATCAGCCGAATGGGCAAGATGACCCGTCTTCATAATCATGGATTATGTCAAAGGGCGGGAGCCAGGAATGGGGGCAGGTGTAGGTATAGAAGAAAAAGTGGGAGCATACCCAGAAATAGTAGAGACCTCAGAGGTAGGTGTATCGGATGACTCAACTATGGGAGGAGGAGAACCTGTCTCCATAACAGCGACATCCACAACTGGGGAAGTATCTACTGGGTGCCTCTTTTTCCTATCCACCTCATCCTTTAGGTACTCCACCTCAATCCTCCTGATGTCACAAGACGAGGTCGGAGTGACCTCAACATTTGTCTTTGCCTCGAAAGGCACACCAGCATGCCGACACAACTCACTAAACAAGATCGGAAAAATTAGGGAGGTCTGGTTTGTCTTCACGCACATCAATATCTCCTTCTCAATGACGGCACCTAGATTCAGCATTTGGCTATCCATGACACATCCTAGCAATGCAGCCTTTGGGTGCCAGATGATGGACTCGTTCTGAGATGGCAAGAGGGTGCTGCTGATGAACCTGAACCAATACCTCGCAGCAATGTTCAGGTCCTTCTTCTCTATGATACCCGTATCAAGCCATAGAGGTGTAGCATCACTAATCAATGGGGCTAACAACCCCTTTAAATCATCCAAAGACTTCATCTTGATCTTGTCGGCCAATGAATGCCGAATCCAAACTGTGCAGCTGAGTACATCATTTGTCTCAGTCTGTCTGCACTTTACCTTCTTGCCTCGGACCATGACAAAGTCTACCGATGCGTGTGACTGAGCCTTTTGCTTCCCCTTTGGGATCAAATCAGCATAAGCTGCATAGAATTCTCAGACCCAAGTAGGCACGTATGGGCTCCGAGGATTTATGAACAATTTTAACTTGTAGTACCTCAATGTGGCCCACACCTCTGGATACCTTTCCACCACACCATCCGTGGATAACCTTTTCTTATCGATGATTGTTCATAAACCCTCAGCCTTCAATCTATTCATTGACCTCGAAGGATTACTCGGGGCCTGTGAAATAAAGACTGTAGCTGAGACTGGAGTTGGGATAGCTGGGGGCTCAGATAGGGCTACCGGAGTGGAACATGTCGCCAAAGGGTCATGAGCTGCCTTAGAACACAGCTCGGATTGCTTTTTTTTAATCAACTCCGCAATGGAAGCCTCGGATTCCTCAACCTCGTCATCCTCGGAGCTAGAGGAGGTGTACTGTATCGGGTTGTCATCGGTCTCTGAACAAGAACACTAAATAACCTATTGCTGGCCCTTCCCCTTGACCTTTGAAGTTTGAGGGTGAGGGGGTCGGGGTTGTTGAACCTTCAAAGCTATTTCTACCCTATTCACCCTCTTTTGGGGTGGTGGTCCTTTAGCGGGAAATTTCGGTCGACCCATATCGGTGCAGACACACACAAACACAAGATTCAATCGAAACATGTTAGAAAACCAATATCGTACAAAAAAATGCAGAAAGATTCACGAAATAAGTCGCTGAGTCTCCAAATCGATTTAGCAAGCAAGGAATGCGTCGTCGAAAGTTCCAGAGAGAAATCAGGTAAAAATAAAGGTCAAAAGGGAAATAACATGGCCAATCGGTGAGTCACAAAAATCACTTAGTGAGAAATAGAGAGGTTGCCGAATGTTACAGTACAACATGGCCAATAAACAAGATAAAAAGGTGAGGGGGAGTACAATAGGCGACACGCCAAATCAACTCGGCGAGTTCGACTGTGCTCGCCAAATAGATCCAATGCATCACCCCAAATTTTTTTTACGATTATCAGCTAAAGGCTCACGACACCTCAATTCATGCTCAAAGAATATCAAATAACTAAGACCCACACTCAATTTCAACTCGGGGTACTTAGACTTCCCACAAATCGATTTGGAAACAAGAAATTAACGATTTGCCCTTAAGAAAGATGTCACCCAGTCCATCATCGGGCAAATTCAAGTCATTCGATTGAAATTGGGTTACTCAGACTTCACACACATACTATCCAACATTCAACAATCAAAAATCAATAACTACCCCAAAAATTAAGGACAAAATCACACAAAATTAGACATGCTCGAATTAAAATGACAGCAAATGAAGTACACGACATCAATTTTAGGCATGCACACAACTAATCAACCAATTACCCATCAAGAGAGCAATATCACATATCAAAACGGTATGAAAATTATAAGATCAAGGGACACCAACCTGGAAGAAGGCAATCAATAATCAAGCACGGCAACGGGGAAGGGAAAAGAGTCCAATCAACACTCTGGGATCAACAAATATGATACAAAATGCAAAAGATAAATACTAATGTATGATCAAATGCATAGGGAAATCGAAAATGCCAAACAAAAATAAGATTTGAATTAGAAAAGCTTTAAACCGTTCAGTTCGCGCCCCGTTAGGCGATGGAACTAACGTTGTTGAACGGATCGGCAGTGCAACTACTAGGTTGTCACTCGCAAAAATCAACAGAGGAACCAATAAGGGGTCAAAAGGGCGATCCAGATCGGGCTCGCCGATCTACTAGGCAACACGCCTAGTTGACCCTCAACTCTCTGAAATTTCCATGAGATCCATCCTATTGGCTATCGAAGGGGCGATGCAGTTGGGTGATAATTGGGGCAATTTGGTGACTCACCAAGTAATCTAGGTCCCTTGCTTTTCCATATTTTGTCTGAAATACGACTCCAACCTAAAAAACTAACAAACATTATTCAAACAACTAAAAATAAAACTTGGGTTGCTTCCCAAGAAGTGCCTTATTAAGCGTCATGTCACGATGTGGACATGCCTTCAAGCATCTTCCAAATACACCACATCAATCAACATCATATTGGGACGCTCTCCAAAGTAAAGCTTAAGTCGTTGTCCATTCACCTTAAACATTGACCTACTCTCAATGTTAACTTTGATTGCCCCATTTCAAACACATGTTTTACCTTAAATGGACCCGACCATTTAGACTTGAGTTTTCCCGAGAAGAGTCTCAAACAAGAGTTATAGAGTAACACACAATCACCAACTATAAACTCACGACGAAGGATGTTGGCATCATGCCACTTCTTCATTTTTTCCTTATAAAGAGCTGAACTCTCGAAGGCACGAAGCTGAAACTCTTCCAAAGCATGGAGTTGGGCAACTTAATCCTTGGATGCATCCTCCGAATTTAGGTTCATGGACTTCAAGGCCCATAATGCCTTATGCTCAAGCTCAACCGGCAGATGACAAGCTTTACCAAATACCAATTGATATGTGGTGGTCCCAATTGGAGTTTTGAATGCGGTTCTATATTCCCAAAGAGCATCGTCTAACTTCCAGGAACAATCGGATCGATTTGCATTAACTTTCTGGGCCAAAATCCCTTTTATCTCCCGGTTTGACACTTCCACTTGTCCACTTGTTTGTTGATGGTAAGGGCTAGCAACCTTATGCTTGACGCCATATTTTCTCAGCAACGATGCAAAAATTTGGTTGCAAAAATGAGAGCCCTCATCACTAATAATTTCTCACAGGGTGCCAAACCTTGTGAAAATGTACTACTTGAGGAAAGTTACACACTTCTTCCTTCGTTCTAAGGTAAGGCCACATCTTTACCCATTTAGAAATGTAGTCAACGGCCACTAAGATATACCTGTTCCCATAAGAACTCACAAAAGGGCCCATAAAGTCGATTCCCCATACGTCAAACAATTCAACCTCTAAGATAGGAGTAAGAGGGAATTCATGCCTTCACGATACTTCTCCTTGCTTTTAGCATTGAACACACTTTCTGACAAAGGAAGTCATATCTTGATACAACATCGGCCAATAATAACCACTTTGCAACACTTTAGCAGCTGTACGCAGCCCACTGTGACGTCCACCAACCGGTGACGCATGGCAAGCATTAAGAATGGCATCCACCTCAACCTCTGGAACACATCTTCTAATTATATGATCAACACACTCTCATAATAAATAACGTTCATCCCAGAAATATTTCTTCACCTCAAAAAGGAATTTCTTATGTGGGTAAAATTTTAGCCCATCGGGAAGAATTCCACATACCAAATAATTGGAAAAATCAGCATACCAAGGAGTGATACCCATTGACACAATAATCACTGACTCATCGGGGAAAGATTCCTCAATATCTTTTTCACCGGAGACAACCACACTTATTTCAAGCCTCAATAAATGATCTACCACTTGATTCTCACACCCTTTTCGATCTTTGACTTCAAAGTCGAACTCTTGGAACAATAGAACCCATGGAATCAATATTGGTTTTGAATCCTTCTTGGCCATCAAGTAACGTATAGCTGCATGGTCGGTGTGCACCACAACCTTTGTTCCCAACAAATAGGGTCTAAACTTTTCAAAAGCATACACCACAGCCGACAACTCTTGTTCAGTGATGGTGTAGTTCTTTTGAGCTACATTCAAGGTCTTACTTGCATAATAGACTAGGTGAAACAACTTTCCTTTGCTTTGGCCAAGTACAGCACCCAAAGCCACACTACTAGCATCATACATTAACTCAAATGGGCTGCTCCAATCTGGAGCAATGATGATCAGCACTGATACTAACTTCTCTTTTAGACACACGAATGCATTCATACAAGCTTCATCAAACTCAAATAAACTTTTTTTTCAAGTAGCTTGCAAAGAGGATGAGCTATCTTTGAGAATTCTTTTATGAACCTCCGGTAGAAACCCGCATGGCCCAAGAAACCTCTAACACCTTTAACTGAGATAGGAGGAGGTAACTTGGCAATAACTTCAACCTTAGCTTGATCCACTTGTATGCCGTCTCCCGAAATTTTGTGACCCAACACAATACCTTCTTTGACTATAAGGTGACATTTTTCCCAATTGAGAACAAGATTTGTCTCAACACATCTTTACAAGACTCTACCAAGGTGCTCAAGGCATGCTTCAAATGTATCCACCACAACTGAGAAATCATCCATTAAGACTTCCATCGAGTCTTCCACCATGTCAGCAAAAATAGAGAGCATACACCTCTGAAACATTGTCGGTGCATTACACAACCCAAAAGGCATTTTTTTAAAAGCAAACGTTCCATAGGGGCATGTGAGAGTAGTCTTGTCTTGATCTTTAGGTGCAATGGACATTTTGTTATAACCGGAGTACCCATCCAAAAAGAAATACCATCCACGACCCACCAATCTATCAAGCATTTGGTCTATAAAGGGCATCGAAAAGTGATCTTTCTCAGTACTTACATTTAACTTCTGATAATCCATACCTACACGCCAACTGATAATCGGTCACATTGGTACAAGTTAACCTTTTTCATTCAGGACCATAGTCATCCCACCTTTCTTTAGAACGCATTGAACGGGGCTCACCCACTTGCTATCTGCAATAGGGTAGACCACTCCCTATTCCATCTAAGGTTATTGCAGTAATAGTTGTTCAATAGGTTTTACAATGACTAATAGTTAGATGAGAGTAATTAGTCAGTTTCCTTGTAGTAATGCGTAAAATTTTAGTTGGTAGAGGTGATGAGAGAATGAGGAATTCTTATAAGGATCGGTAAGTAGGAGTCCATGGAATGGTTGTAGTACTAGTCTTAAATATGGTGTTGATAACATGTGGATGAATGCATTATGCATTAGGTTGTTCTTTATAAGGACTCGAGGTTGGTTGAATTCGGTGGTAAGGAGTATTATTCTTTGGATGAGATTCTAGAATATGAATCTTGTGATTTAGATTAGTACAGTCACTTTATGTTTAGAACTTTGTGACTTAGAGTTTTGCTTGAACACAGTATGAGCAGGCAGTTTGGCTTAGATCTTGTAAGAGTAGTCATCTACCCTTGAAGGAGTTACTAGTTTCAGCTAATGAGTAGTGGTATTCAAAAAGAAGGGCATGGTTTAAAGGTTTTGTTAGGATTGAAATCTAGAAGTGGTATCGCTTAAGGCATAGTAGTCCTATTCTTACTTCGTGCCTAGATATCCTTATTTAATGACAAATAGTTTCAGACAGAGCGTGACTATGTTCAAACTCATATAGTTTGTGACTTATGTGCTCTAGTCAAGTTTCAAAACTCTTAGAATGAATCAGTTTCACCTATGTGTCACGACCCGATTTCAAAGGTCATGATGGCACCTACTACGCCCCACCAATAAGTAATCCTAACCCTTACCCCGAGTCATAAGCAATAGACTACCAAGTGGAAGCCAACAACAAGAAGTAAGAGCTTAGAACCAAGAGCTGGCAAAAGTTAGTAGTTGATTATCTAATCCAAAATAGGAGTAGAAGGCTTTCACAAAAACAAGTCCAGTACAGGCTGTCTCAGAATACAATATAAAGGCTAAGCCTACCCAACACAGATAGAAACCGATAGCTCCAAACGCCAAGAGCTCACCCTAATCTTAAAAACCCCAAGCTGCTCCGCACAACTCAAAATCAACGGTGATAACTCAACTGCAATCTGCAGGGGGAGAAATGTAGTATGAGTACCAAAATCGATACTCAGTAGGTAATGGCCGACTGAGCTCAAAAGACAACACAAGCATAAACAACAAGTAGACAGGCAATAAAGAATAGAAACAGGAAACTAGGGGTAAAAAGTGGAGTCAAGAACACACCTGGATCGCAAGCTAATAAATTAATCACAAGCAACTAAGATACCAAGTCAACTACCATGTGTCAGGAGAACCCACAACCATAATTCTAAAGTAAAAACCTACCAGGTAACAATATACCAATAGGAGAGAACAAAATATAGTCAAAGAATAACCTAACAGGACCCCATAAACCCGAAAGGTACTAACAACAAACATAACCCAACCGACCCCCGTAAATCAGATGGTACAAACAATAAACAAGTATACTCGTGATAGGCAATGCATATAAATGCAGGGGGAGCAACAAAACCAACACTAACCATCAAAACCCCTAACCAGAGGTAACGACCTCGAACCGCAAAGCATCAACCTTAGACTAGGAATAACGGCCTTGAACTGTCAACGTCAGCCTCGAACCGGAGATAACAGCCTCAAACTGTGAGCATCGGCCTCAAACTGGAAGTAACGGCCTCTAATAGTGAATAACCAATAATAGGGCCTCCTACCTAGTCAGTAAACTCCAAGGGGCGCTAGGAAGACCAAAACCATGAATGAAAGGGCATCGATGCACCGACTAATCAAGTAAAAACTGAGCACATCCCAGATGCCTCTAATATTTCAAGTATAAACATGATCATGTCCCTAAAGCCTCATAATCTCAAAAATCAGTAAGTCAAGTGATCTAGGTGGTACCACTGCCGTTACAACCAGTTTAGAATAAAAAGCAATTAAAATAGTAACTCATCATAAACGATAAATATGACAATGCATGAGCCAAATCATACCACAAAATCCGTGAGAATGAGCAAATAATGCAATGCATGTCATCACCATCTTTCAAACAAGCCACTCAAAATCAAATAATTATACTGCCAATGAAACCATGATACCAAAGTAGAGAATACAAACTTTGGATCCAACTGGTCCTCACATACAGCCTCGGGCCCAACAATATAATCATAGGCTCAATAAGGATACAACATGCCCACCGCTAATCAACAAGCAAAGGGATCAAGAAGAGATTTCAAATCAATAAAGGGGGAGCAAACTCAAGGGACGACGCCCAATCCTAATCACATCGCTCCAGTCAATGACTGAGCACAGCTAGGACAAACCCATGGCTATGACGAGCCACTAATGTCAACAGTATCATTGCATGGAGGAAGACCAAAAACAAGCCCTAAAAGGAGCAAATCATAACTACCAGCGATAAAACACAACCTAAAGCATCTAATGTAGAGCCTAGTCTAAGGCCACCACGAATCAATCCTAACAAGGATAAGCAAGATCATCTACACCACAAGAGAAGCCATAACCTAAACTAAAGATCCCAACACACACAATGAGCCTAAGGGTCCTACGAAATCAAGAAAGGATGGAATAACAAGAGGAAAGTTAAATACCCGGCAAATAACATCAAAAATTACATGAAATCTATACCTAGAATTATCTAAGAATCTCAATCAAGAAAGTAGATTGAAGCCTACCTCAAAGCCGAACATGAGTGCTCCAAATCCACCACACACGAGCTATCTGCATTCGAAATGCCTCCGAACACTGCCAAACTATCGATCACAACGTCATTATGGAAGTTTTGATGCTAAAATCACAATAATTGGAAATGGACCCAAAATTGAATAAAATGGAAATATGGGACCCGTGTCAGGAATTTCAAAATTAACTCCGTCAGAAGGTCCTAAACTACGCCTCGAACTTGTATTCAAAAATCAAACACAATTCGAGGCCCAAAATCAGCCCCAACAACAACATGCAAAATTTAAAAGAAAACCAAGCTGGGCAGCCGCTTTGAGATCAAATTTACCTCAAACGAAATTTCATCAACAACTTCTTATCACCGACCCAAATAGCCACGCTCCCAATGATCACACAGGACTTCAAATTGCTCAAACCGGTGCACGAATAAGGGAGAAGTGGCCATATGAAAATGAGGGCTGAAAGCTGAAATTTCAAGATATAATACTCGAAACTGGTCACTAAAAGTAAATATATGGTCATTAAATGTCTGATATCTAGTCAGTAAAAGCCTGCACCAGATATCAGCACTTTAGCTAGTTTGCTCAAACTTCGAATTCATCGACCGGGTGCCCAGAATTCATTCGGAACCCTGTGCGTGGAAACAAAATATGCTACCCCATAAAATTTGGCATTCTGTACTCAACAGAACCATCGAAACTTCCATCCGAGGTCATTTCGATGAAAAGTGGGTCCCATTCCAAAGTTCTATTCTAAGCTAAAAACCACAAGAAGGGTCAAAATGTGACCGAAAGCCTAGGGAATGTCACAAAAAGTTGTTCTAGATAAAACTCAGCATTCCAGAGCTAAGTGAGCTGACGAAATTCTAATTCAAGCAAGTTTACCAAGAATGTTGACCAAAGTCAACCCTTGGCTTAAGCTTGAAAGTTAAAATGCCTAATGGAACAAACTCATACCAGAAGTCTCCGGCCCTAACTAACCATGCCCCCAGCCTAAAATGGCCTTCCGGAGCTGATGAACCCATCAGAATTGCTTTCTGAGGCTGTCTTCCTGAATTTTTTACTGTAGTCAACCGATCAAGTTTCTAAGATTCCAAATTACAAAAACTTTCACAAAATACAAATGAACGACCTGACGACCGAACTGTCAGTCCCACCAATTCATATATAACTTGTGGTCTCTAAAGGGAAGCTCTAAACGCTGAAAAGATCGTAATACAAAAAAAATGACCTGGAGGGTCATTAAAACATCCACTACTAAAAGTAATTTCGTCTGTGAAAGTAGAAGGATAGACACAGCCTAAAGGCACAAAAAGATGTGGATATTGAGTAAGCACGCTCGCCAGATCCTCAGACAACCTCTCGGATCGAACAATTCCATCACAAAACTCAGGAAAAGAGGAAAATCCTCAAATTCACTTCAAAACTCCAAATACTCCCCTAAATCCATTTTGGTCTCCAACTCTCACCCAACTGAAATGAACTTGCCTAAAAGCACCAAATTCTTCTTAAAAGACAAAAACCACACCAAAACCACAGAATTGAGCAAACGCAGGACCATAGTAGATGCAACCCAAATGCCCAAATCGAAAACTCACCTTTTGCTCCACATCTACTATCTTCTAACCACCAAGAGCGTTCATCGATCCTTAGATATCCTAAACATTTCCAGCACCAATTGAAACCTTCCTAGACGCCCACAAAACATCAACCTTGGAAGAACAATAGGCTTTTCTTGAACATTGAGGAATGACAACTGCCAAGACAAGGTACTCAGCCCATGGTCAAACCCCAAAATCCATTTCTAACCATTCAAACCAAGAAGCCCATCTGAAACACAACCTTCTAAATCTAACCACGCTAATCCAAAGGAAGACCATCCTATGAATGACAAGGTAGCAATAAGCCCCGCTATAACGACCTGCTCAAAGCAAAGGAACATCTGAAACACCAACACCATAAGCCCATAAACTGCTCTACCACCACAAATTCAAGCCAAACACCCCATCCTTAGGGAAACCAAGACGGCAGGTGGTGTATCAACATAGTAAACTTGCTGGTCGTGGCCCAAAGGTGCAAACCCCATCATGAACCACACAAGCTACCAAGAATGACAAAAGCAAACAACGCATCCTAAACTAGAGCGAACTCATAAAACCCACAAATTACCATGACCCCTTCCTGAACATGAATGTTCTTAGCAAGTTTCCATTTCCCAATAGGGCAAAAGCATGAAATCACCAATGAACACCACCTTTTTTACTCTAAATCATACACTGGCCTTGAGGTCTATCAACACAACAACAAAGAACCAACACAACAACTAGTCCAAGTACAAGAAGGGATCACACATCCAATTTCAAGCAAGCCATAACAAAACCCTAAGATCACACATAGCGATGGAATCCAAAAGACTGAATGAGCAAAAAAACAACTCTGCATTCGAGAAAACACTAAGGAAAAGAGAGAAACAAACAAAAAAGAACTACCACAACTAAAGAAGGTTAACTAACCAACACCTAACTCTTAGAACTAGCTATCTACCAACTGCTACTCAAAAGGGATTGGCTCACAACAAAGCCAACTAGGCCCTACTACATACAATACTCAAATCGGGCAATTCTGGTCTAGCCACCTATCAAAAAAGGGTTGGCATCACAACAAGAGTGGTTAAAAGGGAAACCAGCAATCCAAAGGCCGCAACCACAAAGGACTATCAAGGCAAAGGCACGGGGAGTTACTCAACTACTACTACCAATCGAAGCAACATAACCTAGTCAATCAACTACTAAAAGAAATCAGCTGCAAGGGCAAAACACATACACAATCCTTAAATCAAGCTGCCATAACAAGCCAACAATAGATAATAAGACAAATAAACTCGAATGGTCATGAAAACCTCATATCACACAAAATAAGAACCAACGGGATAAACTACAAAATCACATCCAAAAAGGGGATACCTGAAGCCTCGACCTCTGACCGGACTGCAGAAGCATAGAATGGACCTTGTCCTACCTCAACCTGAACACCTAATGTAGTAATGGAAACACCTAAGGCACAACCTCTAACTGAAGGAGCTGATAACCGATAAGATTGATCGAGATTAATACTTCTCATCATGGTCCCATGTTGATGAAAAGTTATAGGCTGATAAGAAAGCTCCCACAGGTATACTAAGTCCGACTATCCCAGCCCAGGGACTATGAGATGTCTACAATACTTGGGAAAGAAACTCCCAGGGCACAGTCCAGACCAGTGGCTCTACTATCCATAATCATCTCAACCTCTATAGCTTGAAGCCTGGCGAGAAGAGTGCGGTGATCTGCCCTGTCTACCTATGCTAGACTTAGAACCACCTCTCGAATGCTACACTAGGGCCTTGTGACAATCTCTAACATAGTGGCCTATCTCCTCACACCCATAGCAACCATTACCGAGAACAACTGCCTGCCAAGACCCAACTGAAGTAATATGAGACCCAACACCCAAAGGTCCAGAATGGCCAACATGAGAAGTCTGGCCTAAACTCTACCTGCCGTTAACACCACGACCTACCTCAGAACCCCTGGAACCTGAGATGCTACCGTCATAGGTCTTATAGGTCAAAAAGAAAGGTGTCCCTAGCTGAATTGATACTCACCTCAAAGTGGAATTTATCACCGTTGTACCAGTTGCAAAGCCGCTTACCACCATCACAGTAAGTCTTAGGGAATGTCTGCTCCACAACCCTTGCATGACTCGCAAACAGGGGAAAGGTAGACCCTGTTGAGATTAGATGCTTCGATACTAACTGGAGTGGAAAATCCAATCCTCCGATCAACCCCTGACTCAACTCCTTATCTGAAGGGAGCAATGTGGGGGTTATGCCATTCCTACTCTAGAAACTCAAACACGTAGTCAAAAATGGATGACGAACCCTGTTGGGGACCACTCAACCCAAATCTTCTCTGAAGAGTACCCACTGCATCAAAAAACACACCTACTTAAGCGTACCTCGGAGGAGCTCAGACCTTCTAACATTCAATACCGAGGAACCGACGTAGCCAAAGCCTGGGCTTCCCCCTTACTCTCTGCAGGCTAAGGAATGCCTTCGACCTTATGGTCCATACCTGACTGAGGACTCCTAGCCCAATCACGTGCTGAAACTCTAGTAGAATGTGTTGATGCTCCGCCCACGCCTATCGAATTCTTCGTGCTATCCACCAATGAGAGAGTAGATTCAAAAGAAGCAGTTTTAAAGGTTATTCAAAGAAAAAATACATAATAAGAGTCAAAAATAGAATTTCCTAGGAATGCTCTATAGCCTCCCAAAAATAGGATAAAGACATCTCTACACCGATTCGCAGGACTCTACTAGGCATATGATCTCATACCAACAAAGCCACTCAACCTAAAGCTGATACCAAACACTGTCACAACGTAATTTCTGAGGTCATGCCGACACCTACTATGCCCCACCAATAGGTAAGCCTAACCCTTAGCACAGAGCTATAAGCAACAGACTACAAAGTGGAAGCAACAACAAGAAGTAAGAGGTTAAAACCAAGCACTGAAAGGATAATCAACAAAAATAATACAAGAACTATCGCCAGACCTGGCATCAATTAGTAGTTAAGAATCTAATAAAAAAATAGGAGTACAAGGCATTCTTAAAAACAAGACAACTACAGATGGAAATCAGTAGCTCCAGACGCCAAGAGCTCACCTAATCTCTGAAACCCCAAGCTGCACCACACAACTCAAAATCTACAGTGATAACTAAAATGCAATCTGCATGGGGTAAAAGTGTTGTATGAGTACCAAAAATGGTACTCATTAGGCAACGGCCAACTTAGCTCAAAAGACAACACAAACATAAAAAACAATTAGTAAGGAAACCATAACACAAGTAACTAAACAGGTAATACTAAAGTAGACAGGCAATAAAGATTAGAAATATGAACCAAGGGGTAAGAAGTAAAGTCAAGAACTCACCTGGATCGCAAGCCAACAACTTAATCGCAGGAAACTAAGATACCAAGTCAACCATCTAGTGTCAGGAGGAACAACAACCATAATTTAAAGTCAAAACCTATCGGGTAATAATAAAACAATAGTAAAGAACAAAATATAGTCCAATAATAATCTAACCGGACTCTATAAGCCAGGAAGGTACAAACATCAAACATAACCCAACCGGCCCCCATAAATTGTAGGGTACAAACAACAAACAAGTATACTAGTGATAGGCAATGGATATGAATGCAGGGTGAGCAACAAAAGCATCACTAACCATCCAAACCCCTAACTAGAGGTAACAGCCTCGAATCGTAAAGCATCAGCCTCAAACGGGGAATAACGGCCTTGAACCATCAACACCAGCCTCATACTGGACATAACAACCTCGAACCATAACCATCAGCCTCGAAACAAAACTAACAGCCTCGAACCATAAGTAACCAATAATAGGGATGCCTACTCACTTAGTAAACTCTCAGGGGCGGTAGCAACACTAAAAACATGCATGAAAGGGCATCATCGCCCCGACTAGTCAAATAAAAACTGGGCACATCCCAGATGCCTCTAATATTTCAAGTATAAAAAGGAGCACCTCTGTCCCGACCCAAAGTATACCCCAGGCATAACATGGCGTAGAGGACCCTGAGTAGGCCCACACAAGCCACTAACCATACATCATACAAGATAATAGAATTTAAAGAGTCCAAAGAAAGCAATTCATACAAACGAGATTGACAAATGTGGAAGTCTAACATAAGTCTCTAAGCCATCTAATGCATCATAAGGAAAGTGATTGGGATGTAACCCGTACATCACATACAATGTTTGAAACAAAAAGACATAAAGCTATAAAGTCTCTTGGTCCTCGAAATATAAGAACTCACCATTCAAATGAAGCACCTAATGGATGTCTATCCACGAGTGTGCAAGGTAGGAACATCGGACCCTACATTCATGAGATAATGTAGGCACAAGTATGCATTAGAACATGGAATGTACTAAGTTTGAGGAAATATGCATAAACATGAACATGATAGTATAAATGACTTAAATAGAATAGGCATGATCATAATGAGACATTTAAAAGCTTTTTTTAGAAGAAATTACATGAAGTTCATAAGACACAGTCAAATACATTATGATAAAGGACATAAGAATAGCTTTGAAGAAAACATAACTATTTTGTGGGATCTTAGCTTTAACCGACAATAAGACCATGAGAGGTATATCATGGAATCCGGTATATCTCTCATACCAAAAGAAGGAGAAACTACTTGCCAAGGTAGAATCCATGTATATCATCATTTGCTAAAGTGGATCCACTAGCTAGGTCATTTAAGAAAATCCTATGGGGGCACGTAGTTTGGAACTAGAGGTTGCTACTAAAGACTACCCTATTTGAGCTTCCACCTCAAAGCCCTCTCGGTGCTAAGTCTAAATCCCAACGGAATAGATAAAAGTCAATATCATGAATTTAACATAGGGAAAGGCAATAATCAATACCAATCCACACATTTCAAGATCAAAACATAGAGTAGCTCCTTAAACATAATTCAACATGGATGAGAAAACCTTTCACCAATGTGAATTAATTTGTGAGAAATACCTTTCACAATCATGATCATCATAGTAAGTGAGAAATCCTTTCACCATAGCTTCAATACTTTCTTTTCAAAGCATCCCCAAATCATTTATAATTAATTCATAAAGACAAGCATGTCTTCATAATTCATATATTCATGGGTTCATCATAGGATCACAATTGAAAAACATAATTTAGGCATGGTGCAATGCAATTTTAACTAAATATCATAGATTAACATCAATTCATGCGTTAGAATATATAATTAATCATAATTGGAAGAAACCCACATTTATTGGATTGAAACCCTAATTTGTTCAATTGAAAATTTAAATATGAGAATGAAATCATTGCAGACCCATGGTGGAAAGGAATCCATGGGTGAATACACACATACCTTTATGCTAGATGCCAAAAAAGAATGGAAGATTGGAGACTTGAATGGAACCGTAGCTCTTCTACTTCTTCCTTATACTTTAGGGAATTTGGGAGGATAAATTTGGTCATGTTTTTGGAGATTAGGAGAATGAGTTGAAGTGGGTAAATTGGGGGTTAAAATCCTTTATATAGGGCTTAGGGTGGAAAATAAAATGACATAGTATTGAGCTAAAATGATAGGAGAACACAAAAAAGTCCCTCTTAAAACACTATCGAGCCTCACCTATGGTCCTAGTCAACCGTAGGTAGATTCAAGAACCAAATTTTTGGACCATCAATCGAAGGGACACATGTACGGTTGGTAGGTGTACCTACGGATCGTACATGGCCACCGTAGGTCCTAACCTTTCCCCTTAAAAAAATTCACTTCATTCACCACTACCTACGGATGCCATCTAAAGCCTATAGATGCTTTACCAACCGTAGCTGGGAGCCGTAGGTCTTGCCTGCAACCAAAAAACTGCATTTTCCTTCTTTTCTAAGTTCGAGGTGTTAGAATATCCCTAAGGCCTCGTAATTTCAAAAATTAGTAAGTCAAGTGATCCAAGTGGTAAAACTTCTGTTAAAACCAAGTTAGAATAAAAACCAAGTAAAATTGTATCTCATCATAAATGATAAATAAGCCAATGCATGGGCCAGAATCGTACCACAAAATCTGTGAGATTGAGCAAATAATGCAATACATGCCATCACTAGAATTCAAACAAGGAACTCAAAATCAAATAATTATACAACTAGTAACACCCTACTACCAAAGTAGAGAATACTAACTTGAGATCCAACTAGTTCTCACATACGGCATTGGGCCCAAAAATATAATCATAAGCTCAATAAGGATAAAACATGCCCACCTCTAATCAACAAGAAAAGGGATTAAGAAGAGATTTCAAATCAATAAAAGGGGAGCAAACTCAAGGGACGATGTCCTACCCCAATCACACCGCTCCAGTCCCAAACTAAGGACAGCTAGGACCAACCCACGGCTATAACGAGCCACCAAGGTCAAAAGCATCATCGCAAGGAAAACGACCCAAATCAAGCCCTAAAGGGAGCGAATCATAAATACGAGGTGATAAAACACAACCTAAAGCATCTAATGTCGAGCCTAGTCTAAGGCCACCACAAATCAATGCTAATAAGGATAAGCGAGATCATCTATACCACAAGTGAAGCCACAACCTAAACTACGGATTCTAACACCCACAATAAAGTTAAGGCTCCTACTGAATCAAGAAAGGATGAAATAACAACAGGAAAGCTAAATATCCAGCAAATACCATCAAAAATTACATGAAATCTATACTAGGCTTTATCTAAGAAGCTCAATCAAGAAATTCAACTTAAGCCTACCTCAAAGCAAAACACAAGCACTATGAATCCTTTACACATAAGCTATCTACATTTGAAACACCTCCGAACACCGCCAAACTACCAAATTATCGATCACATCATCATTATGGACGTTTTGACATTAGAATCACAACAATTGGAAGTGAACCCAAAAGTGAGTCAAAATGGGAAAGTGGGACCTGTGTTGGGAATTCTGAAATTGACTTCGTCAAAAGGTCCTAAACTATGACTCAAACTTGCGGTCATTAATTGAACACAATCAAACGTTCGAAATCAGCCCCAACAACAACATGCAAAGCTAACAAGAAAACTGAGCTAAGGCAGAAGCTTCGAGCTCACATTTACCTCAAACTAAGGTTCCTAAAAAACATCTAATCACAAAAACAAGTAGCCACGCTTCCAACAATCACACATGACTTCGAATCACTAACATCGGAGCTCAGATAAAGAATAAATCACCATTTGAAAATGAGGGCTAAAAGCTGGAATTTCTAGATATAAAACCCAAAACTGGTCGCTAAAAGTAAATATCTGGTCACTCTATGTCTGATATCTGGTCGCTAAAAGCCTGCACTAGATATCAGTACTTTAGCTGGTTTGCTCAAACTCTGAATTTTCTAACGGGGTGCCGGGGATTCATTCTTTATCCTGTGGGTACAAATGAAATATGCTACCTCATCGAATTCACCATTTTGGACTCAATGAAACGATCGAAACTTCCATCCGAGGTTGTTTAAATGAAAAGTGGGTCCCACACCCAAGTTCCATTTTAAGCTAAAATTCACAAGAAGGCTCAAAATGAGACCGGAAGCCTAGAGAATCGGACGAAAGGTCATTTTAGAAAAAAATTTACATTTTGGAGCTAACCGTGCTGACAGAATTCTCATCCGACCACATTTACCCAGAATGTTGACCAAAGTCAACCATTGGTTTAAGCTTCACATTTAAAACGCCTAATGGCACAAACTCACACTAGATGTCTCAAGGCCCGAACCAACCATGCCCCTAGCCTAAAATGGCCCTTCCGGAGCTATGAACCCGTCACAATTGCATTTTGAAGCTGTCTTCCTTAACTTTCGACTGAAGTCAACCGATCAAGTTTTCAAGGCTCCAAAATATTAAAACTTGTACAAAATAAAGACTAATAATTGGACGACCAAACTTTTAGTCCCAGCAAGTCATAAATGACTTGTGGTCTCTATAGGAAAGCTATAAACGCTGAAAAGATCAAAAAATGAAGAAAATGACCTGGAGGGTCATTACTCTATATTAGTATGCAAGTTCAGAAGTCAAGAGAGATTGGGATAGTAACTCATTTGCCATCCATGCTCAGTTAACAGTCATTTGAGGATGAATGATCCCGAAGGGGAGATATTGTAATACCCCAAATATTTATAAGCTAAGACCCGAAACATTCTTCATTTGCGTATAAGGTTATATCGGGTGATTTTTAAATTGTTCCTAGGTGTCAAGGTCAATTCTTTAGTATGGAAATAAATTTGAAGATGAATTAAGGTCACAAGAATTTCTTCGCACAAAGTTGAGTTGAAAGATTCCTTACTGATTAAGTTTAGATATAAGATTCTATAAGTCATTTGAGGGTGAATGATCCCAAAGGGGAGATATTGTAATACCCCAAATATTTCTAAACTAAGACCCGAAACATTCTTTATTTGCGTATAAGGATGTATCGGAGATTTTAAAAAATTGTACTTAGGTGTTAAGGTCAATTCTTTAGGGTGGAACTAAATTTGGAGATGAATTAAGGTCACAAGAATTCCTTCGCACAAAGTTGAGTTGAAAGTTTCTTTACCAATTAGGTTTTGACATAAGATTCTACTTGGGTCAACTTTAAATGACCATATCTCTTAGAATATAAAGATTTTAGTGTCCCTTAACCTATCAAATTAAAGGTGTTTCAATCTTCTTTTCAACGCTGCCAATTTTGCATCAATCCGAGTTTTGAGTAAATAGGTATGATCATTTCACTAACCTAATATAGTACAGTGACGATTTAGCCAACGGGAAAATACTAAGAAGGGTCATTTTTGTCTTCTTACCCCTAGGAAAACCCTAAACGAATTTCTTGACTCATAAAAGGCCCAAAACAATAAGATTTTCATATCTTAATTCCCCATTCCCTTCTATCTCAACTCCTAAGGCAAAACACTAAGGAAAATAAAAATATAAGACTTCCAAGCAAGATTCTTTCAAAAAAAATTCAATATTCTTCATCAAGGTAAGTCCTTCTCAAAGAACTTAATTCTTTCCAACTCAAATTTCTACATACAATTACGAATCAATAATAGAAATCTTAATTGTTGGCCATAGGGTTTCCAACAAAATAATTCAAGATTCTCAAGAAAGGTTTTCTTGATTGGCCTCCTTCAAGCTAGGGTTTCAAGGATTCAAATCAAGTTATTCTTCAAGACTCTTCAAAAAACCTTGTTCTTCTAGGTATGTAAGGCTATTCATAGTGTTGGACTAGTTCATCCTCACGCCTAGTATTCTAAACAAAGATCTATGAAATTCTAAATTCAAATTGTATTCTAATTCCGAGTTATGATTTCTTAACTATGAGATTATGACATTTATGCATTGAGATTATTGGGTTGTTGTTCATGCTTTTATTTCACATGAACCCCAGTTCATGATATTTTTTTGAAAGCCTTTGTACATTTATTTTCATGCATTGATTTTTGAATTATAAAGTGCGTTCAAGGATATTTTAAAGTATCTTTTGAGAAGAGTTTAAGGGAACATAAATGGTTTCAAAAGTACTATTTTCACTTTGAAAAAAGCACTACGATTCATTATTAGTATGGCAGTCGAGTATGCCATCAATGTTTAAGCATTATGGAATCTAGATATACCATCAACGTTTGTGTAGTATGGCTTCCTGAGTCATCAATGATCAGATCACAATATGATTTCAAATATAGTTTTCATGATGACAACCTAAATAAAGTTATTTCAAGAGATTAAGGGAACTTTAATGGTTCCAAATGTATCATTTTTACATTGAAATAGAGAGCACTATTTTCAAAAAAGTATAAAGAGTTTTCAGAAAGATTTAGTATAACTTCAGTTACCTCTTAAGGAATGCTTTTGAGAAATTATCTCAACCAAGAGAGTACTATTATATGAGCATACAATTATATTCTACGAGTAGTATTGAGCACCGATTTGGGGTAAGAGTTAAAATAATTCAAACTCCATAACCAATGCCACCAGCGTAGATAAGATCGTACCATAGGACGGACAACTCCTCACCTGCCTCAAGAAAGCTTTTTAATGGATCCACCAGTTCAGTTGTGTTATATACTCCTGCAAGGTATAGGGATGCTCTGGCAATGTAGATAAAATATTGTATCATCGCGAGACTCATAGTGATAGTTGTAAGTTAGAGAAACTCCCAATAAAGTAAAGTAAAGTGTATTTTCATATATATATCTACTATTATTGCATCCTTACAGTCAGATTTTAAATGATTTTCATCATTATTTATATTATTCTTCAGTTGAGTTACATCAGTCTTTCAGTTCAGTTACTTATTTATTCAGCCGTGATACATACTCGTACATTCAATTTTTGATTTCATTCGACCTGCATTATTTTATTATGCAGATTTAGGTACTTAGGATTATCAATTGGAGTTCGGTTGAGATTGCATCATCTTCTCATCATCTTTTTGTGAGGCCTCCTTTCTTTCGGAGGACTCCAATTTTATGATTTGTTAGTAGTAGAATTTTTAGGTGTAGTAGGTCTTGTCCCGACACCAATATTTATCCAATAGAAGCTTCATAGATAGTAAGTGGCGATTAGTCTTTCAGTATTCAGTTTCAAATATCTTATTTAAAAATTTATGTTTCATACTTGGTGTTCTCAGATAGTTTTGAGATTCAGTAAACTGTTTTTAAACAATTCTTCAGTTTTTATGCTTGTGTATGCTTGAGTTAGTCTTCCACTTAGTAATCAGTAGGACACGGGCTTGCTTGGGGACCAACAATGATTCTTGAGGGTCGGCCACTTCTAGGGTGTAGGCTCGAGGCGTGACATGAGTACTTGACGATATTAGTTATTTTTAGGTTAGAAAGAACAAGAAAAAGGCACAAAAGTTGCTAGATATGAAGTGGACGTAAAACGGATGCACAAAAGCATAAGAGACAAGATGCAAAGGAGCTAAAGAAGGATATGAGAAAAATACCCAACTTTTTATCCTCTCCGTGTCGCAAAGCATGGAATTAATAAATGGCTCCAGAGAATTGTGGACACAGTGAAGTGTGTATCCTCTCTTTGTCCCGGATAGGAGGTTGCTGAGAAAATAGGCAGCTCCGTATCGACTCCATGTCACAGACCTACATGTTAAATTTTTACTGAGTTTTCCTAGCTATAAATAGACTCATTTTTTTATTTTTTTTTGGGTATTTGGAGAACATTGCTTGGATGAAGATCTCTTCAAATTTTAGGGTCCATTCGTACTATTTTTCATCCCTTGAATTCTCTTATGATTATTGAACATTCACATATTGAGAATCAAATTATGAGTAGCTAATTCCTTTTTTCTAGGGTTGTGTCTACAAATGAATGTGTAGTATTGAATCTATGGAATGAATTCTTAGTTAAGCTACAGCCTTGGAATTGCCTAAGTCATTGTTTAAACTCCACGTGAAATTGAATCGTAGTAAGATGATTTAGTTCTTCTAATTGTGAGATTGCTAATCTAGAAATACACATTAAACTCTCTTGACAAACTTGTAGTAAAGTGTAGTTATAAGAGAGATTAAATATTAACTAATCATGAGTCTCTGTGTGATCGACATCCGGTTATTAAAAAGAGCCACTTTAATATGTGTACGACCGCGTACACTTGTATGTACGTTTGGATGCAACAAGTGTTTGGCCACGCTTCCGGGGAATTTAGAATTAAAAGATATTTGATTTTTCTAGTCTATAAGTTTATTGTTTAAGTGTTCACGACTTAATCTTAGTTGTTCTTCATTGCAGGTTATTTTTGACATCACCATAGACAGTGACAGACAACTTGTAGAGCCACTGCCTGAGCCTAAATGATTCTTTCACTACCAGAGAAGGCAAACAGCTCTAACTTACCCTGTCACTTAAATTGAGATTGAGCAGAAAGCACCAGTAGAGGTGGCAGCTATGAAAGTCTGTGATGTGGCAATCCCAATCACGACTAATGTTATTTCAAGTTTTCAAAAGTTGTCGGCTTGGGGTAGGGTTGAGTTAAAGAAGAACTTGGTGTAGTTATTGAACACTAATGGACAGCTCACTTGTCTACCTCATGAGGACCCAAAAGTGCACATTTAGAACTTCCTTGAAATCAGTGACATGTACGCTACAACTCGAGTGTCCCCTAAGTATTTATAGTTCACCTTATTTCCCTTCTCTCTATTATGGGATGCAAGGAGGTGGTTGAAATTAGAGCCAGCAAACTCAATTATTTCATGGAATGATCTTTCTCATAAATTCCAAATACTGTCTTTCCATACGGGAAAATAGCCAAGCGATGAGTTAGATATTGTGCTTAAAACAAAGAGGAGGGGAGAATTTATACCAGGCTTGGGAGGGATTCAAGTCCTTACTGATAAGCTTCCCACATCATCACAAATTGAATGAATTCTTGGTCCACACTTTCATTGAAGGCTTGGAAAAAAATACTAAAATTCTATTAAATTTTGCTGCAAGAGGGCAAACTCTAGAGAAGACATATGCTTAACTGTTTGCATTGCTAAAACAGATTTCACAGGGAATTCTTGAGTGGAATGAAGGAGACACTAGTCCTGTGGTGCAAAAGATTGCAGGGGTACAAAAGGTGGATGAAATGATAACTTTAATTGTACAAAATTTTGCAACGAAGAATATGATGACCACCCACTTCAGTAACATGACATTTGGACAACAACAAGCTTAGGTAAGCGCAGTGCAACAACCTCATGTATGGTGTGAGGTATGTGGTAATTCTTACCATGCTATTGAATATTTTTTAGCAGATCCAGATTTGGTAAAGTTTGTAGGAAATGCTCAGAGGTGTGGAGGTCACTAGAATTATGAGAACACATATAATCCAAGTTGGAGGAACCACCAAAACATCTCATGTGGAGGGAACCAAAGTCAGATGCAAGGCAGAATTAATACCCACACAAGGGAATGGGAAACATTTTCAACACCAAGGTCAAGGTAATAATCAAGGTGGCCAACCATGAAACTTGATCACTGAGGAGATGTTTAAAAAGATCATGGCATAAAGGGATAGAGCAAGTGCAAATCTGGATAAAATGGCTGCAGATTTGAGAAACAACCAGTTAGCCACTCAAAATTTTGAAAAGCCGTTTTGACAATTTGCTAGTGCTCAAATTTCATGTCCTTTAAGGAGGCTATCTAGGTAATACTGATAAAAATCTGAGGTAGGTAAATGTTGTAGGTACTCACAGTGGATTATAGTTAAAACTAGCTTCGAAGAAGAGAAACATTGAGGCCGTGAGTGGGGAAAAAAAGAGCAGTGAGTTTGGCCAGAATTTGAATGAAGATAGTGCTACACCTAAACTGAAACCTCCTCCTCCCTTCCAACAAATATTCAACAAGAAGATCGAGGATGATTGCTTTGGTAAGTTTCACTCTTTTCTTAAACAAGTTCACATTATTTTTTCCCTAGTTGATGTGTTGTAGGGAATCCCGAAGTATGCAAAATATGTGACGTGTGTAGTTCAAGAATTCAAAAAAAGTTGCCCACTAAACTAAAGGACCCAGGGAGTTTCACGGTACGAATCACTATAGTCTAGAGCATTCATGCTCGGTGGCTGTGTAATCTTTGTGCATGCATTAATCTCATGCCAACATCTCTGTATAAAAAGTTGGGGCTGGGTAGTGCTAGGATTACAACCATAATAAAAATTAATGAACCATAAAAAGGTCCTTTAGTACAAGAATTTAACAATGAAATGAGCTCCTCGCGCCTCCTCCATGATCCCAATACAAGGCCACGCAAAATCCCTGCAAGTAGTACACAAAAATCAACAAAAATGGAGCTCCATAACTCTCACAATTGCAATTTTAAATGAGGACTAATGGTTGAACTGTGACTCATGTTTATTAAAAAGACCAGTTTAATGAACTGCGCAATGCAGGACCCATGCACAACTGCACAAGGATGGCCCCCCAAGGTGTTGTGTATGCAGTGCATAGACTACGAACGTGAAGGGTAAGTCCCTTGGCCTTCGTGATGTTGATGCAATGTTCACAAACATGATTGCCAACTCAACAGGCCTCCATGAAAGAAACACTGGGCTCGTTAATGCAGAGACCCGGATCGCTGGTCAACCTAAATGTGTCCTTAGTCTCGTGAATAGGAAGAGCAATGGTAGGCTGCACCAGCTGATGCACATCAAGAGGTTCACCAATATTCAAGATTCCCAACGGGAAGCTCAAGATTCATTTCAAACCCCATGCATACCAATGAACTATACTACACCACAAAATTTGGCATTCTGGACTAAATAGAGATGTCAAAACTTCCAACCGAGGTCATCTTGATGAAAATTGGGTCCCACACCAAAACTCCATTTTAAATCGAAATCCACAAGCTAGCTCGGAATGATCCAAAAACCCTCATAATCCACACCAAAGGTCCAGCTAGAACAAACTCAATGTTCCGGAGCAAATGCAACCATAAAAAATGCATTTTGGGGATCTGTGCATAATGTCTTAAACAAAGTCAATCATTCATGTTTCAAAATCTCCAGAACAAAGAAACTTTTAACAAAACAAAATGAACGATGAGGTGACCAAACTATATATCCCAACAAGTCATATATGACTTGGGATCGGTATAGGAATGCTCTAAACACCGAAAACATGTAATAAATATAAAATGACATGGTGGGTCATTATGTTTAAGAATTTATTCTACCTCTTTAGAACCTCTAACTAGGTTGTTGAATATTCTGATGTGCTTAACTTGCCAGCCTCTATCTATGTGGTTATTTCAACATTTTCATTCTGACGCTTTTTTATTGCCAGGTTTGCATATTCAACTTTCTCACTTTCTTTCCATAGAGCAGTCTCCATTATTGTGAGCCTTTTCATAGTAGTGCCTTCGATATTTTGCTTACCCTTTTTTAGTCTTTGCATCCCCTTTCTTTCCATCTGTAATCTTCCAAGCTCATTTAGGTCATTATTGAAATTCCTTTCATCTTCAACTGGCTTTTGTGAGTGCAGTCTTTTTGCTCCTTCAATCTCCTTTCTATAAATTTTATATGATGGATCACACTCAGATTCATCTAAAACATCTTCACATTGACCTCCTCCGAATTCTCGTCTAGATTCAAATCACTGAATTTACTCAACATAGAGATAACTAGTTCTTACTTTTCCAGATTCTGAGATTCATTAGACTTCCCAACTACACCATCAAACCCTGATGTAATTTCACTTGGTAGGTTTCCACCATGCAGAGAACTAGGACAAGCTAGAGAAATATTTTTTAAGGTACTTTATGTTATCCCTAATTCCAGCAATAAATATTCTAACATTCTTCTAAAATGAAGTTTTCGTTGAAGAAGTGACGTTAAACCCTTTGGACACCAAATTTCCCTTTGCAAAAAAGTTTTGGAAATACAACCAAAAAAATTTGACATTCCTTTCAACAAGGTTTTTGTTGAAGGAGTGAGATTAAAATTCTCTTTAAATTGAAGATATGCAAAGAATAACCCTATTTGGGTTAGGCTTAGGGTGTTGGGATGAATCTATCAAACTATCTTAGAATTTAATAGCCCAAGCCCAGATTCAGTTGCAGATTGAGATATAAAATTTATATATAAAGAATTGAAATCGGTTGTGCGTGTATGATGATAATCAATTTTTGTTTTTACCTATGATGGACTCTATTCATATCTCTCATTTCAGAATTTCACAATATCGTTGAAATACACAAAAACCTAAAAAACAGCGAAATGATTTTGAATTCTTGAAGAGTTTTAGTAAAAGAAATGAATTTTACATGAATTACGATAAAAGAGGAAGACATAAAGCCTAGTGATTATTGTCGATTGAAGCTGTTAAGTAGCTTGACATATGCTCTCAAGACTGATAATTTGAGAAGTTATGCATGCTTATGTAGTGAAGATGATTCAAAGCTTAGTGATTATCACTGTTTCAAGGTTTTTACTAGCTTGTGGGTTCTATCAAGACAGGGATTTGAGATGTTATGCATAACTATATAATGATGATGGGTTGGATTCTGAAAATCTTTTAATTTTGGATTAATTATACTAAACATGGTACTATAAAGTATAAAGCTGCCAGTACAATGAAAGGAATGATGTATTTTATTGATCGTAGACTAAGTATAAATAGATTCTATACAACTTCTATAGCAAAGAGATAAACTAAGAAAAAGTTAAGACTTATCTATAACCTATATACAAGGAGGAAGTTACAACAAAGTCCGAAAGAGCAGGCACTACTAAATTTGACCTGTTATTACGCCGCCGCAAGTTGGTGGTGTCAACAAGACCCAACTTGGAAAATTGATGGACAACAGAAGTTTTGGGAAGAGGTTTTGTGAGTATGTCAGCCACTTGATCAGCTGAGTGAAGGTAGTGAACTTCAATATCCTTGTTCTGAACTTGTTCACGAACAAAGTGAAAATCAATGGCAACATGCTTCATCCTACTATGGAAAACCAGATTGGAACAAATGTAAGTGGTGCTGATGTTGTCATAGAAAACCTGTGGAACTCACTTAAGTGAAAGGCAAAGTTCATGAAGAGGATTTGTGAGTCAGTTAGTTTCTGCAACCACAGCTCTATACTCAGCTTTTGTAGAGGACCGAGATACGGAGCATTGTTTCTTGGAGGACATGGAAATTGGTATGTTGCGTAGGAAAGTAATATAGCCAGAGGTAAAAGTGCGATCATTTGGATAACTAGCCCAGTCTGACTCTGAATAAACAACAAAACGAGAACATGGAGCTTTGGCAATCTGTATCCTATATTGGCAGGTGTGACGAAGATAACAGAGTAATCGCTTGACTGTTTTCAAGTGAGAGTGGTGTAGATTGTGCATAAATTTTGAGAGCTTACTAACTATGAAGGCAGTATTAGGACGTGTAAAGGATAAGTAGTGCAACTTTCCAATTACCCGCCTATAAAGAGTACCATCAACCGGAGTATCATTCACTGAAGCTAACAAAATGGTAGTTGAGGTCATAGGCATAGGAGCTCCTTTACTTCCTAGCATGCCAACATCATCTAAAAGATCCATAATATACTTGTGCTGGAAAAAAACAAGACAAATAGTAGAAATGATAATCTCAACACGCAAAAAATATTGGAGCTGTCCAAGGTCTTTCAAGGAGAAGCGAGTGGAAAGACCATCCATTATATGACGAACCCCACAAATCATATTTCCAATTATGATTATATCATCCACATAGATAAGAACACAAATAGTGAATCCATAATTATGCAAAATAAATAAAGAAGAATCAGATTGAGACTTGACAAATTCAACATTTAGCAAATAATTTTTGATCTAATTGTACCAAGTTCGGGGGCCTTTTTCCAGCCATAGATATCTTTTTCAACTTACAGCTATGGGTGGAGAAACTTCAATCTTTAACGCCTGGTGGCTGCCTCATATAAACTTCTTCCTCAAGGCATCCTTGTAAGAATGCATTACTGACATCAATCTTATGGATTGGCCAGTTGTAATGCATCGCAATGGTAAGCACCAACCGAATAATAACTGGTTTGACTACCAGGCTGAAGGTTGAATGGAAGTCTAAGCCTTGACGCTAGGTAAATCCTTTTGCAACAAGAAGAGCTTTATACCTGTCAATGGAACCATCAGATTTATGTTTTATACGATACAACCACTTGCACTCAACCACATTCATCGAAGGAGCAACTTGAACCAAATCCCATGTCTAATTCCTAACAAGTGCATCAAATTCGGCTTGCATGGCTTCTCTCCAGTGAGGGTGAGGACATGCTTTTTTGTATGTGTGAGGAACAAAGGAAGAGGAGACTTGAACACTGGCTCTAAACTGCTTGGGTTTGAGGCTATATGTTTTGGAGCATGTGACCATCGAATGACTTGAAGTTGTCAACACATATGAAGGATCGGATGGAGTCAAAGCAAGTGCAGGTTAGGAAGGGTTATCATCAGATGACTGCAAGGTAGGTTGGGGGCGGTATAGGGGAAGGGAGTGGTAACAGTGAGGTAATTAGTTGTTGGCAATATTTGCGTTAATAGGTGATTAATGGCCTGCATGACAGTGGGGGCTGAGTATTATCGGGTTATGGTATAATTGTGTGTGGCAATGAAGGAGAGGATAAATTCTGAGTTACCTAATGCAACAGAGACACCTTCTAATTTGGCAGGCTTTGAGTTGGGCAATGGAGAGTGCACGAGGAGAGCATCTGGGAGTGGATGACAAGAATCTAAACTTGGCTGTTTATTAGCTACAGGTAGAACATCAGAACAAATTTCCCAAGTGATATCAGTGCTCTATTGTATTTGTAGATTGGAAAAAATATTATGAAAAGGATATGTGTCTTCAAAAAACCGAACATCCCTGGATAAGTACAATTATTTTTGACGAGGGCAAAACCTTGGTGGCAGTAATATTTATTAGAAAATCCTAAATATGCACAAGGACTAGATTTTTGCTCTAACTTATTTTTGGCATATGGTTTAAGCCACGGGTAACATAAACAACCAAAAACTCTAAGGGATTCATACTTTGGAGCCTCTTGAAATAAACTTTCATAGGGGCATTTATTTTGTAACTTTGAAGTGGTTAGACAGTTTATAAGGTACACTGCTGGGAGACAGGCAAAACCCAAAAAATATGAGGGCAAGGAGGCTTGATGCAACAAGGTTTTGGTAGTCTCAACGACATTCTTGTGTCTGCGTTCAACTGATGCCACTCTTTGAGGCATGTATGGAGGTGTCACTAAGTGTTCAATACCATGAGTTTTGAGATATGAGGATAAACCTTGATGCTCACAACCACCATCAATATAGAGAGACTGAACTTTGGTTTGAAACAGACGCTCAAGTAAGGGATGTAAAGCTTGAAAAACATCAAGAACTTCCATTTTTTTATTTTATAGTGAACATCCACATGTATTTCGAATACTGGTCAACAAATAAAGCATAATATCTTTTGTTATAAATTGACAAAACAGGAGATGGCCTCCGAAAATCAGTATAAATTATTTGCAATGGTCGTTGTCTTTGTAATGAATTTTCAGAAAAAGGTAACCTATGCATTTTATTAGAATAACACGAATTACAAATGGAAACAATTTTATAATGTGAATCTAGAAGAGAAAACTGATGTAAAATCGTGTTTAAAGTACGATGATTAGGATGGCCTAGACATCGATGCCACAGGTGTAGAGGAACGACAACATTGCATTAAGGGGGAATGAAGTGCACTTCCCGACGGCCACTCATATAGCCTATCTATGTTCTACCTGTGAAACAGAGGCACCTCCGTACTCAGATCCTTCACAAAATAAGAAAAAGGAAAGAATTCAATGGACGTATGGTTATCACGGCAAAATTTGGAAACAAAAAGAAGATTATTTTTATATTTTATAGAATGAGAACATAAAGTATTGAGAAGCTTAAATTGCTGATTCGATGCACTTAAGTTAGTGTTACCAGTATGAGATATTTGAATGGTGTTACCGTCCCCCATTGCTATCTCCTCTGGACCATGGTAGGTGTGCATCAGTGAAGTTTTGCACATTGAGGCCATATGATGAGTGGCGCCTGTATCAATAATCCAAGGAGCCTTATGAGTTGGAGAGCAAGCAACATAGTTTGCCCAGACTTGTAGGTGATTGTGTGATTGTGATCTACCAACCTTAGTGGAATGCCCAAGATGGTCACACAACTTGTACTTCAAAGTGTGGTCATAACGCTGTTGTTGGTTATTGTTACTAGTACGCCATGATTGGGCATGCCATGACTGGTTGGTATTGGGGGCATTTGCATTTAAATGCCTATTAAAGATGTTTCCTTGGCGTGGATGCATGTTTGTTTGTTGTGCAATAGTAGCAGTAATGGGTGTTGAAAGTGGATTCTTTGCTTCTTCATGCTTGATGAAAAGTTCATGGTCAAGCAACTTTTCATAAAGTTCTGGATAAGAGATAGTAGACCTCTTGCACGGATAGCAGCAGATATTTCACAGAATTCAGGTCCGAGTCCTGTGAGGATTTTGACAATCAGTTCCTCATTGGACACAAGAACTCCACCAGTGGCAAGTTCATCACAGAGAGATAGAACTTGGTGTAGTTAATCAGCAGCATGAAGGGTTTCTTTTGCGAGGGGAGCCAGATGATCACGTAAACTAAAGATCCTTGTTTGCGATTTGTTGGCATACGCAGTATGCAAAGCATCCCAAGCATCTTGGGAAGTGGATGCATCGGAAATTGTAGCAGTAAAACTAGGATCAACTGAGGCTAACATAGCATTTTGAATTAGCTGATCTTGGCGATACCCTGAAACAAATGCAGGATTTTCGACGTCCTGATTATTTTGAGCCACTTTACTAGCAGGGGCTAGGTGAGAACCTTCAAGATGGCGAAAAAGGTTGTGACCATGCATAAACATGGACACTTCTGCTTTCCAACAGGAAATATTGTGGCTCGTTAATTTGATTAGTAATTGGGTGACAAAATTAAACTGAACAATCATTATATTGGCATCGGATTTGGTTATAGTAATGTATGGGGCCATTATAATGGGAAGGGTGGGAGGGTTTCTCGATAGAATTTTACTCGTGGGAGTTAATTGGCTCTTGATACCATATAAAGTATAAAGCTGCTAGTAGAATGAAAGGAATGATGTATTTTATTGATCGTAGACTAAGTATATATAGATTCTATACAGCTTCTAAGCAAAGAGATAAACTAAGAAAAAGGTAAGACTTATCTATAACCTAAATTCAAAGAGGAAGTTACAACAGAGTCCTAAAGAGAAGGCACTACTAAATCTGATCTGTTATTACCTACCACTAAAATTATGTTATGCATAGATTACTATGATTTAAAATTAAGCATTTACATCTTTATACTTTTGCTTAAAAAAATTATCTTCTCTTTTAAATTTCATTAAAATAACTCTATCAAAACTTTTTATTTATAGTTTTAGTTTATATTTTACGAATACAAGTTTAGTGTACATTGCCTTCCAATCTTGTATATCTATTTCTAAAATGTTGAAGTTGATAATTCCTTAATGAACATATGTGTCAAATTATCACTCAAATGAACTTGTTGAAAACATATTTTACCTTCTTCTTAATATCACAAAGAATTTTTTTTTTGGTGAAATATGTTTGTTTTGTCTAATTTGATGCATCATGCTATTAGTAGTGGCATGCACCATTGTAATTGTATAATATTATGAAATTTATTTTTTCGTAATAACTCTCCAGGTCATTTCCTCCAATTTTGGATCTTTTCAGCATTTAGAGATTTTGTGAAAGATCAGGAAGATGGCCTTAGAATGCCATTCCCACGGTTCCATCGGCTCTAGAGTGGCCATTTTAAGCTAGGTTCTAACATTTGTTGTCAATAATCCTTCGGAGGTTTTCCGCCGATCCCTTGAAGATTTAATGCTTTATGTAATAAAGATAGAAAGATACAAAGTTTTATTTATGATGACATTCAAAATATTCAAAAACGAAAGCGAGTAAAGAGAGAGAAGCTTTCAATATTGTGTAAATTATGGATGCCTTCTTTACATGAATTCCTCTTCATTTTATAGATGAGAGGAAAGTGTAAATTCATCTATAGTGAACACTTGTATGGCTGAGATCTTGCGAACGGGTTGGTGGCCGACAGTCTTAGTGGAGAGATTTTTGGAAAATGAGCATTGGTTAGAGTCCTTTTAGGAACAGTAGGTTGCCTTTTGGGAAAAGTAATTTTTGAACCTCCACTTTTCTCAAGGGTCAAGTCCATGTTCTTAATAGGAGTCTAAGTATGATGCTACTATCCCTTGTGGGTCCAGCATGTCTCCATTGTCGTTTTCTTCCGACTTTGCTTCCTATAGCAAGCGCATGATTTCATCCTCATTTGGGTGGTCTTGATCCTCCATGTCTTGGATGGCTTTTTTCAGCTTTTCTTTGAGAGTTGTTTTTGATGGGGATGCCTGGGTTGAAGGTATTCTTGTTCTCTTTTTGGAGGAGTCTTGGGATTTATCTTCAGTGTCCAACCTTTGATTTTTATCTCTTTGGAGAGATATTTGATTATGTAAGAATCAATCTTTGCAAAATTCCAAGAAAGAATATAAGATATTCTGTTTTTTATAAAATACTTGCACATTTTGATGTGCTCTGGCAATGTCGAAATTTCTTCCTTGATTTGAAATTCTTCAAACCTGTTGAGAAATTGCTGGGGAAGTATTGCTTTGTTTCCCCCAAAATAGCTCCACCAGTCGTAGAACCATCCCGGGAGGACTGCCTTGACCATGTCTGGACAATATTTGATGAACCATGTATGACCTGGCCTGACATATATAAAATTAACCCAAGCATTCTTATAATCATGCCAATTATAAGCTTGAGGCCTGTGAGGCATCGATAATTAAGTAGGTGTCAGAAGATGATCTGCAAACCATTCGAAAAGAGATAGAACTCTCTTTATTATGACCCTAGAATAGCTGATATATTCTGGGGGGTTTTCATTCATAGTATGTTCTACTATTAAAGACTCAGTGTCTACTAGTATGGCTTCAAAATATCTTTTTTTTTAAGTGGATTATTAGTATCCACATAATTGTCTTGTTGTAGACCAGATTTATAAGGCTAGCTATCTGCGACCCTTCATAGTGCTTGTCGATTGCTAGTATTGGTAATACCTGTAATGTGATAAACTCGAATTCTTATTTCTTTTGAAGAATATGGCTTTCTTTTGGTAAGGATGGCTTTACCGCCAGGGCAAAGGTTTCTGGAACCTTCATTGTATAGCTTTCCTTAGTTTGTATTGAGGAAGATGGATGTTCACTCTTCAAGTTTATAGCTTTTATTGGTGTCAACTTTGGGTATTCGGCCAATGTTGTATACCTATTTTTGAATGGTAATTCTTGCTTTATATTAGGCCGTTGTGGGACTGGTGGTCTGAGAGGATTCATACCAACACCGACTGGCAGGATGTCAAATGGTCTTGCCATTTGTTTTGTTGCTTTCTGCGTTAAATCAGGCCTTATAGGCCTCATTTTTTCCCTATAAAAGTTCTCTGGTTAAAAAATTTGGAAGGAAATTATTTTCCCCTTTGAAAAATTCAATTTGGAAATCAAAGATAGATAGGAGAGCTTGCCATCTAGCAAATATTTGTTTTGAAACCAAATTTTTTACAACATTTTGTAAAATTTCTTTGGCAGATTTGCAATCTACTCTTAGTAAAAATTCTTTGTTAACAAGGTCATCCTAGAATTTAGTGATACATAGGACTATAGATAAAATTTCTTTTTTGACTATGGAATAATTTTTCTGTGCAGGATTCCAGATTCATGAATTAAAACGTACAAGGATTTCCAATCACTCGGGGTCAATCTTTTTCTTTATGATTCCTCCATAACCAATATCAAAGGCATCTGTTTCCACTATCATAAAGGCATATGGATTTGGGATACCTAAGCATGTAAGATTTTGGACTAGTCTTTTGACTAAAATGACAGCTTGAGTTTGCTCTGTACTCCAAGGAATAGGATTTTTCCTGAGTCTTTTATACAAAGGTTCGCAAGCCTGCCTAATTTTGGGGATAAAATCAGCAACATAATCAAGGCTTCCTAAGGACCTTTGTAGTTGGGTTTAATCTGTAAATTCATTGGGGAATTTGGATGAGAACTCAATGGCTCTGCAAATAAGTTTGTAGGAACCTTGGTAGAGGTCATGAACGAAAAACCTAATCGAGGTTTGAAAAAGCCTAATTTTCTTAGCACTTATTACTAAGCCATTTTTCTTGACAATCTTGAAGAAACTATTAAGATGTTTGAAATGAGAATCAATGTCCTCAGAAAATATTAACACATCATCTATGTAAACAATAGACATGTAGCTATAATCATTGAATATAATATTCATGATGTTTTGAAATACAGAGAGGGCGTTTTTAAGCCCAAAAGGCATAACATTCCATTCATATTGTCCAAATGGGACATTGAAAGCAGTTTTGTATTTATCTTTTTCAGCAATTTGGATTTGCCAGAATCCAGATTTCATATCAAACTTGCTATAAATATTAGCTTTGAAAGTCCATTTCAAAAGATCTCTTTTGTTAGGTATCGAGTACCTAATCCATTTTAAAATTGAGTTAAGAGGTTTGTAATTAATTACTAACCTCGGTGCTCCTATTTCTTTCTCAGCGTTTTTGTTGACATAGAAAGCTGAACAACTCCAAGGTGATTTTGAAAATCTAATGATTTTGTTTTGTAGGAGATTGTCTATCTCCTTTTTACAAAATTCCACTATTTCTTGGATCATCTGAATAGGCCTTGCCTTAGTGGTAATAGCTTGTTCATTGAACCCTTCAATATATGGAAGTTCAACTATATGTTTTTTTCTTTCCCAAAAAGCGTTTGGAAATTCAGAGCAAATTTCTTCTTCAAAGTTTTTCTGAAGATTTGTTATCTTAGTAACCATCTCTGGGGTTTTTAAAATTTGCTCAATTTTCTTAACTTTAATTTCATCCTTTAAAAAGGTGATATGTTGTGAAAGTTTGTTGATACGAAAAACTGTGTTTTTTCTAATAAAATCGCTTTCATTATGAGAAAGTGTTTTAATGAAAGGAAAATGAAATTCTTTTCCCAAAATAGTTAAAGTGATACCATTTAAGTATGTAAATAAGGTTTTATCTTGGTGATAAAAGGGATTCCTAAAATAATATCTTCATTGATATCTTCAGTAATAATAAAATCATTTGTTAGACAAATCCTATTATTGCAGATATGAGCTTTTGGAAGCTTGTAATTTATACGTAAAAGTTCTTCTGTAGCGGAGTTTAATTTAGAAGTAATTTTTTCCAAATATTGTATAGGAATAATACCTTTAAGTATGCAGTTATGATCTACACCACTATCAAGCAAAACAATTTTGTTAATCACAAAATTTTTATTGACTACTATTTTAATAGGAATATGATGGCTTTGGGGGCAGATAGAGGATATAACCGTGATTCATGGAGCTTCGAAAGTAGTATTGAATCCAGGTTCACCTAAATGGTCATTGTTTGGAAGGAGAGGGAGAGTGTTAGTCTCTTCCGGTTGGTTTTCAGGTTCGGATTCTAGATCCTGAGCAGTGACCTGTTTGAAAATTTTGTCAGTGATAATATCGGTTTCGACTTTTCCAAGTCTGGATATAATGTTGCGGATCTCTTCTTTGAGAGTAGAAACTTCATGAAGAATGTCTGAAATGGTGGGTTCAGCGTGTTTTTAAAATCTATTCATGATTTGTTTCATGATGAAAGGTTCAACCGTAGGTTTAGCTCTGGGCTTCTCCTGTTGATTGAGGATAAGATTTTTGAGTTCTAGAAGGTATATTTTCCTAGACTCTTCGTCATTGATGTGCTGAATAATATCAAACAGAGTTTCTTTAGAGTCTTTACTGAGGACTCTGTTTTTTGGGGAGTGTATCGCAAACGCAAAAGGTTTCAGTGCAGTTGCACTCTTTTCCGAATTTGCTAGAAACTGAATCATAGTCGACGTTGATATCTTCTTCGTCGTTGTATTCATCAGAAGAATTGTTTGAAGAATCGGAAAAGGGTTCTTCAAGGATGGAGAATATTTTTTTCTCTTATGTCTTCTCCTATATCAAGGAGATTGATTTTCTTTTTTTTTTTCCTAATTTCACTCGTTAGCTCTATGGCCAGTCTTTCCGCATTTCTAGCATACATCTTCCTTGGATTTTTTATTCATTTTATGCCTATGACTTCTTTTATAAGCTTTCTATGGATCCTTCTTAAAAGTTCTTCTGGATTTGCTGCGATGCATCTTTTCGAAACTCTTTTTATCTTCTTTGGCTTTGTCCGAGGGAGGGGTTAAAGAAACGAAGCCGAATTCTTTGCAGAAACTTCCCAATTAACTTCGAGAGGAGGATTGTTCCTTCTTAAGTTGGTGTTTCAACTTGATATCAGTACTTAGTTCTAGTCCTACAGTGTTGATAACACTAATAATATCTCCGTATGTCATCTGGCTGTAGGGAATCTTTTCGTCATTGCGGTCACGAATTTTAGTTCTTACCTTATCGGCAAAGAGAGATGGAAGACCGTTAACGAAACGTTCTTTTCAAAAATCTAGATGGCAATCAGGTCTGATCATGACATTTTGCATAAAATTGTATTTGTACCCAGTGAAGTCATCTAGGGAAGGACAACTGATGTTATTAAGAATTTGGAGACTTCTGTCTTGAAAGAGTTTTGGTTCAACAATGAAATGTTTGGCTATATGGTAAAGAAGTGTAGCACAAGCATCTTCTCTAGTAACTTGAGTGGGAATTTCGGAATTTCCCTCGATTTTAATAACCGTGTCAGTGGCTGTGGCGTTATAGATTCCTGCTTTGTTTCATCAGTGAAATAGTTATCCCACCAATGTTTAACATACCAGTGAAACCAGCTGCAATCATAGAGGCAGCATCTTTCTCTGTAGAGCCTCTTATTTTGTAGGCTGTAATTGCTACACCAATCTCATGGAGTTTGTTGTAATCTTGATGCTCAGCTAGGCCATCAATGTTTCATTCGGTTATGCTTCTTCCTTCATGCAAGGAAGTGGAGAGAAAAGCATTTTCCTCATATTAGAGGTCAGGGAAACAAGGACGTTTATGATTGTTTTTTTGGTTGTGGTACCTATCATTGGAAAGATTTTGGAGGAGATTATCATTCTCTTGAATAGTGGCTACTCTCTTTCCATCAGCCTTTTCAGAAATATTGAAATTGGCTAATTTTTCATTGATTTTATCAAGGATATTGCCTGAGATTTCAAAAGTGTCTTTGAACTTTGGATATTTATCTCTGGAGAATTCATTTATCTTGAAGACTGTGCTAGAATCAATTTTCTGGCTGTCAAAAGAGGTAGTAGGTGGAATGGGTTTTCCAGTAAATGAAGCTTTTTTCTTTGGAGTCTTCTATTTTTCTAGAAACAACATGATGAATTTGGTTGGTATAATTATTATGTTCTACTATCCGATCAAGGTCAAAACAAGTCAGCATCGAATTGGCTTTTTCGGTTTTGGTTTATAAAGGTGAGGCCTTGACGATGGTGTTAGCAACAGGGATGTTGATTCCCTCAATGGGAGGAGTGACGGCTTCAACAATATTATTGGTATTCGTATACCATTTGTTGATGATGACTTGGAGAGATCTTTTTGATCATCAATTTTTTCCAGTCATTTCAAACCATTTGAAGAAATCGATTTCGCATTTAATTCTCTTCATGTCTGTCATCCAGGAGTCCCTGAATGCTTCTCTTTGAGGGAGAGAATAATTAGCTACATACCATTTTCTTTTGGTTTGGTTATCTAGATGGGTCCAAGATTCATGAAGAAGTTTTGGGTTAGGAGTGAAAGGGTCTCCTGTTTTGAGAATGGTTATCCAACCGGGGGGGTTTTTCTTTGGTGGATTCATCTCACTAGCAGTGGGACTGGTAGGAAGTCTTTGGTAATAGACTTTTGGGTCCCGAGAAATCTACTCTGGTTATTTTTCCATATTTTACCTTCTTTGTAATATCACAAAGAATTTTTTTTTTTGTGAAATATGTTTGTTTTGTCTCATTTGATGCATCATGCAACTAGTAGTGGCATGCACCATTGTCATTGTATAATATTATGAAATTTCTTTTTTGGTAATAACTCTCCAGGTCATTTCCTCCAATTTTTTAGCTTTTCAGCATTTCGAGATTTTGTGTAAGATCAAGAAGACAGCCTTAGAATGTAATTCCCACGGTTCCATCGTCTCTAGAATAGCCATTTTAAGCTAGGGGTATTGTTTGTTTAGGCCTTGAGGCTCCCAGCATGAGTTTGTGTCATTCGGCGTTTCAACTAGGAAGCTTAACCCAAAGTTTGACTTTGGTCAACATCTTGATTAACATTTTTGAATGAGAATTCAATCAGTGCGAATAGCTCCAGAATGCCAAGTTTTGTCAAGAGCGACCTTTCGTGGTGTTCCTAAGGCTTCTAGTCTCATTTTGAGCCTTCTTGTAGATTTTAGCTTAAAATGGAACATAGGTGTGAGAACCTCTTTTCTTTGACAAGACATAAGATGGAAGTTTTGATGGTTCCATTGAGTCTGAAATGCAAAATTAAATGGGCTAGCATATTTTTCTTACACACATGTTGTTATGAACGAATCCCAGGCACCCGATCAGAGACATCCTAGTTGGGCAAACAAGCTTATATGCATCTGTAGGAGCAATTCAAATTTCTCTTCACGTTTGCTAGCCCTAGGGGGGCTGTTCATGAAGCTTCGCTTCCTGGACTTGCATGATTGCGTGGTCTATGGCCACAATCACTATGGCATGAGGCCTGATCCCTCCGTGTTCATGAAGATTTCCTCTACATTTGCGACGGCCAAGCCTGTTGTCCCTCCATATTTTTGGGGATTCACTCCATGTTCATGAAGGCTTATTTCGATGAGGGTCGCAATCCCGAGCCTTGGGCTCTGCGATCACTATTTCTTGTGGAACTTTTCTTTTAATTAAGACTAGCAACCATTTCGGCCTAATCTTATTTACTCCTTTGTCAATTTTGAGCGCTAGGGAGCTCCAAATTGAGCAATTTCAAGTGCGAAGTGTTAGCTTGGTTTGTAGCTACGTGTCGCAGGGTTTGAAGAAGTTAGGGGAGCATCGGTCTGAGATAATTCTAACCCCAAAGGGGATGCCTTGTCTCTTTCAATAGTGTGTTTTTGATGTTGTCGTGTGTACTATTTTGAGAATCCAAGTATGTCCCATTTTTGGACACAAGATTAGTAAGTCCTTTGGGTCCTTTAGATGGACTCAATTTCAAGATTCCCAGTACGGGTCTCATATTCTCATTTTGACTCAATTTTGGGTAAATTTCAAGTTATTGCAAATTTTGTATCTAAATGTTTGTAATGAAATTATGATCAATAATTTTATAGTGTGGCGGTATTCAGAGTTCATTTGGAAGTGGATAGCTCTGGTGTGGTGGATTCTGAGCGCATGTGATCGGCTTCGAGGTAGGTTTCAGTCTACTTTCCTGATTGGGCTTTTTAGATAATGCTTAATATATATTGCATGTTATTTGGGATTGTATTTTTCGAGTATTAGGTCCCCTATTGCTCATTCTAAGTTTTCGATTCTGTTAGAGCTTGGGCCTTTTCTGGGTTTTAGGATGCTTAGCTTAGGCTATAGCCTTGCTTGTACTATGCTAGATGTGTATCCTTATTAGAAGTTGTAATTGTGACCTTAGCCTAGGGATGGGCCTTAGGTGACTTAGTTGTGTCCTTCCACCCTTTTAGTTGTAAGTTGATTCTAGTAGGGCTCAATTTTTGGTAGATGACCGTGTGTTAGTGTTTGAGAGCTTGGTAGGTCATCGTAGACGTAGATTTTCTTTAGCTATGCTCAATCATAGACTAGAGTGGTGCGTTTGGGGTAAGGCATCATTCCATGAATATTGTTTTCACTTGGCATTTGTTCTAAATTGGTTTTAACAGGAGGCATACCACCTAGATCACTTAATTTAAAAATTTTGAGACTTATGAGGCGTTATCGATGTGCTCTTTTCCTATTTAACACATTAGAGGCATCTAGAATGTGATTAGTTTTTACTTGACTCGCCGACGCGTCGACGCCCTTTCCTTTATGGTTTTGGCTACTCAGCATCCTCTACGAAGTTGATTCATATTGGTCGTAGATAGAAGGTCTGGTCATACTACTCACTATTCTCTATAGAGTCAATTTGTTATAAGACCTAGATTCAGTCCCAGGTAGTGTATGCAGAATTCCTGAGTCCCCTATAGGCCCCTCTTACCGTGAGTACCATAATATCATATGAGGGAGCTGCATGCGTACTACCTTACCCGCATGATAGGTAGGTAAGTCTATACACTTTGTTACAAATGGTTACTAATGGTCCTACTGCATATCCTACAATTTATATTCATCATCTATTACCATAGTATAGGATGAGGGAGTTGTATGGGTACTACCTTGCCGTCTTTGGTTATGTTTGTTGTTTGTACCTACTGGACTTATGGGAGTTCAGTTAGGTTATTTGTTGATTATATTCTCTTTTCTTGCATTATTGTTCTGATAGATTGTAACACCTCGAATTCAAAAAGAATGAAATTTCTTATTTTTAGTTCTGGTGCGAATACCAACGGAAGCCATCTACGGACCATAAGTCGGTTTACGGGCCATATGTGGGAACCGTGAGTGGCAAGGTGAGCTTTTTGAAAATGTCAAGTTTCAGGATCGTTTCTACGAATCAACAGAACGGTCTGTTATTGTTTCTATGGACCCTAGGTAGGTATCGTAGGTCTCTCCAGACTTTGTGAAATTTTTAGGGTTCAAAATGGGCCTAAGAACCGTACATGGGATCCCATCGTCTGTAGGTCCGAAATAGTAGTTTCTAAACTTTCCTACGGTTGACCAGGATGGTCCGTGGTTGGTCCTACGGACCGTAGGTCAAAGCCGACAGTTCATTTTTAAGGGCTTTTTTGTCTTTTCTCTAATTGACCTATGCCTAATCTAAGTCGGTTAAGCCCTAATCCTAGCCCCTATATAAGTCTTCTATGTCTAATTTTACCCCTTTCTAATCACTTTTCAAAAGTTCTCCAAATCCCTCCAAGTTTTCCCAAATATTTCTCTCTCTAGAAGCTTGAAAAAGAAGAAGGAAAATCTAGGGTTTCAAGATCAAGCCTTTTAATCCTTCATTGCTAGTGGGTTTTGAACTCTAAGGCTTGATAGCTTTCACCTATGCAGTCCTTTCCTCCATGGGGTTCCTAAATTCTCAGATTTTGTAAAGTTAGATTCTTCAATTGAAATTAGGGTTTTTCTCCTATCTTATGGGTTCTTTCAAATTATGATCTAATGGATTGAATTGAGTCTTTTTATGCATGAATTGAGTTAATTGAATTATTTTAAAGTGAAATTATATGAGCCCATGCATGAACTATGATTTTTAAGAAGTGAGTCTATGATGAAGTTTATGAATGATCAAAAGATAAATTTCATGAAGTTATGCATGTTCAAACTATGAAATTATGATGATTTAAGATTTGCTTTGAGAGTGAAGCATGAATGTTGATGATGTTGAATTGTGAAAGAATGTTCTCACATAAAGGATTCATAAGGGTTGAAAGGTTTTCTCAACTAAACTTGAATCAAAGATTAAGGAGCTATTCTAATGAAATCTAATTTTGATTGTCTATTTGATGTGCCTTCAATAATAAGGGATAAGAGGCGATTACCCATGTTCCCTAATGATGAGACAACAGGTGATTACCCACGTCTATTAAAGATAAGATAATCTATGAATTATGACTATTCCGTGGGATTTATGCTTAGCACCGAGTGGACAAGTGGCGATTACCCATGTCCCATAAACTATGTGCCACCATAGGTTGTCTTGATAGACATTAGCTAGTTGATCGACTTAAGCTATAAGTTCATGGTCCTTACCTTTGCAAGTAAGGACACCACTTTTTGGTGTGGGGTAGACACTGGATTTCATGTTATAGCTCACATGGTCTATGTCAGTTAAGGCTAATTTCCCACATAATGAACAAATATTACTTTCTAAAGTTTTATAAAGCATATGTTGTTTTAAGATGATTTCCTTACATTGACTATGGCTCTTTACTTCATGTTTTCTATCATGTCATCCTATTATTTAAACTTGTTCATTGCATCTTATGTATAGCCCCTTTTTAGCATGATTTTGTTACCTTATGCATAGTTATCATACTTGGTACATTCTTGTACTAACGCATACTCTTGCCTACATTTTCTTATAAGTGTAGGATCCAGCTTATCTCCATCCTCCCGTGGCTTGTTCGTTGTGATAGAGACTTTGAAGACTTGGTGAGTCCTCATATGTTTGAGGAAATAGCCACATTTACCTTTCGAGTCATTTTCTTTTTAAGACTTGTATGGGTTACGTCCCACTTTCATTTCAATGATGTATTAGATGGCTTTGAGACTATGTTTAGACTTCCGCTACTTTGATATAAATTGTATTTGAACTTCTTACTTACTATTATCTTGTATGATGCATGCTAAGTGGATTGTATGGAGCCTTTCTGGGTCTTGTATGCCATGTCATGTCTAGGGGGTACTTTAAGTCGTGACAAACTTGGTATTCAGAGAAAAAGGTTTTAGAGAGGTCCTAGGATATCTCATAAGCCACGTCGAGTAGAGTCTTGTTCATGGGTGTGAAGCGCGCCACACTTATGAATGAGAGGTTATAAGATGTTTAGAAAACTCAACTTCTTTCATAACTCTAAAGCCGTACGATAGAGTTTAACTCGATATGTCTCTCTCCTAATCTCTATCCGATGCTTTTCAGGATATGACCACTCAAAGGGCATATACTAGGAGGAATGTGAGAGAGAATGTGGAACAAGAAGCTCCTCATGTTCCGATCGACCCTTTGGTCGAGAAAGTAACTAATGCAGAGTTTAGGACTGCTTTTCAAGTGTTGGTCCAAGAAATGACGGCTCAATCCAATAGGGAGGTTGTGGTCCCTGTGAACCCAAATGTGGGTACAGCGGCCTCTAGAGTGAGGGATTTCACTAGGAGGAACCCTTCAGAGTTTCATAGTTCTAGGGTTGAGGATGATCCTCAAGAGTTCATTGACGAGGTGTATAAGGAGTTAATGATCATGGGTGTAACCTAGGTGGAAAAGATGAAATTGGCTTCTTATCAACTCAAGGATGTGGTTTGAGCAATGGAAGAGTGAGAGGGCGGTTGATGCGGGTCCTCTTGATTGGGAGAAGTTTAAGATTGCTTTCCTTGATAAGTTCTTTCCCCTTGAGATGAGGGAGGCAAGGGTGCTTGAGTTCATTAACCTTCATCAAGGGAACATGAGTGTGAAGGAGTATGCATTGAAATTCACACAATTGTCTAGGTATGCTTCTACTATGGTTGCCGATCCTAGGGCAAGAATGAGTAAGTTTGTTACGGGAGTGTCTGAAATGGTGGTCAAAGAATGTCGTACCACTATGCTTATCAATGATATGGACATTTCTCGTCTAATGGTTCATGCGCAACAAATAGAAGAGGAGAAACTTAAGGAAAAGTCTAAGGAGGCAAAGAGGGCTAAGACAGGTGATGGTGACTTTCCACGCTCAAGGTCCGATGGGTATGGTCATCCTAAGTTTCGACAAAGGTTCTCCGGTCAAGGTTCCTCCAATGCTCCTCTTAAGTTCAACAAGGAAAAGGTGTCTAACCCTAAACCTCAAGGATGGAATGGTGGTCGACCTCTATTGTATACTTCTACCAAATGTGGAAAGAAGCATGAGGGTAAATGATGAGCCAGTTCCAACGCATGATTTGGTTATGGCAAGACAGATCAAAAGATTAGGGATTGTCCCTCCATTTCTATCAAAGGAGGAGATGACCGTCGAAGGGCTCAATCTTATCCTCCATCAGGGTCTAGTGGAAATCAGAAGAAAAACAGATTGTATGAACTCTAAACTCATCACAAGCATGAGGATTTGCCAAATGTGGTTACCGATATGTTGAAAGTCTTTAATCTTGATGTTTATGCTTTCCTTGATCCCGGTACTACCTTGTATTTTGTGACACCACATATGGCTATTAGGTTTGACATTCTTCCGAATGTGTTGTTAGACCCTTTTTTTGTCTCTACTCCTATTGGCTAATCTATTGTGGCTAAGAGAGTTTATAGAAATTGTCCCATCTCCTTATCTCATAGAGTCACTCATGTTGATCATGTAGAGAGCTTGACATGTTAGACTTTGATGCCATTCTTGGGATGGATTGGTTGCATTCATGTTATGCCTCTATTGATTATAGGACCCGAGTGGTCAAGTTTCAGTTTCCAAATGAGCCTATCCTAGAGTAGAAAGGGGGAAATTCTATGCTTAAGAGTCGAGTTGGTTCTTGTCCTAAAGCTAGGAAGATAATTTATCAAGGTTGCATATACCATCTTGTTCAGGTTAGGGACGTGGATTTTGAAACCCCTATCTTTGAGTCGGTCCCCATTGTTAATGAGTTTTTGGAAGTATTTCCCGATGATCTACCTGGTGTTCCTCCCAAAAGGGAAATAGACTTCGCTATTGACCTTCTCCCAGATACGCAACTTATCTCTATTCCTCCTTGCCGAATGGCTCCGGCAGAACTTAAGGAATTAAAGGAGCAATTGAAAGACTTTAAGACAAGGGCTTTATCCGACCGAGTATCTCTCCATGGGGTGCTCCGGTTTTGTTTGTTCGAAAGAAGGATGGTTCGCTTCGCATGTGCATTGACTATCGAAAATTGAATAAGGTTACTTTTAAGAATAAGTATCCTCTTCACAGGATAGATGACTTGTTTGACAAACTTTAAGAAGCAAGTTACTTTTCTAAGATTGACCTTCAGTTGGGCTATCACCAATTGAGGGTGACGGAAGATGACATTCCGAAGATAGCTTTTCAGACTAGATATGGTCATTACGAATTCTTAGTAATGTCATTTGGTTTGACAAATGCTCCGGCTGTATTTATGGATTTGGTAAATAGGGTGTTTAGACAAGACCTAGATATGTTTGTGATTGTGTTCATCGACGATATTTTTATTTACTCTAGGAGCGAGGATGAGCATACTACTCATTTGAGGATTATGTTGCAAGTCCTCAAGGACCAACAACTCTTTGCAAAAGTTTAGTAATATGAATTTTTGTTGAGGTCCGTGGCTTTTCTTGGTCACATTGTTTTCGGTAAAGGTATTGAGGTAGATCCTAAGAAGACGGATGTAGTTAAGAGTTGTCCTAGACCTCTATCCCCTTTAGATATTCAAAGTTTCTTGGGTTTGGCTGGTTACTATAGAAGGTTTGTTGAGGGGTTTTCTTCGATTGTCTCTCCATTGATTGCGTTAACCCAAAAGAAAGTTAAGTTTGTATGGTTTGAAGTATGCGAGAAGTGATTCCAAGAATTGAAAGATAGGCTTACCTAAGCTCCGATATTGACTTTACCGGAATGATCCGATGTATTTATGGTTTACTTTGATGCCTCAAGAATTTGGTTGGGGTGTGTCCTTATGCAAAACGGGAAGATGATTGCTTATGCTTCAAGGTAACTTAAGATTCATGAGAAGAACTATCCTACCCATGACTTAAAACTAGCAGCGGTTGTGTTTGCCCTAAAGATTTGGAGGCATTAATTAGATGGTGTCTAAGTCGATGTCATCACCAACCATAAGAGTTTACAATATGTGTTCAAGCAAAAGGATCTAAATCTTCGCTAAAAGAGGTGGCTTGAGTTGTTAAAGGACTATGACATGAGTGTCCTCTATTACCTCGGCAACGCGAATGTGGTGGTGGATTCCCTTAGTCAATTATCCATGGGTAGTGTTGCCCATGTGGAGGATTATAAGAAGGAATTGGCTCGAGATGATCATAGATTGGCCCGATTAGGTGTTCGGTTGATTGATTCTATTGATGGAGGCGTCGTTATTTATAATGGTGTCTAATCGTCATTTGTGTCAGATGTGAAAGCAAAGCAAGGTTTAGATCCAATCTTGATGGAATTGAGGGAAGCGGTGCTTAAGAAGTCCGTTGAGGCTTTCTCCCAAAGGGGAGATTGTGTACTCCGATATTAAGGTCAGTTGTGTATTCTTAATGTTGATAACTTGAGGGAGCAGATTTTATCGGAAGCCCATAGTTCAAGATATTCCATTCATCTAGGAGCCACCAAGATGTACCGTGACTTGCGGGACGTCTATTGGTGGAATGGGATTAAGAAGGATATTGCGGAATTTGTGGCTAAGTGCCCTAATTATCAACAAGTGAAAGTTGAACACCAAAAGACTAGAGGTTTGTCCCAAGATATTAGTATTCCTACTTGGAATTGGGAAGATTTGAATATGGACTTCATTGTTGGTTTACCACGCACCTGGTGACAACATGACTCGATTTGGGTTATTGTGGATCGTATGACGAAATTGACTCATTTCATCCCCTCAAGTTTTCTTATTCGATGGAAGACTATGCTAAGTTGTACCTAAGGGAAACGGTTAGGTTGCATGGAGTGCCCCTATCCGTTATACAATCGTGGTACTCTATTCACTTTTCAATGTTGGAAATCTTTTCAAAAGGGCCTTGGTACCTATGTTAAGCTTAGCACAGCCTTCCATCCTCAAACCGATGGGCAAGCGGAGCATACTATTCAAACTTTGGAAGATATGTTGAGAGATTGTGTGATCGATTTCAAGGGTAATTGGGATAAACATTTGCCTTTGATTGAGTTTGCTTACAACAATAGCTATCACTCTAGTATTGGTATGGCTCCATTTGAGGGTCTTTATAGTAGGAGGTATAGATTTCCTATAGGTTGGTTTGAAGTTGGCAAAGTCCCTTTGATAGGTCCTGAGTTGGTACATGAGGCTATGGAGAAATTTTTGTTTATTAGAGAAAGGTTGAAAATATCTCAAAGTCGGCAAAAGTTCTATGTCAATGTTAGAAGGAGATATCTACAATTTGATGTTGATGACTGGGTCTACTTGAAATTCTCACTCATGAAAGGTGTAATGAGGTTTTGGAAGAATGGAAAGCTTAGTCCCCGTTACGTGGGCCAATATCATATTTTGGGGCGAATTGGTAAGGTTTCTTATGAACTTGACTTGCCTAATGATTTGGCATCGATCACCCAATTTTTCATATCTCCTTATTGAAAAAGTGTTGGTGATCCGTCATCTATATTGCCATTGGAGTGTCTTGGTGTAAAGGAGAGTCTCTCTTATGAAGAGGTTCCAGTTAAGATTTTAGACCGGTAAGTTCGGAAGTTGAGAAATAAAGAAGTTGCTTCCTTAAATGTCCTTTGGAGGAATCAGTTAGTTGAGGGTGCTACTTAGGAGGCCGAGGCCGATATGATGTCCCGTTATCCTCATCTTTTTCCCTCCGCTCCTACTCTAGCTTGAGGTATTTAGTTCCTCAGAGTTCACTCTTTGGTCTCATGTGTCTTAGAGATTCCCATGATTCCTCATTTATGCATGTTCATGAAAGAGTTTAATTTTTTAGAAAATGAGTTAACTTGATTTATTTCTTCATGTTTATATGCATTTGAGCATATGTTGCATATAGACCTTATGAGGTGTTGTTTTGAACATGCTTTAGCTTGGAGTTGATGTTTCCTCCTCGGATATGTGCATTTATGTGATTGCATGCATGTTGGGCTGTTAGGTTTAGTTCCTATCCTTCTTATGATGTCTTGATTCTCATTCGAGGATGAATGTTCCCAAGGGGGAGATATTGTATCACCTCAGATTCAAAAGGAAGGAAATTTTTGGTTTTCAGGTTTGGTGCCAGTACAAACAGAAGCCATCTACATACCGTTAGACGGTTTACGGGCCGTAGGTGGCAAGGTGAGCTTTTTGAAAATGTCAAGCTTTAGGATACTTTCTAAACTCAACAGGATGGTCCGTTATTGTTTCTATGGACCGTAGGTAGGTCTCGTAGGTCTCTCTAGACTTGGTGCAATTTTTAGGGTTCAAGGTTTTACTGACACCTGGTATGTACGGTCCATCAATGGGTCTACGAACCATCATGGGATGCCGTTGTTTGATGGTCTGAAACAATAGTCTCTGAAAATTTCTAGGGTTGATTAGGATGGTCCGTGGTTGGACCTACGGACCGTAGGTTGAAGCCGACAATTAATTTTTCAGGGCTTTTTGGGCTATTCCCTAATTGAGCTATTCCTAATCTAAGTCAGTTAAGCCCTAATCCTAGCCCCTATATAATTCTTCTAAGTCTAATTTTACCCTTTCTAAGCACTTTTCAAATGTTCTCCGAATCCCACCAAGTTTCCCCAAATATTTCTCTCTCTAGAAGCTTGAAGAAGAAGAAGGAAAATCTAGGGTTTCAACATCAAGCCTCCTAATCCTCCATTCCTAGTGGGATTTGAACTCTAAGGTATGATAGCTTTCACCTATGGATTCCTTTCCTCCATAGGGTTCCTAAGTTCTCAAATTTTGTAAAGTTAGATTCTTCAATTGAAATTAGGGTTTTTCTCCTATCTTATAGGTTCTTTCAAATTATGATATAATAGATTGAATTGAGTCTTTTTATGCATGAATTGAGGATTTTAAAGTGAAATCGTATGAGCCCATGCATGATATATGATTTTTAAGCTATGAGTCTATGATGAAGTTTACGAATGATCAAAAGAAAATTTTTATAAAGCTATGCATGTTCAAACTAGATAATTTGATAGCATGGTGGTATTCGAAGTCATTTGAAAGTGGATAGCTCTGGTGTGGTGGTTTAAAGTGCGTGTGATCAGCTTCGAGGTAGGCTTCGGTCTACTTTCCTAATTGGGCTTTTTAGATAATTCTTAGTAAAGATTGCATGTGATTTTGGATTGTGTTTTCTTAGTATTTTCTCCCCTCATGTTCATTCTATATTTTCTTGATTCCATAGTAGCTTGGACCTTGGTGGGGTGTCGGGATTTTTTGTTTAGGCTATAGCTTTGCTTGAAGTATGCCTTAGCAAGTGTATTGTTGTAAGAATTTGTAATTGTGACCTTAGACTAGGGTTGGGCCTTAGGTGCCTTTAAGAGTGTAGTTTAGCCCTTGTAGTTGTAAGTTGATTCCGATAGGGCTTAATTTTGGGTTGTTGACCATGTGTTAGTGTTTGAGACCTTGGTTGCTTGTCGTAGTCGTAGATTTTATTTATATGTGCTCAATCATAGACTGGAGCGGTGTGTTTGGGGTAAGGTATCATTCCTTGAGTTATTTTTCCCCCTTTTGTTATTTATTCAGAAGCTCTTCTTTGCCCCTTCTCTTGTTGATTAACGGTAGGCTTGTTTGAGTTTTTAAGCTGTGTTTATATTATTTGGCCCGAGGCCGTGTTCAAGGACCAATTGGATTCTAGGTTAGTACCCCCCGCCTTGGTAGCATGGTTTTGTTCAACTTATAATTATTTGATTGCGAGTACCTTGTTTGAATGTTAGCGATAGCATGCATTGCCTTGGCTGTTTATTCTCACGTGTTTTATGGTAGGATCTTGACTCATGCATTTGTTCATCATTATCATTTATGGAGAAATGCTATTTTGAATCAGCTTTTACTCTAAACTTGTTTTTAACAGGAGTGTGTCACCTGGATCACTTGATTTACTTATTTTGATAATTATGAGGCGTCATTGACGTGCTCCATTCCTACTCTAGACATTAGAGGCATCTGGAATGTGCTTTGGTTTTACTTAAGTAGCCGGTGCGTCGACGTCCTTTTTACATGGTTTTGGCTACTCATCATCCTCTATTGGAGTTAATTCATATTGGTCACAGATTTAAGGTATGGTCATACTACTCAATATCCTCTATAGAGTCAATTGGTTTTTATGACCTTGATTCGGCCCAGGCATTTTATACGGACTTCTCGAGTCCTCTATGGGCCCGTCTTACCATAAATACCATAGTACTGGATAAGGGAGCTGCATGGGTCCTACCTAACCCGCACAGTAGGGATGTAGGTCTATGAGTTTACACTTCCTTTCATGTTTTTGGACTTTCTTTCAAGTATTCATCCTTGCCTTGTCCCTTAGCCTTTATAGTTGTAAATCATAAAAAATATCATCAGAATCGGACATAATTAGGCATTGAGAACACTAATTGTTGATCAAAATAGGCCTCAAATGAGTGTAAATTTACCACCCATCAACACCCTCAACTTAAACTTTTGCTTGTCCTCAAGTAAATCAAGAAAATTGTCTACAACAGTTCTCAATGAGAGCTATTACGCAACTGCCACTACAAGACTACTCTCAAACAAATGCAACACTCAATCATAATCAAAAAGTTTCAAATGATGACTAGACGATATCAATTTAAGCTCAAGCTCAATTTTACTTCTTCACTTATGCAAAACCATGTTTCCACAAATGCATTCAAGTGCCCTCACATCAAGAAAAAATCTTGCTTTCACAAAGCTAATCAATAATGAAGTTAGGAATCACCAACTCTCACTCTCCGAAAGAAAAATACATGCAAGCTTCATCCCATAGGCTTGCCCATATTTTCCAATCATCACACAACCCAGTTTATGCAAGATCTCAAGGGTCCTTTAGGCTAGTAATGTGGTTGAGGGTTAAGATATGGTCAATTTGGCTTAGTGACTTCACATTTTCAATGCATTGTTGCAATCATCTTCATCTCTTCTCAAGTACTTTTCATTCTTTCAACTTGGAAACTCAAACTTGAACTTGTAAATCCTTTTATTGGACACCCCTTTTATTTCATCACACTTTCTTTTTTTCACTTCAATTTTCAAAACTTTTGCTCATCACAAGATTTATTTTTAACGTACTTCAAAGTTGAGTCTCTCTTTTGCTTTCTTTTCCTTCCACTTGCCTTTCTTTCCTCCTCCTTTCAACACCCCCAACATAGGCTTTTGTCCTAAGTTGGCTATTCAAACAAACCAATACTTCAAAAATAATTTATGGGTGAGAAGTTAGGGATATTTTAGGTCAAGAGGTTTTACAAGGTTGTCAACAAATTGCTTAGGCTCAAATGGTGCAAAAATGATTGCACGCCCTCACAAGGTAGTCACAAAAGGTATGGGAATTTGGGTTTTCTCTCAAAATATGTGCCCAAGATCACTTCTTGCATTTATCAAATTTAGGCAATCAAACTAACAAAGCAAATTCGAGGATTCAATCAAACATGACTCCAAGCAAAACCTAGCATACAAGGCACTTCAAACACAGTAATTTAGAATAGCCCAGAAAGATCAAAAGCTTATGTGTGATGTTCATGGCAAGGCTCACATAAATATGTAGCTTGTCAACACAAGATTCAAAAAGATTATTCAAAAGTTCAGCCACACTTATTTTTTCTTGCAATACGAATACTAAACATAATGCTCATCATGAGTACTATTCAAGACATCGATATTGAATCCAATTGATCCTCGAAAATTAAATTAAAACTTTAGCATTTCAAAGAATTCCAAACTCATGGGGTAAATGAAAATGTAGAGAAAAAATGCACTAAACCATCACATTTCTATAATAAAACAAAAAATACGACAATTATCCAAAATGAAAGCTGAAAATAGCAAAATATAACAAAATAAAATTAAAAGGGGAATATTGGCACAAGTGCCCTCACCCCACCAAAGTAAAAACAATAGTGTCCTCAATGTGGAATAAAATAATAAGAGTATAGGAGGAGAGATAAAAGTCTCCCTAACAGGCTATGCCTGTGGAGTGCTCAAATCTGGAGTCTCATGAGGGACAACATCATCCTAGGCATTAGGGCATACTCGCATGAGGCAGCACAGTAGTATCAATCAGGGCATCAATGCCTAGCACATCAATCGGAGGAATGGTGGAGTCTGAATAAACCCCACTAGTGCCAACTGTGGAGGTCTCCTCATGGGATCTCTCCAACATAACATGGACCATCGTCTCGTTAATATTCTGCAGCTCCGTCAATGTCAGGGCACTCTGCTGCTCATCCTCCTCTCTTTGTATCTCCTCCTCATCTGTCTCATTGGTCAAATCATCATCGGCCCTGTCCTCATCTCTCTCAACATCACCGACAATATCAATAGTAGCACCAATAGTAGTACCTCCTACACTAGGTTGCTCAGCCACACTCATAGGAACGTCAATACTCAGCACAAAAGTAGGCATAGGGTTGGGCACATTGGGCAACAGAACCTCACCCATAGCATAAAAATGTATTTGGACCTCAGCTGGTCCACATCAGCCCTAAGAGTGTCTATACCAGCGATCATTGCAGCCGAAGTATCGGAGCTATCCTCTATTTTCTCTTGGGCCTCCATCGTAGCCATGATATTATCTAACCTCTCACCATGTGACACTAGGGCCTCACACTGAGTCAATATATCTCTCAAAGGACCCAATGCACCCTCAATCACCCTCTCAATCATCTTGGGCATATCCTTCTCCACCTTAGCTGCCCTCACATATGCAGACAAGGCAAAGTTGCCCATTTGGTTGATCAAGTTATGAAGAAAGGGGGTCGGAAGAAAGGAGTAGGGGCAGGGACAGCAACAGTGGAAGTAGAGGGCATAGAAAAAGGTTGGGGTATACCTGATGACTCCACAAAAAGAGCGAACTAAGTGTCCTTCGCCTCAAGAGTTGCAGGATCAATTATGGTGGTAGTTTCTAGTTGTGGTGGCTTCCTCCGAGCTGCATCTTCACGCAAGGAATCTGCCTCAATCCTCCGGAAGTCATTGGAGCCGATGGGAGTTATCCTCATATCAGTCCTCTCCCGGAAAGGAACTCCTGCAGCTTCACACAGCTCTGCAGCTTCACACAGCTGTGTGATCAAGATTGAGAAGGGGAGAGAAGTCTGCACCTGGTGAGCCCTCATCAATATCTCATCTGCAATAATAGATTCACAGTGATTGGATCTCGATCAATGATTATGCCTACCAACACAGCTTTCGGATGCCGGAGAATGGACTCATTTTGGAATGACATCATATTGCTACTGATAACTCCCAAAAGGTTTATAGGACAAAAATACCCTCAATATATAAAAGAGACGTCATTTAACTTCGGCAGTGAGGTTCGTAACCTCGCTGCATAGCGGAGCCATCGTAGAGCTCTGTCACGTTGGAGCGTCTCTAGGAAAATGGTCTTAACTCTTTACTCTGTACTTAAAATGGAGCAAACTCGGTGGCATTGGAAAGAGAACTCAAAGTCCTTTGATTTGATAGGTCATAGGCCACCTAATTTTTGTATATGCTAAGAGATATGGTCGTTTGAAGTTGACCCTTATATGATCTTATACAAAAACTTAATCGGTAGAGGATCTTTGAAGTCGACTTAGTACTAGAGGTTCCTTATGACCCTAATTAACCTCTAATACACTTCAAATACTTAGGAATTGGTCCTAATAAATATATGCCATTAGAAGTCATCGAGTTTGGGCCTATACGCTATGAAAAATTACTCGGGTCTTAGCTTAAAATTTTTTGGGGTGTTACAATATCTCCCCCTTGAGATCATTCGTCCTCGAATGATGACCAAGCTAGGAAATTGCACAAGGCATGAGTACAATGCCAAAACTAAAATACTCAAGCACATGAATTGACATTGAATCTTAAATGAGATGAGGGCTATAATCTCAAACACTTTCATCAAAATTTCTCATAATTTCGGGAAAGAGAATTATGAGCCTGATATAAGAATGGCACCACTCAATATTAAGCTACATGACTGATAGCTTTCGAGCTTAGCAACTCTTCTCAACTATGCTCTTCTTCTTGAATACTACACTTCATTAACTGAAACTTATAGCTCCCACCAAAGTCTAATTCTAACTGCATACTCTTACCATGTTGAAGCTTAACTTGTAGTCACAAGGTACTACCCATAAGATGATCATACTTTTACAAATCTACCCACGGGATTCGTGTTCTATACCTTTGTAGGGAATCTCATTTAGAGGATGCTACTTCAACTTACCTTTCTACCACCCTTACCTAAAGCTTTTAACAAGAGTCACTAACAGCATAATGCAATTAATCACATACCTACAAACACAACTTTCAAGCCTATCATTCTCATCACTTTATGGCCTCTTATAGTAAACATCACCTAAGAATTCTCATGTCTACCTTAGCACCTCTACATCTGCATTTGCATTAACTCCTACCAAAGTGGCACATCAATACACTCTTACCTATCTATTGAACACAACAAGATCCCATCTCGCTCTTCCTCCATGTCTATAACCTTAAATGGAATAAGCATACCACAACTATCACAATAAGGAACACCCACTCTCTTCCATCTGACATAACTCATCTATTATCATCAACAACGCTATCAAGACTAAAAAGAAAGGATCACTGGAAGGGCTTAAAGCAAAAGATCATAAGCACGATTCATTCAAGAAATTTGATCTGAGAACATTCATAACGTAATATGATCTCAATAGCCTTTTAAGGCCTATCATGAGTTTATGGAACTGAGCATACTGTGAAATGTGAGTGTATATATCATGTATCATATAACACAGGGCTGGAAGTTCTTAGATTCATGGAATAAGATTAGGATCGTTGAAGGAAGTTACCACTTCTCACTCTAGGAACTGAGCATGATCATGAATCAACATGAAGTGCATGGGTCAGGGCCATGGGTATGGCGCTCATACGCAAGACAGGAGTAGGGTATCACCTCAACTGAAGTACAAGGAATGTACGAGATGGAAAAATACTAATGTCTCATCCTAGTCAACTCGTCACTTCTTAAAACTCAAGACCACTTTGGTTCATTACCTCATCATCTCCCCCTTAGCTCGAAGGTCACTACCCTGAGCCTGCGAACTGATTATCTACACTAAGTTGTAAGCACACTGCTCCACATGGCCAGGGTATCACTAAACGCAAGAACACTTAAACTCTCCTGTTATACTATACTCGAAGATACAAAACCGCTACTAGGGCTTCCTCCTAAGATACTTTTCTTAACTTCCTTCTATCTTTATAGGCATCTTTCTATACTTGCTGCTCTTATTGGCGTAAACAGCCGCTTTCTCTAACTCTTATGATCTAATCTCTTCTCTTTAGTCTGCTAACGATCATCTTCTAAGTTCACATATTCCTAACTTAGTTGAAGGAAAATTGAACTATAACGGGAGACTCATCATCATCTATATATAACCCCTTCGACACAATTCTTATGGATACCATAAAAATAACTTACATCCAGCCTTCTCCACATTGGCAGCTAAAGGATACTAACTAGTCACCCATAGCAAATCATAAAATTAGAGCTTCATACAACTTTATACTATCTCGGATACACATCTTAAGCCTCTTCTCACCTAATGACTTAACCTCAATTAACTATTTTCATCTATGAGTCACATGCCCCACATTTGTTACATCACACTTCTCCCAAGTTAATATCTTAATCTCTTGCATACGCTATGCCAAGCCTACTAGAGCAAATTCAAAAATAATACCACACTTGTGCCACTCACATTTATTGCAAGCTAACCTCTTAATTCCTCACCTATTTTATGTCAAACCTACTAGATCAAATCTTAAAACTAACACCATCGTACTCGTAATACTGTCCCCTTTTTCTTCACAACACTCATCTCAAATCCAAGCTTAGGGTCTAGTACTAACACGTATATCACACACTTCTCGCATACTATACTCACTTACAACTGCTAGATGAAATTAAGAAACACTCATCTGCCAAGACCTCATGACAAGTAATAGATCTTCATCTCACAGTTTGTCTAAGTATAATCTATCATCACATTCCCTTTCACAACCTAAGTACTATTTACCCACCCATTATACCTCTTTGCCTAATCCAGCTCATAACCCTATGAATATTCTAGGGCTCTCCTTTCAAAATCATAAGCCTAGCTTAGATCTAACAACTCATAACTACTCCTCCCTTCTATCCACCACCTACAACTGGTCTTTACTAACACACTAACACATCAACATAAACTCCTTGCTTGGTTCAAGTATACTCTAACTCATTCTAACCAACAACTCTTCCTCTTCCTTCTATCATGAAAGCTAGACGATACTTATTACATCTTTAGTCAAAGTCAAAAGAACTTGACTTCTAACCCCATTACTTATCTTATGGATACATAACTCTAGTGACATACCTCGATCAACCACTATTCTCACTATTTGGTTTCTACTCCTCTAACTCCCACTTTCTAGCTGTGGGATCATCCTACTACTTATAGCTCACAATGCCTCAAATCATATTCCATCAGATCGTGACACTAATCATTTAGAGACATAACCTCCCTCTCAAGGATAACATCTGAAACAAAGTTTTAGAGATGAGAATATGAGAATACATCTTGCTCTGGCTCAACGCATGATTCATATAAATAAGGGTGCATTCTTTCAAATCAATAAACTTATGCACACTAATCGGCTCCTTGCAAGCCTAGTGCAGTCTCTTTACATTTTGGAAATCTTTATCGGAGAGTAACTCATCAATAGGGATCTGAGCTTTACTGTTCCAACCACCTTGAGTATGAGGGGTAGTCGAACGAATTTGATCAACGCACGAATCTGGATAAGTTTCTTAGGGGACAACTCTATTGCACGATCTAGGATTTGAAAAAAGGGAAACTTTTCTTAAATATACATAGTCCCTCATTTATAGAAGTGGAGCCCTCACAACCATAAATAAGATCTTACTGACACGGCTTCATAGACACCCTAGGATACTTGAACTTTGTGCTCTGATACCAAGTGTATCACGCTCCGAGAGGGTATCCTAGGTGTGACCGGCACTCGGAGACCATTGATGGTCCCAAGCGAACCACTTGGTCTGATCACTCATTCAATCACTTAGCAGAAGACTTAGATAAATCAAAGAAGACACTCAAGTGGGCTAACAATCAACAAGTCAATAAAATGATAGTTTAAACACTCAGTTCAAATCAACTCAACATCATAATTTAATAATGAAATTGTAGTTAAAAAAAATAAACTCTGAAAGAATCATTCCAACTCAACTCTGACTCTATCTATGAAGCCTCTAAATGACTTGTAAAAAGGTGCCGAGACAAACCCACGGCTACCTCGAAATACTGAAAGTAAAGACTCAGGAGCACCTCCGAATGCAAAGAGGTCTCACCAAAATGCTTGATGGAATCTGACCTTCAACGGTACGCCTGTTGAGGATCTCTATCACCTGTGTCTGCATCATAAAATGATGCAGGACAAATGGCGTCAGTACATGGAATATACGAGTATGTGATTAAGATAAAAATGAACTTACTCAAAGAAACTCAACTCAAAGGACTCAACTCTGAGAAATAGCCCAACTCACTAAAGCATACAATATATTTAAAACAATGCTTTAAAAGATATGGATATGTAAATGCAACTCAGTATATAAAATATAATATTTTACTCTTGGGGAGTTTCTCTAACCGACAAGCATCACTTATGAGCTAGTGATGATACAACGCTTTGCACTATCATTGTCGCAGCCGTCGAATACCTTACCGGAGTAAGGGACGATCAACCTCATTGGATCCACAATCAATCAAAATCCTCTTTTTGGGACTAGAGAAGCATAGCCTCTATCCTACGCTGGCTACGTAATTTATGGGGTTTGAGTTGTTATTTACTCTTACCCAAATCGGTACTCAATACTACTCCCAAAATACTCAATGTGCTCATACGCTCAATCAGATCAATTTACTTGAATCATTTCATCTAGTCTCATTGGACTCTCATCAAACTCAATCTCATCTCAATCATCAATTCTTTCATTTAAAACATGCTTTCAAACTCATTCATACCTCCTCAAGACTCTATCTCAGTCAATCATTTATACTCAAAATACTCATGTTAAAAATAATAAAAGTTTAAGAACCTTTCAGACTCGACTCGGACTCAACTCATTCTCATTCAAAACTGTGCATTATAGGAAGCAATGCAGTAACTCAACTAGGGTTCATGTGAAACTAGGCATGAACAGCGATTTCAGAATAAGACTCTTATGGATAAACACAATCCCAATAAATAAACATGGAAATCATAACTCGTTCGAAAACTCAATAGCATTAGGGTTAGAACTCAACTTGACTCTTTAATGATAGAATTGAGATGTAGGGTGCGTGGACGAACTGAGTCTAACGCTATGAATAGCCTTACATACCTTAAAGGCTCCACAAATCTTGATAAAGAACCCTACCTTGAAGAAGAACAATCAAGGAACCCTTTTCTTGAAATTCTTGGATTCATTTTTCTTGGAAATCGTATGGTTAAGATTTAAGATTTCTATCAGCAATTCATGAATAGACAAAAAAATTTAGGTTGAAAAGCTTGAAATCTATGAAGAAGAAATTACCTTGAGGAAGAATCTTGAAACAGAACTCTAACTTGATGTTTTCTTGAAAATTTTTGAGCGTTAAAGTTTAGGAGTGAATGAGAGGGTTTTAATTAAGAAAAACTAATTTTTTACACGTTTAAGGACAATAAAATAACTCCCCAAAGGTTTATAGGACAAAAATACCCTCAAAATATGAAAGAGACGTCATTTAACTTCGGCAGTGAGGTCTGTATCCTCTCTGCGTCGCGGAGCCATCGCGGAGCTCTGTCAAGTTGGAGCGTCTCTAATAAAACAGTCATAACTTTTTACTCCGAAATTCAAATGGAGAAAACTTAGTGGAATTGGAAATATAACTCACAGACCTTCGATTCAATAGGTTATGGGCCATCTAATTCCTTATATGCTAAGATATATGGTCATTTGAAGTTGACCCTTATATGATCTTATACGAAAACTTAATCGGTAGAGGATGTTTGAACTCGACTTAGTACTAGAGGTTCCTTATGACCCTAATTCACCTCTAATACACTTCAAATACTTAGGAATTGTTCCTAATAAATATATACCATAAGAAGTCATCGAGTTTGGGTCTATACATTATAAAAAATGGCTCGGGTCTTAGCTTAAAAAATTTTGGGGTGTTACAATTGTTCTTCATATTGTGATTGTGCCTTTGTCATGTGTACTTTTTATTCATTGATTTTGATTGGTGTGCCCTTGTCGGGTGTACTTTTTATTCATTGTTTTTGATTGGTGTGCCCTTGTTGGGCTTTGATATTGTGTATGATTTCTATTGATATTATGTATGATTGGTCTATTTTAGTTTTTGATTTGTAATTTGTAGCTTCTTTGTTTTTGCTTTAAATAATTGAGATGTGGATTGACAAAGACCGATGATGGATAGTGTGACGACTTTCTAAGGGGTGAATAGTCGATTGCTTGTGAGTGTTGGATTGGTGTTGGATGTGGCAAAGTCTGAGTAGCGAACCCCGAATAGATGCATGAGGTTTCCCAATGATAGATTGGTTGACGGCTTTCTTAAGGACAAAATTGTCGTTCTTTTTGGATGTTGAATATAGTTGTGGATGTGAATGATGTTGAGCATACCCCTCCATTTTTGAAAGTTGAGCATGTATGAATGATTTTGTGACAACTCTTTTTGTGACTTTTAATTCATTAGCGGTTTAAATGTTTAATGCCACTTGCACTTTGAAAAGGAAGTTAAATTTTAAACCATCTTAATTGATTTGTATGCGATGTGTGGTTAGTTGTTGAATAATTCCTTGTGTTCTCTTTTGTCACCTAGAACTTTCCCGGCTGGTCTTCAAATGTTGGTTTTAATTGAATTTGGTATGAAAAATGATCTTAGGCTTTCTTTAATGTTCATAAAGCCCACTTGACCTAAAAATCCCACCTTTGCACTAAATATATCCTTAGTTGTCCCCTTTGTGCCTTATCCTTTTTATTGACAATCATATTATAAGTCTTGCCTTTCTTGAAAAAGTAATCCTCTTTTGAACCCTTCCCTCCTTCAACTTGAAATTTGCGAAAGTTGAGGCCAAAAGCCTAAGTTGGGGGTGTTATGGGAAATTCATAGATTTGATGCTTACCACATGAGGGCTTGATAAAAAAAAGAGAGAAGAGTTTGAGAATGGAGGAAAATGTTTCAAAAAAAGAAAAAGTTTTGAAAAAGGAAGAAAGAAAGTGAATAAAGAAACTTGAATCCTTCAAAAGTTGAGAATGGTTGCATGAGGGAAATCTATAATGGGAATAAAAAAAATAATAAGAAAATATTGTGAAATGTGCATTGAGTTGAAAAATGAAGAAAAGTGGAAAAGTTTGTGAATGATAAATTGTTGTGTAGTGTTCAAGGAGGGTGTAGTCAATTATACTCAAATGATATCCTAACCTTCCCCAAGCCTAAATTACAAGCTTAACAAAGTCCTTTGAGATTTCCAACCGAATGAAGTTGAGTCAATATTGATTGAAAATATGGGCAAGCCTATGGTGTGGCATTCGTGTTCTTGAGATGTTTTGTTGTGAATGTGACTGTTTGCATTTTTGGTCCCTTGTCTTGTAAATATTTTGTGAGTGTGTTGGGACATTTCTTTCCTTGTGAGGGCATGTAAGTTGATAAAGTGGTGCTTTTGAAAAATTCCTAATTGAGTCAAGTGAGCATAACAAAGAACTTATGAGTTGAGTCACTTCTTGAGATTGAGTTATTGCCACTTAATGATTCTTGTTTCTTTAAAATGTTCCATGAAAATGAGGGGATCTAGTTCGTGAAAGTTTTGTATGTGGACTATTTGTTAGTACCAACCGAAGCTATTACCTTTATGTTTAATTGAATATGGTGAAATTAATGTGTGGTGTGTGCTAGAATAAGAGCCTCTTGATTTCTTGATTTTCATTACTTGAGGACAAGCAAAGTTTCTACGTTGGGGGTGTTGATGAGTTGTGAATTTCCACTCATTTGAGGCTCTTTTCTTAGTTATTTTACCTTGCTTTGGTTTAGAATTGGTGCTTTTATTGTGGTTTCCTTCATATTTACAGGAAAATGAAACGGAGAGTGAATTTAGAAGACATTCGAAACCAAGTAAACTAGAGGTAAAAAGAGGTTGAGTGCTGAAAATTCAAATTTCTAGCAGGGGAAAATGAACTCCATGAACACGCTTGAAGAACTGCAAACGCGGAGTCCTTGTCAGATCCTTAATGTGGAAGAGATGGCGTGGGAAGTTTAAGAGGACATGGAATCTAGATATCCCCACATGTTAACTCCGTCACATGATTTGCAAAGTTGACAGATAATAGACCGGCATTTGAGTGTTTGGGGTATGTTACATGTTATTATATGAGTTCTTGTATTCTTTTATATGATTCACAATATAAGGGGGAAGGATGTTACGCCCCATAAGTTTGTAGTATTTGAAATAACAAGCTTATGTTTGACAAGTCGATTTTATCATAATATACTTCAATCATCATTGAGATATTGGTAAATTGATGGAATTTAGGTTGTTATATTAACTAATAACTATATAAAGTACTTGAAATTCTTAGACGGAAATTAGAGGCCAAGGGGTGCCTTGAAACAAAAATCTTAACCGGCAGATTTATTAAAAGAAAGTTTTTATATGATCTTAGTTATGTACTGATTTGGGAAGAATATATATCCCAATATATATGGATTTAGGAGACCTATTATAGTCAAATCGAAGTCATATGAGTCTAGTGATAAACAGACAAAACTGCCAATCAATCCGACATCGGAGTAAAGAGTTATGACCATTTTACTGCTGGCTGACTAGGCCAATCGGGAAACAGATCCAGGTCAGGTTTGGACAGATTTAGAAGGTGCTTTTTAACTTCAAAAAAGATAACTTTTACATTTATCAAAGGAAAAACGTCCAACAACAATTAATGAGAGATCAAAGACCTTTAAGGAATTTTAGGTGTAATCTTGTTGTTAAGTTAAGTACGTGGTTGAGCTACTTTGAGGTAAGGTTTTACACCTACATTTCTTTAAATCTCATGCCTTAATGTTGGAAATTGATTCCTCTGAACTGGGCTTTGTTTTGGTGCTTTTTCATAAAGTTCCGGAGTTAAGATGGTGTTGGACCTTGAGGCAGATTGTTGTGCGTGACATAGAATCTTTTTGGTTAAGGCAAGTTTCCTCCAATCACCTCTCTCATGTTTTTGCATTTTTTGTCATTTTGTCAGTTTTTGAGTCACAACAAAGTGTTGGAGTGTCGTAGATCCAGGTAGCCTAGTCGTTGTGTTGTTGTTAATTATTTTCATGTGTATATTGATGGTATTAAAGCTATGGAGGAATGGAAGATCGATATACAACTTTTAGGTGTTGCGTATGTAGGTTATCGATAGAATAGTGTGAAGTACGCCTTGTTACATTACTCAAGAGCTTGCCGCTCTTGTGAGATGTTTATATATTCGTGTAGTTATTATTAGCGACTGGTTATTTTGTGATTTTGATTTTGTTTGATGAGTTAAAAGTTGGTTGGTCGTGATGACGACTATATTGCCTTATGAATTTATTATGGCTCATTTTTGCAGCCTGATTGATTATCACATTATTGCATTACTTCTGCTTTGAAAATCTTTTTATGGCATCTTTGGGGATTTGATTGAAAGGTATGTTAAGGCTATAATTTCTCTTCTAGCATGATCTTGATGGCCTAAGCTTGTTATGGGATATATACTTTCGTTATATGATTCGTAGCCTAATTCTATTGAGTTGTCTACCACAGCCTTATATAGTCTCTATTAGTAGGACTCTATTCATGATTTAACAGCCTAGAAAAGCATGTTATGATTGTGTTTTGGTTGCTTTATCACATGCTATTGTTGTGACATTCTTATCATCTAGCTGCCTCCTATAAGCTTGTTTTATCATGAGTAGACATTAACACTGTAGAATTCTTGAGCATAATGGTTGGATGATATACAGTGCCTATGGGCTAGGTAAATTGTGACCATGGGCAGGTATACCGTGCCTATGGGTCAGGTAGATCGTGCATACGGGTCGGGTTGATCATACCTATGGGATGGGCAGGCTGCACTACAGGGAAGCACTTATATTGAACCACAGAGCCTATGATTCGCATTGATTAATGGCACATATACATTTAGATAGTTCAAATCAGTTTATAACTGGGAAATAGGTAAGGGGTCCAATATGTGTATTTAGCGACTTTTTTGTGCTCGTTAGGACTTATAGTGACTTTGTGATGTTTGTACATGTCGGGCTAATGGCGGCCAGGTCAGGTTATTGTTCGTTATGTGTTTATATTTTCTTATTGTAGGAAGACAAGGTATCATACTTGTGTTCCACCCTTGCCCCTTTTCATTCAATCCTTATAAGTCAGTTTCAGCTTTCAGTTGTCTTAGATGCTCCCTGCATTATTTTTTACTGACGCCCCTTGCCTGGGGACATTGCATTCATGCCTTCTTGTCTTAAGCGGCAACTAGACAGACCTGCCGAGTAGCTCAGTCATCAATCCAGCTGATTGGTTGACTCTTTTATTATATGGGTTGCAAGAATCCTAGAGGTTTGCTTTCTTTGTTGTCTATAGATTTTGGGTAGGTCATGGACTTGTGCCATCCAAGTATCATATTCATAGAGGCTTGCATACTAGTGTGTTCTGTTGTGTAGCCATATTATTGGCCATGTTTGCTTTGTTTGTTGGTTGAGTGAAATTTAGTAGTTCTTTGATGTATTGGTTACATATATACATATTTTCAGCTTTTGTATAGAGATCATTGCTGCTTTGATGGCCCATATAGGTTTATACTTTCTTAGATAACATGGTGGCCTCGATGGCCCAAACATGCATTTGTAATAGTTGTTTATGGTTTTATATAAATTGTTGGGAGTAGCAGTTTTCATATAGCCATTGACAGGGTCCTTGCCGGCTGAGGGCTTATTTTTTATCTGAGATATACTTGGTTTTTTCCTTTATTGTGTGTGGCTACTATGTGTTATTAGCAAATACTTCAGCAAGGTCAGCTCAGACCTATATTTTGTCATTGGGTGTTGGCTTTTCCCCTCGAGTTTACGGCGTGACATTTAACCATTTACTAAAATATTGAAGTCAAAAATCAAACTTATAGCCCAATAATTTCTTTTTTAAAAAATCATATAAAAACCATTAACTCAATAACCCGATACTGATAAATCAATATTTTTTTGATTGGGTTTATCGGTTATTTCTACACCACTCTATTTCCATTACCCGCCTAAACCATTTTCTGACTAGAATCTCACCCTTCTAGGACATCTCAATCTCAACTTTATAGCTTCTTTAAATGAACAACTTTTTTTATGTCTAGAAAGATAAAATACTATTAATCAAACATTAGTATAGGGAGAAAGGACAACAAATCCATTTAGATACAGAGGAGTAGTTCACAAAAAAAAGGAGTTGGGGTGTAGAAGTACAAAAGGTTATTTGAGGCTGTTGGCATTGCTCTTGCAAGGGAGGTAAGTCTTGTTTTCTAGTGTCCTAGTCGATTATTTTGTCATGCCTATAGAGTAAAATATGGAACATTGTTATAAAGTTTTTTTTAAAACATGTGAAGAGGCTTCCCTTCTAAGTCAAAACATACACAACTCCATTTTCCTTGTTGTATGTGTGTCCTATCAACAGATCATTCCTGTGTCAGAATATCCGGTGCAGTCATGTAAGATTTGTGCATAATTGAGATTATAGAATGCAGTCAATGAATAATTTTTTGCGCATCAATTTTCATTTGTAATAGTTATAGATTGAAAGTTATGCAAAGTTGAAGACATAGTAAAAATGTTTGTAGCTCAGTATATGTGCTCGACGTAGTGGTTATAGTGCTCATATAGGTTAGATACCATGTACCATTACTATCAGGGAAGATTCCTCCAATACCTCCTTTGTGATTCTATATGTCGACAACCCCCTCAATATTATGTTTGAATGTGTTTTGTGGTTGGGGCTGCCAGCTTAACCCAGTTGGGAAACAAATAGTGGTTGTTGAAATAGAGCATCCCAGAGTGGAGTATTATAGTACCAACCATAAGTGCACTTGTTTATGGTAAACAATTATAGTCTTATGGTTGTTCATTTCTCATCTTTCAAATAGACCATAAATAATAACATATGATTGTTGACAATTGAACTATAGCAATTTCATTTAGAATACCATGGATCACCTCTATTGTAATTGACTTTATTGGTTTATTAATAAAGGAATTAAGAAAATAACAGAGAAAGACTTTGAGAGAATAAATACTGCAGTATTATCAACAGAAATTATTTTATTATTAATACAGAGACTTACATTAATAGATATAATTCCTAACTAAAAATAGAAAAATATGTTACTCACTTATCAGTAAAATTCAAATAACAAATAAAAAGAACTAACTCCTAAATTCAAGTCATATAGGACTCTAATAACATAATTTAAAAACCCTAAAAATAGCTAACTATTTTATTTCTACAATATCCTGAGACATATTCTCAACACTCCTCCTTGGATCAGGAATTGTAGATTATAGTCTCATCTGAAATTGACTTTGTGAACAAATCTGTCAATTCATATTTTTTCTTGCAAGGCTTGTGTGCATCTTTTGTTGGATTAAATTAGAAGTTGTTACCTCTCATTTCAACTTGTAAAATCTCTTGCTTAGTGGATTCAAAAATTCGACAATATTTGTCTCCAAATAATAATTTAAATCATTTTTCTATTAACTGACCAACACTAAATAAATTTTTATCAATTTTAGGCACATAAAGAACATATGAAATTATTTTTGTACCTGAATTTGTTTTAATTGGAACACACTTTGCAGGAATACAATCACCATTCCCAATTCTGAGTTTCTTATTTTCCATAGGAACGAACTCTTTAAAAAGATTCCTTTCATATGCCATGTGGTTTGTACAACCACTATCAATCATCCAAAAATCAGATTTTTTGGTTGAAAAAAAGTAGCCACAAATAAGTAGTTTTCTTCTTCTTGAGTAGTTACTTGGGAAACTGCTTCATCTTTTTGAAATTTTCTTTTGCAATTCACAGCTTCATGACCAAGTTGTTTGCAGATCTTGCACTACGCATCTGGTCTTTTCCAATTTTTATATGGAGGATGTCCATTTTTGCCACAATGCAGACAAGGTGGGTAACTTTTCAAAAATTTACCCTTGCTTTGAGTTTTGTGGCCAACTACTAATGCTCCTTCAACCATGCAATCTTGCCTCATAAGCCTCCTTTGTTCTTGTGCCTGCAAAAAAATTAACAATTCTACTAAGGTAATTTTTGACAGATCTTGTGAGTTTTCCAAGGTAGTTATACATGTTTCATATCTTTCGGGCATTGTAACAAGAATTTTTTCAATAATTCTTGTATCCTTAAATATAGAGACTAGTAATATTACCTTGTTTACGATACCAAGCAATCTGTCAAAGTATTCCTTGATTGTTTCTGACTCTTTGTCACGACCCAAAGTATACCCTAGGCGTAACATGGCGCATAGGACCCCGAGAGGCCCCACACAAGTCCCTTAGCATACATCATACAATATAATATAATTTAAAGAGTTCAAAGAAAGCATTTCATATATAAGATTTTTACAAAAGCGGAAGTCTAATCATAAGTCTCTGTCACGACCCAAGCCTAGGGCCTAGATGTGACCGGCGAATGGGGAACCCGAAGGAACCCCAAACAAGCCTCATAGCGTATCATTACACATCCTTGGTCGCGGAAGCAATTAAATGACCATAAGCGATAAGCATAAACAAGGGGGAAATCGGGACTAAGGGAGCAAGAAAAAAAAAGAAATGATACATAAATACCATAGATGAGTCAAGCTCAAGCATAATACACAACTTGTCCAACACCACCTCTAAACATGAGTACTTAGCGGGGGCCAGGACAAACTACCGGGCTCACCCTCATAGTCAAAACATAACTAGAAAGGAAAAGTTTTATACATAGCAAAAGATCATGAGCAACGTTCCCGAAATGGAGGACTCACCAATAACCACTATAGAAAATCGTACTAGCCACGCGGAGGAGGATGGTCAAGCGGTGCTCCGTTCCCCTACATGGTGACATCATGTTAGGCATAGAGTATGCGTTAGTACATTTGGAAATGTACTAAAGTATATGGGATGCATGCAAGCTACATTAGATGGAATGCATAGGAAAAATGGCGTAATCATACCCATATAAGATAGCATATTAATGAAATGATAATGTATGAATGTGCTTACATAAAAATCATATTTGAGTGGGACGTAGTACATGTGTGGCGAGTGACCATCAATATAGTATTTTCCAAGGCCTACACCCCCTTGGAGAGGCGAGCGAGGTACAAACCCCTCATATGGTTACACGTGGCCTACCACCCCCAGTGCTAGGGACCAAGGTAACAAACCCCTCGATATGGTTTACACGGGCCTACCACCCCCGTGCTAGGGACCAAGGTACAAACCCCTCGAATGGTTACACGGGCCTACCAACCCCCGTGCTAGGACCAACGGTACAAACCCCTCGATATGGTTACACGGGCCTACCACCCCCGTGCTAGGGACCAAGGTACAAACCCCTCGATATGGTTATACGGGCCTACTACCCCCCGTACTAGGCATGGTCGACTCACAACACTTATTTAGAGAAAATCATATACATGTGTCCATTTCATCATCATTTCAGTAATTACATAACCATCCGTCTCATAGGACGTACCTTGGACTTTCCCTTTCCTAAGAATTCTATAATGGGCATTTTATCAAACACAAGGTGGGCAATTGTTCATGTAAATGAAATCATGTATTTCAAGAATACTAAGTCCAACCAATTCCAAAATCCATATAAATCAGCCCCACCAACAACATACATATATATATCAACCTTCATAATTTGATCATGGAAGCATGTAAACCATAAACATCACATAAAAATTCCATTTCATGATAATATGCAAAGAGGACCATAATAGGGTGTGTAGTAGTAATTCCATAATTCAAGAGTTTCCTAAATATCATAAGGGACCCATAAATTTGAAGTAGAAATAAGAGGAAAAATGTTTGGACTTGTGGAAAGGAAAGGTTCCACATCAAACCCACTACCTCAACTTTGGAGAAATCCTTGATGAAGATTGGAATGGAGAATCGAAGCTTGAGATTGAGTCTTGAATCCGGAATTAGAGCTTGAGATGTTTGAATTTGGTTGAAGATCTTGGTGGAATTTTTGGAGAGGGCTTAGAGAGTGTTTTTTTGGAGTTTAGAAAATGACTAAGTATGGGACATATCCCCTTTTTATAAAAAAATGACTCCAACCCGCCTAAAAAAAAACTGCTCTCTGGAATTTGCAAATCTGCACAGACAGGTTTTACGAAAATGGTCATAACTCCCTCATCCTAACTCAGACTAAGGTGAAACCAAGTGCGTTGGAAAGCTAACTCAAATAGCTTTAATTTAATAGGTTACAGCCCTTCCAGTTCCTTGTGTGCTAAAAGATATGCCCCTTTAAAGTTGACCCTCCAAATCGCAATTTTTGCGATTTTTCGAATTTTGATATGGTTGCTCTAAAATTCGGGTTAGACCCATTTCCCACTCAATTTGACCCCACAAATAAGAATATGAAGTCGAATTTCCGAAATCATGCACGGATTTTGAGATATATGGAAATTACAATTATAGGTGTTTCCGAAGCACATTTTCGGGCATTTTTGGGGTCGTTCCGCAAACTTTGTATTCAGAGCGCAAGGCTTTAGAAAGATTCTAGGATGTCTCATAAGCGCGTCTAGTTGAGTATTGTTCATGAGTGTGAAGCGCGTTACATTTATGAATGAGAGGCTATAATACGTTTAAGAAATTCCACTTCTTTCATTACTCTTAAGTCGTGCCATAGAGTTTAACTCTATATATCTTTCTCCTAATCCCTATCCTATGCGTTTCAGGATATGGCGACCCGAAGAGCTTACGCTAGGAGAAACATGGGAGAGAATGTGGAACTAGAAGCTCTTTCTCAAGCTCCCCAAGTTTCGGCCGACCCTTTGTCAGAACAAGTGACTAATGCGGAGTTTAGGGATGCTTTCCAAGTGTTGGCACAAGCTGTGACGGCTCAAGCCAATAGAGAGGTGATGGCTCCCGTGAACCCAAATGTGGGTGCGGTGGCATCAAGAGTAAGGGACTTTACGATGATGAATCCTCCGGAATTCCATGGCTCTAAGTGTTGAGAAATATCCTCAAGATTTCATTGATGAAGTATACAAGGTGCTGATGATTATGGGTGTGACGCCGGAAAAGAGTGCAGAATTGGTTGCTTATCAACTCAAGGGTGTTGCCAAATTTGGTTCAATCAATGGAAGAGTGAGAGGGCGGTTAATGAGGGTCCTCTTGATTCGGAGAAATTCAAGGTTGCTTTCCTTGATAAGTTCTTCCCTCTTGAGAAGAGAGAGGCTAAGGTGCTTGAGTTTATCAACCTTCGACAAAGAAATATGAGTGTGAAAGAGTATGCATTGAAGTTCACACAATTGGCTAGATATGCTCCATCCATAGTTTCCGACCCGAGGGCAAGAATGAGCAAATTTGTGTTGGAAGTATCCGATATGTTGGTGAAAGAGTGCCGCACCGCCATGCTTGTGCATGACATGGATATTTCTCGCCTCATGGTTTATGCAGAACAAATTGAAGAAGAAAAGCTTAAGGAAAGGTCTATGGAGACCAAGAGGGCTAGGACCGGAGATGGTAATTTCTCACATTTAAGTTTCGATGGGCATGATCGTTTTAAGTCTCGACAAAGGTTTCCCGATTAAGATTCCTCCAATGATCCACCTAAGTTCAACAAAGATAAGATGTCTAACCCTAAGCCTCAAGAAGGGAATGGTGGTGGATTTTCATCGACCACTTGTGCTAAATGTGGAGGGAAGCATGAGGGCAATTGTCTAGCCGGATCTAATAGATGCTTTGGTTGTGGCAAGATGGGTCACAAGATAAGGGATTGTCCCTTAGTGGTTAGGAAGGAGGGATAGAATCGTCGATGGACTCAACCTCAAAATTCATCGGGTTCAAGCGCTCAAAAGCAAAACTGATTCTATGCACTTCAAGCTCGTCATGAGCAAGAGGATTCCCCAGATGCGGAAATTGGTAAGTTATGATCCTTTAGCTTGTGGTTATACATTGATTAATGTTGGGTGTTTGATTGGCTATGATAAGACTCCATGTGTGGTTAGAGTGTTTAAGGTCGACTTTGAAATCCTTGTAGAAACTTCTTAGGTGTTTACTTGATTAGTAAGTGTGGGAACTAATTTGCCGAAAGGAGTTCCTTGTTCTGGTTGTTATATGAGAGGTCGGAGGTGATGTGATGTCCTAGTATCCCTATATTTCTTTTCTTTTACCTTCAGCTGAGGCCCTAGTTCTTCATGATTCATTATTTTTGTCTCATGTGTCATAGTTGATTTCCATGATTCCTTGATTATGCATGTTCATGAAAGAGTCTTACATGATCATGTGCATTTGAGTATAAGTTTCATAAAGTCTTCATGATATGATGTGTTGATCATGCTTTAGCTTGGAGTTGATGTTTCCTCCTCGGATATGTGCCCTTATGTGATTGCATGCTAGGTTGGGTTGTTAGTCTATATCTATTACCTTTCTCAAGGTGTCTTGATTCTCATTCGAGGACGAATGTTCCCAAGGGGGAGATATTGTAACACCCCAAGCTTCCAAGTAATTTTAAAATGTAGAACTCACCTGATGACAGTGACCTATAGAGGCCACCTACGGGCCGTAGATGGATTGACGGGCCGTAGGTGGGAACCATCAATGGCACTGTGAAATTTCAAGATTTCCAAGTTTCTAAACTTTGACCTAGGGAATAGCAGGACGGTTCGTAGTCCAGTTGACGGGCCGTAGATGGGTTCCGTAGATGCCTTCCAGACTTAGCCAAATTCTAAGTCCAAAGTGAACTTTCAGAATCGATTGACGGAAGAGCAAGACAGTCCGTCAATGCATGTACGAATCGTAGATCCTGTCCGTCGATTGGCCCTGACAATTTTTAATTAAAGGCTTTTTCGTATTTTACCTAATTGTTTACCTATTAAGCTAAGTCGGTTATACCCTTAATCTAAGACCTATAAATACTTTCTAAGCCTAATTCACTTAATTCTAATTCATTCCAAAACTCTCCTCTCTCAAATATTTCTCTCTCTAAAAAGAAACTCTCTAAACTCTCAAGGAAGAAGAAGAAGCTTGAATCCTCCATTGAAGACCTTCAATCTTCTCCAATTTCTTGTGGACTGCTTTGAATTATGATAGTATTCACCATTTGGAGCCCTTTCCTCCAATGAGCCCTCCCTTTCCTTCATGAATTTCAAGGTTTATTCTAACCCAATTGAATTAGGGTTTGTGATCAATCATTGTGGGTTCTTCAACTGTGATTTCAATTGTTGATTTTATGATTCCAAGTGCACGATCTAGCGTGATAAAGTAACTTAGTGCACGAAGTAGCGTGAAATACATGATTTGATGAAGTTTATGAATTCTCAATAAAATCAAGCATGAATTATGAATGAATTGAGGATAATCTTATAAATTTAGCATGATCAAGTCAAAAACCTGATTTTCCTCTATTATGTGAGTTCCTTCAAGTATGGGTAAATTGGTTTAATTATTGCTTTCTAAGAATGACCTTGCATTGAATTGCATGATATGAGTTTAACTTGCACCTACCCATATGAACTCTATGAAGTATGAAACATGAGCATGATGAGTTAAGGGTGCTTTGAGAGTAAAGTACCAAAAATATGACATGATGGTGCTATAGTTGAGTCATGAAGGGTTTTCTCACGTAATTCTCCCAATATGACTTAAAAGAACAAGAGGCGATTACCCATGAACTTAAGGAGCTATTCTAATGAATGAAGGGACTAGAGGCGATTACCCATGTACCCTAATGTAGAAAAAGCGGTGATTACCCAAGTCTACCAATAATGAGCTTATGACTAATGTAGACAAGAGGCGATTACCCATGTCTACCTAAGATAAAATTAACTATGATTAATCCGTGGGAAGTATGCTTAGTACCGAGTGGACAAGTGACGATTACTCATGTCCCATAACCTATGTGCCACCGTAGGGTGATGGTCTATGATAGACACTAGCTAGTGGATCCACATAAGCTAAGAAGTTCATGGTCTTACCTTGGCAAGTAGGACACCCCTTTTCGGTGTGGGGTAGACACCGGTTTCCATGTTGATAACTCACATGGTATTACATGTCGGTTAAGGCTTTTCCCCATAAGTTAATGAACAAATGTTCTCAAGATGAAGTAAACAAAAGAAAGAACGATGATTTAGCTTGCTTTGGCCTTGATATATGCTTTATGTTTCATGTTTCTCATGTTTATCATGTTGTTAGCATGGCCATTGCATGTCATGATTATGTCTCTCTCTAGCATGACTTATGTGTTTATGTGCATTGCTATCATACTTAGTACTTAATTGTGGTAACGCGTACTCTTGCCTACATTAACTTCTTTGGTGTAGGATATGGTGATTCACCTTCTAGTCGTGGCTAGAGCATTGACTTAGAGTTCATAGAAGACCTGGTGAGTCCTCATCCATCCGAGGACATAGCCTAGTTGTTCTTATTTGCATGTCTTTCATTATGTTGGATATTGTATTGGGCTGCGTCCCTTTCACTTTTATTCATATTCTATGATATTAGAAGGCTTTGAGACATGAGTTGTAGACTTCCGCTATTTTGAGTAAAGCTTTGATATAAAATGCTCTTTTGAGTTCTTATATCTCTAATATCTTGTATGTTATGTATGCTAAGGGCTTGTATGAGGGCTTCTCGCGGTCTTGTATGCCGTGTTACATCTAGGGGCTACCCAGGGTCGTGACAGTTTCCAAACAAGTTTATCACCTCATAGGGAGAATTTATGGAAGCTTTCCTTGAGAGGGTCTTTCCTCCATCAAAAGTAATGAAATTAAGTAAAGCCATTCAAAATTTTGAAAGAATGAATGGAGAGTCAGGTCATAAAACATGGTTACGTTCTAAGATGATGTAGTTACAATGTCCTAGACATGGTTTACCGGATGAGCAGTTGTTACAATAATTTTACCAAAGTCTTGATGTTGTATTTAAAGGATTGGTTGATCATCTTCTTTGAGGTGGTATAGTTAAGGAACCTTTCGTAGAAGCATCGAGATTGCTTGATGAGATGACAAAAATTAACCAAGCTTGGTACACGAATGAATATTATGTTTCACATCCACACTGGGGGATACATAAGGAACAAGAAGAGAAAAACAAAGAGCGTGACAAAAGCATTGCTAAATTGACTGCTAAACTTGAAATGTTATATGAACGTGTTATTAGAGGGGAGGTAAATTCAGTGAATGCAATGTCCCGAACAGTGTATGATGATGGGATGTTCATGAAAGGTGAACAATTTGAGGGTTTTCAGTCAAGTTACACAAGGCTTGCCGAAAATCAAGGTTGGATAAAAAATAATGATGAGATGTGGTACGGAAAGGAATTGGGAGATTCTATATATATGCAGCCGCTCAATCCACATGATCTAATGGAGACATCAACCGATGATTTGTTGACTAAAATCCTAAATAGGGTGGAGGGTTCAGAGATGATCTTGCAAGGGATGAAGGGTATTGTTTCAGCTCTGTCCACCACCGAAGTCTCACATTCAGCATCTATCAAGTCGCTTGAAGAAAAGATGGGGCAGCTGACTGCTCTTATGTATGCTAATCCCTACGAGGATTCAATGTCACATTCAAATGAGAATCAAAGGAATTCTATCCAAGTTTCAGCCATAGTTAATACAAGTTGAAAGACTTTGTAAGAAATAACGAAGCCCGATAATGTGAATACTCAAGGGGTGATTGCAGATAATCAATCACCTTAGGGAATGGATAAGACTCGAACAAAAGAAGTTGAAGAGAAGCCAAATCAAAAAGCTAAAGAAGGTGGTGGTCAAACCTCATCTACATTGCCTCATATTAAGATAAAGCCAGCTTTCCCTCAGATATCGAAGAAGAAAAATGATAATGCAAAATTCCAAAAGTTCGTGGAAATATTGAAAGATTTGAAAGTTAATATCCTGTTGGTGGATGCCTTTACAAAAAAACCGTGTTATGCCAAATATATGAAAGAATTGTGACACGGAAGAGGGTGATTGATTGTGAAACAATTGAAATATCGCAAAAATGTGGTGCGGTAATGACAATGAATGCAGTCCTCAAGAAAGATGATCCAAGAGCTTTCAACATTCCATGAACCATTGGTGCGTGTTCTTTTGCAAAAGCCTTGTGTGATCTAGGTGCACGTATAAAGTTTATGCCACTGATGATATTTAATTAGCTTGGGCTTGTGGAATTGTAACCAACAAACATGAGGCTCTTAAGGGCTGATCGTTCAATAAAAAGGCCAGTTGGTGTCGTCTATGATGTGCTAGTGAAGGTTGATAAATTTGTCTTCCCCGCTGATTTTGTAGTGCTTGATTGTGAGATTGATATAGATATGCCGATTTTTCTTGATAGACCATTCTTGGCCATGGGAAAAGCCTTCGTTGATATGAAAGATGGTGAGTTGAAGTTCCGGGTTAATGATGAAGTGCTTAGCTTTAATATTCATAAATCCATGAAATATCCAAGTGATATGCATGTTGTATCTCACTTGGATAAGATTGATGAAGCTGTGGAAAATATTGGAGAAGCAACATATCGTGGGGATTCATTGGCTAAAGTACTACTTAATTATGATCAAGCCGAAATTAGCGCCTATGATGAAGTTGTGGCTGCTCTTATGGGTGTAGGCTCACACACTTTGTTTCAAACGAAGTTTGATCTTGATTTGTCTAGTCGTGAAGAACCACCCACCAAGCCATCAATTATTGAACCATCAAATTTAGAATTAAACGAACTCCCGACTCATCTCAAAAATGCCTTTTTGGGGGACAACAACACAGTTTCGGTGATTATTTCAAATGATCTTAAATAATGGCA